>CM056168.1:25934921-26547410 GCA_029691765.1 Entomobrya proxima
TGACGACTGGGTTGAAGATGATGTGATGACGATAATGATATATTTTAAGAGCAATAAAAAATGCACAATTCGTGGGCTAGTTAAAAATGGTTATGAAAGTAAAAAACTTGTCTCATGTAATAATGAACACAACGACAATTAATTAGTGGCCAAAGAAATAGAAATATTTAATTTAGTCAAATAAGAAAAGGCCAATATGGACAGAGGTAAAAAATGTACAACCGTACAAGAAGACACACAGGCAGCGACTCTGAGCAAGCCCAGAATATTGAGCCGAGACGACGTAGACTAACTCGGCACACACACATAATTCATATCTTGTAGCTCATTCAATAATACAATGTTTTATGATAAGATGGCATTACTTTTACATAAATTCTCAAACACAATATGAAGACAAAGTCATATTATATTTTACATTACAATTTCAGTTCCACAGGAACAAACACTCCCCCCGTAAAATATTGTTTTACAGTAAGTTAAAGGTTACTAAAGGAAAAGGTAGAGTGGACGAGATTAGGGCACCCCCGGCACCGCCACACTCATAGGTAATAGGAGGAGGAAACGAGATTAGGGCATCCCCGTCACCGCTTCTCACTTGTAAGGAAATAGGTAAGGAGTCTGGTCACGAGATCAGGGTATCCCCGTCACCGCAACCAGTTATTGTAATAGGAAAGGAGGATGTAACCAATTTAAAATAACCAGCGCATTACTGCTCATCGTTAAACAATAAAGGAGTTAATTTTACAATTGGTCGTTTCATAACGCCAGAACTTGTCTTCACTTGAACCACTCTTACAAGCCCATCATTTCCTGTCTCCAAGCTCATCACCCTTCCCATACGCCATTTCATGGGTGGCACATTATCTTCATGTATTATTACGAGATCACCAATACTCAAGCTTTCACGTTTACACTTCCACTTGTATCTTTGCTGTAACGTGGACAAATACTCTATCCTCCACCGCTTCCAAAACTGCTGGAAATGCTGTTGAGTATATTCCCATCTCGTCAATCGGTTCATTTTGATATCAGTTACATCTCGCTGGGGTAGTGCTGTTAGTGCATGTCCCACAAGAAAATGGCCAGGCGTCAATGCTTCCAAATCATTGGGATCTGAAGACGAGGCAGTTAGGGGTCTGGAATTGAGACAGGCTTCCACTTGACACAATAAAGTTGCAAATTCTTCAAAAGTTAATGTCTGCTGTCCCACTGATCGTCGTAAATGGTATTTTACCGACTTCACGCCGGCTTCCCATAAACCTCCGTGATGAGGCGCGGATGGGGGATTAAACTTCCATTCTATCCCACGCTGACTTAATTCTTCACAAATCGTGCTGTTGCGGTTTACGTCTTTAACTACTTGTTGCAGTTCTCGGTCGGCGCCCACAAAATTACTTCCACAGTCTGAATAGATGATAGCTGGAACACCACGTCGAGAAACAAACCGCTTCAACGATTCTATAAAGGCTTCAGTGGACATGTCACTCACAGGCTCCAAATGGACAGCTTTGGTAGCCATGCAAACAAAGATGCAAAAATATCCCTTGAAGGTTTTCTTGCCTCTTCCGTCTTTCATGACCTTCAAGTGAAATGGTCCAGCATAGTCACAACCTGCATGAACAAAGGGTCGACTTGGTTGTGTAACTCTGGAACTTGGAAGAGATCCCATCAGCTGTGTCATTTGTTCAGCTTTATGACGACGGCAAATCACACACTTGCGTATAATATAGCGTATTGTGTTTTTAGCATTCACAATCCAATACTTTGCCTGCAAGAAAGACAACACCAGTTTTGCACCACCATGCAAATGACCATGATGAGCATCGAGTATCAAAAGCTTTGTAAAATGAGCATCACTAGGTAGAATAATTCCATGTTTCTGATTCACTGGCAAACTTGATTTTTGTAGTCTGCCACCCACTTTCATAGTTCCATCACTGTTAACAAACGGATTTAAAGACAAAAGCTTATTAGATTTTGGTAACTGTTTACCACGAGAAAGTAACTCAAGCTCAAAGGGAAAGTAAGTACGTTGCACTGCACGAACGATAGACTCCAATGCTTTCACATATTCTTGTACTGTCAATGGTCCAGGGCACCTTGCACCTTTCACTCGCCTGCAGTTCTCTACAAATCTCAAAATAAACGCAACAACTCTTTTTAATTTGAACAGGCTTGAGTAATTATCAATGAAGCTTGTGTCAATGTTCACGTGCGCCATAATGACAATAGGATTCTTTCGTTCCTCCAAGTTCTTTCTTGATTTTTCGCTAATAGCCACTTTGGGGGGCAGTTGAGGTGACGATAGCCAGCTGGGCCCTTCCCACCACAACTTACTCGTAGCTAATTCAGCAGCACTGATTCCTCTGGAAACAATGTCTGCCGGGTTTTCTTCGGAACGAACGTGATTCCAACAGTCAAAGGGTACAACATCTTGAATTGCGGAAACTCGATTGGCTACGAATGTCATCCATCGTCCAGGATACGAGGCTAGCCACTGCAACACAATCATGGAGTCTGTCCACGCAAAAGTTTCACAATTAATGTTCAATGCCTTTTTCACTGAGCTAACCATTTGCGATAGTAATACTGCAGCACACAGCTCCAATCTGGGGAGCGTTATATTTTTGGTTGGGGCTACTCGAGATTTTGCAGCAACCATGTAGCTACTAAATGTTCCATCATAATGCTCACAACGCAAATAAATCACATTTCCGTAGGCACGCTCTGAAGAATCGCAAAATGAATGCAATTGAATGGTTTTTGTACTTTCACTTTGAATCCATCGACGAATACTGATGCTGTCAATATCCTCTAAATTCGCACAATAACTTTTCCAAATTGAGCAGAGCGTATCACTAAGCTTATCATCCCACTGAAGACTATCTTTCCACAAAGTTTGCATAAAGATTTTTGCTGACACCGTCACTGGTGAAACAAATCCAAGTGGGTCAAACACCCTGGCCAGTTGAGAAAGTACCTTTCGCTTTGTTAGCCTTTCACTCTTATCAAACTGGAGTTTGCCAAAACAAAAGTTATCTGTAGTCTGATTCCACATGACACCAAGAGCTTTTAAGTTAACTTCTTTGTCAAAAGATATTGTCGTTGATTCTCTCAACTCTTCTGGTACAGTTTCAATCACTTTACTGTCATTAGATGACCACTTTCTGAATAATAACCCCGCGCTTGAGGCCACTTCGATTAACTGTTTTATTACGCGAATTGCTTCCTCTCTATTTTGACAACTACCAATTAAATCGTCCATGTAAATTTCATCCTCCAATTTCTTAGCTGCTAACGGATACTTGTCTTTGTTTTCTTCAGCTAATTGCTGCAGGCATCTGGTTGCCTGAAACGGAGCACTGCCTGTTCCGAAAGTAATTGTTACTAGCTTGAAATCTTGTATTTCATCAGAAGGATGCTCACGCCACACAACACGTTGTAAATTTGCATGTTTTTCACTGATTCCAAACTGTTTGAACATTTTCTCGATATCTGCCTTGATCGCTATTTCATGCAATCTGAATTTTAATAACAATGTGAAAATGTCGTTTTGAATCGTTGGTCCCACAAGAAGGCAATCATTCAACGAAACACCCGTTGTTGTCTTGGCAGAAGCGTCCATAACTACCCGCAGCTTTGTCGTTGACGAGTCAGGTTTTAGCACGAAATGATGGCAAAGATAATTTGTCACTCCTAATATTTCGGTAGCCTCCCCCCTTGGAACACGTACCATGTGTTTCAACTGAATTGCTTCTTGCATGGCTTTATTATACTTTTCACGATACTCTGGAAATCGAGCCAGCCTTTTCTCCACTTGTTTTAGCCTTCTGATGGCTATGTCTCTTGAGAATCCGAGTTTTGAAATATTGTCGTTAAGTGGAAGTTCAACACAAAACCTGCCACTAACATCACGTTTGTGAGTTTTGACAAAGTGCTCATCACATTGCCGCTCCTCAGCTGTTAAGTGTTTTGGTTGAGGCACTTCCTCAATCTCCCAAAACCTTTTCACGATCATGTCTGTTGTTGCACTCGGTGCGCACTGCACGCTATGAATTAACACGGTTTCTCGATGGTTCACTTGAACTCGTCCTCCCACTACCCATCCGAAAATGGTATTTCTTGCTGATGGCATGATGCCATTTCCTTTGATGCGACCGTCCAACGTGACATCCATTGTATACTCTTGTCCTAACAAAATGTCAATAGGACTTTCTTGAAAATAATTGGGGTCTGCAAGCTTGAGTCCCTTTAGATGCTCCCAATTATTGTGCATTGGAAAGTTAGGTAATGGTCTTGTCACATTTTCCATTATCATCGCTGAAATGTCGATATACTCTTCACTTGTGTTGGAGTAGAGGCGGCAGGTAATTTTTCCCATTGAATGTCCTACCTGCGCTAGCCCCGTTCCTTCTATGTATGTACGATCCTTCACACGCTTTAGTCCTAAAGCTTTAGCACATCGCTTTGAAATTAGTGTGCCTTGAGATCCACCGTCAAGCAAGATGCGTAGACTCACTGATTCACCTCTGCAGTTGTGTGTGCTGACTACTGCTGTGCATAGGAGCACGTCTGTTTCCTTGGTTTGGGAATGATGAGAGAGGGATGTGGCTTCGTCTTTGCTCGAGCTAGATGTACCTGGCTTTGCTACTGTTGTATCACTTCTGTTGAAATGCAACAATGAATTATGCTGCTTGTTGCACACTCTACACTTTGAATTACTTCTGCAGTCAACTGTCTTGTGGTTTGGCCGAAGGCAATTGAAACACAGAGAGTTCTCCTTTACACAGTCTACACGGTCTTTTACCGTCATAGATATGAATTTTGAACACTTAAAGAGAGGATGTCCAGATTTGCATAGAACACAGTTGGTTGTACTTTGGTTGGTGCTGCTGTGGTGCGTGATTGCTGTCTTCTTGTCATTTGAGAAACTCGACTTTCCTGTGCTTGCACAGGCATGTAGTCCACGTATGTATTGCTCAAGAAAATCACACATTTTTGAGTATGTAGGTAGGGTAGTGCCTTCAAGTTGCAATGCCCACTGCTTTTTGGTTTCACTATCCAGTCTATCTATAGTCATGTGCACAATTAATGTATCCCAATGTTCAGTAGGTTGCTTCAGTGAAGTGAGTGCACGAATACACTCCTTAGTTGAATCAAGCAACTGTTGAATACTGTTCGCTGTGCAGGTTTTCACAGAAGGAATGTTGAATAGGCGACGCACTTGAGAGTACACTATTTCACGCTCGTTGTTATATCTTGTCTTGAGCAAGGTCCATGCTTCTGCGTAGTTTGAACTGCTAATAGGTAGATTCTTGATCACTGCGGCAGCTTGATCTACCACATAAGTTCTGAGAAACTGTAGCCTTTGAACATCGGTGAGGTGAGGATTCTTGTCTATGGTAGACTCAAACAGGTCCATAAACGGTGTCCAGTCTTCATATCTTCCTGAGAACTTTGGAAGGTCGATGGCTGGTAGTTTGATAGATGCTACTGTTGAGTGCCCACTGCAAGCATGAGTAGAATGAGAGGGTGGTTGGGTAGCCTGCTGTTGAGGGGTGAGCTCTTCAATCATATTGTCTATGAGAGAAACGGCTTCGACGTATTTCCCCTCTACTTCATCTCGTTCTGTGATTTGTTGAAGCAGTTCGGCATTGTCGTCCTTTACCAGTTCCTCTATACTCTGCTGTAGTTCTTCAAATCTTTTGAAATGCTGCTCAGAAAGTAAGCGTCGGTTTTTCAGCACTGACACTGCTACTTTACTTTTATCCACACTTTGGATGTAGTTGAATGTCTTGGTAATGCTTCCCTTCACGATACCACGATGATGCTTCAAGGTAGGTAGATCCATGATGGGGCAGGGATGACCAAACTGGAGAGTAGCAACTCACAAACACTATAGCTTTCTGAAATGTATTTTTATTACTAGGCACGCATGGGGCAGGGCTGTCCAAACTACTGATCACGGTCTCTATTAACTTTTCAGTCAATCACAAAACTTTCACAAAACGATTTATATCACTGATGAAGGTTCAGAGGAGGCTTTCGAAACTTCGAAGTAGTCCTCCCCCCGTAGGTATCGAAGGACCAAAATGTAATGTCTCGTAATATGAACTTTTGTGACGACTGGGTTGAAGATGATGTGATGACGATAATGATATGATCAAGAGCAATAAAAAATGCACAATTCGTGGGCTAGTTAAAATGGTTATGAAAGTAAAACACTTGTCTCATGTAATAATGAACACAACGACAATTAGGTAGTTTTAATTAGTGGCCAAAGAAAAAGAAATATTTAATTTAGTCAAATAAGAAAAGGCCAATATGGACAGAGGTAAAAAATGTACAACCGTACAAGAAGACACACAGGCAGCGACTCTGAGCAAGCCCAGAATATTGAGCCGAGACGACGTAGACTAACTCGGCACACGAACATAATTCATATCTTGTAGCTCATTCAATAATACAATGTTTTATGATAAGATGGCATTACTTTTACATAAATTCTCAAGCACAATATGAAGACAAAGTCATATTATATTTTACATTACAATTTCAGTTCCACAGGAACAAACACAAATCAAAAACGACTTTTTCTTGATGAAATTTTGGCTACAAAGCTATTATGGATCCGTGCACTATGTAATTCCCTTTTCCCTCTTCACGTCACGCATTTAGCATTCTACAACCCCTACCTAATATTGCTTTCAAAATAGAATCTTTACAACTTTCGTCTTGGTGTTTTCATTCCTGATCTACTCACACAGCCTATGAAAGTCTTTTGTGAAAGCTGCTTCCTTTGTTCTGATAAGTGACCAGAAAAAAATGTGACCAATAGTGCTTTCCCAGTGACAGATGTATGCTTCCGGGAACATTTCTGGTTTAACCATTGTGCAAACAAATCACAACATTTTTAGTGGAAATAGAGTGCATAATATTCAATAATGGTGGTCTGTGAAAAAGTGGAACGGTGAGAACGGGTTGTGCAAAATGACAATATTGCGAGAAAGAAGCCCAATCTTTCGACCTAATGGAATTTAGGATAAAATTTTGACATTTTTGTGTGTTCATTTCCAGTTTAAAAACTTGTTTTCGTTCAACAGAACCAAAAACCCACATATCCACAATGAAATTCAAAACGAAAATAGGGATATCTTATTCCCTTGGATTACTAAAAAGCGTGCCTCTATTGCTATTAGTTTGCTCAATACCATATGAAATAGTTGGAGCACCCCCGGAATCCATTGGGATTCCAATAATAAAATCAATGTTAGATGGTAAATCATCAGAAGGACTGAAAGATTTAATGCATGCTCATTCCAGCAAGCTACTTTCACATTTATCGGGAACAGATGCCAGCCAAGCAAGTCCTGCAGAAATTAATAATTTAATTAACAAATTAAAACCAACAAAAGGAAAGCTAGATCCCGTCGTGACAGATGTGCTCTCTGCACTGGATCGAACTTATCGTGATACTACTGCTGCTGCTGCGGCCGGAGAAAGTAGCACGGAGCAGTTTCCCAATGAAGCTGCTAGTAATCGAATTGCTAGTTCAACTGAAGAGAATAATATAATATGGCAGGGCACCACATACAGACCTCGTAAACGAGACAGGGAATCGACAAAGTTTTCCTCACGATATAGGTCAACTAAAAACAACACCCCATCCCCTACATACAACGGCAGCTTTCACAGTAACGCAAGCTCAGATAATGCCACTGAACATGGAGATTCTTCTTTACTTCCCTTCAATCACGTGACGGATCCTAACCTAAGAAATCACCGTTTGTACGACTGGGAGTTTGAAACTTACAAAAATTTTACTCATATCGATCAAGCTGAAGATCTAATGGCGGAGGAAGATCATGCGACAGAAACTAAAGTGTCAGTGGTCACCGCAGTGCCTCCACCCGGTCACCCTTCTCAACAACATTCCTCGGAGAAGGCCGAAAAAAGCAAGGAGGATTCCAGCAGTAATAACTCAAATTCAGCCAAAACTAGTGGGACCAAATCAAAAAGGGTTAAAGTGAAAGGCATTCCGCACATTGTGATATCACTGGAAGACACATCCGATCATGGTTATCGTAATGGCCATGAATCATATAATGTGCACCTTCCACTGGACTCTGGGGAGCATTCTCTCCATCAAAGACCGAGGGAACCGTTGCGACATAGCTCAACAGAAAATATTGTATACGTGCACGGGGATTCGGGAGAAGAAGATAGATATCCGTACAGTGCTTTGAGAGAGCCCACACATATGCAAGATGCGGATGATCGGTATGCTGATGGAAGGTCTCCGAACCAGTTTCGTCCTAGTGCGGCAGATCTTTCAGATACCGTATTTATGGACCCTGACCAGGACTTCTTTACATCAACAGTGAAAAACAATGGTAATTATCACATGAGTGAGCAGGAAATTTCTTCGGAAACTCTTCCAAAACGAAGAAGAAAGAAACTCAAGAAGATTAGCAAGAAGGAAGAAATGGAGGAACTGGCTCAAGCGGCAAGTCGCTTTAATAATAGAATAGACGACGATGCTTATCGCGCTAACCAAGCAATTCATTACAGTCCAGAGTATTCGAAAAATTCCCTGCAGGGTAATACTTTCAATGAGGATCGTGCCCGTGCTCATTTAGGTAACATTCATCATAATCCAGGTCCACATCTACCCCTAATGAAGCCAACGAAATATTCAGGCTTAATGGAAAGTACGAGGATGAAGTCTGACAGGGTACTAACCGCTGGGGATAATTTGAATGAGTATGGAATGATGAATCAAGGTCAGCAAATGAATCCCAGTTATGACCAGTTTGACTCGTCAATGCACCATCATGACGGTGGCATAGGTAACTACTATTCCCTTCACTCCGATCCCGGTTTGCACTCCAATCTCGGCCCAACTGCACCAGAACCTACCAACAATCCGTATGGCCATAAAAACAATTATGACCTGACATCTACGGAATATCTAGGAACCGGAAATCGCCTTCAGAACGCACTTAGTGCCCTGAACTTGAACAACCTGTTTGGAGGTCAGCACGCGACAAAGAAACTTCAAGCTGCTGTAGCTGATCAAGTCATAGCACCAGGAAATATTGAGGACTTTTATCATCCATATGCAGCGTCAGATCATCAAGTCAATCAATACTATGAAGACAGCTACGCAACGTCGTGGTCCAATACTTGGTTCATACTTGCCGGCCTGATTGCATTCACTGCCATATTTGCATTGATGCTTCCCCTGTTCTTGTCTCCAGGAAGGATGGGAAAGAAGGACCATCGACATGATTTGGATGATGACGATCTTAACAGTGATTATACTGGAAGTAGTTCCAACAACAATTATCATTACGATAACACCAACAATGATATTAACCAAAACTCTGACATGTGGACGGAAATTAAAGGGGTTTACAATGATCTATTAAGCATGTTTCGTGGGGAGTATGGCATCCTATCCAAAATCAGGAAGGATCCTGATCAAGGGCCAAAGATTGTGTACCGTGACGAAGATATGGAGGAAGAAGATTCTGATGAAGAGGATGAAGATGATGAGAAAACAGATAATCGAGTCAATTTGCGCAACAGAAAGAGGGACCAGTATTTGAAAAAGCAGCAGCAAATCCTTCAAAAACAGCAGCAACAGGAACTCAAACGGGAGCAACTACAACAACAACAGCAGCAGCAACAGCAAACCTTGCAAAATCAAGCAAAATCGCATACCTTGAGTAAGAAGACACTTGTTTCGAAGATTAAAGCCGAAGCCGCAAGGGACAACAAAGATGGAAAAACCATTCAAGCTAGCAGCGTGAATAATTTGGTGGTGGTCAGTGGTCCAGGGGGACCCATGGGTAGAAAAATTGAAGATGAGGAGGAAGAGCATTCCTCTCCACGCGCAGTCACGGGTTTTGTTCTTCCTGAAAATGGAACATTGGCCACAATGACAATGCCGTTTGTAAACACCACTGGATATGTTAACCCATCGGATAGCTTCTTACGAGAATGGGCTCAGGTGCAACTTATCAATAACCATTAAGGCACCTTCATATTTTTTTGTTACAAAGGACAGTAGTCAAAGCCAAATTTAATGCAATCTATTATAGTAACTATTTTTGTATTCTTGGTATTGCGCAAAGAGTACTTTAATGCTTCTCGCCTCAACAATGTATGGTCAAATGGTTTTGTTAGTGCTATGTTTTGTGAATGACTGGTGTCTACTCTTCATTTCGGATTATATTATGCATCCACATCTTGGTCAACCCTGTATACTACATACCAGGGAACTAGTACGGATGTAAATTTTTGCCAACAGAAGAAAGCTGTATTAGCTAAATTAATTTAATAATTTATTTTAAGTTAATACTAATGTGTAGGGAAACCCATTTCTTGTAAAAAGTAAAATAAAATCAATAAAATGGATAGCTATTTATTATGCTCACTTGGTTAGGCCAATCAATATCAAAAGTATTTTGTAAATAGTTTATAAGAGTAAGTAATTTATATATTCGGTAAGTATTACTTTTATTGTAAAACTACTTGTTGGACGAAGACGAAACCTATATTTTTAATTACATTGACGAATTACTGACTGTCTCGTTACTTCATTAAGTGTACTAAATATGAAATAAAGATCTATCCCTATCTTGTAATTTCATATCACTAACATGGAACGAAAAATATTTTGTTGAATAAAATCAGGTTTGTGTGTTTATTACATTAAGTGAAGTAGTACATTGAAATCCTTTTTTGACCAGCCTACATAAATGTTGGAACATTCATGAACAAAATCTTTTAGAACTCAAACAGCGTTATTTATCATAGCACTAATCTTTGCTGATACTGCAAGTACAAGGTGGCTTTCGATGTTGTATAATATTGCGATCTATAAACTATAATATTATTCAGTACTCTACTATACTAGACTCACCGATAAGACCAAAAATACAAATGCCAAAAAACCTAATTCATGAGAGAAATTGGAATGTTCAAACCTTGAAGCTTGTATTCTTCTGATAAAACCAGGTAAATGTGCATAAAACATTTATTTTGTCAGTACAATCTCTTTACTTTCTCAGTAGTACGGGAAAATGCATGAAATTGAAATAATTTTCAATTTTCCTCTTCGCTCGATGTGAATTAAGTAAAAATGCACGTTCGCGTACATCGCCGTACCATGAAATGTATTACGGAAATATTTTCCCACCTGACTGATTGCTATTGCACTCATTTGCAATTTTCTACCCCTTCAATAATGCAATCACAACACGACAACAGATAGACATAACACCTGTTGTTGACGGCTGTAACCATTATACCTGTTGATTTGTACAATGTTGTTCGTCATTTCCTATTTACCCAGTATTTTTTCCATCAATGATGAAACGCATAAAATGAAAACGTAGTTAAGAACACAGTCAGCATTTTGTAGTTTAAATAACTCTTACGGCAAAAACATTATTGCACTTTATATACTCGCTTCATTCATACATAACGAAAATCTGTAGTTTTTTATTTTATCTTCCGGCCTATTGGCACAGTATTACACAAAGGCAAACTTGACTCGAGATAAGAATTTCCTCTTTCCCTGATGCATACACGCAATGAAAAATGTACCCCGGCGCTCCGACACATGTGCCGTCTGTATAACTAATTTGTACCTTGTTCCTCATATAAGGTCATGTATTTGAAAATGAACAAATGCAACTGTCTGTCGTTCTCCTTTTTTATAAACTATTAATAACATATTAATAATTGACTACAAAAGTAGGGCGACATTTTGAAGGCGAAAAGACATTGTAACTTGTAATTGTAACAACAATACAAAAGGTAACAATGGATTTTAATCTCGGTTTCATCGGTCTTTATTCTACACAGATGTACAATTTTAATCATCGTCAGTTGAGGACAAAAACTGAAAGCAATTTTGCAGGAAGCACAATATTCTTTTTAATATTTTCAATTTTACAAGGATAACTAAAACTCTAAAACTTAACAATGGCAATTTATTGAAAGTAAAAAGAATTCATTAGAAATTGAAGAAACATTTTTATTAACCTATTTGCTAAGCTGTTCTATACTAACATCACGGCTATCATAATTTCCAGGAAAGTTTATAGGAATTTTGGAAAATTCTGCGCCGCAAGGCATGGTAGAATTGAATACGTACTTTCGATAGCGAATTTGACAATCACAGGGCAGTACTACCTCTAATGCACCCGTCGCTGGAAATATGAGAGTTTCTTCTTTTTGAAAGAGCGGGCATTCCACACGAATGTCTTCATTAAAGCTTAAGTCAGCAACAATCAAATATCGGTCACTTTGCACCTGGCGGATTATCGGAAAACTGTACGAGGCTGCTAGCTCGCACTTGAGGTCACAGAGAATGTCCTCGTCCAATGATTCAATTATAGCTTGCGCACAAGTTTTCTTCATTGACCTCTGGAGTAGATTTTTAGTAGTTGGGAAGAAACATAAGGGCTCCTGCCGCACATGACATAATAAATTTCTTTCTGGAATGACTTCTCCTGTTTTTAAGTTGTAATGATAAACTGCTTCCAAATCAAAAGTAGAACCGGCCAAACGATCTTCCAATCGGCAAACCATTGCATGCTCATCTGGCATCCATAACGGAATTGGGATAAGGCTGTACACCTGAAAATCCGACGGTCCATCCTTGTCTTCGTTGATAGACTTCAATGGTACTTGAAAAGCTACCAGAAATGAATTCTCGTTAGAGAATGCACAGCTAGCAAGTGGTACTTGATAATATATGCTCAAATCTTTTAGGGACAACGACAGTTGTAAACCCGATTCTGGTTGAATGAATTTAGCTTGAAAGTCGGTCAACAAATCTAATAACTGTTCAGGGGCAATGAGAGATTCGGGAACTCTTTTGGATTTGCAATCATTTAAAATTTGGGTCCATAGAAGTTCGTCGCCTGTTATATCCGTGTCTGGTGTAACCAGATCCCACTTGCCTCGAAAACAAGTGGAATCAAGTCGATTAATAAGAGTTAGTCTTTCTTCAAGACTGACATAAAATTGGTTGAATATTTCACCCAATTGGCAATCTTCCGAGACAGAGTAGCTAGTATCCATCTTAGCCTTCATGTTTAGTTGTGACCATTTTATTGTACCGTTAATTGGACTTGTTGCATAATATTCCAAAAGTAAAAGTCCAGATGAAGTATAAATGTTTCCATAATAGTTGTGATGATTCAAATAAAACGGAATGCCCGACGGAGTCCTCCTTGAAATCGATTCATGAGGATCTGTCGTGTAACATGAGACAACACAGAGAAGAAAAATTGGCAAGCGATTAAGAAAACTCGCCATCACTACTTTAAAATTAAAGAAAGCACTTTACGAAACTGAGTAAAATGAATATACTAGTAAGTTGCAACAAGCAAATCTGTTCTCAACACTCCTTATAAGATCATCATCAGAAAAACACGTCGTATCTATGTATTATTTAAAATTAAGTATTTTTTGGAAGCATTTCACATTATTATTTGCATTACAAACGCTTCTGCTCTTGTCTGCAGTTGTTAAACTTGAGAATAAGGCAATAATGATAATTTTGCATCTGCTACCATTGATATTTAAAACATTTGCACAATTAATGGAAGCCTTTTACATTTTAACAGGAAGTGTGGTTGAAAACGAAACATTTCGTTTGATACATACACTAAAAATTGGCACACCATTTTTTATCTTCAAAAACGATTAGTACCTATATACTTTTTGGATGTGTTAAGGAATTATAGAACAAAATACTACGTGCTGTTTTATTATATAAAGACATAAAGTCCCAATTAAGTTTACAATGAAAAATTAAGATTTCTATCAATTACACTTTTCTCGGTGGTGTATCACTCATTCGGAAGCAATAATGTCTTTGCCCATTGTCTAAAAATGAACATATCTAACGGACAGCATTGACTATACCATAGGAAAGTAATTGTAACGCACTTTCTTATATATTGTTTTCCTTTATCAAAAGCCTCACAATGAGGTTTACTATTAATAATGTTTCAAATTCAAAAACAAAACGATGCTGCACCAATTGTTTTAAAACTTTTCCCACATATCATTTTCATTTCATTTTATGCAGTGCAGGTTTGCACAGGAAGAGCATGTAAGTAGAATCTTATTCAAGGCTATACAGAGAAAGACAACAGAGATGCGTAAAATGAAATTATAAATAAGATTATATATGATCGCACACTACTCTACACATATGAATGAAGCATTTTTAGCTAATTCCCACGTTCGTTCAGAAACTAGGCAAATCCGCGCAAAACTTTTCCCTTCTACCAAGTTTGACACAAATATGGATTACCTTTATTGCACTGCATAATATAATATGCGATACAGTATTTCCGTTAGTACATGATTTTCTTTTAAGTACGTACTTCTGGGATATGACTGTTAAGAGGGAGGAAAATACCATTTCAAAACCAATTCTTATTAAAAATTCCGAGCTTACGTTGCTGTTTAAATTAAAACAATGCTTAAATCATTCTACTTAACCTTTCTCACACAACCCGAGTAATAAATGTCGCTTGGAATAATGTAGCTAGGAGTATGAGTGCAAGTTAAGCTTAACGTACACTTCTTGAGACTTTAAGCTGATTGTGTTGCTGATTGGGTCAAATTATAATCCTTGATCATAAAGTTGTCTCAGTTTATCACGCGTCTTTGCGCAATTCACACAAGAAAGTAACAAAGTCCCCAAGAATGATTTTTGTGGCATGAGCTTTCATTTCTCTGTGAATGGTTTTCCCAAGTTTTCAATTTCATTAGCGCCCACCCGATTATCCTGACTAATAATGGTCGTAGTAGTTTCAAGTGAGCACGTATTTTGCCTATGGTGAAAACCTGCAATCGGAGCAACATGTTTCCACAAAAGCTGGTTAAAGTTAAAGTGCTGGTTTTACTAGTGATTTTAGCTCAACTTCTAGCCCTCCAAGCATCCGCATCATCAACATCAAAAAGTAAATCCAAATCATCAAAAGCCAAATCCTCCTCACAACGTCAGCGTTCGGGACATCAATATGCACCATTATTAATGAAACCTTCGAAGCCAGATCCTCACTTTGAGATTTTGGATGAACAAAGAGGCATTAATTACAGTAACAGACTCAGAGATGGCCGAGAGGGTAGTAAGGAGCGTAAACCGTCGAGGCTCAGTGAAGTTGCTTCATCATCCTCATCAAGAAGATCAGCTACTAGTGCTATCAGCTCGACAAACCAAGCAAGGAAAGGTAAAAAAGAAAGAGAAAAATCAATTGTCATGCATCCTGCTTCGATAGAATCTACCTTCATGAAAAAGAGTACAGAGGTAGCTGAAAGAACTCAACCATCGTTTGCGGGATCAGCACTGGTTTCTGGTGATGCAGGACCACTGTCTCATAGCTATAGTCGAAGAACGGAATTAGTGGAGAAGGACGGGTGGAAAATTTTAATGGGACCATCTGTGTCTCCCGAAGAGTCCGGTGTATACGGACATGAAAATGAAAACACGGAAAACAGAAGGACATTTACGTCCATGACTGATGGAGTTGGAAAACATAGAACGATTACTAAACTAAAGCCAGTAAAAAAGGGAAAATCTATTTCCAACAGCTCTAATAAACTCTATGACATGAATGAAATATCCAGTTCTAAAAAGATCAACAAATTAATAGATGCTGAAAGAAGAGAATCCGGAGCATCCGTGAGAAAGGGAACGCCTAAACGAACCATGCAAGTTTCGATTCCAAAACAAACCCTAAAACACAAGTATGCGACAATTACTAGGCGTGCACCCAGCAAATCCACTGATGCAATACAAAGAGCAACCGAAACAATTCGCAAACCTTCACAAACCAGTTCAAAACTATTGAAACCTTCAAAGCTAATTAAATCTTCATTAGAAACTATGTATGCTAGTTTAGAGAATGATGTCAACAAATATAGTCCTGTGATGACTCTAGACACTAAAAAATTGGTAATCCAGCCGGTGGAATCTTCTGCCGAACCTACAGCATTTTCAAGAGGAACAACATCCATGTCTACTGAAAACTTTTACGAAGAGCAGCAACCAACTCAGTCATCGTCCCCATCCTACAACTTGGAGTCTCGTTATGATCCAATGAACATTGGGGATATAACAACGGAAATTGTTGATGGTAATCATGATAGTCCTGAGAATCGTTTTCAAACAAAAACAGCTTTGAATTCAGCTGAATACCCTTTAATTAGTGTATCCGCATCCATGAATTATCCTGCAAACCACCCTAAAGAACAAGGTGGGATTATTACAGCTTCTAGTTTCTCAAATATGCATCATCATGTAGAAGAATCTGACAACTTTCCCCAAATTTCTCCTTCTCACCTGGCCCAAGCACCTGAGCCAGCGTTACGCAACCCTTTCTTAGAGGAAACTGACAATTTCAATGATAACGCTTCCCCTGTATCGCCTCATGTAGAGTTTGTTGGCATTGATAGTAACTTGCGTGTACAGCCACCACCTCATGGACATGCTGGTGCAAGCAGGTTACCGCTTCATAGTGGTAGAGTTAACAGTAAGTTAACCCCTTCGCATCATAGATTTCCTTTAGAGCTTCCTCCTCATCATCCTGATTTTCACTTTCATGGTAGTATAGTACCCAGTGAAAATTCATTCGTGACAGCAGATCGATATCCTCATTTTCCAGTGGGTACTCGTATACAACCGCCAACCCTTCATGACGTTATGGCAAGGCCACCCCCTGAACCTATTCCATCAAATGCTCATGCAACACTTCATTCGCTGCCACCACCAGGTCATAATCATCGTATTCCCATGTTACCAATCCACCCTCGCCATCATCATCACCCCCCTCATCGTCATCATCGACGTCCTCCTCCGCCACCCCCACCACATCTACTACCCTTGGGTCCACATGTAGGACCACCACCCCAATTGGACGTGGGCAGTGGACGGAAAGCAGCCCCTCCACAGGATTTTGTGATAGAAATAGGTAATGTCCCCCCTGGGCATAGCCCACCACCTCCACCAGGCGTTGATCCTGATCATCCTGCCGTTCAGCACGCATTAAAGAACCCACACACCATTCTCAATGATGGAATATTTATTGAGCCTACCGATAGCACGTAAGTTTTCTTTGCTTTGAATGTGCATGCTTTTATAGTTGTTTCATTTGGGGTTTCGATAAAAATGTCTCATTTCAATTCAAAATTTCAGAAATATTCAGGAAACAACAAAAAACTATTTACACAACTTACACTACCAGGTGCATAAGAACACGCTGATTCCCCTTGATAAACGACTGGTAGGACATTTTTCATTTCCTTCCATCCACTTTCCATGTTAGTATAAATTTTAAAACGGGATTAAAAGAAATGTGTTAATAATTCTTCATAGGTATATCTGTTCATGGTGTTTTCCTGGATGTTCTGGATAACAACGTTTTATACATATTACCGATGGTCTGCTACAGGTAACAAAGCAAAGAAGATCATATTGAACGTTCCTAAGGATGGAGACTCCCCTCAAGTAACAGCAAGGTAAAAATCTCAACTTTTTCATCATCCCTTATTGTAATGTAGTATGGATGTTTTCTAAAAAAGCATCAAGGCTTACAACAGTAAAGGCTAGCCCGATTTACATCTCTCTTTCATCTCTTCATCTATTCTCTAGTTCTTTCTTGTTGAGTATGGTATGCTTACGTGGACTAAAACGTTTCAAAAGTTTTATCTTCATAATATTCCTTTGTACATTGTATTGTACACTACTTTTGATTGAAAAAATGAAATATGTATTGGAAATTCAGAGATAAGTTCGGATTTTCCCTTCGTTATCCTGCCTTATAATACATCTTACAATTCTAGGAAAGGTAAAAACGAATCTCTGAAAAAATAATCCTCTTATTTCCATCCCTCACTTATTATGTATTACTGCTTTGTGGATATACCTGATTCTTTCGAACGAATGAACAAATCATGAAAATGCTGAAAATTACGACGAGATGGAATAATTCAATTTTCTACGTGAAAAACTTGGGAACGGCTATGTAAATCCTGAGTCCAGAGACTATTCCCAGTGTTTGGTTGTATAAGAGATATTCTGTCCGATTCTATCAAACTGGTTTTGATTTTTCGTTTACATTTAAATTCATTTTGTTTACACTACTTTTTATAACAGTACAAAAAAGTAGGTCATTCTTGATTCAAAAAGTGGACTTGCTGATTAGAAGAGATTCTTTTTGGACAAATTCGTTTGAAGCATGATGCTTTGGTCATTAGTTCAAATAGAAGCAGCATTGACAGCATATTATTTTATTTGCTTGTACATGAAATGATTCCCGTTCCATAATATTCTCCTTCATTTAAACGAGAAAATTCAACACGCAACTTTTAAAATGTACTGATTCTTCTTCAGAGGCATGAATTTCGGGTTTCTAGAATTTAGAGAGCAACATCACTTTGTTTAAGTGGTGTGCTGACAAAATAAAAAAGTCATCTGCAATTAGAACTATGGGATCAAAAGTTGTTATGTCTAATGATAACAAGTAATATTAGGTATTTGTGTTTGAATGTCCAAAGTTGGATTTTACTTTTAAGTAAAATGATATTTCATTCATGCTTCATAATTGTGTGGTCCGCCACTTTCATCTACTCCACAAAGAGCTGTGAAAAAAGAGATGTATTACCCAAGGTACGTTTTATCTTGCTGTTTTCGATTTTCTTTCCCTATTTCCCCTGCCCCCACCTTCCTACCTGTTTGGTGATATAGATATATGATCATGATATAGTCAAGATACGGAGGTATTCTCAGCAATAAGGGTGTAAACATCATTATCCAGCAAATAAGGAAATGTCCTTTTCCAACTTGAAACCAGACACGCTGTAATGGACCCGTGTGTTTCAGAGTGAGGGGAGAGTGGCTGGAAATAACGGGATCTTTGTCTTGTCTTCCCTTACTACTAGCAAGAATACAATTTTACCTTTCCTTGCTCACGGCAATTCAGATCACCGAGTACCTTTTTACCTGTTTGTCGTTCTTTGTACTTGTTTGTTTGTATCATCGTAATGATCAGAATTCAACTTAGAACCAAGAGTGTAGGTAATGTGATGTTGAGATTAAAGCTTTTAAGCGCAACTCACTAAGGGAAAATATGACCTTGAACTCACCCTCATGCATCATTTTATCCATTGTGACTTTTGTCCATAAAAAGGAGACATGAAAACGAATGCAAGAAAGGGCCAGGTGTGGGCTAAGTAGGACAATGAAATGTGAGATGCTGCTGGATGTTAAAGTACTACTTCATGTAAAATATCGGAATTCCCCATAAAAACTTGATAATGCGTTTTTAAGACGTAATATTTTTTGTGTTGCTTCATGCCGTGCTATTTTTGGCCTTTAAAAATAATGCTGCACTTGTATTCTTTTAAAATACCATTTTAGGAAAGGGAATGATGATGGCTGATGATGAAATTGTTAGTTTTTGTAAATACTGATACACAGTTATAATGAGGAACAGAGTCTCAATTAAAATGTCTGGAATAAAGTTTATAGAATGAGGTTCTCTGGTGTTGTTAGTACAAGTTGTCTAATGCAAACTATGCCACATTCGATAGTTTCCCGGAACTTTCAATATCAACGACATTTCTGCACTTTCATTGACACAGTAAAAAATGGGACAGTAAGTTCATGGTTAATGCCAAGATCATCTAATTCAAAATATTTGTGACACCGATAAGAAACCAGGAAACGGTCGAGGGCGCATTCAAAAATGAGGTCGGTAGCAAAAATTCTGGGTCGAAACTGTTTTAAAGGAAGCATTCCTTCGCACTTGGCTTAACTTCTTACCAAGTCCATGTTGTTTTGAAGGGATGATGTTTTTGATCATAAAAAGGCACAGGTAGAAAACAACAATAGGAAGAAAGAAAAATGAGGTTTTCCAGTACATTCATAAATGCATAGGTAGGTAATCGTCCCTTCCTCGTCCGGATCGTTTGTTAGTCCAGGTATAACACAGGTAGTGCATTCATTATACCGAAGCCTTCTTTGTTGCTTTTGTGCATGAATCACGTACCCAGCTACATTGTTGCGGGTTCCAGAGATTGCTCTTCACATATTTTTATTGTTGCATCCATTCTTGTAATGATGAAGAAAATGAAGCCTACAGGTACACTATAAAAAGAGTGGCCCTTTGCTGGAGTCCTTCATTCGCTTTCAATCCCTTGTTCACTCTTCAGTTTGTTCTCAGTTGAAAACAAAAAGTTTCGGATTTCGTTTCTGTGAAAAAAATAGTTTTTTTGGGGGTAGTTTCCAAATAGTTTGAGAGAGACATTTTTTAAAAAAGTGGTTTGACCGTTTCCTCTTTCAAAATGGGCAAATTCCAGTACATTTTGTTAGCTTCAATGCTCTTCGCGTTAACTGTCAACGCATTTCCGAAGGAGGAAACCGAATCGGAGAGCACTGCCGTTGAATCTAAAAAGGCAGAAAAAAAGAGTTCTACCGACGAACGTTCTGTTGACGTAATTAACGAGGATTGGGGAACTTATCTGGCAAACAATTATGCAGGGGCTGCAGTAACTGGAGTTGCAGTTCTGTTTATTCTTGCTGGACTTGGTTATGCCTTCTATCATTTCTACTACTTGCAATACGCTACTGGTTTAGTTGGTGACCAAGGTCAGTATGGCCAACCCCACGCATATCAGAATTACCCTGGACAGTACCCTGGACAGTACAGTGCATACTCTGGAAGGTAACTTTTGGTTTGAAATTGGTGGTGACATTCCAAATCGTGAAAAGTACTTTGGTAGGCATGCATTTTGAAGCTTGTGGGGCAACGCTGGACTGTTGTATTGACTTGGTGGCAGTGAAAGCCATAATGCAGGGATTTTAAGACAAGTTTACTAACACGCATTTTTATTTATTTTTACTTTTCAGGGCTCTTGACTCAAGCAGCCAGTGGAACATTACACCCAGCAAGATTTTGGAGTACATCGAAATCGCCCAGAAGACCTACGAAGGATTCGATTGGCAGGATCTGAACTGCCAGAAGAGGACACTCTGTGAATTGGTCCAAAAGCAGAACGAACCGTGGGGCGAAACTGGACGAAAATTGGCAAACAGCTATGTTTACCGGTAAGCTAGTGTAAAATTATAGTTCAATTACGCAAATATATTTTACGCTTGTTCATGCATTATATAAACAGATGAAGTTAGCTTGTCTAACGACATGTCATGACCTACTGTAACTGTACATCGTTCTCTAACAAAATGAATTTTCTTTTTCTAGTTTTGTTGACTCTCTCGATGGATTGCCTATACCGCAGATGATTCAGACCTATCTGAAGGAATACAAGGAGGCTATTTCCCAAGGAAAGAACTCTTCCAAGGATTGCGGACAAGTTTATTCTGGATGCAAGTTTTCCATCAAGGAGGTTCTGCACAAGGCTGCTGCCAAGAAGAAGGCTTAAGCAACATCACCCCATCCTCAAGTTTCCCCATGTTCTTCACACCAACCGCCCTGCACACTAAAACATCGCTATGAATATGATAAAAGTGAATTGTTGTTAATTTTGATATTAATACACTAAATTAAAAATGTGCATGACAAAATTGTATGTAGGTAGTATTTGGATTATAATGTAGGAGGTGTTTTGTGTAGTATCTTTGTCAAATATACTATCATTTTCTATCAATGCAATAATATTTTAGGTTACAGAAGTAAATGATGACTCGATAAGTTCACGTACTATTTAATTCGTAATATACTTAATTAGCAAGCCTATTTAAGTAAATAAAAGTACTTTATGACCGGTATAACCTGTAACATTTTCAGTATTACTTTTTGATTAATAGTATGAGTAGTATGACTAACTGGTTAAAATTACTCGACTATTTCGGCAACTCTTCATAAAAATCTTCCGATGATTTGTGTTTAAGCATTCTTTTGAGAAATCATGAAAATTCAAGTTAAATATTATATTATAGTTTTTAAATATTTGAAAACATGGGAAAATGATTACAGATAAAATACCTAGATCTTCCACTAAGTTGGAGATTTTTCTCAGAGAAGTAAGACTTACAAAATTGGAAAAGTGTTGTTCAAGTATTTTGCTACCTGTAAGTCCATGCACTTTGTATGCTTTCTTATAATATTCTAGCATGTTTGTACAAAATTATAGGAAATACTTTTACTGATAAAACTTGTACAATGCTTAAGCTACTCTTGGTATTGCAGGCTACTGTTTAGACAGAGCCAATGAAGCAAACCAATTCACAGAATGATCTACCAAACTTGAACATATTGGATAAAGTATATTGTAGCAGTAGGCTTAATTTATTAATTTACAAGATATACTCCTTATTCTTGTTATAATTACATATTGAATGATGCCGACGGACAGGTGACAATTGAAGGTAAAACCGCGACTAGCACGGCTTTGGAACTGTAATTAATCTTTAAGGCTAAGTTTTAGAAAATTACTATCATTTCATGGGTTGTGGGTTTTGCACTTTTGTAAATGTTAATATTATTTATAATGGTGTTGATTATTCAATAAAAATATCTCAAATTTGATTTAAAAATTAAGCCATTTTCTATTTCACGTCACTACTTGATGACTTACTTTTTACATCTAGTAATTATTGCAAACTAGGTAGCGGGTAACCGATACCGTTTAAAATACGCATGGCCACTCTAAAGGCTATTGTAAACCCTACATATTATGCACTGCTAATTGAAAATCCTGTAATCTATCATCACATTAGACCATAACGATCTTTAGTCTTGTAACACATTTCATTTTTCATTTTGTCTTCAACCGATCTGTATTATAATGACGAAAAATGGTATTTAAAGTCCCAGTCAAAGTTGACCAAAGATTTAGTTAGTAAGTTGATCGGGACAAATGAACACAACGATTTTAAATTGGCGTCTGAACACAAGTTAGGTTTCATCCATTTACTGAATAGTGACAAACAGTTGTAATTACGGTTCTTTGTGCTAGTTAATGTTCGTAGAGGTATTTAAAAAGATATAATGATGGGTCTCTTTGGTTTTCTCAGTTTAGCAAGAAACACTAGCATCTGCCTTTGTGCTAACCGTAGAATACTCAAAAAATTATACAGTTCATATTTTATGCATCTTGGGGTGATCACAGTTGTGCTCCTTTTCTCTGTTGACTATACTCTTGCTGAACGACAAAGTGATCCACAAACGCATCCAAAATTTGCGAGCTCCACAAACCATGCAAAATTTGTGTCTTCTGCAAATATTAATCATGAAGCCACTAAGGAAAGTCTGCGAACTTTACCAGAACCTACGGGTTTCTTAAAAGATACAAAGAAGGAGGACGAAATCAGCGAAGGGATGTCGTCGGAATCGAAGGGACTCTTTTTCGGTGAGGACGCAAATGGAACTCCAATTGTGATTGGTACATGGTTCCGTTATGGGTCGTATACACTTGCATTTTGCATGTTTGGAACGGCATTTCTAGTGGCTTGCGTGGCTTCGGCAATTTACTATGTTTTATTTGTCGTTACAGAGCCATCCCAACAAGTAAGGTGGGTATTCCATTCAACCTACTTCTTTGGTCCTTGTGCTTGAAGCTTGGGTTGATGTTTCTCCATCAGCCTTAGCCTTTTGCATACCAGTATAATAAATCAATGAGAACGGATTTCCTAAATCATGATAGATCAATGGATAATGAGGAAGGGTGGACTGTCAGCAGAATTCTGAGGGCACTACAACTCGCCTACGAGACGTATGAAACATTTGATCCTTACAGTCCATCCTGTCAATTAAAAACTGTTTGTGAAATACAGGAAAGTGGACACTTTCAAGGGTCTCTGTTGAAACGTCTGACTCATTTCATAATGTAAGCAGATGCATCCTAGAAGTATTTTAAAATGGAGACATTTTTAAATGATTCATAACTTGCTGTTTACGTGTATTATATTGCAAGTCACTCGGATTTGGTCCAGAGGAGAATGGCCAATGCCGCTGATCTTCAGGCAGCAGACAGGATTGGAAATGATCCCGGTGAAGCCTGTACAGAAAAGTTTCCAAAATGTCGTTTTTCGCTAAGCCAAACGTACGAAAAATATATGACAATGTAGCTTTAATATTAATCTAGCTAATTTATTTTTTACTCTTGTAAGCAGGCAAATACTAATATACTAAATTGTGACATTTAATAAATAAAATGCCTCAGAATGAAGCTTCTGTGAGTTCTTGAGTATTAAAATGAATGCTCCGAACATCGCCATTTTCCTTATCTAAATTAATATACTTTAGAAAGCACTCAACATGAAATGTTATTCATGTCGTGAGTGACAGAGTTGTTGGGGATTCATCATATAATACAACATAATAAGAATCTTTTAGAGTGTTTTTTTCTCATGCGGTATTTGTTCTTGGAAAATGTTCTTGACGTATGTCTTCAAGAAACCTGTTGAGGATGTCTATCCTTACTTCAAAACGGAAGTTTCAGGTAGCAACAGCTAGGAAAATATGTCACTTTACCCAAGCATCGCAATCCAAACTTTCCCTTCTCCTTTCTCCTTTTCATTCTTAATATTTTAGTGAAAGCCAGATTCCCACAACCAACTTTTACAGGGTTTTACTCGAACGAGTCAACAAAAGTGTTGACGTACATCAGGTTGTCCGCTACCGTCATCACTGTCTATTCTCGCCTAATATCCCTGTCTGTATATATACATGATAAGGATATAAGTACATAATATACTAATATAGTTTATTTCATTATTCCGCCTACGGATCAAAGGTTTCCGTAATGTTGACGATTTTTGTCAAGTGATTTAACATTTTGAAAAGGTCGAGATGACATAACGCGCGTCAATTTCAAAGCTACTTGAGAGAATTTTCTGGGCAGATGGACATGTTTATTGGGAATTCTTTGATTCTTTCAAAGGGATCAAAAGCGACTAATAATTGATATCACTTGAAATGAAACAAAAACTTTTTCTTTTCCGTCTCAACTTTCTTCTTGAAGATGATTCTGTACAGAGAAAGTCTTATTGTTTCCGAAAGTAGTTTCACGTTTCAAAAGCCTGGTGTACTTGACAAAAAACGGATATGAGTGCTTGCCCCATTAGCTATCACAATGATATAAATTGTACATGTAATATCCACAACGTGACATTTTCAATGAAGAATGATAAGTCACGTTGAGTCTGTAAGATTCCATAGAATATTCTACGAGTTGGTTCGTAGATTTGACAACCTGAAGTGATCTGTATGAAGTACCGAACAAAGAAAGATGAATTATATTGGAGAAAATCGTATGAAACGCAAAGCCATACAAAGCAAAAGAGCTTTCACCTACGCATATTATGTCGAGTTGGAGAATGGTGAATGGGGATTTCAATATAAATATTAAAAGGAGAGATCCTTTGATAAACTTAGGTGTTCTCATACGTAAATAATATACAATAATAGTAAAGTTATTGCCTACGCTTTCCCTTGAATTACTTTCATTTGGAATGGAGGGGAGATAATAAGCATATTATACCTTACACTAGATACTGACAGGGCATATATGTATGTGCTCTTCAAAAAAATATTCAATACATTTCTTTTCAAATCGACGCTGAGTACATATTATGAAAAGCCAAAAATCTAGACATTATAAATGTTTGAAATGAAATGAACCTGTTGGAAATAATTACTCGGTAGTGACGGAATTCAATTTCTACTTCGCACGGTGAAAAGAAGGAAGCCATGTAATGGCAATTCATTAAAAGAGAATCGTATTATTAATATAAATAATCATACAAAGGTGGAAGCTCAGCGATTCAAGTAAATGTGAACGTATTTCCTTTAGCTTGTTTTGAATCATTGTAATAGCAGAGCAGGTAGCAAACTCTGGTAGCAGGTTGTAGGTAAGTCTGAATAATCTGAAACGAAAAGGGGATGAAATGAAGGCCAAAATGAAACTATGTTACAATTTAATCTTTCTGACAGCAAAATGTGCAGTAAATAAAATCGCACTGGGGAAAAAGTGAATAAAAAGAAGCAATGGTGATACTCGTTATATGCTCGTTATAAAGGCCATGAGAAGGTATTTGGATAAATTGCATTTCCGTTTTATGTCATAAAAAAGCCTGAGTGGATAATTATCGTTGGACCAAGGTGGGATAAATGCACACGCTGGCATCAGCGTAAAAACAATGACCATCTTATAGTTAGTCGTAGGTTGTACCGGTCATTGCATTTTTGAAACCAGTTTCTTAAAACCTTATTTTTTAACTTTCATTTTCGTTTCAAATTGTACATGCCAACAAATGAATGTAAGACTGCTATTTGCTATCAATTGCCCATTTTTGGCATCCCGCCCAGAAAATGAACCAGCTACAACGTGATGACAAGAGCAATAAAATAATGCAAACTCCTAACCTAGTGACATGCGTGACTGTTCGGTAGCAGTTTTTGTAAAATGCTGATAAGGTCTTTGGTCGATTGAAATCGGAAGTGTCATTACCGTTGTTTCACATAATGTAAACTTACAAGGCGAGTATTAAGACATCATCGTCAAATATAGTGTCCTAGCCTGAGCGTGCTTGTGCTTAGATTCTATACTCTTACGCATCCAAACCAAACATCTACGAAAGATGAATGACCGACTTTTTTAGTACAACTGAGAGTGAGATGAACTAATGATGAAAGCAAAAAACTGTTGGCAGTGTTTGTATTATTACACTACCCCTAGTTATATGGTTCAATGTTGTGACTTCATCAGAATAATATTTAGTTTGTACAAAGACAAGAACAAGAAGGTGACGCTACTGTTGTAGATCTTTAAAACTTGAAATCACAATCAGTCGTGCATATGAAGTAAGGAGGATTTATCTTCCAATGGACACGCAAAGATTGCGTTCATGATAGTATGTGATGTAGTATAATCAGCTAAAACGCGATACAACAGAGTGTAAGCAACAACCAGAGTACCGTACTGTAGTACATCTGAACTTGTGCAGTACGCACAATAACAGTAATGGCCACTATAGTAATCTTTTCCCCATTAACTGGTGACCTGTTTCTCTAAAACACGCATCAATTTTTATGTCTACATGATGTTTGTACCCCCTGAAAAACTTAAGAACAGAATCTAAAATGAAGAAAGGACAAGGAGAGTTAACAAGCTCAACTTTCATATGAATCACGCCAGTGATATTCACTGTGACCAGTAAACCTGGTAACATTGCTTACAGCCATAATGTCGTTTCCATTAAAAATACTTATACAAAGAAAGATGGAAGACTTAACTAATTGAATGGACAAAAGAGAAGTAACTTAGGTCCAAAATCGTTCGCATCCATGAAATGTACACCAGTATAATATAATGCTGCATGAGTTGGTTGATGTTGTACGGAAAACATAAAATATTCATTAATGACAATAATTACCATTGTATTTTAATGCCAAAATTGCATCGTTTTTGTAACAAATGCTATAAGTTTTCTTAATTTTTTAAACGTTTAATTTCTAGTATAGTATGCATTGAAAACTTTAAATGCAGGAAAGTACTTAAGTATCCAAAATATCTGTCGAAGGGTCAAATATTCGCGTCAACGAACGCTAAGACCGATTACACACACGCGTTACAGTTTAGTACTAAAACAGTGATACTTATGGTTAGAAGCGAAAGTGGTTAAACCAGTAGAGTCACCACCCTTGCCCTGCTATGTTACCACTGTAAGTCAACTAAAACTGTACTTGCCAAAAACCACCCTTACCTGAAACGTGCTTATATTCTAGCATCTCTCTACATCTCTCTCTCTCCCGAGCTCGTTCTAGACAAGTTTAAATGTGCGTACTTGTCATTTAACAGAGTTTAAACTGCTGATCACGTTGGTACTAAACGAGTTTAACACAAACCCTTATGTTTCATGCAAAAATTATTAAATGAAAGTAGGAGGAAGGAAGTTATACGGACTTATTAAGAAATGGTATGTCCCTATAGTACAGTACAAGTTTTCTTTGCCTTTTTGGAAGTAGTATTAAGGTAGTTTTTGTAAGACATATGTGTTACCGGTTTTCACTTTCACTGAAGCAAGTGTTTAAGAAATTTTGTTGTAAATTATTTTCAACATCCATATAAAAGACTTTATTAGCAAACACCATTAATAATTTTATAAAAACTAAAATAGCTTTATCGGAATATGTGCTTCGCCCACATGTGGTAAGCGATGGGGTAATGTGCACAGTCAAGAAAAAACTTACGAAGTACATATCCTAATACTTTTTACTTGATGTATGTTCTCCAGCTGAAAGAGAAAGTTGCAGATTCTCGTTTGGGGCAACGTAAGCTTCCATGGACAGGCAGTCCCAATAGTATAGGAATACGACATGGCTCATGGCTCTCTTGTTGCTGTATGTATGTCGCTTTCATCCCCTTGTCCACGCTAGAGATTATACTCAAACAATGTATAAACCATGTAGTTCTCTTTACAGAAAAATGTTCTAACAAATAAAAAGTTGGCCGTTGAGTTTGCATGCATAATTTGTTTGCAGTCAAAAGAGCAATTACTTTCCCTCTTGTTTAAAACAAGATTGACCGGTTCATGGGGTTGTGTGGCAGTGTACCTATTTACTGCGCAACCAAAACCAAAGTCACTCTGAACTGAAAAATAAATGCCAATTTTTAAGTACAGACCGTTGTATGCCCAAACACACAACACTAGGAATGTCAGGAATACGATGAGGTGGATACTAAGCGTATGTTTGTTTACGATATGAAAACGAATTGGTATGAATTCAACCAAGTTGTGTGCGTTTGTAATTAAAAATGCACGAGCAACTGACGCAAATTGTTCTGCCCTCTTTACACTTCATACATAGAGTCATGCGTCTCAAACGTACAATTTTAACAAACATTTACTCATTTACTAGTCTGGTTTTTGATTGTGAGCTAAAGGTATTTGAGAGGTAAGTAGAAAGCTTAAAATCAAGGATAAGACAGGACTTTAATTACAAAACTATGCGTATTTCAAATAAAACTTGCTGCTGATCTAAACTTCAATAAATTAATCTGCAATTTCCAAGCATAGGTTTTGAATGGCTATTACATATTTATATCTACAGATTATATATTTAATAAACCTTAGAAAGAGCCTTGAAAAAGTTGGGCCTGGAAACTCTTCTTCATAGCGTTTGTTGTTTAATCTGGAATGTTAAATTTTCTTGCAAAATAAATTGATTTTTCAAATGTATAGTAGCCAGTTTTTAAATAAAAATAATCGACGCTTCGTTTCATTCTCACGCACGACCCCCCATCTGGAAAAGGGAAATGTTTTTTGTAACAAAGGTTTCGGAACTTAATATATTGGCAAAAGAGTAACAACAAGAAAACCGCAGTTTATTTTGAAAGTTCCAATGATTAAAATAATCAGAAAGAAAGAAGCAAGAATGGCATCAGCCATGAAGGTTAGAACAGGTCACTCCGAATGCATGGTATTTCACAACGAATCGTTTCAAGACAAACTTCCTTTCTTCCGTCTACCCAAAGATGGAAACATCATTTTCGAATTCACCAAGAGATGATCACACAACTTTTTCTTTTTTAATTACTACTCATCAATGAACTATCGCTACTAACGGTTCATTAGGATGTCATATCGTTGATACCTAACATTTAACAAAATATAATATGCTTGGCTTTAAATGAAGTCGGTGGAATAATTCTGTGATTGTCTTCAGTCACTGAAGTTCAGTGATTGTATTATTGAATGACATAAATGACATAAATGACGAGTTTGCATTGTTTTACTCGGTAAATATTCACAATCCTTGGAATGCACGATAGGAAACATTATCTAGCATTTGCGTTCAAAATATGAGCTTGTTTTCATTTCTTTATACATCAATAGTAGAAATACAACACGATAAATGCGTGTACATTAACTCTTAGAAAGTTGAAGTAATTAATTGTTCGGGTATTACACACATTAATTGGTATTTCAAACTAGATTTGCGGATTCCGTCCAATAGTCACTCACACAGAGTGACTACGAGTTATCATGGTGCTTTCCTATGGAAAATGCCAAGAAGAAGCGTATATTTATAATACACATTCCCGGTTACCCCGGATGTAACCAGGGATGTGTATTATAAATATACGCTTTTGGAAAATACATTGAAGGGGCAAAAGTAGGGTAGAATAGCTTACTGTCTCAATCTACCCCACATATCATCACAACCAAATCTTACATAAATCTGCCATGGCACACTATACGTCATGCCTTTCATGCTTGAAGTAAATCATACTGAAGATACTGATATAAATCAGCAATTTTAAATGTATGCCAAAATTATTGAATGAAAAAAGCGTTTTTCGTGCTTGACTACATACATTCGAGCTTTCTCACGGCCCAGCATCATTATCAGAGTGATTTGTTAAAAGGAAACAAAACATTTTTGTCACTTACATCTTCTTTACTGCTCATTATATAGTAGTTTATGTGTGCAGGGAAAACTGGCTAAAGAAAGACATTACTTGCATATTTCATCCCTTAAAAGTAGCAAAATGGAAAATATGTGTATATATTATGTTTTTTGTCTTACAATTATGATGTATCGCGTAGACGTACAAGGAGTTAGTTAGCACCCATTTCATGCCCGATGCGATGTAATAAACGCATTCTTTCACCAAAGGACGCTCTTAGCTTATACGTTTGCGTTGAACGCTACCTGACCGAGATAAACTAAATTATGTTGATTATTAATATTGGCAAAGTATACTCTAACAAACAACTATACTATTACACTACTGCTACTGCAATAAGCACAAAATACTATATACTTTGTAGGTGTAGATGATTTAACGCATACATAATCTATTTAGGTAGCAGGTAAATGCGTGCATAATTGCAAGAAAATATGGTATCCCATTTTTCATTTAATTTTTGTCTTTCATTTTTATTACTAGATTCTTTTTGTGTTCGGCTTCAGGTTTTATGGTGGCCTGTTTAAGTGCAAGTACAAGTGGAAAAATTCTTCACCGATGTATGACCACGACCACGTAACAAGATTTGTTCGTCTTGTTCAAGTGAACTCGAAAGAGATTCACAGAATCACAACCTCTTTATCAAACTGCGTTTACTGTAGTAGAGATGTCTTGTGAAGCGTTATAAAGTGTTATTGAACAATTCAAAGAAAGTTATTATTTAATACTCTGTAATGTACTTATTTGATAAAGCATTTTATATTTTGCATGGGTAAAGTATGAAAGCTGATATAATAAATATAAGCATGCGTTTTCCTTTGCCCAACGGATGAAGAAGCAATTGTTTCTGCAAACATTAGATCAGCAACTTGGACAACATAATGCTTTAACAAGAAAATTAGATCATTAGTTGATATAACTTAAAACACACGTATTGCTCTTGCTCTACTGACTTGCATGCAACATTTAATCCAAAAATTGAAAGTTTGTTTTCGACATTAAAATACAAAGTCTTGAACAAACTTAATTGCACAAGGAATCTCGAATACAAAAATAATTCCACCTATTCAATTCTTTCATGCTTTAAACACAATTTAAATAAATTTTGTGAAAATCAAACTTTGAATTTATTGTCCTGCTATTAAACTTTCTTGGCAGAAGCAGCAAAGATCATGTGGGTGTTTCTTTTAATAAAAATTAGCATGCGTGTTATAAACAAGCTGCATTTTCTAATAAAACCTGTCTCCAATTGATTTGCCTAGTTGTGAGGTAAAACATTTACTTATTCTACTTTGTGAGACAACTCTTACGTACTTTCTGGTGTGATCAATGTAAGGGAACAAAATCGCTAGAGTAAATCTTTTTGCTGGCTTGACAGAGGAAAAGAATAGTAGCAGAAGGTGACCATTTAGCCGGTAGCTCTCATGCAGCAAAAATCCCAGAAAGCCCCAAAACTTGTGCTAATGCAAGGGATGAGGGTTGATTTAGTAGAACCTCAAGGGAGCTGCTGTTTTAAAATTTATAATCTTTAGAGTAATCTAAGGATGAATGCAATAAAACTCAATACCGTACTTTAAAACAACAACAAACTGTTTTAATACTTGCGAATATATAGTATCTGATCGGGACAAATGTTTTCTTTAAAACGCACAGGTGTAACTTTAAAATTTATTAATAACAAAGATATACCACAATATTAGGCTCAAAATATAATCATATAAAGAAGTATATAGCTTTGTGCTATTCACACCGTAAGTCGCTCACTGTAATCATAGTTTACAGTGTGTTGTAAGTACCCATTTTCTGGTTTTTTATCCTTATACCTTATGTGCAAAAATGCATGCTTATATATTGTTCATTTTCATCATTTCACTCATGCTGCTGTCAGTTGCAAGCCCAACAACTACTTTCTGCAAACAAATGTACATGACCAATGTAATATCATAATGTACAATGAAGATGCTACTTTTCTTTCTCCCTTTCATGAACCTTACCAGATAGACCACGTATATACATGAATTATGGATACAACCTATTTCACACGTGCTGCTACTTTACTTGCAATTCTCGCGTTATACTCCCTTGATCTTCTTTTTAAATAAAATTGCGTAGTATGCGTTTCCTTTCTTGAAAATTCCGCGTATATGCATGTGTGTGCGCTTGTATGGCAGAAATGATTAAACGAAGCGAGTAATTTGAAATCTACGTGTACAACACAATACATTAATATATGCAATACAATGAAAGCGGTTTGGCTATGAATGAAAGAGGGTTACTGCACAAAATCAACTTTAAATATGTACGCGCATAAAATGAAATGCAATTTTTGCATGCTGCATCGAAAGTTCAATGTTACACAGCCACAGTCGATTTTCATTCTATCGCATCACATTGTTATTTTTGCTTGCAAAATGAAATTCCCTTGCCGTTTATTCGCAGTTCATGTATGGCCATCATCAACGATTTCTCGTGTAACACAGCTCTGATGTGTGGACCAAAGTTAATTACAAAGATGGCCAGTGATGATGACCCTGTAAAACCGTCATCGGTATAATCAACGAAAGGTGTTGTTACTTTTAATTTTCACGACAGTTTTCCGCAAGTTTGTTTTAGTGCAATAGTTAACAGTATCGACAGCGCTTTATATTACTACTGGAATACGATAGTGATGTGCATCAGAGAGAACGAAGGATATCCAGAATAACTTTGGAAGAGTTTGAGATGTAGGGTTATTTTGTATCTTCAAAAATGGCTGGAGATTATTGTGATTATTCCACTACTGTGGATTTTATTTTGAAAGTTGTATTCCAGATGAAGTGTAGAAATCTGCTATTAGGACTAAAGAAAAACAATTAGTGATGTCAGTGCGTTAAAATGTTTGAATTGGACATTATGGGTAAGAATCAGTTATAGTAATACTTTGTATGAAAATTTTATTGTTCAGATAGTCGATAGAGAATGTTTTAGATGGTTTGATTTATTTTTAAAAGTTCAATGGGCTACAACGTGTCACCCTTTTCTAAACAATTATTTTCCACTTTTTGACTGTTTGTTATTGTGCATCAGAATCTAGTAAATTAATTGGCCTAATTTGAAAATTGTTGGCAAATAACATTGTCTTATGAGAAATCCTGGCATTGCTTGCTGAGATTTCAAAAATACGTGATATTTTGTTGTATCCCACAAGCACAAGTGCAAGACGTTTATTCCATTGCCTGCTTGAAATGAAAGCTTAGCACAACACCAAAGAGTATAAACAAAGCCAAGGCTGCTTGTTGCATCGTCTTGCATTTCTTTGCTACGAAGCCACAGACAGAATTAATAATAATTTTCATTTTAGAACTTATCGCTCGATTTCGTTTTCAGGTTATCAAGATGGGTTGAGGTGAAACTCTCAAAACATATTTTTATTATCTCAGTGTTATAACAGTATGATTACCTTGTAAGGGATTCATCTACGATTGAGTTTGCTGTTATAGATTTTTAAATAGTGAATCGAAGGATACGGTAGACTACACATGGTTTAGGTAATCAATCATGATACCAAATGCAAAAATAAAAAGTAAGCTCGTTTTCGTAATAATGCAGCAAGAAATTAGAAGCGTGGCTGATGATATCTTGTGAATTCTGATTAAATTTTCAGTGCATAAATCTATTTAAGTCTCAATTTTTTCGAAAAGGAAAATAAAATGTTGAAAGCAAAACGACGGTACCTATTAGGTGTTATTAAGATTTGGCAAAATGTTATTAACTGAATCCTAAAAGCTAAATAAAAGCTCATTCGATGCTCGATCCGGGAAGCCGACAAAATAATATTGCTTTGGTACTGGTATTCATGAAATATGGCCCTGGTATTCATCTGGTATTTCTTACTTGCTTGCCGAAAGTTTGCTAATAACCGTGTGTACAGGGCAGTAGTAATACGCACATTTTTGTTGATTTCAATATCATATATCGTAAATATTTTATTCGTTTTCATCGTACTATTGCACAAAATGTGAAAGAGACTTGGTTTTTTGTTAGGCGCACACATGAATAAAAAGTGTTTTGAGTTATTACGAATTCATGTGTAATCCTTTGACATTTTGTGGCGAGGGCTATCAGAGCAATGTTTTGCCTACAGACGTTTGACAACTTTCTACTTCTACCGGTCGCTCTACCATCTACAACTAATGGTATAACCTGATGTATTTAGATAATTTTGCTGCTGTTGTTGTGTATGCTGGGCTGCGGTAAAGAGAGAAATAACATCCTGACTTGTTTTTTTCATTTTTGTATGCTAGCAGCATTTTTTGCGACTGTCTACCTTTTAGAACACTTCCTTCCTCATCACATCATCATGAGTCATAATAAAAGTGAAGCACTTTATCTCATTAAAATTCAAGTCCTTCACCGCAACTTCAAAACGAGTGACGGAAATATTATCAAAATACATTATCTTGATGTCTTTTGTGGATTTCGAGCCCTTCGAATCTGATGCATTGTAATATATATTTATAGCAAATTAATGCTAGTGTACATGATTAAAAAGTAAAATGCAAAAAAAGTGATTTTATTGATTTTATTAAATTGACGATATAGAATTTCTCTTAAAGAACTTTCAGTATAATATTATGAATGCTATATATTTGATCAAGAAAACTTTTCTACATAACAAAGGTTAGCTTTCAAGAATTTCTATATTTGTATCCATTAGGTATGTAGTATGTGTCAAAAAGCAAGTAAGTGCATTGTGCAAAATGTAGATTTTTAATATCATCTTGCTAGGAATTCAAATTTAGGTTCATCAAAGAAACCAATGAAAAGGCTAAAGAGTTTCATAAATTTAATGCTTGTTTGATGACAAATTGTATTTGAATGAATCAGGATAATGAGGTGTCTTGGATCTCGTAAACTAAAATAAAAAGCACATGTGTGTAGTAACGGATATTTTACATACGAGTTTCAAGAAGCTAATTTGTAACACTTCTTCATACAACCATCGTGTGAATTTGTTATGCATGTCTTGGGTTACTTGGGTAAACTATATATGAATTTGTTTCCTGTGAACTGAATAGGAGATACAAGCGTGTATGTATTATGCTTGCATCAAGCGGACGTGTGTGAATGACTTACGCTGACTGGTGACACCGAAAGTATCGTGAAAGAAGAAGTAATGTGAACAAGACTGAAAGCAATTTCACTTTATTTGAGGATGCAATGAAATGGAAATCTCATTTAGAATTGGTTCGCATTTTGCTCCATTGCATTTTCTCTGTCATTGTACAATCAGTGGGCATTGAAATATACGTCTTCTATTATGTTCAGCGGTTGGCCATGGCTTTGAGGCACAATAATATGATGTGAAACTTGAAAGGCTATAATTTGTCTTGGGATTCATTTCTGTAAGGAGGCTTATGTTTGCTTTAGTTCCACCTGACCAGCTTCACTTATATGTGCGAATAGTCAAACAACACAGGTAAACAGGGAAAAGGAACAGGGCATTTTAAAAGTGAAGATCATATTAAACGATAGCACACAGATAACAGTAACTATACCTTTGCATATAGCCTATGAATTATTCATGTGAAAAATTTGACAATGAGTGCAAAATTAATCACAGCATTTTTCGGGACGCAAGTTATAGCCCCGAATGCAATAATGAGTACACACGTTCTCATCCCCTAAGGTGCCACATTAAACAATAATATTCTACATGTCGCAATCTTTATTTGCAAATATACACTTTCGACCATAGGCATACCAATGTGGTATAAATGGAAAATATACTTGTATAACGCACTATTTCGGTGATAAAGTTTTTATGTCTACGAGAAAACATATCGTGTGGTGTGTGTGCTGATGACAATCATATTCTTCTTCATTTATTGGGAGTGGCATTATTACTTTTGAGGGTCCGTTTTGTCTTCTCCTCATCATCCGTTCTAGGTGATTAGTCGCATTTGAAAATGAAACGAAATAATATGTTCAGGAGACACTAAAGCTCGTGCGTAACGATTATACTCACACCTACACGTTATTTCCTCAACGACAAGACAGGTAACAGCACAAAGGCAGTCATTACTGTAATGTGGCGAAAAGAGATATATTGAGTTGCTTTGTTAAGCACTGCTGGCTTTGAGAGACTCTAAATCTCGATAGTGAGGGACGGAGGAAAGAAAATAAAAAATGAAATACCAACTTCCTTTGTTGGTTTCGTAGTAGTTTATGTGAGTACCGACAGACTGTAGAGATAATATCTTCATTGCAGGTGCGTTATACTATACAAACTCATCGAGGTGGATGGATGACGGTGTTTTGCGTGTGCATGAGAATTTTTATGCGAGTGAGCCTGTCTGCGTAGCGCTAACCTACTAACCAAGATAATTCTCAGAGGAAAAGTTTTCGCTATCTTAGTTCTATTCACAGTCACCAATTCACCCCAAAAGATTTCAGTTGAAGCTGAAAAAATATACTAAGCAGAAGAGTATAATTTAAAGACAAAGACAGCAGTAAAATTATTTATCCTATTGATTTAGTAGGCTTGCATGAATTTACTTCACCGGACTGTTATGTTATGATATCTGTATTTATGCCTCTTTTTCATCATTCTACGTAGTATCTAAAACTAAAAAGCTCCGTTCTCAATCATGACAAGGAGATGTGAGTGTTTAATCTATGTGTCTGATTTCTCGTCCGTGAAATGACTGGAATTGCTCCCTCTCTTTATAACTAAAAATTATAAATTATAGGCAATAAAACACAGTTTTAAGTACAACCTAAATTGCTATCTATAAAAGCAATGTGTTTTTTGTTTGTGTAAGTAATTCAGCATTACACAAATTTTACTGTAATGCTTGAGGGACATATGTGGTGGGACAGTACAATTCCTCTGCACAGAATAAAATGGTCTAGTAAAGTAAAAACTTTGCAAATACTTATATAATGAAGGATACAAATAATGTGCTCATATAATATACAATATCTTTATTAGTTTGACATGATTATTTCTTAACGTGCTGTTTACGCACTCCTATCGCTATTACTATTAGAATTTACTAAAAACTCTTTCACTTTATATGCTCATCAGTTTCCGGGAAATGAACAAAGGATCTGTGCTTTCCTTCATGTTTGTCATAAAAATTAATGAGGAAGAAACGAGTTCATTACTAAATATACTCACCTAGATTAACTGCCTATTGTTTTTACCACGCAGTTTTATGTTCCTTTCAGAAGTAAATATAGTCGAGTGGCGATTGATGATGAATCACATATTCCTAGATGTTACATGTAGCGTTAATTTATTAGCCAAGTGCAGACACACTTTAAAATTTAGCGATACCAATACATCTGGGACATACATCAGACTAGGTCACGTTTCTTGACGTGTCTCCCGTCGCTATTCATCCATAAGCGAATATACTTATGTTTCATATATACATGCTTTTTACCGAGTACATACAATAATCTTATTTTACTATAGATTATATGTACTTTTAATAAGTTTTAGGACTTACTTAGGATATATGCATAATGAATAGTAGAACTACATCATTGTAAATGTACACATGTAACTAGGTATTTATTTTTCACTTTATCTGATCTTACTCAGTGTAAGGTAACGGAAACGAGAGAGCCACGTAACTTCATGTTGATGTCGATGCATGGCATGAATTCGTAGAAGTTTTAATTTAATATCACCCGTGGACTGAATCCAATGTTATTAAATCGAAGCAGATGGATGGAGGGTAGACAAGCAGTGCTTCCTTTTTTCTTTGCTTTTGTAACTGCTATATATTGCTTTCCGATGGAATCTAACTCCATGTTGTTGGGTATTGGCATCCTTCAGGGAAGTAACAAATACTAAAAGGTAATGTCACAAAAACGATATTATGATTCATACTTCTGAAACGGAGATGTCAGCTTGAATAGAATTATCGCAAGTACCCAACTTGAAAGGAATTTTAATTGAATTATAGGGACAGAAACGTATGTAATAATGTTTTTGTTCAAAGGATTTCAACGAAAGAGCCCCAGAAGCGAAAGCAAAAAAAAAGAAAGTGGGAATATTCCTTTCACTTTTTTCACCTACACCGATTGACGAGCTCTTAGTAATCCGATATTATGCTTTTTATTCTGGAGAGATCGGTCCAACATAGGTAATATATCTACTTATGCCTGTTGTACAGTGGCTCATGTAAAGCCCTCTGGGTTTGAGCCTGCTCTTCCGGAAACATTGTTACTAGTTTGAAATTCTAAAAATTGTGTTTATCATCTGTTGACTTATCTCCATGATATGGTACAATAAAGCATGTTCAAGTCCTTTCAATCTCAAATGCCACTTTTAGATTAAATCCATTTTGTAACTACCTACAACCTAACATTCCCCCGGTAAATATAACATATCATTCACCCTCTTTGTGCTCTAACACTCTGTAGATGAGATATTACCAGGAAGATTCGGCAAAGTACTTACACGCGTTCTCCACAAAGTACTTACATTAAGTTGTTTACGATTTAGGAAATTCGAGATACTCGATTCTCTTTAATTTCGGAAATAGCAACATGAGAATCCATATTACTTACATATTGCTTTTAGTATTATAATGAGATGGTGTATACTTTTGTATTTTAAACAGTATATAATACTAATAGATATCGATGTCTACTTACACGTGTGCTTTCTCCATCACATTTCGTGACACGTTTTGTCAGTTTACTGAGATAATATGATCAAATAATATTGTCAGCGAATCTGACATTATACTGTTTGCATTCACTTACTAATACTGAAAGCTTGTCATTGACAGAAACATCCGACAAGACGCCAGAGATGATAGTTGACATCAATTGTACGTATAAGTACCTGTTGAAACTGAAGCACAAAAGTTGGAACTCTTGAAGTTGAACCGACTTATGTGTGATTAATACAATTGTCATGAAAAACAAGGCTTAACTACTATTAAGCTGAAATAAAAAAGAGTTCCCATTTTCGCATCATCTTACTTTCCCCCAGAATCAAATTTTGTACAGACAAGACAACAAAATAGATCACCGGATTTTACCAGGGTTTTGCTATAGTTCTCTGTAGAACGGTGTCTGTGTACTGTATTATACTCATTCTTTAGCCAAGATGATGGGACTCAACTCAGGTTGAGTCTTCTCAAAACATGTTTATTATATGATATTGTGCCCCAATTAAACATCCTTCTGTTACTAAACTATGCAGCACGTTTTCCGGGTTTCTTGATTCTAAAATAAATAATGTTGAGATTAGCCACTAACTTTATTTTATGGTTTCTCATAAAGCTTTTAAATGGATTCTTATTTTTTGTTGAAATTTACTTTTCACCTTGCAGTTGAGCAAGCATACTGTGACGAACAACCGTTAAATTTTTATTGATGAATCTACACTGATGCTGACGACTGACAACTGGGATTTCAAAATAAAAGCAACAGATTGATCTACTCAAATTTTGTCAAAATTCGCTCGCACAACAGCAAGAGTCCGAATACGGGAGCTATGACGCTAGCACCTGACCACTACATCAGCCCTTATGACAACATTCAACTATAATAATTTTACCGATATAACATAATAATCAAACCAAACATAAACATGACTGCAATAAATACATCAAACTCATTTGCCAAAAACGTGGAAAGCAACAAGAGACTGATCCACAAGAAGCATCCACTACACTATGATGCATCATTTTCACAACAACGGAAAGTACGACGATCATCATTGTACAAGTTACAAGAAATATCAGAAGTGGGGAAAGGTGGGATTCTGGCAAACTGTGCATCAACTGCTGTATCATTGACAACAGCAGCAGCAGCTTCCTTCAGACTTCATGGGGAAATGAGATACAAGCACGCTGATGACAAAGCTAACAGAAGAAGTGGTTGGCAGAGTCCCATTGGGACGATTGCTGACCACAGAATGACGAACAACAATAGAATACGTAAACAATGGCATATATTTGCAGTTATTCTTCTGTCTCTAATTCTATGTTTAGTGCAAATAACTGTAGTAAATGGTCACCCAGACCCAGTCCCAACGCCAGTTCGTGTGTCACATTCATATACAAAAACAGTTAGCAACACAATTCCTACTTCAACCACGTCCCGATCAACGACTCAACTAACCTCCTTCCTCCCTTCAGATGCAATATCTTCAATGTCGGCTTCGGTCATAAACTACAAAAACTATAACACTTTTGCCAGCAATAGAAGCAGCAGCAATAGTGGCACTCGAATCAACAGTAGTATATACAGCTTTAGACCTAAGAATGTCTCAAGTGCTAGTAGTAGTATTAGTGGTAGTAACAAAGCTATTAATAATTACAACAATGCAAATATTCCGTCGAGCTCTCGACGATCACCGCCCGTAAAAGCAAACCGCAAAGACTTCTCTTCCCAAACAACCTCAATAGATAGGCCATTCTATACAAAAATCACGAGTAATGATGCTGTTGCAACTCCGACTCACTACAAGAGGACCAAGTCGGCCACAACAAAGAAATCCAAGAAAAGTAAAAACTCATCAAAATCGCCATCATCTTTTAATAAATACTCAAAGACAAAAGGCTCAAAAGAGCATGCATTCAGTAGCAGCAGTGCAAGCGTTGAGGAAATTGATAATGATGAGTATGCTTTCATGCCACAGACTACAGAAAAGTCCTATCATCCGCCAAAATTAAGTCTGGAGCCATTCTTTAATTTCCTCACGAGTCTCGCCACAGCTTCAAGGGAGGTAATCATGAGTAAGGAGCAGCATCACCATAATAATAATAATAATAATCACCACCAACACCAAACAGAGATGAGCTCCAGCACTACCGGTGGTAGTAGCAAGTACTCTTCTAGCTACGAGACCATAAATCAGTCAATGCGTGAGGGTGCCAAAAAATCAAAGAAATCTAAGAAAGGCAAAAGTAAGAAAAAGAGCAAGAGTAAGGGAAGTAAAAAAGGGCACAAGGGTGGAGGCAAACGCCATCGTTTAAAAAGCATAGAAAGCCTGGAAGATGAAGACTTTGAACTAGATCCACCCTCAGAAGAACCAATTCACATGCCTTTATCAAATCCCATAATCGACTCTGCCGAGGAGGAGAAGGAAAATGATAATGATAGCCCTTTGGTTGATGGAATGGAAAGTCCAGGAGGATTTCATATTTTGGATGTGTTACGAACTCCAATGATTCCTGACTATGAGTCACCATCCCAAGCTGCTAGGGCTGAACCCTTGGTTGCATTAGATTTCCCTGATGCTAATAGCAATGGTGGTAGCATCAAGAACGATGGTTCAAGTAATCATTCTCATAAAAACGATAAAAACATTCCTTTCAATAATGCATCTTCTTCATCCTCATCATTCTCAAGCAATCCACCTTCAGGCAGAGCAAACCTGAATAAGGGTCAAGGCTACCTCGCATTTGACAATTATGATGGGACCAAAAATATTAGTAATAGCAGTAGCATGAACAAGCAGAAGACACAGCGAGAAAAACAACTCAGCGAACGCGATCCAATGGACTCTTTCCACGAGCAACAACAACACGGTGGTGTAGATCTAACAGCCCAAGAGAGCATTAGCCATGCACAAGTAGTTCCGAGTCCTTTTGGGATGAAAACAGACGCTGGTGGCCTTGCTCCTTCTCAGTATCAGTATCAACAACAACAAAACCCAAAAAGCAATAACAACGAGCTTTCATATTCTTCTGCTTCTTCGCAACAAGTATCCCTAACACAGACAAATTCTCCAGAATATGCTTCTGCTGGAAAAAATGCTGCTGGCACGGTCGAAGGAAATAATGCGTTTCGACAGCAGCAGCAGTCTCTTCCTAACGGGAAAAATGACTTTGTCTCGAAATACCCCACTACCTTCGTTTATCAGCCAAACTCTGGAGCGTCGCCACCTGGTCCGCGACCAAACATGAACCCGTCTCCACCCGGTATCCCCCCAAACAATAATGCTGTGATTTACGGCTCCCCGCCACTTTCTAGTCGTCCACCATTTAGAATGAACAAACTCCGCCCCAACCTTCACAGTTATTATGACTCTAGTTACCATAATTATGCAGGAATGGGAGAAAGTCAGGTTGCAAGTGAAATGATTGGTATTCGGCATCCCTATGGTCCTCCGCATTTTAAACCTCCACCACCACGTGTGATGCACCATCCGCATCCATTACCATCACCACCTCGTTTTGTTAACGGATATGGAAATCGGCCTGGGTTTATGGGGATGCCACATCGTGGAACTCATTATGTGGGTCATACATTCAATAACGCAGCTCCGCCAGCATCATCATCTTCACGAGAACCTATTACACAGCCCTATGATCCTCCCAACACTGACTACCAACAAGATGTAACTGGTAACGGTAATAACAATGAAAACTCCTCAGTTGACAACCAAAATATTGATGGTTCAGATGTGGCTGGAAGTGGGACGGACAACATTGACCAGTATCCTGTTTCAGAAATTGACGACGAATTGGTGACAACTGCAGAAAACAGCGAAACGAAGAAAGTGGGAATTATGGACTCATTCGATCTCTTTTACAAGGAATACAAGATCCTAACATGGGTGGCCGTGTTTTTCTGCACTTCAATGGCCCTGCTTACTCTGTTGGTGTATTTGTACATCAACAATCCGCCCACGGAAGTGGTCCAGGCTAGGCAATTATTCCCGTGGACGGACTTGCTTAAAAACCCTCAAATCACCAGATTCCTTTCCAACTTGGCAGAAAGCAGTGGGGGAAATCGAAAAAGAAAAAAAGACAATCCTGTTGATGATGATTATGATGAAATGGGATATCTCAAACCTTACGGGAAAGGATTTGGTGGAAAGTCAGGCAAACAAAAGAGGAAGCAGACAAGGAGCCAACAAGACAGGAACAAGTTTTTCCAGAGAGTCAACAAAATAAAACGACTAAACGAAATTGGAAGCAGCAACAACAGCAGCAACGTTGCAAGCACACTAACAAGCAGCAATGGCAATAGACTAGTAAACATTTGAAATAATAGTAATTCACCCAATTCCACTGAAAAACGTCGCTCTTAAGATCATGGAGAAAATACTGCCAGATGAATTCAGACAAAAGTGCTGCTCCATAATTATAACGAGCTGTGAAGTTTCTTGCCCTATGAATATAGCGTAATATAAATGCAAAGTGCATATTATCTAAAACATTGTAAAGCCATGCAGTGATCATATATATTTATATATTTCACTTCTAAAAATGACAAATTATATGAAATATCTACATTTATTTTTTGAGCTTTTCAACTTGCAAAGCATGGAATAAGACGAGTGCTTATTCTATTCGAACCATTCTTTTACAAACGAGGAAGTTTTTGTGTGATTTTACGTGTCATGAAATTTATTTATAAGCGTAGAAATAGAATATGAATCCTATATGCCTTAGTTTTCATCTGAGGTTGTTAAAAAAAATAAATTATGACAATTTTAAAAAGCTGTTATATTATGCCTATGTACTTTTTAATCTAATTATATTGTGCCTTGAACCAAGTGTCCTTGAAAAAGAAGTGTTGTGTTGAATTTAAGTAATGAATTTCTTTTTACAGTGTTTGTACAATAAAATGCTCATCCATTTTTGCAAGGATGATTACTTGAAAGACTTTATTTATAGGTTAAATCTAAACTTTACTAATAATCTACTTAATCGTAATTTATATAGTTCGTCCTATATTATGCTATTTTGCTTAATCGTATTTATTTTCTTACTGATTTTACTATATAAAATGTATATTTGTAATAAGAGAAAGAGTTCAGAGCACTAAATAAAAGAAAAATAATACAACCATCTTTAACTTTTACTCAAGCATAAAAATCAGTTTCATAAGTTATCTCTTAAACAGCAGATATCTATCATTATCTTTATTACGTAAAGTGTGGTATTATATGATCTTCTACGCAAACAAGTGCACCTTAGATTCAGTGGATAATTGTAAAAGCCTACATGTACATGGCCCAAATGTACTTTGGTAATATCTTGACGGTTCTTTTTGCTTGGCATTTGTCCAGATTCTCTCTCGGTGTTCAGTTCAACAAGCAAGGATCTATGCATGATCATGACTTGTAACCGAAAGATTATATTGCAGTTCGAGGAGATTGAAGATGCTCTATGTTTTAAAAACATGCAAATTCCATGTCGCTAGCAATGCTTATACTTCTCTTCACCTGATTTCAAAATATTATGTAGTTTGTAGTTCATAGAAAGCATGACAAAAAATAGAAAAACTTCAATAAGGTTTCACCACGAAAAATGTCCTTTCGTTTAATAAGTCATAATTAATAATTGTTCAGCTATTAGACAACATCATCATGACGAATGAACTAGTTCCAGTCTGGACCACTGCTAAAAAATTACTCGAGTCCCTGGAGCCCTGTGATATTGTCGAGATCAGATATGAGAAAGCGAAACCACCCATGGCTCATTTTGTATTTAATATAAAGAAGGGCTGGTGTGTGAATGTGATTAGGGCAGTGGATGCCAGTAATAATCTGCTTCTAAGTGGTCGTGATAAAGAGGACAGCGACAGTGCTAGCATATATGAGGGCTTTAAAGATGCCGTGGATTTACTTGGTCTTGCTGGAAAAAACTTATGTCGAATCAATAATTTAGATGATATTGCCAAGACATACAACCTCACTCCACGAAGCAGAAAGGATGCATTACAAATTGCCAGGGCAGGACTTGCAGAAGGTGCTGTTATTTCCACAATTAGAAGTAACATCCCGGGGGACCCTAGCAGTGGAGAGGACATTTCAAGGCAGTTTTGCCTTCATTGGAAATATAATGGGGCTGCAAGCGAGACGGATTTTGGGGGAAACAAGTTTCTGGACAAGGTACAATTCTCAAGATTTTCATCCGAGCTCAGAGAGGAATGACTTTTAGTATAAACAGAATTAATTAAATTGACACTCGTTTTTACTTGTTTACTAGACTATTGCTGTGTGCGGTTTGGTGCTCGTTCTTCTCGCTGCCGTTGTTGCTACAACCTTAAGCATGTAATTTTTTTAAAATGTAGGATTAAGCAATCCAAAATGTAATTAATCTTCAACTTATTTTTTCCTATTATGCATTGTGTATTTGTTGAATTGTGCCCTTTGTATTCTAGTAAATGAGAAATTTTCTCTTCCAGGATTTCAATGTGTTCCATAAGACATAAGAGCCAAAATTAATTAGTGAGAAAAGAAATGGTCTCATCTCCGTGGCTCATTATATTGTTCATACATCTAATAATATGCTATGTATTGTGCTTAGAGCAAAGTTTGACGAGAGAGATTATACAACAACACACAATATTGAAATGCAAACTACTGGTGACAAGTACATGGCTTGGGTTGAAAGAACTCCGAGTTCAAAATATCATACATTTACGTTTTTGCAAATCGCATCCTGTATCCCATCCCATGGTTTCATCTACGCCGTGATCTATGCATGGCGTTTCGCAAATACGGCACAGCATGGTATTGATCTGTAAGGGGAAACTTCCAGAGAGAAAGTAGAGTAGAGTAGAATGCAAAATACACAGAGTGAAGGTAGTGACTTGAACAGGCCAAGGACAAATAGGTTACCGTATCCCGAGAACAGAAACGTTTTGCCAACAGCTCCCATCATGATGACACTCATCTTTAGCAACGTATCCATCCTCTCTTTTCGCTACCACGCATCCGTAGTTGATAGCAAACAAGTAGTTAGTCGTTTACACTTCTTTTTGAGAACAGCCTCCACACAGCAGTAGAATCTTCAAGCACAATTTTTCTTCCAGAATACTGCTTTCACTTTTTCATTCCGTCCATGTTATCATCTTTACCTTTTACAGCATATCATCTTTAGCATAGCACAATACTACAGCTCGCTTTCTCTCTGGTCCTCGTGTATTTCTACTACTTTCACTTGTTCGAAGGAACTACGTCATTCTATTTCGGCCAATTTCGTGAGTCACTCAGTTCCGCCTTTGGTTGCAGTGTCGATTCTGGTAAACTTGTAAAGATATGTATCACTTTAAGTTTATAAGAATCGGCGGAGCCTCCACTGACTTTGAATCACCATTGACTCATTCTTGAGAGGGCAGGACTATGATAGGGACACTCCCTCAGCGTTCAGCGTGCTCGTAAAAGTATAGTAAGTTGGAGTAGAGTAACTTTCTCCAGCGGCCAACTAGCCTTTTTATCGTGCGTATGCTGACTCTAGAACGCAGTTTGAGCTTACCTTCCCTCCGACCAACATCAATTGGCAGTTTTCTCTTCTACTTTGTTCTCTCAGTAGTTTTCCTGCATGCAAATTTTCAAAATTACTAAGTTCGACTTCCGTACTTTTTCTGTTGCTCAAACTCAACAATTCGGCCGTTTCTCAAAATTCCAGTTACTCTTTCGTTACTCATTGAATTGGGTCAATTTGAGACATTATCAAAATTTGTAGATAGACTCTGATAGATACCTTCAATTGGTCTTAATACTTGCTCAATTAGCATTTTTCTTGATTTATCAACAAAATTCATCCACAGAACGCGATAATCCAAATTTTCAACCTCCAATTCGATAAAGTCTTCCTTTTTCAAGAGAAAATTTATTCCAAGTAGATTCTTTCAGTAATGACATTTCTTTGCGATTGAGCTGTAGTGAAAATAAAAATCATAAAAAACAAAATAAAAAATAAATTCCAATTCGAACTTTCAGTAGTAACAAGTTCCCGGTTTCAAACTTGATTTTGTCCTTTTGTTGTCTGTTCAAAAGTTGTAGTAGTTTACAATGACCAGACTCGATATGCAATAATAGTTAAGGACACACCAATTTAGAAGGCCTTCAATTTTACAAATTGGCAAACTACCGTTATTTTCAACAAAATTCCATTTCACCATAAGTTTCCAACGCACATTCCATATGCCCATGCACAACAATAAACTGGGAACGGAGAGGGCGCTTCTGGTTCTTCTGTTTTCACCTCCATCAACAGATTCAGGGAAACAGTTGGCTCTGCTTCATACCTGAGGTGAGGTACGTAAACGAAAAAAAACAAACTTTTACTTTTGCTTTTACTCCAATAAAATGATAGTATTAGTGCATTGAAATAATGTGGCACGTGTTATTTGCAAATAGGCATAATGGAAATATCTGGCTGTGGACAAAACGGCCAACTGCATGGATTAATTGCAACATCCGGAAGCGTAAGGAAGTGCACTTAGAATCCGTTGACTCTTAGCCCGTGCCTGAAAACACCAGTGCCAAAGCAACCACGTGGTATACCTGCGAAAAAGAACGGTGATGTTGGAAGCGATTCTACCATCATTGCATCTACTGCCATCGATTGTCGCGATGACTAAGGAACACCCAACCCCTCCCCAAATAGTGCTATGCTCCAGACGCTGGAATCATCTTCGCTTCGAAATCTACGACACTGGATCATTGGCGCTACTCTATGACGCTGGAATCATCTTCGCTTCGAACCCTATCTACAGTTCCTGACGCACCGTGGCAGTCGATAGAACAATTCTGTGAGGACCGATTTCATCAACTCCTTCTCTTACGTTGGTTATCACACCCACCATCACCCTCATCCGGACCTGCAACACAAGTGCAAGGGCCACGTAATTAAAATAATTCGTCCTACTAAAATAACATTCCGTCATACTATCTCTTGTAGTTTCTTGCCATTTGATCCGTCTTTCATCCTATGCCACATAGAACAACTCATTTCCTCAACGCACTTCCTAGAAACTTGCACTGCTCACTAACCAACCTTCATCCATTTTCCTTTTTTGCCTTTCCCAGTAACGTTCCCTGAATTTAACAACGCAACCCTATGGTGCTCAGCTAAGAAGGAAAAGTCCAGTTTAACGAAAAAGCATATTGTAAGTTATCCGAATAAACTCATAACATTTTTCATATTATTTTTTAATCATTATCTTAATCATTATGTTATTGTTCTTCCAGGAATTATCTCTATGCACCTCCTAACATCACTGGTATTTCTAACATCAAAGCCCGAACCAACTGGACTTGACTGGCTGTAGCTGTTGCATCATAATCATCCCATTAGTCATCATAAAGCCTTCCTTCATAGCTACTACTAAATCTTAGAAATCTTAGAAAGGTTTTAGGAAATCATTCGGTAAAATTCGAGAAAACCATGCTTTCACAACAAAACATCCTCATATATCTAGCATTACATTAGCATAACATTGATTCATTCTTCCAATATGACAATGTCTTCCGTCAAATAAATCTTCTATTATATCATATTCATCAATTATATTTTAATAACAAAATTATCGGCTCTTGCTCACCGTGCTTCCCTGCATCACTGTGTCAAAACCCTTAGTGGATATTTTGTTTCACAACGTAACCCTTGTCACATTACCCCATGTGTTTCCAGTAGATTGTAACAAAACAGGTAGCTTGTAGTAAAACAGATTATTAAAAACAAACCAAACAAAAATCCCTTCATAGATCAAGTAGAATATTATTTTCCCTGTTAATTTACTCCTTTTAATTTCCCTTTAAAGCAAAGGTATGTGGAATGGGGACTGCAGACAGCTTCCGGTTGAGAACTTTCTTTGGAAGGGTCCCAAACGGGGGTTTCTAAAAGGTCTTGAATGTTGGTTGACATAAAGTTTCCTAAGTTCTACCTTAATTACTGATGAATCGCACAATATTCTTAATACTACTGCTATACTCAATTAGAAATTAGGATGTATGAATGTAATCAAACATGCATCTAAGCTTAGATGTGTGTGGTATGAATGTGTGTGAATGTTGTATGGGAGTAATATTAGGAACATAATGCTGTTTACGCACACTTTATTTCTGATAAGAAATATTGACATTTTTAGTTTCGAATTGACATGACGTTTTTCCTGATTTCTCGTTACATTTTGCTTTCTTGACTTTTCCAAACTGAGTTTCATTAAAACCGTTTTGTTCCGGATGGCAGATTTGGTTCCGAGCGTTTTCAAAATTAAACATAGTGTAGACAAAGCTGTAAAACCGCACAAAACTTTAAACGATCCTAGGTTTCCTTCTTAACATCTTTGTTGAATTCCAAACTGATCGGTTGCCTCTTCTGTGGATGGGTATGACAAGTATTGAGTTTCATTACTTTGACAATTTTTTGTTAGGAACATACTAAATACCTCGTTTACTTGACAAATTGATAGCACAACTCATAGTACGGAAGCGCACAGTCTTTGCGCACAATTATTTATGTTAAGGTTTGTAAATAGATTATAAATATATTTTTTTATTAAACGTATCAAAGCAATCAGAGTGGCATTATTTTTTTGAAAACTAATAATCAATTTTTAGTATACTTTAAGGTGTCAAAACTTTTTATACATGGAATTGTTTGCTTCATTTAGTTTATATGTGGTATACCAACAAATTACATGTAGTATTTTACAAAATTCAAACTTTATATATTCTTTTTTGAAAAATCCATTTTTTATTTATTAAATGTCAGAAGGGAATGGTAGCAGAGAAACTTTTGAACACCTTGAATGTACACGTGTCTGCTAGTGGATATCCGGATATCAAATTCTGTAGATTAGGATTCCTAATTCCTCATTTTCAATACAAATTTTAATACAGCTATCATCGGTGGTATGATTATAGTGTCAAGATAAGATCAGTGAAAAAGAGACAGATTCAGGGTAGGGAATGGTTTGAATGGAAAAGACGTAACACGATAAGAAGTGAAATGACACTAGCTAATGTTGCACACGAAAATTGATGCAACCTAAGATGGTGTCATTCCAACTGAGCAAGGTAACCCTGAATCTAGATGTAGGCATAAATAAAAGGATCGAATTGGAAAGTACATAAATCGAGATTGGAGTAGGTTTGCGGTATGATTAGGTCTGGTGAATAATTGGATTGATTGTAAACGTTTTCTAATGTAATGGAATTGGATTGAAGTGAAAGGTCAGGATTTGAGAGAGAATACATACCATCGAAAACTTTAAAACCACATTAACAACTCAACGCTCAAAATATACTCTAAATTGTGTCTCCTTTCCCATTATTTTATCATTTTCGTTTTTGTACCTATAAACATGTATACAGTCATTTATTAATTCTTATCTTCGCCGTTGTTTTTGATCCCACTTTACATGCTCAAACGGCTGTGAGGGCTCCGCAATGGGATTGAAAAGTTTTAGTGCAATGGGATTGAGAGTGCAACATGCATACAAAATCATACTCGTTAGATGGTTTGCTTCCGTCTCCTTCAAGATCCTTTCCATCACTGTATACGCATTTGGGGGTGAGTGCAATGGGAAGCCAACTATTTAAAAAATGAATTTTTGATTTTGTATGCCTATTCGCTTATTCCAAAGTGCTTAACTTGACAAAGCCCCCTCATTGTGTATGCAGGTATTTGAGCATGAAAAGGACAACATCGCGGAAGTAGTCCGCGGTAAAAAATGTTGTTAGTACTGAAATAAATATAAGATCTCTCAGGTATTTTCATTCGGGTTCGGGCAAGGGTGCTGGTAAGGTTTAATCTGGCAAGGGTGATACCATCCATAGTGATTAAATCTTATCAGCACCCGGAGGTTCAGGTTGTTTGAATCCGTATGAAGTAGGTGTGTTTAGTTCCCTCCAAGTAGACATAATATAGATATACAACTTTTTTACTGTTCCATGAGGGGCCTTCTATTTCTAGTCTTAATGTTAAGTGTTTGAAAATGAATCAGTCTTCCCCAACCTTTCATGTCCTTTACTCCTTGTACATTTAACCTGATTTTGGTTTCATGTATTTATTCCATCCTGTAGTGATGTGTGTATGATGCTTTTCTACTTGTTCCGTTTTTGACAGTTTACAATAATCTGCTCATATCCAACACGTGAAATAGGTTAAAAGGTCCAATCATAGTTTTAAATGCATAGTTATAGGATCTAATTTAGTCTTTAATGTTTTGGAACCTGTTTCCAGCGCGTAAAACGTATCCTGTACATGTAGCTGATATTGCAAAGCGGTATGAATTTTTACAAAGGAATTACCGAAATAGAATGCTGACAAGTTGTCAAAAATGTAAAGATATGAAAGTCAGACCGATTTGGATTGTATAAAAACAAACGGAAATGTTTTAGTGTATTAATCGAAGGTTAAGTATGGATTTTACAGAACTTGAAAAAGAGAATGTGTAAGTATTGTTGATTGTATGAACTAATTTTTCAAATCAGGTATATAGAAACATTTTAAAAAATGAGGTGGGTATTGTGTGGAACTGTGGAAGTACAGGAAAGGCGTCATCCGTGAATTATGTCAGGGGTTGAACTGGGTTGGACCAATCTGATTGGTGAGTTTACCTGAGAAGCTCGGTGCGGGTTTGTCCAATCCAGTGATGACATAATAATGGATGACACCAACGTTAACATTGTCAATCTCCGCGTATGTTACAAAACAGTATTAATTACATTTTAAGATTTGTGATACTAGTGATAAGCAACTGATACGTACAACCAATAACTCAATATTATAGTGATAAGTTAAATAGGAAGTACTGTTCTTGTTTTCTTGTACCCTACAGAAGCCTCCATCTTTCATCCCTTAACTTGATAATATGTTTGGCTTCATAGCCTCCAGTTCGGAAGCTCGACATTGACACAAGTTAACAGATGAAACGAAAAGGCTACTGTATATATCAATGAAAATATCAGGCATATCAGCTCTTCCGATTTTCAGTTTAAGCACATTTTCAGTCTAAAATGCACCTTTTTCAAAAACTGTAGCACTAAATTGGTTGTTATTTTCAAACTAGCTTTTCTGCACAGGTACATTTAAAAAACACACTTTAATTTCATTGGCAGAGGTTACAGCAGCATCCTAGTTGCCAACCTGTTACCAACCAGTTGCCGGAGAGGTTGTGGATCTGCTCATGTAAATGTAAGTAACCTTGTCATAAGGTGAAAGTGTGCAAATTTTAATGAACCTAAAAACGATTGGCAAGACTTTTGTAGCCTGTAATTGGTTTATCATTTTTGTCAAATAGTTATAAGTATACCACCAGCCAAAAAATAATGTTCATTAAAATAACAGGTTCATTGTAATAATATCAATATCGTGTGCTTTAACCTACAACGAACCAAAAATAGGCCTATAACATGTTGTAAAGACAATGCATTCGGCTATGGTCAAGCTCAGTAAATACAAGTACACTTAGAGTAGTTCCAAGTTTGATTAACGGTTCGTTTACATCAAGTGAAGGAAAAGAGTACCAATAGAGTTTCATATCACGCCAATGTTCTGCAAATAGCCAAACGCCAATCAACATCAAAATCATCAAAGAGCTCAATTGGTCTCTTTAGTGCATGAGGACTGAGGTTCGTGACATTTAACAACCTAAAAATTGTTGAGTTGATTTTCTTGCATCAGTCCTATTGCATTATTGGTTAGGTTCCTTAAGGTGGGTTAATAAAAAGTAGGCAAATTTAAAAATGAGCACCTGTGGGTTTGACCTAGCCTAATGCAACAAATCTAACTGTGTTGACATCGGGAATGTAGATGAATTCTTATGATCTCATCACATAGCCGCCTTCCTCAGACTTATCATCGTCGTATGCCTTCCAAAGATATTGGAACTTTACTTTTTGTTCATTTGTTGGTCATTAACCTGAGGTTTAGTTATGCTTGAGTTCAAATGATGTGTTCACTAGGTGTATGAGTATGTGACAGTTTTGTTAACTCAAATATTATGTATGTCTTCACATTTGTTTACAAAAATAAGAAATTGATGTATGTTATGGTTTAAAAATTGTTAAACATTTAGTTCAAATTTGGGCAATAAATATTTATTATTTTAGTTTAAAAAATGTCATAATCTTTACTCATCACTTGGCATGTTTTCGGCAGCATAGATGCGCTCATTTTATGCATTGCATACATGATGACGATGACATGCGTATGGCATAGAAAAACAGAAAACATGAAGACATTATACAATTTCAGACAATATTTTTCTTTTAATCGCCTTTATTAAATATAATTTACTAGTCTGCAATGATAATAATTTATAAATGAATTTAAGTAAAAAAGCTCAAAGAGGCAGATGGGTTACTAGATTTGGCTACTTGTACTTTTTGTATCCATCATCAATTCCTTGGTATATTGGCCTTGGGTCGTAGTCATCTATACCATTTCTGTGCATCAAATATTTCAAAATGTAGCTTCTTACTTTCACCTTTAGGGTATTGTAAAGTAGATATCATTATGAACACCGCTGTTACCTGTTGAATGGATTAAAAGGTGGCAGACCTCCAAATCCTGGAGCTGCTCCTGGTCCAACAATGTCCCCGATGACTCTATTGCAGTTTACAATGCTGCAAGTAAAGAATCCCGCCCCCGCAATCAGAAAGAGGATCAAGGCACCCAAAAATATCGGTGGTAAGATTGCCGCTTTCAAAGCCATAAGTCCACTAAGTATTCCACCTTTTATCTACAACGACAATAATGATCATATGAATGACATATTATTATTTTATCTTTGCGAAAATGTTTTGCAACTTTGTCACTTTAAATTTTGCACATTAAGCAATAAGCGTACCAGAACTGCTGTGGTGCCAAGTTGTGTGGAGGTAGCTCCAGACAAATCTCCACCAAAAACATGCGTGTCTGGATTGGGATTTGGTGTGGTATTACCATCTCCTCCTGCACCAGGTATGTTTGGGAAGGGAATTGTGAAACCAAATTTGGGATTTCTTCTGCTTTCACTTTTTGTGCTACCTCTTTCCACTAATAAACTTCGTCCTTTCTTGTGAACGCTTGCACCAGTGCTGGACTCTTCATCCAACACAACATCACTTTCCGTTGTACCCTCCTCTGCAAACGTGACCAAAACTAAATTAGCAATTAGCGCAATGACAATGATTGTTTTAACCTCCATTGTTTCAAACTGTAGGGGTTAAAAATGATCCCTAACTTGACCCCAGGTAAAACTTTGAAAGTGATATCTTTCCCTTTTTGTTACTCTAATTAACTCTAAAAACTCTTAAACTAGGCTGACTATCTGCTGCTCCTTATTGACCTTTTGCTCTTCCTCTCAGTGGAGAATAACAAATGAAGTAGAGAACCTCTTGCAGGTAATGCTTTTATACTTGACCTTGTTGTGCTGCGTGTCATCACAGCATCATCTTTACACATACAGCCATTCAATAAAATTAAACGTTACCCACCTTGTCAACATTAAATTTCGTATTGCGTATGCGTAGAAAACGCATCCATCTTGGAATAATATATATCTAGACCCTTCAACATTATTATGCATGCAAGCCAAGATTCAAAATAGCTCATCAGTTAAAAGTAATACTAAAAGAACAGTGATATATAGGGATGTGCATTTTTCAATGCGTCATATTGTACTTTTTACGACTGCATCTGTGAACAGGAACGCCTTTTGCATATAATAATTCGTTTTTTATCACCACACTGTCAGAAGCTATAGATCGTCTTATTTATTTAGAAATCTTGAAGGGCTAAAATAGTTTTCTTGTGTATCTACCCACAACAATAAGAGTGAAACGTTTTGCGGGTTGATATTATGATTACGGATGAGTGAAGTCAATAGGTCATCTTAGTTTTCACTTGGCAGAGCTCCTGTCACTTCTTCGGTGCAGCTATAAGTAATAATAGTAATCAGCCCGAGAATAAAAAGTGTACAATGCCAAAATAAGAAAATGCATATAATATCCAATTTGGTGTATGTTAAATAGACAGATCAGCAGAACACGTAAATCTTGATGACTGGTGTTGATAGCTGAAATATTTTCAATATATATATGTCTCATGATTGAACGTTTTTTATCTCGAATCTATTTCCAATACAGAGTGAGATGAATTTTTCTGCGACTTACATTTTCGTTAGAAGTATGTGTCATTTCCCTTTTGTCTTTTCTCCTAGTGCCCACAGCAGGAAACATAATAGCAGGCGTGTCTTATTAGGCGATGCCATTCTGATTGTTTGTAATGGTGTTATTGCTGGTGACCTATTGTTTTCCACAGAGAGCTGTTAAATAGTTTATTATGATAGGATTTGAGTTTTTATGGCTCGCATTATGTGTGTCGTACAGTATTGAAGTTTTCTACCCGATCTACCTACTTTAGGTATGCAAATGTTCTTGCATGTATTATCCTGTAATACTTCTTGTCTACTTGTTCGTATTCGATGTCTCCAAAACTGTGCTAATGTTTTTCTGCCCTCTTAAATATCAGTCTAAGAAACTTTTGCCAGGATGCGCACAGGTCTGCGTCATCTTCATGTACCTGACCAAGCGTGCCTGTCATATTTCTCACATTCTAGTCAGTAATCAATTCATAGACACGCCATGCAAAAATATCAACTCGGCCCATTGCTAATCCTCATAAACACTTTTACACAACTTCTTTTTAAGGATGTTTTGACGATTTTTTATGTCGGTTCCGGTTAGTACTTTCGAGTGTGGGCATGCTGATTTTATTGCATATTAATATTTATTTGTACATTTGGATACTACCGGAGTCTTTGTGGTCTAATAGTCTGGTGGTATGCTGAAGCTGTAAAGTGAATCAGTACATTACAATAATTTCTGATTGCTTTCTCCTATTGCATATTGTGATATTTGCGTGTTCACGCATATATCACAACTCATTCATTATTTACGGCTTACGTGTAAGCAACTTACCGTACATAACGCTAACATGCAAGTTTAAAGCTTGAAGCTTTTTCTGAAAAATTTGCACGTTTGAGTGAAACAGAAAGCAAAGAATGACGTGCTGTTTCAAAGTTCTTAGACTGTGGACAAATGCTTTCAATCAAGAGCGTCTTCATTTAACTCGACATATATCACTGTTTTGCATATTATAGTTTCTTCAATTATTAATGCAAAGCTATTGGCGGTACTCCTATGAAGCAACTTTGTGAAGTCATAAGTCATTCACAAGACATGACACAACGTTAAATATGATGATGTGAAAGTTACAGGAAACACACAAATCATCCACGTAATAACATTTATGTCTCAAGTTTTGCATGCAAATATTTTTTCGTCTATTTTGTAGTTCACCAACACTATCAACTATGCTATAGTATACGCAAAAGCGGAAACATTATGGATTCTTCTTTCCTATCCATCGTTTAAAGTAAACCTGCATATTATTGTCGATACGACAAAACCTTTTTGAGCTCCGAAACTGATGGTCATATCAGCAGATGAAGCTATTGTGATGATGGTCAAAACATGGTAACTTGCTATTGAAATCCATCATTTGAATTTCCAACACTGACGACTCTAGTATTCATGTAAACTATGCATCCTGGCAAATGACAAAAGTTTTGTCACAAAACTACAAGCAAAGGTATAAGAGCAAATCATTGCAATGTTATAGCTCCGCTACAATTCGTAGACTTTAAGAACACTGCAAAAAGTATGAGTGTCATGAAAGATCAATTATCGCATTATGCTTTGTGACATCAGCAGAGGTTGTTAGTCGTAAATCTAGTAAACAGTATTTTGGCAACCAATGCAGCATGTTTCAAAATAAAGATAAAAATAACCAGACAAAAAATGTTCTCAGTATCCTCTTTCGGAGCCCACGACCGATTTTAAGTTGTGTGTGCGTTTATAGACATTTTACAAGCTATTGAAAAGTGTCAAGCAGGAAAAGAAAGAAAATGAGTTTTGCGCAACCCATCATTATAAAAAGATGTAAAAATACAATCATAAATTGGCACAAAGTTTTACAACTTTGAAGGTTGCACGGAAAGCATATTTTTGGAGTGGTACAGGGAATAAATAAAAAATCCGCTATTTCAAAGTCATTTTGTCTTTCATAAACACATCTAATCAAAAGTACTACGATATAATATACCCATGCATTTTAGGTGACGTGCATAGCTGCACGTGCACTTCATGATGAAGTCTTCATCTTACTTGTGACGCAGTAGACCACTGAGGCGCTATTTGGAGTAGAAGTAACTGTAAAAAATAACTCTTTGAGGCTTCACTTTGTAAGCATCTGGGCGAAAGTTGTAAAAGGAAGTCATGCTTTCCATTCGTGCATTCTTATATTACATATTATCCCATCTTCATTGCCTCCTTCTTGCAAAATGCATATATATCCAGTAAGCAAATATTTTTGGATACCCCAATTCTAAAGCATTCTGCTTTCCCTGTTACAACTATGTTATGAATTATGAATGTATGCTGGATGTTTATATCCGTTCTTAGAGAGCATAAAAGTTACATGTTTTTGTTATTATTATATAACTTGTCCGAAAAAACTTCTAGCCACAACAGCAGAAGTAGACCCATATGAAACCAAGCCATTTTATCATATGCGAACTGCGACTCAAACCAAAACAAACTACGCATATGGGATGGAGTCGCAGTCGGAAACCATGCCATGCCACGAGAATGAAGCCTCATAACGCAACATTATGCGGTGTATTTATTGCCAAAATAAAATCTCTTTATCCAAACACGCATTTTTATATATAATGTAAGTGTAAGCTTCTTTTTGGCTGTCGCCGTGTGTCCACTCACGTAATCACCTACGGGTTGTAACTACAGCTTAGCTGGTGCAAATTACAATGTGATGACTGCAAGAAAAGTTCGGTCAATTGCAAGACAAGCAAAGATAAGCATAAGCACAACAAGCTAACTCCAGGTTAACATTTTGATTTCACTTTAGAAATGCAAGGTCGAAAACCGGAGCAGTTTTAACCAACTTTTTTTTATCCTACTTGCGACAGGTTTTTCACCTATCACAGCACATACTTCTTTTTAGATTCACAAGAAGTCAACTTAAGTTGAATGCAAGTTGTTGGCAAGCATCTCTTTTCACAAGGAAGAAGCTACTTGTCTGAAACTGGTTCAGCAAAATGATCTTCCATAACTCTGTCACGTTTATTGCAACTGCAGTAACACGCAGCGGTCATTCATTCAGCTGTTTTACTGAACTCCTGGTCGAGTGGTGAACGTGTCACGCATGTGGTAGGCCCAGGGAACTGTCACTTGCGTAAGTACTTCCGCTAAAGCATAAAACCCCAAAACCCAGTACTTTTCCATGCATGCCCTTTCTCGTCGAGCAACATAACAATATTTGCTTTGTAGCACTCTTTTGGTGTTGTTCGATTATATACTCTGAGAAAGTGTTCCGTGAACAAACGCTAACTTGAAAACTTTCTTTTGTAACACAGATAAACTGACTCCTGTTACAATCAATCATTGCACACATATGAAGTAGTCATCAGTACTGCCATTTGAATCACAAAGCAATCAAAATGTCTCACACACTTATGCACAAGCTTAAATTGGGGAACTCGATGGTCAACGTAGTTGCCTCCAACACGAGGGACGGTCTGGGCAAGTTCCAGTATCTCATTATTGCTACTAATTGTTCCTCCAAGTCATCATTTGTTCCATGCACAAGTACACATGGGCGATCATACTCCACTTTAAGGGGCAGTAGTGCTACAGATGCCCTGGATTTGCAAGGAGCAAATTTGAAGAAATTAACAAAATTTCCAAGACGGGGCTCGGCTGGCAATTTAAATGCTACCCACATAGATAACACGCACACGGTACGAATCCCTCCACCCATTATCAATAGCTTACCAAGCAGGAGGCATAGCACTGACATGCAGGGCTTTGTAAGGCACAGTCTGGACACCTCTGTTGATCTCAAGCAGCAGTTGAAGAAAGCGTATGATGATGCACTGCACTTTTGCCATTGTAAGTACCTCTTTGGATGCATATAATTAATGTGTCTGCTGCCAATTAGCAAATGTAAAAAATGTGCAAAATGTTTTATTCCAGCTAAAAAATTGCCAGAAGATGTTGACCCAAATGCTATCTTTGCATGCAACCGTTTGAATCTCAGAGACATTCACGTATACGGATTTGATTACGATTATACTTTGGTAAACTATAAGAAACAGTTGGAGTTTTTAATTTATAACCTTGGACGAGAGGTCTTACTCGAGAAGTTTAAGGTATGTAGCAAGCATTTCCATAAAGCACTAAAATGATGGAATCCGAATAATCAATACTAGTTTCTATTGATGATAGTATCCGGAAGCTATTCGAAGTCTAGAATACGATCCAAATTTTGCAGTAAGAGGTCTTCATTATGATATCAAGAAAGGTTTGCTGCTAAAGGTTGACTGTTTTATGCAAGTGCAACTTGGTAGTGTTTACAGAGGTCAGAACTTTGACTACTAGTAAATGAAAGAAACTGCAAAGAACTCTTGGGTACTAAAGTAAAAACATGAATTAATATTTCCCAAAGGTCTCACTCCAGTTCCCGATGAAGAAGTCCTGCAATTGTACGGTAGCCGTAAAATAGATGTTGCTTACATCGAGCCACCTCATCAGTATATGGGCGTAAATACTGAGTATGTCACAGCCCTATTTCCCAAATATTTTATGAAAGCGCATACTAGTAATTATATGATGTTTTCAAATTGTTTTCAGGTCATTGAATATGGCACAATTGGCTGATCTGTTTAGTCTACCGGAAATGAATTTACTGTGTAATGTAACCGAATATTTGCGTCAGAATAACATTGACTATCATCCCGAGAGCCTCTTTCGTGATGTGAAGGAATCAGTCCAAAGTATTCATCCTGTGATGCACCAAATAGTTGGGAAAAATCCTGAGCAGTATTTGGAATATGATCCTCTCGTTAGAGAATATCTTGAATATTTAAGGGATAACGGGAAAAATGTTTTCCTAATAACAAATAGTCCATATCCATTTGTGTAAGTACTCAAAACTTTATCGAACCCCATCATTACAGTGAGGAATTGATTTTTTCCTGACTATTCTCATTTATATGCACTACAGAAATAAAGGACTTTGCTACACTATCGGAGAAGATTGGCAGCAACTTTTTGACGTGGTGGTAGTTTCAGCACGGAAGCCAAATTTTTTCTCCAGTGATGATAGTATTCCTTTTCGGGTTTATGATCCTCAGCTAAAGGCGAGATTGTGGGAAAAAGTAACCAAAATGGAAAAGGGAAGGATTTATTATGGTGGTACCTTGAAACAGTTTCAGTCTTTGACGGGTTGGAAGGGAGATAAGGTCGTGTATTTCGGTGATCACGCGTATACTGACTTGGCAGATGTAACCTTACATCACGGTTGGCGAACTGGAGCCATAATTAAAGAATTGGAGGTTAGTTTCTTTAAAAGAAATCTCTCCTGGCTCATGGGGAAAATTGTATCTTGTGTACTAAAGTTTACGGTTTTCTTAACAGCAAGAGATTGAAACATTGAATTCTCCTGACTTCAAGTCAGCAATGAACTGGCTGCAATTTTTGACATCGTTGCTTGAGACCTATCAGGATATTGATGATCCAGAGGCTCAGCAAATTATTAAGGAGTGGTGGCAAGAACGGAACAGGATTCGGTTAGCATATTATAATACTTTTCATTTATCAAAACCATTTCTAGTGAATTATGGAAATAATGATTTTGAACTTTGAAATTTAGAAAAACCACAAAGATAATTTTCAACGAGCAATTTGGTAGCTTGTTTCGAACGCATCTTAATCCTACCTTTTTCTCCAAGAGATTGTTTCGGTTTGCAGACATTTATACATCGTCAGTAACAAATTTGATGAAATACTCATGTCGTCACACATTTTATCCTCGCAGAGGTAAGCAAACTAGGAATAAACTACATATTTAAAAAGTTTTTGTTTACTATCAAAGTTTCTTTTTCGTTAACAGGATCGCTGCCGCATGAATACCGAACCTGGTTTAACTAAGCACATCATTAGGTATTTTGACTGGAGTTTAGGGTTTAGGGACTCTTCATGCATTGAACCGTATAAATAGGTAGTTGTATGAATGAAAAGCAGCATAAAAAACAGGGCGAAAAGGTTCTGCGATTCCAGAAGCCATTATTGCTATAAATGCTATAAAATAGTTCGCACTTCGCACATGCTAATCTTCCGAGATATTTAAAAAATCATAAAAACCGAAGCGCATGATCAATATAATATTATCTATTTTTATTTAAGTGATTAATAAATTGACAAAATTGCATACCTGTGTATTAGCACATAGGTAAAACACACGTTTACTAATGGAGGTGGTGTAATAATATTATGGATCACTTTTCCATTGCTCGTCTAGCTTAAAGCTTGAGACTGGTTGAATCGACATTGACAATATAGTCCACAAGGTAGATATAAAAATATAGATTCGGTTACACGCGGAGATAAGTAGAACAGATTTTTTTCTAATCTCGGACAGGTGAAAATAGGAAACAAAGTCGCAGTCATTTATTTAATAAGCTTACGGTTCCGTGATAGCTATATAGAGATAAATGAAATAATCTAGAAATGGTTGAACCAAAATCTCTACACTGTAGGCAAGCTAATAGGCTGGTTCTAAGTAACCTGAAGATTGACGAAGAGTTGACTAAATTGAAATTTGAAATACATTTGAAGACGCAATCTCCGGGCATCAAAAAAAGTTTGTAACCGATTCGTTTTAGTATTATTTGTTGCAAAAGAGTATTATCATTGTCTATAATAGCAAAAGCTATAGCTATTATATAATGTTTAAGTAAAGTGTCTATTATAGACTACTGTTTAATGAGTTACTAATATGTAGCTTGGTTTAAGGTGCAGTATATAGGTAGACGTAGTTTGTCTGTTCTTCCGTTTATTGGATTGTTTATAGTATTTTTATGATTAGTTGCTGCAGTATACGATTACTATAAGTATTATAATTTTATATGAAATATTCTGATGCTGAAATATGAAGAATAAATTCATCAATATTTAATGACAAGTTTCTATTTTTACAAAAGCTTTATTTTTCGTCTACATTTCAAGAGATGAAACATTCAAGTGAGTAAAAGCAAAGTAAAGAACGCGTGCCATACAAAAACAGATTTTCATCTTGATGCATTATATATCCATAAGACGTTATAATATATATATGACAAATAATAACAATATTTAATTATATAAATATAAGTATCTGAAAAATCTGAATACGTTTAAAAGAGATTAAAGGTAGAACATACGAAAAAGACTTTATCAACGATTACGGAAATGATTAAGCTTCCATCCATAAGTTTAGTATAATAATTAATGATAAAGTAAAACGCAACGCAACCAAGTGATTCCTATGTAAGTGCAAAGGAGAGGGAATGTTCTAGTTTTTGGCTGGTAGACAGTTTGATACGGTGTACAGATACCGTACGAAAATCAGGCTTATATCTTGGTAATTTCTTAATTCGTAAATTCCAACGGTGCATTACGCACACCGGTAGGATTGTAGCATAGCGGGCTACTAAAATCACGTAATGATCTCTAGTAAGGTTTACCGGTTATTGCTAAATGATAGTAGTTAAATAACGACATTTTATACAAGTGTATAAAAACTACACCTACGAGCGCATGCCTCCATTTTATATTGCTCTAAACAATCATTCATGATTCAAGCACGGCTACAAAGAGAAGAAGAGGAATACTTCATTTTTAAATTGTGGCTGCTGACTGATTAGGATTTATACTCATAGCGCTGTTTCCTGACTAATGTTGACATTTTGGCGAGAATTTGAAAGGGAACGCGATTCTTTCTGCTGTTGCACTTGTTGTTTCTTTTTCTGTGCCGCTTCCAATTTGGCTTTCTTCTTTTCAGCCTTTTTCCTTTTCATAATTTGTTTGTAGTGCTCACGACGCATTTGGTCATCAGACACATCCAATCTTTAAAATCAAGTAAAAGTAAGTATATTATATCAAGATCAACCCACCAAAGTACAATAGTATAATTATAATAATATTTATGAAAATGTTAAAGTACCTTTTCATTTGCACCACCATAAAATTTTCATGAGTCACGTAATTTGGTAGATTCTTCAAAACTGGTAGAGTGTCATACATGTTGGGACACTGCTTAAGAACTTCAGATCTTCCAAGTGTGTACTTCAATAATACAAGACCAACCCTAAATAGAATTTTAACCCCCTCGCACAGAAACATGTCCCATACGCGAAGTACGGATGCCCATGGAAGCGTTCGGGTGTAACAGCAGAGGAACCATTCCGTCATGTACAAAACTGGTTCAATCTTTTGCTTTTTCTAAATTATCCAGTGCAAAAGAACCTTGCAATTAGCAAAACATTTTGATACGTTGATAAAAAATATATGACAACACGAATAACTTCTTACAAGGTGTTTGTAGACAGGAGGGCTAACACGCTTTAGCAATCCGAATAAAATGTCTCCGTCCAGCTGCAACTGTTCCATTCCTGGACTGTAGTAGCCCTTCAAATACTTATCACATACAGCCACCAGACACCAAAATGCTTCCTCTGTAAATATTAATTACTTGCATAAAGCAATCATGACAAACTCAAAGGGTAAATGAATAATCATGCATTCCCTCTCACCTGCTGGCATATGCATGAGAAGTGTTGCTGCGATGGGAGCTTGAGCTTGACAGTAACCGTCCTTTTCATTAAGAATCGAGTAAGCCTTCAGAACACGAAATAAATCTTCCTGTCCATGACCATCTTCCATAAATATTTCATGCCAAGGAAATTGGCGATGGAGATCCTTTCTGATATCTTCGATACATTCTTGCTTCCCTTCCTGTGCAAGCAAGTTGTCGAAAGTTTCTGGATTCTTCTTATGTAAATAAACAGCACCACAAAGATAATACCATGCACGACCACGAACAGATCTGGGGATTCCTTTCCTACACCGATTTCGCACCGTTTTGAAGTTATTTTTCATGAAGGTATCCCAATGACTTAGCATGTCAAGCCACTTCATTTCCCTTTTTCGAATAACTTCAGGCGGAATATTTGGTTCGCTAAAATTGAATCAAAATCAAAGTTTGATCAACTATTTCTATTCCACTATATCAGCATTAAAATAGCATTTTTGATGCTCGTAAAGTGTACCTTTCATGGGTGTACTGTTCGCCTCCCAAAAACCCGTATCTGTCAGGGGCTTGTGATATTACTGAAGGAGCATTGATAACACTACTAATGTCACTCCCACTATCGTCATTATCGTCATCATCCTCCTCAGCCCCTAGTCTCGAATGCGAACGAGTAGTTTCATTATCCCGGTCCGCTTCCATCGTTTCCCTGATATTCGACCCGTTAATCTCTATCCGTGTAACCGCAATAGATCCACTAGCCCCCTTGCTTTTGGAAGCCTTGTTAACTACACCATCCGTCTCGTCATCACCAGTAATAGTGGTAGACGACTCTGATGACCTCACTTGAATAGTCACAGTGTTGTTGTCTGTAGTCGTAGCAGCATCCTCATTCAGAGGGACAACTGCCGCAGCACCTTTTGGAGATCCACGTTCCTCAGACCTGTCTTTAGTTATCGTCGTGTCAGCAGCGTCTTGATGATGCTTTGTACTCGACGACTCTGAACCCTCTGTTCCATTAACATTCTCTACAGCCTTGCTGGCTGCTTCGGATGAAGAAGCCATCTCTTCCGCCATGTTTACTTAAATATGACTAGTACTATATTGCTCCAGTTTCCATTTAAAGTGGTGATACACTGCGCTACTTATCTAGCGACTTGTTAACAATAACAATTTATCTATCCGATTAATCCATATGTATGCGCGTATATATCCTAAACACGTATCCTTCACCTTCTTAAGTTGTTCGTATGTTCAAAGTGTCCAAGTTGACTTGTTGTGCGACGATAATAAGCCAACGAATACGGCTTAAAATTTTCCAGATTAGTTATAAAAGTACTACGCGTGTCCTAATAATTGCGGTCTGTCCGAGTGGTATATTATAAGTGAAAACAATGAACACATTTTATTCCCGAAAGGGATTTTGTACTCGTCAGACTTATCACACCGTGCATGCGTACAATTAATGTCTTTGAAAAGTGAAAGACGTACCTACAAAGAAGTTTCTTTACTATCCACTAATAGTACCAAAAGTGTTATCAGTGCCTTTAGGAAAGCCACCGATGAGGCAAAGAAAAAGTGTCCCCACACATGAAAGAATCACCGCTTACACATAGTCTTGTACATTGAAAGGATCGACAAATATTTTGGAAGACTTTTAAAGAAATATTCTTAGTACTACAGTAATACTAATGTACTATTAGTTAATGGGTAATAATAAATATTGCTACTCTGTGCATTTTTGTTTATACGTACACTCAAACATTCTTCTATATTCTTACTGCGTAACCTTCTATTTTACAATTTAAATTGTTATTCTAGAGTACAGGAGTGTATTACAAGACAAAAAAGTAAAAAATACTCTATATCGTTAATATCAGTTGGGTTGTCTACGAGCTAATTTACTTTACTCAAAACACATATTACTCATTTCCATCATCGACGTAGCCAAACAGAGACTCATATAATTTCCAGTTAAAATTCAGCCGCACAATGAATAAGAAACACCTCTTTACAAAGCTACATAAAACTTTGCTGATAAAAGGACGATATACAAAGATAACGCACGCAAATGAGGATGATAAGGCTTCTTTAAATAACAGTGTTGCGTTGCACTGTGCTACTAGAATTTAATGACTTCAGAGTAGGGCTACACACGACGTTTTACAAAAACCACATACCATTCTGACCAGAGTGGCCTTCAAGGAAATTTGGATTTTCAGCGTTTTTTTACACTTCCTAAAAATTTGTCACTGGAATTAACCAGGGATTTCCATTTATATATCCGTATAAATACAAGTTATAAATTAGACCATATTTGATATGTCAGCACTTTATAGACCCGTTCAAGGACAGACGAAATAATACTTTTTATAGCACTTCACGGTGAATTGACATTTTACAAGTAAGGCATAAGATCCAAGTTCAACGTTTATATTTTGTACTCGATTTTGAATTTAGTAAAGTGGTATATAAAATTTTCAAGTGCACAAAAATCTGCAACAAGTACACATGCAACCGAGCTACAACGCACGTACATAACAATAAGTTTGCAATTCTTCTACATTTTGTAATAATATGGGTGTTATTTAAAAAGACTTTTAATCTCAGAGGCAATCTACCCTAGAAAGAACTCATAATGTTTTGATGAAATCATCTTTAAATAGCACTTAAACTTAAACCATCGCTTGTAAAAATCAACAGTTGTTGTATAATATTTTGTGGTCCACCGAAACTACCTAATTATAAATATATATATATGTAGTTATGTTATAATATTATAATGTACTGTCTACAAATTTTCTAGTAGATTATTTTTATCCACTTTTAATTTTTTGGTGTGTGTATGCCTCTTTCATAACAGCTTTACTTCTACACAATTCACTTTGAAAGGAGTACAACGCTTTTGAATATTTGCTTTAATACTGTGGCATGTTGATTTAGAAGGATGAGTATATAGTTTGCAGGGAATGGTTAACAAGTGGCAGAGAGTGATTATAATAAAATGTATTAACAATAATCATAATACTACATTTTAATACCAACGAGTGAGCTAACTTGGGCATATCATGTATTAAAATGTAATGGGGCCATTGAAACTTCAAAAATGATTCAGGAGCTTGGAATGATGCTGATGATGATGATCGCGTTCTGTTTCATCTTTTGTGAATTCACAATTAGGTAAAACGAACATTTGCATTTTTAGCCATATCAGTGCAATATCGTTCAATGCTTTACACATTACGCACACAATAATTGTTTCGTTTTTATTATGTGGACCACTCTACCAGTAGTGGTGGTGCCAAACCAGATCAACACTGCATAAACCAACAACACTTCAACCACATTCGATAGTTTGCACAAAAGTACTTTGAAGTGATTGCAAGGAAAACAGGGGAATAATAATAATATTGATGTTTACCAGTAACTTGAAACTGAAACCTGCTGCTGGTTTTTTTCAAGTTGAAGTTATACCAATGAAAAAAGATGAACAATTTTTGTATACACGGAGGCACAAACGCGTAATGTTTTTGTTTTGCAGTTCGTGTCTGTGTACAAGTGCATTAACTTTTAGGAGCAAGTTAACCTTTCACAGATTTCTATAAAAGTTTGTGCATATGTTTTAGGGTACCTACTTGGTTTGGGTAAAAAACGATGGTATGCAACTATGTAAGGGCTGTATAACTTCATTCTACTACTGGCTTATATAGTCAGTGCAGCATTACCATTATTGTCGCGATGAAAGATGAGCAAGATGTTTGTGAAGATTTTCTGGCATCTTTCTAGTTTTTGAGGCATACACTTGCTACATTGCCATGAATGGAAAGGGATGGATGAATCCTGGCAAAGCTATATGGTCCTCATGTCATACTCATCTTTATCACTGCCAGAGTTGCATTTTTGTACTTGCCATTTAGTGTCATGAAAAGTAATGTTTTGACACAGACTTGTTTCTACTTTTTAATGTAGCTTGGCGCATTATTGTCAACAGCGAAGTAAAAGTTATGATGAGTACATTTTTTGGCTTTTTTATTCAAAGATGACGCTTCGTAAAGTGGAAGAGTTTGCAGCGTGCTGTATTTGATAAAAATTTAAATGCATTACTTCTTTGCTTGTTAATGAAACAGACGTTTATACTTTCATGCTTACTAAATGTTTTTAAACCAGAGACTGCGACGGGATGTTGTAATTTGAGATGTCAACAAAGTGCGTAATGTTCATGAATTCACATGAATAAAATGATACGAGTGTACTCATGCCCATCGTTAAATGGAATATCAGCTAGCCTGGCTAATGTGAAGTGCCTAAGACGAAAACAATTTTTAATGCTTTTACTTTCTGACAAAGTCTGCTTGGAAATTTTATTTAAAAAATAAATTAACATTTTTGTGTTAAGCTAAAAATTAAGTACTTAAACGGACAAAGTAACACAAGTGTATCGTATTACCCCAGATCATACCAAAATGTAATATTCAATATTACACGCATAATATATAACAGGCATTGTTGGTAAATTAAGTTATTAACCTAATAAGCAATAATAAAGGCTTATTGAATACAATCACGTATACTTTTTTTGTCCATCATCAATGGCGTTGTAAACGGCGGATGTAGATCTTTGAAGATTTTTATGATAGTCATACCCGGACCTGAAAATTTACATTAACGTATTAATAGTAATGGACAACGGAAACTAGTATAAAAAGACAAAATCATAAGAATTGACATTTCTCCGCATATTTTTTACGCAATTACCTGGAAAACGGATTAGCTCCTCCTGTAGGACCATAGGATTCACCTCCTAACCCTCCGCCCAGATTTCCCAGACTGCTTCCCACATTTGAGCAGCTTATAATACCAATGTTACATGCGAAATAGGCAATTCCAGTAAGTAAGAAAATTACAAATAGCACCAAAACAATTGCTTGAACAATGGCAGCTTTGATTCCTAGAAGTCCTCCTTTAAGCTATCGAAAAGAATAAACTGCGTTTCCTTTGGGAAAAAACAGACACAAAAACCGAATTTCAAAAATTTCTTACGCCAATGATCCCCAGTTGGGCAGTGTTGTCCAGCAGGTTTCCTGGCGGAAGAAATGTGCCATTCTTTCCTGTCATATTAGCCATGGCTGCTGGAAGCAACATGGTTATATTGAATCCAAGACGAGGATTTCTCCTTGCTGTTTCCTTAAACTGCGTCAAGGCTTCTGTCGCCAGACTTCTGGCAACTGAATAGAACACATTCGATGGGGATGAGTCCGGAGAAGACACTCTAGAACTGGCTTGGGGCACTCTGGAACTTACAGTTTTACATTCTGCCGCTGTGAACAGAAATGATGCTAATACGAACACACCTAGGTGCACAATGACTTTACTGACAAACTTCATGATGATGAATCCGATTTGGAAACTTGGCAAAATCTAATTTTCTATACTTGTACTATCATGTGCCCTGACAAACTTGCACTTTTCCAACTTGGCAGTTCTTGCCTTATGGATATTCGGCGACTAAATGATCGGTTTCGAATTGGGTCGTTGTAATTTATACCACCTGTACGCCTTTCATTTCACCCGCATCTTTGCAAACATGGCCATCTAATCATAACATTAGAAGGATGGAAGTATGTAACCAGGAAAGTTTTCATTTAAAATGGTTGAGATAAAAAACGAAATTGATATTGAAGAAAATTCGTAACATTTCACAGAGGGACGCAAAACAACAATAATGATGGCTAGATATTGCATTATTCAAAACAAGTAATATCCGCAATGCATTTGTCATTTTGTTGATTTAGACTGGACGCGGCTATTTTTCTACAATAATTGGTTAGTAAAACAGGAGGTGTATTCCGTTAACAGCGACATGATCGAAAGGTTGAGGTCAAGCATTGGGTTGTCTCATACATTGTATTTGATTGTCGTTAAAAACTGAGATTATAGGAACATTGTATACAGGGATTATCATTCTCGAAATCAGAAGCCGCACCAGCATTGTCACTCCAAACCTATATAATACCTAATTATTATGCGCGAGTGTTATGATCTCCTGTAGGAGTCACCGGCTTAAGACATACCATCCGCCTCATATAATCAGATAATGAAAATATATTTATAAATATAGTACTTTAAAAGTATTGATGAGAAATGGGGTTTGGTAGCATCAGCATCCCTCGCTCCACACTGCAATGGCCAGACGGCCAACAACCGACCACTGTGCCTATTTTAAGCACTTATCTGAACCCTTTTAGAATATTGATATTGATTATTGATTTCTTGCAACTTCCGATTGGCATCAGTGCTTCATGAGAAATCTGACTCATGTCAGGCGTTGTGCGATATGTGAGCGTGGGACTTGGAAAGAATAACAATTACGTTTATATCTGAGCAATAGACGTAGACGTGATGTTAGTAGACAGGTGTACGTGCGTATTTCATTTCACGGTGAAATAACGATGGTCATCTTTTTGTCGTGAAAATAGTATTGCAAAAAACAGTAGGATATAGGATATCTATCAATTCAACCGTAAATGGATGCAGTCAATGCAATGGTTTTATTTTACGAGCTCCTTCCTTACAAAGGGCTACTTGTGCTTTGCAGTCTACTATTTTCAGAATCACAGAGTTAATTGGCAGGGAGAAATCAATAAGTGACCTGACACGATTGAAATTTATGAGTAGAAATTTCGCTCTTGGACCATAAAATTGAAATTAAACAGCAAGAGTAGCTGGTGTATATTATGGTCAATATATTTAGCGAAACCGGAACTTATGTCTTCAATTAGACATAATGCACACCTTATTTAGTATCACAAAAGGAAATTAAAGAGAAGCCATTTCTAACCCTGATTTTATGTGTTTTCGAATCATTAATTACCTTTTGCCAGTTGTCGATATTTTTTTAAAATAAATCAAGTTGGCAAAATATGAACTCTTATTATGTCGCGTTATATGAAAAAATCTAATTTACTTCATCTTTAGGAAAAACGTTGACAATATTTTTTATTTGATAATAAATACCTTACAGTATAATAGATGATGTTTGATTAGAAATAGAGATTTCTTCTGAAAGTCAAATTGGATTTATTCGTCAAAAACTCCGCGACATCATTAAAAAATATTTCGGTACATCGTTTCGGCCATGACATGAATTATTCATGCAATTCAAAATCCCTTAGTGGGGTTCAATTATTGCTGCTTAACTGATGGAAAAGTTAGTCGAAAATATGAATTCTAATATATATTATTAAAGAAGTACAATGTGTTCGTTGTGTATCAAAAATTCCATTAACAAGCAGACAATGTTTTTAATTGGTATGTATTTGATGTTTATAAATTAACTGACATGCGTTGAATGACAGGTGTGTGTGTGGTCAATGAAAAATTCGCTAGACAAAACACTATGTCAGTAGGCCATGTTTAAACATGAACTTTAAACTTGACATTTTTTGTAGCGATTCAAAAATGGTACGACGAATACAAAGATAATGCTATGATAAAATATTTATTAACGCATCTTTAGATCGTATTTACATTTTAGTTGCAAGGAATTAAAAGAGCTTCTGCAAATTCCAAAATTTTTTTGTTTCTTTTGATAAAAGATGGTATAACACATCCTTCAAGAGTGCGGAAATATTTTTCGAACATTTGAAAACGTTTTGACATTCGGCTTGGTTGTTCAAGCCAAGTAGCACAGCAGATTGATATTCCTCTGGTACGGCCGCCATTCTCTTACTGTTAAAAAATGCAAAAGTAAAGATACTCAAATATTATCTCCATTAATTTAGAATATTATGCAGTTGGATTTGACATGAAATCTCACCTAAAGAATCGCACAATTCTTGTGATTCTTGAAGGAAATATGGTTAGGAAACCATGCGCATGACATAATATTAGTTTTCGACATTCTGTATCCTCCTCGGGAATAAGGAAAAATGCACTAGATACAAAATCCGGAAAGGAACTGGTTTCGCTGCCTGTTTCTTTTTCGAATGATGACAAAGTCAAAGCGTCGAGATTTGATGAGAACTTCCTGGACTCTGAACGCTCCAATGTTTCAGCCATTTCGTCTCGATACATTTCCTCAGCCGTACGATTCGTAATAGCGGTGATGATGGGAGCTAGTTCTTCAAGCGGATTTTTTGGTGTCTCGCTATACACAAACTCCTGAATAAGTCCGGGACGCCTTGCAGGATGATATATTCTTGCGGGATAGCCTAGAATATAGTTGACAGGGGCAAGAAGAAATCCAAAAAGTAGAATTAGTGCCATCACCACAGATAACGCCAAGGACACAGGACCACCAATAGGTGCTCGAAGGGTGTTTGAAATATCCCAGGGGATGGCAGCAATGAGTCCAACGTTGACTGGCTCACAGTTGGTTTGCTGCAAAGTGGGACTTGCACATAAGACCAAAATGCAGGAAATCACCAGAACTGTCTCATGGTGCCCCAAACCGAAGCTTTTCCTTGAACCCTTAGTCATATCTGTTAGCAAACAAATATCCTTTTCTGTGACAGCTATATCTCTTGTCACTGCACTGGAATCCGAGAGGTAAGAGGTCTAAGTACAAAATGTGGCACAGTGTTTAGTAATGTGGCTTGCGTGCGGCATAAAAATGGAATGGTAAGCAGTAGAAATGAGGAAGAGATATTAATGTTAATTATTTAAAGGGCCCATTTAAACGGGATCAGAGTTATTACAGTTTAAATTGCATTAATATAATGAGAACCTTCAAGTACCTTTTAGAGGATTCTCATTAGTTACTGCATTACGCTAATGAGTTTTGACTGCCAGAGGAAATTTCTTGGGTGCTGCATAAGTACAAGGTAAAGGTCAATTTTCTAACTGTTTCTGATTCTAAAATCATCAAATTAAAGACAACTTGATTGATAATCATTTAGGTAATTAAGACCGGTGATAGATTTTTAAGAATTAAGGAAGTCTGCTTGAAATATTTTTCTTGTCGATTTAGCGTTGAAGCAAAAGCTGGTTGCTCATATTATAAAGCTACTTACCCACAGACAAACTAAAGAATAATTCGTGGTTTTTCAACGCAAACATTTACTTAGCATTCCCTTAGATTGCGATTTTGTAAAGTAAATTTTCAAGCAATTTGCAAATTTTAAAATGCATATCGTTAAATATTTTGTACTAGTTTTAATAGTATTCTTGGCTTGTCTACAAGTCTATGTGGAACCAAAAGATCAATATGTTCAGCCCATGATGATGGGTATGCAGGTGGCGATTCCTTACGATATTGCTAATATATGGAACCGACCTGTATCCCTGAGCCCTGTCTTGTCAACCTTTCTTGGACTGTCACTCTTGTATATTTTGTTTTTTGGTGTTATCAGCAGTCCATTCGGATACATGTTTGGAGTGTAAGATAAAAAGCTACACATAACACTATAAAATTAGCTTATATAAAGATATATACAGATTACATTCCGTATTTTCATTACGTAGACCCTCGCAAAAGTACGTGCTGGGAATTGGAGACGACAGTTTTATCGGTGCACTGGTAAACGCTGCCAATCAGTGGGAGGCATTCAACAAAAATAACTCGGACCCTGCGGCAGTTGGTAGAAGTTTGGCAACTCCAATCATCCGGAAGTTAATTCAGTACCAATGGGAGTACCCGGACTTTAGCGAAGCCATGTTTCAGTTTACCCCGGAAAGGATAAACGAGGAGCATTCTTGTCAAGAACTGATCTTGTGCTATGCTCATTCCGGTTTGCGATCTCTTCCTGAAGTTACAGTTCCACTTTACCGAGTTTTCAGGTTAATAATCATATATCAACATTAAATATATATTTTAAAAAGAAAGGCTGAAGTTTCAATCGTCATCTTTGTATTTTTCTTTAGCAAAACCTTGAAAAATGTCACTGAGAGCCAGCGACAGGCTATTATGTTAGGCTTGGATGGGGTGAATTGCGACGAAATATATGCAGACTGTCCATTTGATATTTACTCACTCGTCGCAAGAACCTTCACAGATATGATACCCCAATGGCTACGCAGAAACTTTGTGCTGCCAACATTCTGATGCATACACTTATTAAGATGAATGAATGATATTATAGTGTATATATAGTTATGTAAAAGGTTAGTCATAAGAGAAAGATTTTAATGATTGGTCGAAAATTGTCAATGTAGATATAAATAATTTATTAAAACCGTTATTGAAAATCAGAAATTCGAGGCAACAACTACAGTAATTGTGTGCGCATAATACTAGGTAATAACAATTTGATAATAAAATAAAAGTACTCATTCAGTATAACACGTTCGAACATTAATATACTTAACCATCACCTTCTGTCAATTCTTTCACAATAATACCGTTGCAATTCTTATTCCAGTTTAGAAAAAGATCTCAGTAGAAATTGTTCCTAATTAGAGATTACCGTTATTGAAAACTCCCTTGTTGATTTTGAAAGTGCATTCTAGGTCCCATTCCCATACCTTGTTGCTGTTGTTGATGATTTTGTTGCTGCTGCATAGCGGCAAACTGCCGCATACGCTGGTCTGAGACCATTCCAGGGTTTTGCATGCCCGGTTGTCCCATTTGCCCCCCTTGTTGTACCATATTTGGATTCATTCCTGGACCACCCATACCCCCTTGAACCATTTGTCCAGGATTTTGCATACCTTGTACCATTTGACCATGAACAGGTTGCCCCATTTGCCCAGAACCCTGTGGACCAGGGCCCATTTGACCGGGTCCTCCTAACTGGCCAGGTTGAACCATTTGACCCATTGGAGGTCTACGGTAACCAGTCTGCATGGGATTCATTGGATTACCAGGTCCAGTTTGCGGATTTCCTTGCATAAATGCTGGAGGACGCTGTCCCATACCACGTATTTGTCCTGCTCCCTGAGGACCTCCAGGCATAAAGCCTCCCATTTCTTGTACCGGTACTGGACCACGCTGGCTCATCATTGAATTCATTTGTTGCTGTTGTGAAGACATCATTCCAGGACCCGGACCACCGCCACCTTGGGGTCCAGCCCCAGAAACCGGTTGGCCTTGCGAGCCCATTGACGACTGATTGTAACCATAATTTTGATTCATTCCTGAAAAAAAGTACATGTTCAGATGTCAGTAAGCGTTTTAAATTAGACTAAAAATGTCCGTCTGGGTGCCCTTTAATAGTTACCTTGGCCTGGAACTTGCTGCTGTTGGAACATCACACCTTGGTTTGGTTGCATAACGGGCTGCCCTTGAAATCCCTGATTTTGTAAAGGACCCGATGTTGGGGCTTGACCACGTAACTGTTGCCGCAATATGTTTTGATGACGCGGACCAGCCCCCGGAGGACCCGTTGGGGGACCCTGAGGAAACTGCTGAAACTGATTTGTGGCACCTGGAGTAGTTGGCGTATTTGGTGTATGTCGAGTTCGAACAATAAGGGAATTCTTCAAATGTTGAGGTATTTGAGGACGGCCGATACCTGCATTATGTTGCATACATACATGAGTATTTTTGTCAATCATCGGACATTATTTAAATCATCATCAAATCATTCAGTACCTGCTGGAACTTGCTGCTGGTTAGGAAAGAAGGGTTGCTGAGGGGGTTGCTGCTGCTGACCACTATAGTTCCATTGTGAGGTAGGGGTTGGAGTATAGTTTGGCGGTGGGGGAGCTTGATTCGGACCTGGCCCTGGCGGTAATTGATTGGTCATTTGAGGTCCACTGAAAGGTGTTGGCTGAAAAAATGATAACCATTCGATATAATTGAGGGAATAATGATATATATTCCAAGAAAGATTATAATCATAAAATTTTGAGCATGAACATACTGCGTTTGAAACGGTTGGCAGAGGAGGAGGTGGTTGTGCTTGACTAATTGTTGGAGGTGGTGGTTGTGACGGTGGTTGCTGTTGAGGCTGAGATTGTTGCTGCTGTTGTTGAACTTGCTGTTGAGCTTGTTGTTGGGCCTGTTGCTGTTGAGCTTGCTGTTGGGCTTGCTGCTGTGCCGCTTGTTGGGCCTGGTGCTGTTGTTGGGACTGTGCTATAACGGCAGCTGCAGCAGCGGCCACCGCGGTATGTGTTAATGCGGGTTGTTGCGACTGCTGTGCCGTTTGTTTTGCTGATCTTCGCTTTCGCGGAGCTTTGGGGGGTTTGTTGTTACGGCCTAATAAAGGTGGTCCAATTGTTCTAGGGCTTTGGTCCGAGCTAGGAGTATCTGGCTTAATAATTTCCTCCTTGATTTCTGGTTTAACATCAATCTCTTCAGGAGGAAGCGGCACCGGTTCTAAGAAATGAGATGAGGGTTTGACTAAACTGTGGTTATGATACTTGAGATATCTGTGAGTCTCCTCGTAACGCAGGTTTTTGCGCTCCATTTTCACAGCTCCAAACCATGCCCATGAGAGTGGAGCAGGATTCCTTTGACACTCAATTATTTCCCACGGACTGACTCTTTGTTTCTCCCACACTTGAAGTCCCTGCAATAGGAAGGAAAAAACGACTGAAAATTTACTGCATTCTGCAAGTTAAATAAACTGAAATATTTATCCTTACCGGCTTCTTGTCAACAAACTCGAAACTTGGAACTCGATTTCCTTTGGAATCAATAATCATGGAAGTTGCTTGTGTTACAAGAACATCCGTTTGTACCTTGGAAAATGGAAGTAATTGCCGCAGAGGCTTTATTGAAGGAACATCACGATCAGCAAGTTCCTGAAAATTAATGAATGAATTATTTTCTGAATATCCAAATTTCATAGGGCATTGCATTATTCAAATCATTGAGATTCAAAAGTACCTTTTTCAGTTTCTTTACTAAGTTCATATTCTGCTTTTTCATTTCCTCTACCCTATCTCCGGGTTCAGCAATTTGGGTGGAATGAACAAGAGCCGTGACCATATCCACAATGGTTGGAAACAAATCACTATAAATATCAAATGAAGGTTTACGAATCAAAATCCTTAGACCTCGCACTTGAGATTTAACAGTGACATTCAATTAGTCATACCTATTATTGTTAATATCAACTACGCCATGAGTGACTAACTGAGTTAACACCACAGCCCATTCCGCTGTCGCAGTACTACTCCTTTGAACAACATCAAACATGCCACCAACCAAACTAAGGCGAAGCCGAATGGCATCTCGAAGGACATTCGATCTGAGATCAAAATCCTATCACCAAACAGGAATTCGATTAGGCAAGAGTTTTCACGAAAAAATCATTTCTGAATTCTACTATCTATACACATACCCGGTCTTTGGCATAGCTCAAAAGCTGTGTAAATTGATTCAATAAGGATGCTAGTAACCCTTCTCGTTGTTCATCTTGACCTCGGAGGCAGGTCAGGACTAATGCCAAGAACGGTAAATGAGCATGAAGACTGCTGGAACCAACGGCTGAACTTATAGTTGGGCTGGTAGAATTCTTGGATTTTCCGTAGTTTTTGGGCCACAGCGTGTTTTCTAACACAGTACCTAACACAAAAATAAATACAAATCAATAAAATAATGGAACCCTGGAGGAAGCTATAAATGGAACGGTTGCAATTCTTTGATCATGTCAAAACAAGTTACCAGCATGACGAAGAACGCGTCCTTGTACAAAGCTGCTTAGCTTTGCAACAAGTGGAGCAATTAACCATTGAGCATTGGCAATCCATCCGTAATTCCCGTGATCCCCTAGCGTACCGTTAGTACCATCTCCGTCATTGTTTGCAGTGTCTTTGTTCCCATCAATCCCGTTGACAGTTACATTCAAACCAGCCGCAGTGGACTGACTACTTCCTGAGCCAGTATTAAAGCTACTTGGAGGCGTTTTTGCAATTTGCTCAACAACCTGATTTTGCTGCGTCTTTTTGCCTGATCGAGGACTTTTTCCTGGAGCTGGTGACGGAGCCGCGGAACTTGGAATCACAAACTCCTGACCATCTTCCGATCCCAAGTGAAATACGTCTAAAGCTGCACGCGCAACAATGTCTAGCCATGTTTGGTATTCTACGGGACTTGAATTTAACTGTTTATTTTGTAGAGTCAAGGCAAGCCATGCTTCTCTAATATTCCATTGATTAAGCCCCTCCAAGATCTTGGGAATATGTGTGCGAGCATCTAAACTTTCCTCAGGTACAGGTAGTTCCGGGTAGCAGATCATGTACAACAACCGTTGCGCTTGTTTTGGGGACAGCGTAGTATCTAGAAGCATTTCTTGATTGCATAGATCGTCTGGATTTTGAAGGCAACGTTGTCGAACCCAAAGCTCACCACACATTTGCTGTAAGGCGCTAAACGCAAAACTGGCTAAAGTTCTTGGCTCTCCCCTGAAAAGTTGCAACAAAAATAATGCTCTCAATAGATGAGCTTCCTTTTTGCTTCATGTAAACTAAAGAATTGTGCAATTACCGAATGGCGTCGGATGGATTATTGCGCTCAGAGGGTACATCAGATGTACCGAGAATGTGACTGATGCTTAGTTCACCTGCCATCCCCGGCAGCCTTTGATCCCGTCGACGCTCTCCGGTGCCTGCAGCGTCTGCTAATAACAGCATTGCCTTTAAGGCGGCAAGCACTGCCCCCAGTGTAACGCTGCTATGTGTTGCTGACAAAAGTCGTCTATCACAGCTCAGACGGAGTACGCCTGGATTGCCCACTGTTGTTACAGCGTCCTGAATTTTAAATAAACTCAGAAGTAAATGACAGGTAAGCCGTGCTCCAGCTTCGGTATCCGGATCGTGCGGACCTCTCCCTGTAAAATAATGTATAGAACCAATTAATAATGGCAAATGTAAAGGACATGAGATATATATGTGCATTTTATAAAGTATAGTTAACGAACCCCACTCACCTTCGTTCCATGCCTTCAGCAAAGAAGGCATAGCCTGCATCACAAAGTCCTGCAGGGAAAAGCATTGTCTCGCCACTAAAAGTGCAGTTAACGTTGCCAGACTGGAGTGAATACTTAGGTGCTTGATATCCAACTCTGAAAGAATGTCGGCATATGACACACAGTCTCTTGAAGGGCTGCACAAGGTCTGTAAAACACCAAGCCATTCTGATGCCAGAGGAGGGCAGGCTGCTGTCATATCAGCGCAAAGAGAAGCTAGATCATTTAGGCGGTCAGCATCCGCTTCGTTGCATATACTAAGGATAGCGTTGCATACAAAGCTATATCTGCAGTTTGGATTCTCTAAGAGTTGTCTTATCACGGAATTGTCAACCTACAAAGAAACAAAATAGATAATACTATTATGACCTGAGACATGACGCTATAAACATTAGTACTTCTTAAAATGAATTCATTACCTTCCGTTTTGGATTATCTAGACATGTTGTCATAAAGGCATTGTTCCATTCGTGGGACGATTCCGCCGGCTGAACCGGAGTACAAAGGTATTGTCGTAATTTGGCAGCAGTTGGAGTCAAATAGTCGGCCAAGTTTTTGGATCTCAAAAAACCACAACATGCTTGTAATTCCGTTAAATAGGCTAAAGTACATCTTTCGGCTGAGGTGCACTCTACATTAGAAGTTAGTCTACGCATCAGTCTTATAAGGTTATCCCACGCTAAATTTGTCGATTCGGTATCAACTGCAAAAAACAATATGATATGATCAAACAATGTAATTTATTCTTATTGATGGAACTGAAAAGCTAGCTAATAACGTATCAGTTAACTTACGAAGGAGGGAACAGTGGTAACGTCTGAGTACGGCAACAAGTTGCAGTTGGAGGGATGTTGTGTAAGTAGCTGCAATCGGACTTACTCTCGCACATAATTGCGATTCGATGTCGGGTAATTCGCGAAGCATGTTAATGCTCATTTCTATGAGCCCTACAATATGTTGTGACGCTTCCATTAATTCTGTCAAGTACGCCACATGCTCTACGGTCGGAAGATAACTCCCCCTGCCTATAAAAATTGTCAATCAATATGTGGCGTCAAGTGTCAATAGTTTGCATAAAATTGCACAATTGTGTTTTTGCTTAGTTTTTGTTAATTACCTGTTCCGAATGCAGCTAGCATCTCTAAAGCCGTTTGTGCTGCAGCCGAAGTCACTGCATGTTGATCAAAATAAGGCAATGTAGCAAATCTTGTTTGAAGCTGTTCGAAATTGATTTCGTTTTTGGACTGTTTCTTCACCCTGCTCCCATCCGAGACGTCAAAGCAGAACTTTTTGCTAAACATTTTTCCAAGCTCTTTGGAGACTTTCTTTACCATGTGCCGCGCTTCATCGCGAGCACGCCCACACCCGTACAAGAGAATGTGTCTTTGGTTTATCTCGTGCTGATAGTTTTCGTCCTGTGGCAGGGGGAAATGGGTCACGTAGAGTCTGTGTCGAGATTGTTTGGACACTTCCAAGTTTGGGGTTGTCGATGATCCACTAGTACTACTGCTGCCTCCTACGGTTCCACTTGCACTTTTGATGTTGGCATCTGCAATCATTGGAGTTGCCGCGTTGCTTTGTGTAGGATTTGGAGTTACAGAGCCAAAACCCGGTACACCAACTACAGTATCATCCTTCGGTGAGTCAACCTAAAGCACGAAACATTTCCAAATTTGAGTATCTGAACCTGAATTGGTAGTGTGAAGTAGATTTTTTAAAAGTTTAATTTCATGCAAACCTGGTCCATGCTGTTTTGCTGTTCCTGGGTTATTCGCTGTAAAATCATGTCCAAATCATCGTCAATATTACGATCGTCACTATAATCTGTTTGTCTGTTATTGTGCGTATCAGGCAGTCTTGGGAGTGGTGGAAATAAGGGTCCTCTGTCATCCACCAAATCATGGTGAGGCGTAGTTCCAGGTGTAACGGATGAAACAGAGGCAGGAGTATTTGGACCTGCTTGTGAAGCCGGACCGGGTGTCGCTACGCTGTTGATTGGTTGTACGGACGTTGGTGGCATACTGCTGGCACTACTCATGCTCAAAGACTGAGGAACAGTAGATAAGTCCCCTCTCGCCACCAACGCACACAAGTAAGAATCGTGTGAGAAAATATCATGTCTGATCAATGCACCAAAAAGATTCACAAGAGAAGAAAACGTGATTTTACTTCTAGGAGAATTTTCATCTGCAAATATTAAACAGAAAACGTTATTATAGTTTACCCACATATTACCCACATTATATAAAACATCAAGAAAGTGATTGTTAAATGTGCAAATGTGCTTACCTAAAACCGGCGCGTCAGTATCTAAAAACTTAAATAATAAATTATGATAAATAGGTTGAGTATATCCGTCCACTGAATCCTCAGATTCGGCACCATTTCCTCCATTGTTACTAGCATTACCACTTCCACTTCCATTACCGTTTGTATCACCACTACCACCAGTTTCACTTTCATTTCCATTCCCATTCATGGGAACATCCTCATTGAGAGGGGTTCCTTCACTCTTTGATCCCTCACTAGCTGTGCCCTCCAAGCCTATCATTTGTCCTTCGAGGATTGGAGGCTCTCCATCATTCGATGAGGTAGTTTCTGTTTGTCTTTGTTCCAATAATCTTGCCACTGCTAAAGCTCGATGTTCTCCGGTTCTCTGTGAACAGACTGCCCACTGACAAAGAAGAATGACTACTGGAGCATCCGCTTCCACCGGGTTATCCTTGTTGGGAGGATAAGGAAATATCTTTGAGTAGAGAGTTTCCAAAGAGCTGCCAGCCTCCACCTTGTCAAAACTATGCCTGTCCAAAGCATCAAGCACTGCAAGAACTTTCTGAAGCGTTGTTCCTGCGGAAGACTGCTGCCATTCCTCGCAACTCCATTTTGCCTCAACAGCTCGACTACGCGCAATAATCTGACATTCTGCTTCTCTAAGCTGTCCTCTGATGATATGATTGTTGGACCTTGGAGGCATTGGAAGGAGGCTGGGCTGAATAGGAAGTATGTCTAAAGCTGAGCCGCCTGGAACCGAGTTACGTCCGCTTTCATTGTTTATTGCAGCTTGATTAGCATTGTACACTAATGAAGTAGGACATTCCAGTGATATCACTTGAATTACAGACGACAATCCAAATATTGTCGACCGGTGAGTCTCACATTGAAGACGTTCTGTAACACCTATGGGGGGACTAGGAGGGTTGCCTCCGAGAGGAGACAGCAGTATAAAATCTTGATCCGTAAACATTGCACTCAGCTTCCTGGCTGCCGACGTTGCGATGCGTCTTGAGAGAAGTTCTGATTGAGCAATGTCAGGCAGGTAGGATAGAAGCAAAGGTAACAAGGGTTGCCACGCGTAATCATCAATGGACTTTGTCTTATCGCACATGTCTATCAACCAAAGCAGCCATTCATATCTATCCAAAAGTCCCTCCTAAATGGATAGAAATAAGAAAAATTAGCTTTCAAGCACTTTCATATTCCTAAAATCACCTTTACATCCACGTTTAAATTTATTAAGGTCACCTCGCAAAGAAACTTTGCCAGCTCGGTGCAATACTGCCATTGCTTCAAAATTCCAGTGCCATCGTCGTCACTATTACTGGACGAAGGGGATAGATCCCCTTGATTTTGAGTTTGGCCTGCTGCTGCAGGTGTTGAAGTTCCGTTCATTGTGGCCGAATTGGGAGTTCCAGGTGCTTGATTTATTAATGATGTACTGTTTGGACTATTTTGATGCACCGAGGGTGAAGATCCAGAACCAAGATTTGTTCCAGTTGAACTCGGATGTGGTCCTGGACCCGGTGGAATTGCAGCATTAATTGATGTCGTCAGTGCAGCACCACTTCCTCCGTTATACCATTCCGTTAGTCTCAGGAAGATATCCTTGCAACACCGTTGAAGAGATATTGTCCACTCCTGAGATGGATCCGGCATTTGTCGTTTTTTAGTTTTTGCTTCGGACATGGCAGAATTGTATGACGCGGTCATCTTAAGAAACCAAGCCGCTCTGACCATTGGCACTTGATGTTCGGCTAATGTCAGAAAGATCTCTTCCCGTTTATTAAAAATAGGAACTTTTTTGGCTATGGCTGCTAAAGATTTGCCTCCAGCTAGGTCGGTCATCCACACTTCTAGTGTGGATTTCATACGAGGTGTTACATGCCAAAAATGGTCCTTGGTATTCACCTGCAGCCTCTTCTTTCCTGTATCTGGAAGCGAGCTGTTTTCACCCTTCTTTGTGTTCACTCCATTTATAAACGCTCCAAGCTGTCAAGGAAAATCACGACATTATTACAAATATATTTCAAGAAAAACTGAATAGGAGTTACTCCTTTTTCCATAATAGTTTTAACAGAATCTTACCTTTGCCGCACTGATGTTTGCATTTTTTGCAGATCCGAATTCATCGGATAACTGCGGTATATGGGAAAAGCCCTGCTTGACGTTTACCGCTGTAAGCTCATCCTGCAATAAATGATAACCAGAGTTAGAAACAAGGTATGTAGATATCAGGATTGCAAAGCATGCAAACATATATTTGGGCAATTCAATACCTCACGCTGCTTAGGATCCTGTGGGTAGACGTCAGGAGGTCCTAATCTTGGCCTTTTTAACGGCCGCTTGTCCCACGAATAAATCATCATCGTTCTAGCGTCTAAGCTATATAAAAACATTATATTGTTTAAAAACCTTTTCGAAAAACATAATTACACACAAAGTTTAAAAGTTTATACTTACTTCTACTTTGTATAGGCACAATTTAGGATCTTTAGAGACACATTCATGTGTGTTCATTCGCGTGTGTGTGAAATTCTTTTTTTATACAACTTTTTTCTCATAAACTTGTTTCCACTTTGTTGTAATATGTACACATTTCCCCTAACTAACCACTATTGCAAGTGTGCAAATAAATAATAACAATTATTCCTAAAAACGGTTCTACTATACTTAAAGTTTAAGAGATCTTTGTTAACACTGGAAGGACTTCCAATAATTCCATAATTTGACGCAGTGCATAGAAGCCTGCAAACTTTACAAAACTGTTTTGAGGGATATTCCCTTTTTGGTCTACTGTCAACCGTGTCACAACCACAGCTCCCCTTTTCATCCATTATCCAGTCAGTACAACGAAACGCTGCTGCTGGGTGTCATTTTCCCTGGACAGTTGCTCCTCATCATCGCACTTTCTCCGCTGCAGTTGACGTGCGCAGTTTGGGGTAGCAAGCCCAACAAGCATATTATTTCACTGCAGAACCAGAACAGTGCACACACATCAACCTTTTCCATGCACCAGAAAATTGTTTCCTTTGCACACGCACTTTCTTAGTCACCGCATTGCAAAAACTAACCTTGCAACTTGTGGAATAACAACTTTCGCAGAATAAAAATGTGTTTTAATTCTGTACACAGGTTAAGCATCCAGCTTTTCTACTTCCGCTTAACCTCTTGCAGCATTATTCATTTTATAAAATACAAGTAGATTTATATAGTAAATTTGCTTAATATTTACATTCATCTAGTCTACAGATTTTGCTTTAAAAATTGCTTAAATTCTAGGTGTAAAAATGTGTACAAATTATTATGCATATTTTGTTTGGAAAGCACACTGTACACACACTTAATTTATTCTCCCAGAGAAAATTGTACATTGTAAAGTACATGTAAAAGCATTTTTATTATTTTGGTGTCTGATGTGTAGACAAATCAGTGCGAGAGGTGATATTCGCTCAATTTTGTGTTTTTTTCTAGCTCTCGGCATAAGTCAAGGCTTATAGGATTGTTGCTGCTGATGATGATGAGATGAGAAGAAGCTGTTACGAGCATTTAGCATTGTGTGCAGACCTTAAAGTCTAGTAGTAGCTGTAAAAAGTGTAAATACACAATATTATTACATTAGTAAATGCAGTAGCACAGAAGAAGAGTTTCCCGTTCTCTGTGTTCTGCCAAATGTATTTTGATTTTTCCCGTAGTCCGTAATGCTTAGAGAATAAAGTTTTGAATCAAGAAAAGTGAAGCACACACGCGATACCATAAAATAGTATTATCTGTGTGACGTGACTGAACGAACCATGTAACTCGCTTGTGTGTAGGACGATGAAATTGAGGGAAGCAGAATATTATAAATGTCCTATAGAGTAAAAAGGTTGAAAGACAATCGCTGAAACATTGTTCGGTATCGCTTTTCCCTATTTTGCCTTGTATTACAATTGAAAGATTATCCGTTTAGTGTATTATGAAGCAATACAGCATAGTGTACGGTGCTACTCACTACTGTACACTTGGTGGTGGATGTGACTCGCTTTCTCTGAGTATACCTACGCTTTTTTATCTGAGTGATGATGAGCTGTTTGGCTTGAATTTTTCTTCTTTTTCGAAAAAAAATGTTGCCAACAGAAGATTCCGAGGATGAAGCACAATCGTGCTCTCTTGCCGATATCAATCTTAGCTAAATCACTTACTCCCTCTAAAAACCCTCTAAAATTTTGGACATGCCTTTTTGAGTGGCAATTGGTTTTCCATGATGGATTGACAAAATATATATAATTTTATGATGTTAATTTGTATGCGGTCAATATGGAAGAAAGCAAATCAGAAGCGTACTATAAAGCTATAAAATATTATGCATACATATTTTCTTCCTGTTGCTTGCATTATCTATTCTTTGTTACAATACAAATGTAAGATGATTTTTTTTTGTTCTTGCAGAAACATTGATACAGCTCAAAATAGCAAAACTTGGAATAATTTTGCATGGAAAATGTACAAAGTGTGTAGAAGAATTAGTAACATTGTAATAAAAATGCTCGATCATCGCAGCGTCTCAGGATGCTGGCTGTCTGCTGTCAAAATATTCATGAGGTGACGTCTTGTGTCTTGAGTTCTTATTATATTCAGATGTTTTCGTTGCTTTCGTAGCTATCTATTGTAGCCGTGTTTCGTGTTGAACGAAATAACCAGATACATTTTACCTTGTTGTATCGGAGATGCCAGAGAGCAATTGTGCATTCTCAGCACAGCTTTATGTTTAAAAAACATTAACAAGCCTTTGGCACACTCGGATCTCTTATTGTTAAAAGCTAAAAGCATAATAGTCATTATATAGATTTTTAAAAAATACATGCATGCTCGTGTTCACAGCATTATCCGAAGACGAGCAAAGCACCAATCCTTCAACCAAACATTTCTTTAGTTTTGTAAGCTGTATGCACAGATTTGTATTTATGGGTAGCAAGTTTGCAAAAGGGTTCATGATCCTTTGAAATGCCTTGCGTGTGCTTGAATCTGCCAACCAGCTTGGTATGAAATCTGCATGTCGATGTTTTAAATATTTTTCCATTAGTGATTTGTTTAAATAATGAGATTAAAACTTGGTGACAATGATGCAAAATTCTGCATGTGCCAGTTTCATGGTACATATTATACGATTCCAAATGATGTTTCCAACTACTAAAATTCATTAGTTTAAACATCAGACAGTTTTACTTGTATCTATTATACATTTTAATATTTATTTATCGTACTTAAAATTTACTATCAGATCAATTATTTAGTAACAACCGTATAGCGTATTCTATCACAAAATGAACGAACTTATATATAATATATTTTGTTAACAATCTCTACCACTAATATACCCGAGAAAATTAAGACTGGGATGTGAGGTATCACACTTGCTAAAAACCTATATGGCTGAAAATCTATTACTGCATTCATCATGTCATCCTCAAAACATATTCAATATTCAAGACTTCACAACATTTCACAACAAAATTACAACGTAAAATTGTTTTCTTAAAGATTCACTTCTTTTAATTCAATGTTGTATAAAGTTAAGTCGTTTTAAGTGTGTATGTTTCACATGACACACGATTCTTAATTTGCAACAATTTTATTGTTCGATCACGCATAACTTGGAAATGTTAGTTGTTCGTAATTATAGTAAATGCTACCTTTGCTATTTTTATTAAACTGAGATATTCACATGTAAGCTTTATGTAATTGTACTTTTTCTCATAGAAATGTGATTTTAAATCAAACAAAATTTTCTACAACCGCATCCAACATAAATTTTTGAAGTTCACTAAGTTCCTAGTAAAAGTTAAAAAATAAAACTACGCATTTAGATCTGAAGGTAAAATACTGCTATCCCTACCTACTGAATTGTTAGTACTTTCAGAATTTCCAGTATTTGCATTGTTAAGACTTGGGTTAAAAGATTCAGGTACAACTTTAACTTCTAGTTCTGGGCTTAGCTGACTACTTGAAGAAGCTTGATTTTGACTTGAACTTCTGTAATTGATTGTATTGCTACTACAAGGAAGCCTTTCCTCGCTCTGAGATTCAACTTCGCAATCGCATTTGCATTGACATTCTTTGTCAAAATCCGAATCGGGTATGTGGTTGGGCTCAACGGTAACAGAAACGAGAACGGGATGAATGCCTGTGCTCATATCGCTTGAACTATCATTATCCAACTTGGAAGTTTGGTTCGCTTTGGCCTTTTTCCGGATCCTCTTACCCATATTTTCCATTCTGGCACACAATTGGTCAACTTTGCCTTTCAGATCGGGTTGATCGGTACTGTTTTGCAAAACAGCGGTAGAATCATTACCACTTCCGGAAGGAGCTTCAATTGAGGTATTTACGGAGGAATGGACAGAGCAGCAATGGGTGTGTTGGTCCGGTCTGCAGCAAGCAATATCATTGATTGCATCTGGGTTTTCCGCATTTGCCATTATTCTTAATAAATCTGCTGCAGTGTAGTAATCTTCGTCCTTAAAAATTATAGAACAACGATTAAGAAAAATGTAATGAAAGCAATAACTTTCAAACCTTTATCAACTTTACCCTTCTCGGTTGGAGTACTTCACTTGAAAATTGTGAGTGAGGAAGAAAGTGACCATGATGGTATCGAAAATTCTGAGGTGATGTGGTAGCACTTTCCCTGCCTGACGAGCTTCTGCGAATTAACGGCGTCCTCTCATCATCGCTACTAGAACCCGAATCTCTGTTTTCATCTGGGAATACTATCTTCCGCTTGCAATTGGGACATTTCCTTCGTTGTTTCAATAACCATGGGTCAATGCAAACTTGGTGAAATACTAAGAAACATAACAAGAGCAAGATAGTCATGAATTGAAAATGCAATGCTCACAAACACAACTTTTTGTTTCGTTTCATTTTTACCGTGAGAGCATGGTAAAATCCGAACTCGATCCGTTACTTCAAATGTCTCCAAACAAATGGAACAAGTATCTTGAAGCATATCCGAGTTCCATTGTTGGATGGGAATTTTTCTCAACTGTGATGCGGGAAGGCGACGTCGTCGTTCCCTCCTTATCTGCTGAACTCTGGAAACAATTGACTCGCGGATCTGCAAATAATTGTTTGTTTTTCCATTCATAAAAAAGTTCAGGTATTCAGTTCAAGTTGCCAACTTTAGATTGTATCTTTGTTAATTTGATTTTACCCATAGTAAAATTAGTCCAGTTAGCTGCACTAGGACATAACTTAACCCAATGGTAAAAAACACAGCTCCGATGATTAATATGCCCAGCAGGAAATACGTAAACCAACTGGTCATAGAAGTGGGGTCGTCAAATGTCAAGAAATATCTGTAAATTCAAATGTAATGAAAAAGTTTTCAGTAAAACATGCACTATTGTTATTAGCTTATAGTGGAACCGCAGCTCACTATACTTTCAGTAAGGTTATTAACGTACTCATCCGAGGTGAAATTATTTTTCAAGATTTTCCAGTCGTCTGGATCAACAGTATACGCGTAGACACTTGCGTCAGTCCACCCATATTCATAGGCTGGAGACGTGACTACTGGTGTCAGGAGTGGGGACAACGCCTCGGGCTCAAGGTCTACTAACGCGGCTGGATCTTCAAAGATAATTACTGAGTATCCGCCTGCCAGTGCATTATCAGCCTTTGTTGAGATGCTGCACTCCTCCATTGTGTTCCATGACACAAGCAAAACCCAGGAAAAATTGTTGTCATCATCGGAAATTGACGAGAGATTCCTATCGGGAGCACGTAGTGTCATATTGATTGGCATTGGAGGTGCAGGGTTCACCGGTTTACATGCATTGGATGGCTTTGCCACAACAAGTATGCCCTGTTTAAAAGAAATAACTTATTTCAAATAAGTGATATAATAGTAAATGATCACTGCAGGAAGAAATTTACTGCTAGATCATGCTTTCACCTTTGAAGGACTATCGATATTTGTTAAGATCGGCCTTCCTTGGATAATGTATACTGTCTCATCGTCCATCAAAGATACAACACGAATTGTGCCTTCCGTTTCCAAAATTACTCCTACTAGTAGCGTCAGCGCACTGACAAACCATGTTTTACTGTACCACATTTTAGTAATGATAAATGTTTACTCTGTTGTGTTCAATGGGTTAAAAATTATTGTCGACATTTTCTTATCAACGATCGCTTGGCACTTTCCAAAGTATCAAGTTTTGAAAGCGGAAGACATTTTGTGTCCCATTTAAGCATCGATGGTAAGAGTATTACTTTTGGACACCTGTGGCTTGCCTTTAATGAAAGTACAGACTTGACTTTCAAGATATTTAACTTTTATTATGTATAAGAAAGTTTTGCCATGATAAAGTGACTGCAACGCAGTACAAACTCGGAAGGAAAGGTCTTTAAAACATGGCTCATGTGTAAATTACATTGTTAGAGTGATACTATCTTAAAATGGTAGTATTCACAATCAATCATTATGATATTAAATGGCAAAGATGTGAAATTTATAATGTATGTGCGTAAACTTGTATAAAAGTTTTATCCTTGAAAGAATAATTTTTGCACAAATATTATTGATCCTTATCTCCTATCACATTTTCATATAGTACCAACATTGGACACTTTTTTATTCCAAGTTTGTAATGAAATGAATTCATCGCAGTAGTGTGTGTGTGTGCATGGATGAAAAAAACTGTACTAGTTTACTTGTGCATCATGTGTTAGCAGCATAAGTCACATTGTACTCCAACTCTGTAACATTACAGCAACTGAAATCCATGTTCTGTTTCACACAGATATGTTTTCTGTATGAAAATCCTTCCTTTACAATAAAAACGCTTTTCTGTGTCACTAGCACTAATATAAAACTCATGCGCAAAGATGAAAACGGGTCTCATTTTGCATACAACGTTCTTATGCGTTTTATAACTCATAATAGCTTTCCTTCCTGATTCAATTTCAATGACATACAGCCGCAAACTTGCATACCGTTTTTATCATTCCTTTCTATCTACTTTTCCAAACTCCAGAAAGAAGATGAAATTGAGTGTAATACAACCATCAACTTTGCAGAAACTGATCTAAAGTCCAGTCATGTATTCCAGGAGACGATAATGCAAAATTTTCACCTTCTCTCCTATCATTTCGTTAGGATTGTGTGTTTGCTTTTTGAGACTTGAGACAGTGTTGAGAAGAATAAAAGTGTACGTCCTGTCCATCAGAGAGTGACGTGTGTAGATTTCCCAGTAAGATCATATTTTTTTGCATATGGTGATGTATTATGAAAATAAAATTCGCAGAATTGTAAATATGTATTTTTAAACGCAACAAATGACAAAGTCCGGTATGTTTATTTGAGAATGCGGATGTAGATGGAAATCACAATTCGCAATAATAATATAAACTATGCTTGGATGATGCATGGTTTAATTAGATAAATGACGCCCCTTTTTCCTTTCTGTCGCAATGAAGTTTAGAAATAAAAATAAAAATGCGCTTTACTTGATTGGTCATCGTACGTAGTCATTACTAATATTATACGAAATAATTATATACTATTTATTAGCACTAAAATGGTTATATTATAATTCAAATTTCAAACATTAAACAAACAGTCACAGAAACATGAAATGTGATGATAAGTTTGCGGGGGCTCCGTGAACAGATCCAAGAAATGGCTAAATCTAAACATTATACTGTACATTCAATTGAACAATCGTATAGTAGCAATAATGATGCAAATTAAAATTTTCGACTGCACCAAAAATGTTTGTGTGTATGTGACTAGCACTATATATATACGTTTGCTAAAACGAAAGACTTCGATGAAAATTGTAGGTTTGATAACTAAAATGTTATGGCGTAATGCGTTGAAGAACAAGAATATTTTATATACCTTATAGTAATAAAATTGAGATTACCAAGTGAAACCTGTAAAATGCTCAGGTTGAGGTTTCATTGGTGTCATTATCATAATAAAATCACAAGAAGCATACCAACACACATATATTACACTTGTGTTAAAGGAAGAGATAATGGCCAAGACTGTTATATAAGAAATGCGCGCAATCCTTCAGGAAAATGAATTTACGCATTTACTTAAATGACTTATAACATTCAATGACTGGTGGATGTACACAATGGGTACGCATTAAGATGATTGAAAGGATTGAAATAGTTCGTGTTGACTATTACTTGCAGTCGATTTTTCAAGCTCAGATTCAAGACAGGAAAAAAAGGAGGCATTGCTACCCATTGAAGATGTAAAGTCATCATTTTTCCTGGAAATGGTACTGCATTGAGAAGGTTTCCTACTCAAATTACTATTTCCCGTAAACGTTTTCTCAGAGTCAAATGATTTTGCTGATGCTAACGACTGACTACAATCAATGTCAACTAACAGTGCTTCATTCCTTCCTACTGGAGTATCTGCACTTTGAAACGACCCAAAAGATTCATCTGCGAGAGGTTCTGAGTCCGAACTTATATCGATCAAATCCCCAGATTCATTCACATGACCTTGTTCCACAGTAACAAATGCGCTTGAGCTGGAGGAAGACTGTATCGTGCTTTGCCGAGAGTTGACTTGAGATTCCACAAATCGCGTATCTTCTATCTGATCGTCCGTATCACCTGAATGAGCCCGCAACAGGGGAGTTCGCTCGTTGCCCACAAAATCATCATCCGAGTCTTCTAAATGAGAGTCCGAGTCTGAGTTGGAGGAGTCGGAGAAGTGCTCGTTTGGAAATATGACCTTTCCTTTACAGTTTGGACATCGACGGGAAGAATGAATCAGCCAAGGATCAATGCAAGGCTTGTGAAATACATGAGAACATGGCAGCACTCGGATTTCTTCACCCACTTCAAAATTCTCAATACAAATGGAGCAAGTATCTTGTGGTATACTTGTTCTCCAATGAAGAACTGGTAACTTTTTCAACTGCGATTCTGTTAAAAAGGCTTTCCGCTTTCTTCGGCGCTCCTGAACGCTGGAACTGACCTAAACGACGAATAAGTTTGGTTTGCCATTCAGATTGTGTGCATAAAATTAATGAACTGAATCGAAAAATGGAATAGGTTGTTTTCTACTTACTCTCATATATAGGCAGTGAGACAGACGGAGTAAAACCACGACCATGACTATTCCCAGACACCCCAGGAAGACAAAGTTGACAAGCAATCCAATTTCAAAGTAGGGTTCATTCTCAAATTCCAAATAGTACCTTGATTTTTAGAATTCAAAAATGCTTATTATAGATGCCCAATTCATGTATAGATTTCAACATGCAACTAGTATTTCACGTACTTGTGAGGATACGCATATTTCTTTAATGTGTTTCCCATGCTTTCTCCCAACAAGCTGGTGTAAACGCCGACCCCCATCCAATCAAAACCCATAAAGCTCGGTAAAATCCCTTGTGTATCATTTGTTCCCAAAACCGTTATAATAACGGCGGAATACCCAGCATACTCTGCCTGTTTGGCTTTCTTCGATAATGAGCAAGTTTCATCATCAGAAGAATTGTAAACTGCCCATAAAATCCAAGAATCTTTCCGATGCAACTGTTGACCAGTAATGGTTCCAATAACGATCGTGTGGTTTTTTGATGGTGGCGGTTTCACATCAGAACAAGCGTCTATCGGTTCTGCTATTATCAAAGTTCCCTGAAAAATGGAAACACAGCATTTATTGCCATTGTTTCTGCAAACATTGGTTCATTTCTTTAATTTTATTGTGCCTGTGTCACCTTCAGGTTATATGCCGAAGCAGCATCTATGCCAATCTCCTCTGCGGAGAACACTGTTTCATTAGTTGTTCTTGAGATCACGACAATAGTTGCATGTCCTAATTGAACATTATTCGTGGCTATTGCTACAATCAAAAGTATTGTAGCAATTTGCGTTGTCATACAATGCATGATAGAGATCATAATTGAATTGTACTTTCTCCACAATTTTACTTGTTTCTACAATCCATTCTCTGGTTTAAATTGAGTTAACCTTTGCTTGTTTCATGCCTGCTTTAAAAAATCGAAATTGGTGAAAGTGCAAAACTTTAGAACACAGCGTGGCGCACTAAAATTCTAAGCAAGTTTATGCTTGTTATACAACAGTTAACTATGTACATTGCTATTAGTGGACAATATTACGTTCACCCAGGCTGGAAGCTTTCCTTTAACCTGTTCAACTAAATAGCAGTCGTGTCTAGAATTAAAAATTGTACAAGGAAACTATATACTGTTTCTTTCTTGAAGAAACTGTTTCTCTTGTGCAATAAAAAGTAGTTCAAATCTTATCTTCCTTTTGCGTAGGAAAATAAAATTATGCGAGCTGTGACCTCTCGCTATCAGCCTGCACTAATATGCACTGCACTGCGAATACGCACACAAGTTTGTTGTTGTTCCAATAAATAGCATTCTACAATAGGAGCAGAGTTATATGATTTTCATAGAGTACAGCAAAAACCCACACTGCAAATTGTGTTTTATGCACCTTGGGAGAGAAATGATGGTCTGATCTGTTTTTTACATTATGTGTATTGCTTACTCGGCCACCAGTAGTCCACTGATAGAGTGGAATACAAAATAGTTTGCATTTCTCTTCGTGTGTATCAGCTCCAGTAAAATCCTCCTACCACCTTGACAAAGTTGAAAGTGTGCAGAAGGAAAATAATATATATCATGGAAAGGTGTACAAGCTTATGTAAAAGTACACAATATTATTTCTTATCATACTTATCTCAAGACAAACAATTCTCATCGGTAAAGAAACGACATGAAACAAAACTCGGTCTTTGTCAGGACGAACGCATTCAAAGTTTCATGGAATCCAACGTGGGTTTCAATAAGAACTAAATTAGTACTCTACATAACATGCATAGTTCATGTTATGAACTATTATATTTACTTAAGGAATTATTTTGGTGTACTTTTGAAGAAAATATCTCGCATATTTTAACAATTTAAGATAGATTCAACAAATAAAGACTAAATTATGAGAACGGGGAAAATTATCGGTTTAGTTAGATATTTAAAGTCACGAAAAAATATATTATGCAAAGGAAGGTAGTTTGTGTCTATAATACCATAAAAGTGCCGCAATCGCAATAAATTTCTGCACGCATACATGTCAATAATTCAAACATTTGGAATTTGTACTTATAACTTATTCCAACTAGACCATATCCGTCTTATTCGTCACAGTCACAACTATGATCATGACTCATGTGAAACCTTTAGATCCTGCATCAGCAGAAAGGGTATGCCATTTGTTTAAAGAACTTGACGAAAACATTTCACCGATGTGACGATTCGAGCCAAAAGAAAAATTTGTCATACGGTATATCCCTAACAGTTGTCCAGATTTTTGCAGCAAATATGAATTATGAATAAAAGATTATTAACACAATTAACCTCGTACTATGTAATATGTTGAATTACTTAGTACTAACTTTTGTTCTTTTGCTCTTTTATTTAAAACTTTTATCCATAAAGCTTACAAATTCAAAAAGCTTGCTTAAGTGCATAAATGCAATTCAAAACTAGAAAATGTTCCATATTATTCTGGAAGCTGTGCAGACCATGAATTTGGAATACATATATTTGACAATATATCATGAATTACTTACATCATGGACGCATCATCATTTCGAATAATACCATAAATAAATCATATTATGCATATTATTATTATATGTTGTATGTGCCCTAAAACAAAAGCCACAAAAATATCATCAAGTTAAATACAACCTCAGTTTGGTTTTAGAATGTAGACAAGGAATATATATTTTCTAACTACGAATTCCACGTAATATATAAATAGATTGACACAATAACATTAGTTTGTTCAAAGACAGACTGATTTCAGCCAAATACCAGTAACAGACAAAAAGAGAGAAATAATCCATACGATTGAATTCCAACACAAAGCATGTAAAAGAATTTGAATCAAGCAGTTGAAGCTTACAATTTAATATATTTTATTTATTACAAGTTAATTGAAAACTAAGGAAATGTTTTAGTAATTATTGGGCCTTTCCAATCAGTCATTAGTATAATGTCTCGAATACAATCCCATACGCGCAAGATGATGAGATTTGTAAATAAAACGAAGGTACCATTATATGTTTATATTTGTTTTGTTGCAATGATGTTTGAATAAAAATAGATTAATCGCATTTTACTCTGTTTATCAGTTTAGCGCTTGAATTAGAACGAAAACAATTACAATTAGGCAATTTCAATAATCTCAACGTAAAATATGGCTTACGATTTGTATCATACTTAGGTAATTATATACACGTATTCCCTTAGTTCTGAGAAATATTCTCTGGATTCTTTCCAGCTTTCATTATGAACCGGAAGGAAAGTATCAATATTTGCTAATGGGAATGTTGTATCATCGTATACGCATAAATTAAGATAACTATGTGCCAGTAAAGTGTGTGCAAGTAGCTACTTACCTCTTATATTATATGTTTAAGTAAGTATATTGTATACTTTGAAATGACTAAATGACTAGATGTATCATGAGTATATTATATAATGTTTTCAAGTTCTCGAAAAATTCACTTGAAAACTAGAAACAAGAAAATACACACGTGATATAACGGTATATTTGGTTAGTTGCTAAAACGAAATAGAATACAATTACACTTTCAAATGTGTGCCATTATATCAAGTAAGTGAAAAGGTACATAGGTACTTATTCTTGTGATAGCATCGAAAAATTTGGGAATAATTTCTTTCGTAGTGTGCAACGTATATTCTTACTCTTTGTCAGCTTGAGCTGTGTCATCTTGATCGGAATTAGCTGCGACTGATGAGTCCACTGTCTCAGCAAACACTTCCTCCGAGATAATTTCAGAGTGAATCTCATCGACAATATGAAAAGATGACTCATCCCGAGGCAGACTTCCAGATATGGTAGTGGCATCAGACGTTCTTCTGTCGCGGGTTGTGGATACTGTAAAGGTATTATTACTCGATGCTGGGTAGGGTGAGCTCAAGTGATAAGATCCATCTTCGGTCGCTACCGTGCCTACTTGTACCTCTAAAGTTGAGTTACCGACATCCGTTGAACAGGCTTGAGATACATTATCCAGACTAGATCCAGCATTATCCAACAATTTCGCAGGATCTTCATCAGTGAGAGCATTTTTTTCTTTGCTGGCTTGCGAGGTACTTGGCATGTTACTCTGATTGTTTAGAGTGTTCCCTTCATGCAAAATATTATGCATATTCTGGCATGAGTTATAGCCTTGTTGACGAGAGATTGGCGTCATATCGAAAATGCCCCAAGGATCCGACGGATTGTACTTACAGCCTTGTAGAAACCTACGCAGCTGCCAATCTACCGCTTCTCCATCCTGGAAAACACAAAGGCAAAATTACAAGTTGTAATTTACAACTCAAATAGTTTACAGCATCTATCTAATTTTCTCAGTCTGAGTTACTTTTGTACCTGAGAGCTTCTCCTACTGCCTGAGTGTGAGGTGAGGGTATATGGATCGATAGAGACGTCCGACCTTGGATGACTCATCAGAGCTGAATTGAGTCTTGCTTCCAGAATACTTTCTGTCAAAAGAGGGTCTTCAACTTGGTCATTTGGGGGAGCCTCTCCTGAGGAGGTGGATGTCCGTTCGCAAGTAGGCATCCCTGAGGATGTAAGAAAATTGTTGTCGGTTTCCTCTTCGGTCGGCTCTTCGTTTTTGTCGTTTGGTAAACGAACTCTCTGCATACAGCATGGGCAGCGACGACTTCGTCGTAGAAGCCACGGGTCAACGCACATTGCATGAAATCCTGAAATGTTCAGTGATCATAATAGAAAATTAATAATAAATCTAGTTTACCGTCTAATGTTCTTAAAATAAATTATACCATGAAGACATGGAAGCACACGAAGTTTATCGTTTTCCTTGAAGTCCTCTTGACATATTGCGCAAACTTGAAATGGATCTGTGCTTGTCCAGTTTTTCACCGTAAGCATTTGCAACATTGGCCTAGTAAGTCTGCGTTTTCCAGGTTGCAGCCACCTTTGCAGTACCTGACGAAGTTGATGAGGGACCTGGGAACAAAAGACAGGATTCATTAAATACAATGCCAATGATAACAATTAAAGATAAATTTTTTAAACTGCTCACCACAATAATAATTGCGCAGCATATTTGAACCCAAAAGAGAGCAAACATGGTAGATAGCAACACTATGATTATGCCAATAAGTATGTAGCACATTAGCTGGTAAAACTTGTCCTCCTCAAATTTTACGTAGTACCTGTAATTTTAATTAAACTTGTAATTTTTTCTGTAATGGAATGCATTTACAAACGGTAAAATAGTTAAATCACTAAAATGTACCTGTTGTTTGGGTACGAGAAATTGAATCTGAGAAGATCGCCATCATGCTCTCCAACGAGTACATGATTGAGTTTCACCAGCGGAAATCGCAGTATGTGCCATGGAATATGTTGCGAATCATTCGAACCAATGTTCTGAATAATTAACGCTTTGTAACCTCCCAACTGTGCATTTCTGGCCTTTGTTGTAACATCACAATCGTAAACTATACTCAGCAAAACCCAGTCACGTTCAACTCGTCCTTCTTCATCAAAAGCATACAGGGAATCGTCCGTGGAAGTAGCATTTCCATTTGAGCGTTTACGACCTGGCGCGGGTTCAACAGGCTCACAAGCATTGAGAGGGTTCGATATAACCACATAACCCTTTCAAACGATATAAAAAACGAATTAACACATTTAATGGTTATCAATATTTGCAAGTGTACACCAGGGAGTAATTGTAGTGGCAATATCATGCATGCATTTTCGTTTATTGGGATAATTGCAATTCAAATGACATTTGGACATGAACTTACTTCAACAGCGTCACTCACAGCCCTGATATTCTTCTCGTAAATTACGCGCACTGTTTCGTTCGTTTCTTCCGAAATGACAAAAATTGTACTATGAACCGAAGTAATAAATGCAAATAAATAAATAAAGTTTGCAAACATCCAGGTCATCCCTAGCTCCATTAATGAAAACTCTAATAAGCTATTTGATACTTGTCCTCGCTAATGGACTAAGCTTTATGAAAAGGTTTGACGGAATGCGATCACGTTTCTGGGACAAGGTGGCGAGGTGCCATCTTTTTACCCTGCCTTACTGGACAAAGTTACAGGTTGCACTGTCTCGTTTTATTCTCTTGTCGCTTCACTGTAGTCATTTACTTTGATATCGTCAATACCCGTGTATGCAAATCTGCTAATGAAAACCCAGTAATCCAGCGATGCTTATGCTTTATATTATTTGTTTGTTGCAAATTCGAGAGATAGAGACAAGGTACAAGCCAGACGGGCAGGACTGGTTACAATTTTTAGAATGCAGTTGCTCGATTACGTAAGTTGCAGAGAATCGTTCTTTTTCTTGATTTAGTGTTTTCTACCTATTGATCCATGTAATTAAGCAGACAGGTGCGTATTAATATACTGACTATGCAGCAACTATGTAGGCATGAAAAAAAGACACGCTTAATTTTTTGTTCTGATTCTTTCATTAAAACACCAAAGGTCTTGTGTGTAACAAGTATTACCATACAATGACTATTGTACTACCCCAACGAAAATTGACTAAAAAATGACCCTGAGCAATATGTCTCTTAGTAAGGTCTACTGCGTTCTACTAAAAATTGCTAGTTGCGTAATGCCGATGTCCTTTGCAAATGCCGTGATGGAGAAAATATGAAAGATCTTATTGAGACGAACTGGAGATGAAATGATCTCTCTGTAAGGTTGTAAAGCGCAAAACACCTGAGGAAAAAAATGGAAAGGATTACGTAGGTATATGTTTTTTAGAAAAACGAAGGTTGTGATCGTGTTCCCATTGTGCCTGGTCTAGGATGAGGTAGGTAGTACCCGTACAGACTGCAGCAAAAATGTTGGGAGAGATGTATTTTAGAATGCATGAAAACTGTCCCGTCCCCTTGTAAAAATGAATTCTATATCATGCTACGGCTAAGATCTCGGTTCGGAGCTACTGTTTCTTTTTGTAACACTGCTGGAGATCATTGATCATGCTCTTCCGGGCTCCCATGAGACTTAAGTAACGACAAGCGGAGAGAATGCTGAGTGCTCCACGGGGAGGCTTAAAAACTTCCCGAAACTCCGGAAAAGAGGTATGCATATGCATGGAACATTACGTCAACACTCTACATTCAACAAAGTACGTTTCACTTTCTAATGGAAACTTCCATGAATTTTATTCATCCAGTAATATTATGCTCCATGTACCCGTATATGCTATTTTCATTACGACAGATATTGTTCTCCGCAGTTGCAAGCTACAACGACTCGGGTAGTAGAAGATGAAATGCGATGCGAAACTTTCACCGATTCTGCGAATGTTAACTTGAATAATGAATTTTAGGAAGCATGTATGTGGCATTTTATTTAAATAACAAAAATATAGATATTATTATTGCATTTGATTCACGTCATTTGTCGTCTTATTATTATTTAGCATCCCACTTGCTTTCTTTAATTAACTTGTTTGGATTTTTTAGCTTTTATTGGACTCTTGGGGTTGGCTTGAACTTTCCTCGGTATTTGAACTTATTCTTAACGTTTCTACAACTATTGGTGCTAGATCGCCTACTGCCATGTTCTTTTCGTGCTTCTTTTTTAGCCAATTTGCTCGTTTCTCTACAGCTTTACGCCGAGCTTCCCTTGCTTTCTTTCCGGTAACAACGTCCACCTGATCTTGTAGTAATCTGGGGATCGATATCTGCAAAATGAACGAACAAATCCTGTGTAGTTGTTTTGAAAGAAATTAGCTGTAAATGAAAAGTGAATGAGGATTGAATGAAAAGTAAATTACATTATTGGGAATCCTAACATATCGGATATTCTTTCTTTGCAAGAAGAAAAAGTCGAATTGGTACTTTCTCCCATCCTTCCTTATCATTATCACGTCAGTCATTGTAAGGTTCATAAAGCTAAAAAATCAAGTATAAAATATGACGTATTTTGGCTGCTTTCCCTGGACACACAAACCAAGTTTATATAATTACCAGTCAACTTGTTCTAAGATGCCAAAAATGTTGATGTCATTCTTCAACTCAACAATCACATCCTTCCCTTCCAAGCCCTTTAACAAAGGTGCCAGGGTTTGACACAAAATGGCTTTCTCACGGGGACCAACGGTCACCATTTTAACGCATTTGACCTCAATTCACTTGAACTAACATTAATTACTCAGAGGTTTTTAAGAATTGAATGGATGCAAAGTGTCTTGTACCAGAATGTGCTTAGTATGGATAGAGATGAATTTTCCCAGACACAGAATTACAAAAATATCCTGGTAGCCTATAGTAGTAGTACATCGGTGTACCTCCAACTTTGCAGTAGCAACGATGAACACTCGTCTTTGTCTTCTATTTACGTAATGCATGTTTTGTGGCATCTATGAATGCAACATGTAAAGTTTGTTGCTTTTGTTCATGAATTCATGGCTTAATTCAATTCATTCACTTTATCTGCAAAGGTGAATTTAAAAAGCTTGAAAGCTAGAAAAGCTCAAGTGTAAGAATGACAGTTTCATTTATTTATCCATTTTTTTATTCTGTTATAACAGACATGTAAGAACAATAAAGGATTTGGCAAATCAAGTATTGGTTTTGGGTTAAATTGGATGAGATTAACATAATTTGTTTGTAAGATTCATGGAATATGCATTATTTGTGTGCTAAAAATGGCAAGATTTTCAATTAGTGTGTGAAATTTGTGGCCGAATGGTGTAAAACGAGAGTTTTTGTTTTGTTTGATTATTGTTCTTCTTCCTCTTCTTCCTTTATACTTTCTCCATCAGCAGCGTTCTGGACGCTCTGGGCTCCTGAAACAGCTTGTTGACTGGGTCCTCCAGAAATTGCTTGCTTGCTCGCACCTCCAGAAACCGCTTGTTTGCTTGCTCCTCCAGAAACTGCAGCTTGGCTGGCACCCCCGGAAAGTGCCGCTTGACTAGGACTACCGGAAACTGCCGCTTGACTAGGACTACCGGAAACTGCAGCTTGGCTAGGAGCCCCAGAAAAGCTTCTGCTAACACCCCCGGAAACTGCGGCTTTGCTAGGACCTCCGGAAACTCCTCCTTTGCTGGGAGCACTGGACAGGCTTTTGCTCTTAACCCCTTCACCCTCATTGAATTTTACTGTAGCGCGCAGAGTTTCCAAGTGCAGCATAGACTGAACCCTTTTCGGGAAGTTTGGATCATGGTAGATGACTTCTTCGGAGATTTCTGGATGACTGTGTAGAAATTCGTCGAATTTCTTGAATGTATCCGAATCTCCGTGATCCCATGTTCCGTCCACTGCAGCGTAATCGACTCCCTTGAGGAGTCCATCTGCCTTTTGCTGCATTTTTCGCTGCAACTCATCCAGAATTGCTGCTGCCTCCGCCTCTTCCTTATCAAGTCTCGAATCTTTGCGGAGGGCTCGAAGCTCATCGTGACGTTTTTGTTTGGCATATAGACTTTGCATGGCACTATCACCGCCATTCTCCTTCTCAAACTGCCGTATACAAACTGAAGCATACTCATCGATACTCCTCCATGCAGTATCTGGGGGGAAAGAATGCTTAATAATAATTATAAATAATAATATCTTTGCCATTTGTACAAGCACACAACTCACCGATATCTTCCTCATTTGCCCATTCCGCACAAAGTGCAAAACGAATGACTACTTTGTCATGAAAATGGCTTGGAACCTACATTAACAGTAAATGTTTTAACAATAAAACGGCAAGTCTTTTGAATACAAAATATAAAAGAAAATGTGTTGAAATTGAGTTTGTACCATGTGAATTTTTCGAGAATAATTTAGAGCATCCAAAAGCCGTGACGTGACTTCATTGAGTCCCCTCAACCGAAAAGCAACAAGACCATATCGAACTGGTCCGCAAACTTCAAAGCGTTCATCCCGTTTGACGTATTTTTCAAATAGTTTTGCAAGATTAGTATGGTTGCGGCAATAGCGTCGAATGCCTTCTACACCATAGTTTCGAATGACAGCATACAGCTTGAAAGCGCGGAAACGCCTTGTTGCTGGAACAGCATAATGCTAGACGTACCAAAATCACATTGACACTATTATCATAATTTGCAAACTACCTATATATGCAACATGATCATTTGTACTTTTAAATCTGGAGCAAGTGGTGTCTTCCAAACGTCCTCTTCCCATCCAGTCATTGGATCAACAGCTTTTGCTGCATATCTCACCCTTTGAGAATAGGCAATTGAGTCACAATGGTTTCATTTCTGTAATCTATATTTGATGTAATGCTAAGATTTATAATATTAGAAAAGATACCAATGCAGAGATGCTTCAAAATTGCACATCATCCATTTGTTTGTGTTGATGTTGGTTGACCAAACGTACTATTATGGAATCGAAAAATCGATCCAATTAACAAATTTAAAAACATCCTACTTGGAGTTTTCATGAAAGTTTAAATAATTTTTGTCTTTACCTCAAAACCATGTACCAAGTGTCTGAAATGACGAAAGGATAGTAAAATATGAAATTAATAACCAAAAAGTGATGTTATAACCACTACCTTTTAAAACTCTAATGTAAATACAAAAACTTACCTCTGTTCCATACAAGCAAAACAACTCCCTGCATACGCACTAGAAAATGAAATAATTTTATTGAGAAAAGTCAAAAGAACAAAAGTTTGTGGGTTATATGTTTTGAAGAAAAATAAACTGCAAGAACTGTCACCACTTACGCGTCACAATGAAGCCATAGTCCATACTCTTCGCAGAGTGGACCCACTTCAAGCAAGTCGTCCGACGATGTAATTCCAGTAGATCCAATGATAGCACAGTGATAAAATGGAATAAGGCCTTGCTCCATGTCTTCTTCAATGGCTTTGCGCAAAGTTTCAGCTCTGACGCCTTTTAATATGCAGAAAAATAGCAATTTTAAATAAAGTACATTTATAAGTTTGTTCAAAAGATTCATATTCAAACCTCCTTCGTTGTCAGGCTCCAGTTTTCTAAGATGAACGCATCCTATTAGCGCACCTCTTTCCACGCATGAATGACATTCATTGTTGCAGTATGCAACCAACATGTTCAAAAGAACGGCTCTTGGTTTTGTGGGATATTTTTGTCGTAGTTTTCGAACAGCATCTTCTCGAGCCCACATCATTGAGTAAAAGATAGCCTCTGATGCGCATTGCTAATTTAAAAAGGTGAAAGTGTAGATGAAATGCAAGGAATCATGACACACCTTGTAAGAACCTGGCGTATTATTGTTTACTTGTAGGATTCCGGCACCCTCGCTTTCTGGACACGACATTCTAGAAAGGAAGAACTTTGGCAGACCAAGAAACTTACAGCACCAGTCACAAACGATCATTTCCAATTCGGTAACCACCGGACAAGAGTTCTAAACATGGAAAAATGTGATATTTACTGGAAATGTATAAAATTACATATTATAATGTTAGCCAAGCTTCATAGTAGTTCTTAGTCACCCAATTAGTTCCATTAACTCCTGTTGCGTTCGAAAATATGTCACCCATTATAGATGCCCAGGAATTTCCAGCCGGGAAGTAAGAGAAAAACTGGCGATGTTGCCAGTGAGCCATCTAGTAATATAAGGAGATGCACATGATATTCATGAAAGTCTGCTGAATTATACAAGGCAAGTGCTTAAAGTTATTCATGGAGGTTGAAAAATAGTACCCCATGTAGAACCACTGGTTCTATATCTTTCAATATCTTATCAAATGATTCTGGCCTTTCTGGAGGGTTGGAAGGGACCACATCCCATAGCCAACCTGGCTCAACCGAAGGAAGGGGTTTCCTCTCATCCAAAGTTTCCATATACCGGATGGCCCATTCCACCAATTCGTAGCCACACTTCTTGAATTTATTGGAATCCATGTTGCAACGTTTTCCTCAGCTCTCAAAACTTGTCTCGTCCTTGAGAGCAGAGTAGGACTAATTGAATTCTTTTAGCAGAGAAATCGGTAATATGTTCGAGAAATGGGAAGGAAATTGCACTTGTCATTTTTAGAGCTTTCTTTAGCTGATTCCGAATGTCGTAGTCACTAATCCCTATTCATTTTCCATGACTACTCTTAATGTTGGAAAGTACCACATTATAGTGCCATGTGGTTTTGAATGCCCCTCAAGAAGGTCGTCGTATGACATTATATTATTGCAACTACGATTATCATGAAATATTTTCGACCACAGCCGCCAGCTTTGTATTATTCATCTTATCACTGGACGTGATATTCCTTACTATATGATTTTTACTACTGAAATGCAAAAAGAGAAATGATCATGATGGCTTAAGAAATTAGTGTTTATTTTTCCGTTAAAACGTCAGGATTTTATGAAAACATCATATTATTTGGAATTTTCATAACATATACAGAATCACATTTATGACTTTATGACTTGATTACACTGACTTGGTACAAAATAGCACTCCTTTCGAGATACATACATGCAGATATACTATTTACGACTTAAACGATATAAAACTTTCATTCTATAGAACACTCCAACTCTTGCATTTTAAACTTTATTTAGAAAATCTGAGTTTCAAAGACGCTAGCTGGCAACCTCAGCTTAGTCTAAAAGCTTAGTCACAACGAACAAGATTGTTCAAGTCAAAATTTCATGGTTTCGAAGAATGTGACACAAATGAGGCTTCATTACTGATTGTTCGTACATTAATTGATACTAAGCGGCAAAAGAATGCCAAAACTTCACACTCGAATATAACATTGATATTTTACATATGACAACTTTTAAGTTTTGACATTGATATATGTTTTAGGTACTAGATCAGATTTTGTTAATTCTTATAGCCTATGCTACCGCATTTCATAACTGCGTACTATTTGTTTTTGTATTTATGTATAGGGCGTTTCACAGAGATTAAATCCACTTGAACGCAAGCGAGAAAAACGACAAAGTGGATATAGTTGTGATGTACATAGTATACTAATAAATATTCAGTTAACGTACATACTATATATATGTATAACGAAATTATTTTAACAATTAAACAAACTCAGTTGATCTTTAAAACAGATCAGCTTGAAAGCTGCTGAAAACGAGTAAAATAGAAAACAAAGTCTATGCGGAAACCTGATCATGGTCTACATCGCCATTATTATCATCATCATCAACCACAACAATTAATTGATCTCTAATACGTGAATTTGCCAGATTTTCAGTAGCATGACTAATAGAAAGATCGTTTTCAGTTGCATTTCTTCCAGAATTAAATGCAACATTTTCTACTCCATCATCATGTGAACAATTTTCTTCAGTATCGACAACATGAGTAGCAGAATTTGTATCATTATCAGCTCGCTTGGGATTCTGTGATTCCATTCTTTTCTTCAACATTTCAGTCGACTGATGAACTTCCGCAAACACTGAATGCTGAGAATGATGATTTCGACTGGCTGCACTAGTACTTGGCCTGGTAGAAGCTGTGCTCTGAGTAAGTCCTCCGTCCCGCTCATCAGTCACAGAATGGCTTACACCACTGCTTATTGAAGACGCATCTGAGTCATTGACATTACTTTGTCGATTTCTTGTGAACAATCGTCGTGAACCAGCTCCCATTACTCGAACGTTAATCTGAAAAAATTTGAAAAATTAAATAAAAGTCAAAACTAGCAAACACTAGGAAAATCACTACTAGCTGCAAGCATGATAAGATGACAGTGCGTTTATACCTGGTTTTGTATAAAAGTACTGGCTCCAGAGGGTGGATTCTGTGCTGTTGAGGTTGTTGGAATCAATGGTGCATTTTCATCTTCTGTTTCAGTGTCGGAATCTGAGATTTGCTCATCAGCTACAATAACCTTTCGTTTGCAGATTGGACAAACTCTGCGGCCTTTGGTGAGCCAATGGTCAATACATTGAATGTGATAGCCTGCAAAGTTTTATGTTAACTCGTATTAAAGCTTATCTATTTCAAATTGATATGTACAAAAACACATTAAAATCAGTTTGCTTACCATGAAAGCAAGGTAAAATGCGTATCTTTTCCTGTTCCACGAAATCATCTAATAATACAGAATTACATTTATGAAATTATTAATTGATTTGATGCAAAAAAAATTAGTCATTAGATCTTTGGATAAGGGTACATACTCATACTGATATTATTTACGACTTACCAAGGCATACCGCACAAGTCTCGTAAGGGTCACCTTTAGTCCATTTATGCACCGGTAATTTCTTCAGTTCAGACGCTGGAAGCTTTCGTCTTCTCGACCTTCGTCTTTCTCTATACCATCGCACCACCTGTTGCCACAACTGTAATTTAATGATCACACAAAGGTTTTAGGCAAAGAGCAAAAACAGCATTGCAGAAGGGGTTGACGAAGAAGAGATAAGACAGCAACAATGAGTCATATAGTAACATTCCAATCCCAAAGACATTAAAAGAAACTACTACCGGATGCATAAAAGTATTATTTTGGAAAGATGAAAGTAAAGCAGAGCAGTTGGCGTTCCAAAAAGAGTTGATCAAGAAAAGCCCTTACCAATCTTACCATGAATAGAAGCATGACTATAATGCAAATTCCAACAACTATTGCAAACGGGTAGAAATACCCGTTTACAGAAAAGTCATTTCTAATTCGCAGGAAGTACCTAAAACAATTCAAAAACACAGTAAATAATCAAAACTACAACCAACATTGGAAGAATAAAACAAAATGTTTACAAAGCTTATTTTGTAACGTACGGACTAGGGAATGTGTAATTTCTCAGCACAATTCCATCGTATTCGCCGATGAAAGTAGCATAAATCATCAACTTTCCTGGATCTTCAACACCCATCACTTCGGTATCATTCGATCCCACGTTGTGAATTATTATGGCAGCATAACCGCCAATTTGGGCGTTCTCAATCTTTGTCTGGAAATGACAATCTGGGCTGCGTTTGGCTAGCAAAATCCAACTGATGGGATATTCAATACTGGGAGTATAGGGAGTTGGCGGCGGTTTCACCTTAGTACACGCCGTCGGTGGGTCGGCGTAAACCACATAACCCTAAAATATCAAGCATAAACATACATTCAATTAATTTATCATGGATTGTCCTAAACATCTTATCCCTGAATAGATAAAGCTGGACTCAATAAAAGCACATACCTGCATCCCAAAAAATGTGTACCGCTCAGGCACAAATCTCGCTGGGGTATCACTGATGGCCAACACCGTTTCATTAGAAATTTCTGAGACCACATAAACCGCTCCATGGCAGGGAGCGACAAGGAGATAAATTGATATGGCTAGTTGGATAGGACTGTAACGCAGAAAAATGCCCCTACTGGGATGACTCCCTAGCTTAAAATCTGAAGTCCCCATCCTTCAAAGCATTTGACGATAATAGCTTACACTATAAACTGGCACAAACCACGTATTCAAACTGTAGACTAGAGTAAACAACTACTCACTAACACTCCATTAAAACGGCCTTTCTGCTATAAAATTGAGGGCGTTATTGCCCTAAACCTGGCAACTGACATGTTTTTAGTTTCATCAAAAACTTTCGTTTTATATGTTCACTGATTGTTATTTCGGTACAAGTCATTTGTTCGTTATGCCTTTTATTGTACCTTTCTACGACAAATTATCAATTAAAATATTTCTCCTTTGAAAAAATAAATTTAAAGTTCTGGTGCAAAATTGAATCCTTAAACTGCTATCTTACACTAATACAACGACTCATCCGTTTGTGTTCGAAACAAACACAATATAGGATTCAGGCTCCTATTTTTTGATAAGTATTAGTTTTAGTCTCTAACTGCGTATAAGATTGTCCATCCCACAATTTTAAATTGTGAAGCTCATTAAAATGTTGTCCTGCGATTCGACCTAAAAAATAGTAAAGAAAATTGAATTAAATGTACAAACAAGTTTCACAAACTTTTAATTCTAATTCTTAGTTGCTGGTTTTACATTTTTTGTTACTGCATACCACTACTGCATTGTGGTATAACTTTTGGTTTACAAGAATGCTAAGCCTATTTTAAACACAATTTCTTGCAGCAAACATGTTTTGCTATGAAGAAAGATGTTAATTTCCATTTCATCTAATTATTGTAGCAACTCTACCAAACCACCATTAAAATGGCACACGCTACGGGTTCAAAAGAGTGCCTTACGCGTTTTCGTAATCAATCACATCATCATGGCAGATCGCTCAGAGTTACCTTCATCGCTCACATAAATAAGTGGTTATTTACCTGCCTTATAGGTTATAACTTGAATCTACTATTAATATGCTATCGTGAACCCACTACTCGATTACTTATTCGCAAGGTCACTATAGGTCAAATGACATTAAGCCATAACTTTACTGGAATCTTATAAATTCAATTAAAAAATAGCAAGAGAAAAACAAGAGTAGGTAGGTTGCTACCAAGTACTAAAGAATGCTGCCCACGAAAGTGGTGTCAATATCATGTTCGTTTACTTCCTCAATCATTAATTTGCAGTTATAAATGTCGATGCAGTGAACTATACCCCTCTGATTCAGAGGCTTTGACTGAACCTTTTATACTCAAGCTCAAAAAAGTCTGGAACTGGCTAGCAAATAAGCATGCAGCACGAAAGAGAGAAAAATGTGTGAGCACTGAAAATTGCAGTAGTGTAGAATATTTGCTACATTTCTCTGAGTGACGAAAACTATAGTAGTGTAATTAATAAACTTACGAAAAGGACAGTGTCTTCTGAGGAATCATATACACATAATATTATTCTTTCTTGTTAGCTAGGATTTTTTAACGTGATGACGCTGGCTCGTTTATTTTATTGTCGTGATCGTAATGGATCGGATCGGAGCAATGTAGCGTACATTACACATATAGCTTTACTCTGATTTTTTTGCTGTATTAAAATGTTTCCAATTGAACTTTAATTTTTCAACGCGAATGACTTGATCGCATCTGTGAGTATTTCTTAATTTTTTAGCGTTTGCTCTTTCCTTTAAGAACGTGCGTATTTGAAACTCTAGCTGTTCACAATTCGCAATGTATGTAGTAGGGGTATGAGCAGCAGCATGTATTACGTATTCGATCTTGTTTTGTTAATACATAGAGCTACTAGCGTACTCCATTTCCATAATAAAGCAAGTGTAGTAGCGCAGACTTCTTTCTTGTTCCTCTCGAATTGCTCGTCTCGTTCACAAACAAGCAAAGGAAAGTGTCTTTCATACTTTGCTTTAGGAACAAATCAACAGCTTTAAGAAAACCTCAAAAAATTAAAACAGTGGTGCTCTTTGCATTGATATGTAGAGTGTAGAGTAGAATAATGGTGGTTTTTCATTTCCACACACGAGTCATTTTATTCAGAATTTTCACATAGTAATAGCATTAGGTACATATTTCAATATTACCCATTGCAAGTTTTTATGCAAAGTTCTAAACATTATATACAGACTGACTGTACTGTATACTCGTCGCTGTACTTTAGTGGAATATAACCATAAAAAATACGTATGCATTATCTTCTCAAAGTTTGCACGACACGAATGAAACACCACAATGCTGGTTGTATAGCTGTGTAAAATTAACAAAAGCAGTTAGACACAATGCTTTGCTTTGAGTATATTATATTGCAAATTTGCACTGAAAATTCATATAATTTATATTCAGTCTACAGTGTAACTATAACCTTACCACGTTTAGACTCGACTGGATGAAGATAATATGGAGTATAAACATATTATTATTATGATACTTTTTATGCTTTCTATGTAAATTGATGAAGGTCCTTTGAAGCTCTGTTTGTCGCACTCAGCATCCTCATCTTCTTATCCATCCTTTACAGCATAATACCTCTGTATCAAATTAATACTAGCAAACACCTTGCACCTTGCATCCGGCTTGGCTGGCTGGGTGTAAAAAAAACTCGCGGATAGGAAACGTTCTAGCAGCTTGCCGTTTCCACAACGGAAATCCTTGTTTTGAGTATGAAATGTTTTGTTTCATTAAATTCAGATAGATTAAAGTTATTATAATCGTATGCATCAACTGTTAAAAGATATATTATTGAATCCTTTTATGACTAATCCCTTCATGAAGACTTTCTGAAAGACCAACTCTAAAAAATCTGACTGAAAGAAACCTGCTGGAAATGCAGAACGTAACTATAAACATATAGGTTTTGGATGACGGACTATCTTAATATATCATGTTATACTGCTTTCATGGAGTTCATTTCGCCGCTGGATGATTTACTTTCGTGAACTACTTGAGCTCAAACTCATGAAGACATGCACAGGTACTATAGACTGAAAGTCAAAGAACACAAAATATCAAATATCAGCTATCAAATTACGTCTAAAGAATTGTTTGCGTTCGCGACGAGCTAAAAATAGGAAATGATCATAACCAAAGAATCAGGACAATAAGACATACGATTCATAAGCGACAACGTTTGATTTCTAATGCATATTTTTATGTCATGCTTCTCACCTCCTGTAATTTCCAACAAAATCGTTGCGATAATAATAATGTCTCAATACTACTCGTAATCGAAAGAGCATAATTTTGTTAGTAATGCGCAATAATATTTCTTCAACGGAGAAACTTGAACAAGAAACAAGCTGTCATTTTGCGATTGGCTACAATTCTGATGGAACAAACTGAGGTTTTCTATATTTCTTTAACTACATTATTTCATATTCTAAGTACTAATAATCCAAACAAGCACATAATAATAAATTTAGATAACGTTATCACTTATGTCATATAGGTATGCTCCTTTTTAGCGCTATGCTGGCAAAGCTGTGTGATTCATTTCCATGTTATGGATAATAAGCTTTGTAAAATTTAAGTGTTGACTTGGCCTTGGTCTTTGTCTGTCTGTCATCATGATAATTTGATTTTTGTTTAGCTAGCTTTCTTTTCTACTGTCTTTTCTGTGATGATCCAGTTAAGTTATTCATTTATTTGTCAGATCGTCTCCTACTGTTCCTATTTCTTATCTTTCCTATGATTTTCAGTAGAACAAAGCTGGTTCACTCAAAGGAAAATGAGATGTAATATTGTAATAATAATCTTCTACTTTAATATGATTCTTTGAACTTCTTAACTTTATCACGAATCCTTTTGACATAAAGGATACAATCTAAAACGGAATGCGTCAGAGTTAGGTTGAGAATACATGCGTCATAATCTAATAATCAGCCAAGCATAAAAGTAATAAGTACGGGTAGCAGAGATGAAAATTCAAAACTTCAGATAGAAGCTTAAAAATAGATTCAGCTTTCAAAGCTTTTGAAATCAAGATCAATATTAGCTTATAACTTCCAGCAATAATGCGAACCTAAATCACAGACAAAAGATACTAGGTATCTCATCTTTGATCTTGTAAAATCACATTTACTACATGGACTACAGGGACCTTTTAAGTCTTGAAACGTTTGTGTAATGCATATCGGGGAATTTTGTGTGTATATGTGCATAAATATTGCAAATTATTTTCAATTTTAATGCTTAGAATTTTTTGCTATTGGTCATTATTTTAAAGAAAAAATTGCGATTGAATCACAATTTTTGTTGTAGCATCAATATAGAATCCAATGGTTGACTTCATTCTGACATTGAAATATCTTATGAGATGGCTTTTCTGCATTTTATCGCTACTATTTGAGCTTACCCATCATGACCATGGATAGATTTCGGAGTAAGTCATCCTATGAAGGAAGCAACGGCAAAAAAACAATATTGAATATGGAGAAATGGATGATGCGGAAAATAATTGTCAAAGAAACATGCTGATATTTATCGGGTCAAGTCATAAAGTTACAAATATAGACATGCGGGACTTTGGGAACTGAAAATATGCCGGTACAATTTTGTGCAGCCGATTCATGGTATAAACGGGAAACTATACTCTATACTGTTTAGCGTCAAATGTCAAATGTCAGCATTGGTTTTGACAGAATTCTCAGCCATCCCAGTAGAGACTATGGAGAAAACTACCTCATCGGTTAAGAGTTTTCTCAAAATACAGCCTAGTGTACGTATTGTACTACTACACATGTAAATAATGCTTTTGATGTTTTTGCAACGCAGGTTATTTGGAGCTCCAAATCGTTTCGTTGGAGCATTCGCAACTTTTCTGATATTTGTGGATTAAGGACAGGGAGCACCTCGGAAGATGAGAATGGCGACAATAACGTAATCGATGTGTCACAAAATTTCCAAGAATATAACTGTCTCCTGGATATTGATTTCCTGCAGTCACCCGTGATTGAAGTTGGACGTATGGAAGACGGCAATCAAAGTAAATGGTGCGATTTCAAGTTTTTGGAAATTACATAGCTTAAAGATTTATGCGTGCATGTTTCTCACATTATGAATTCTGTGGTTGAGCTACACAGGCTTGTTAAGCTTATGAAGTCAACCGAAGACGTAAACGCCATTGATATGCACATGGAGTTTGTTCAAATTGGATCAGCAGAATTCGAAAACGATGATGCACAAGAAGATAGTGAATGTTTTTTCAAATACAAGATTGTCATTTTCGGATCCAACGGACAATCCATAATAAATAGAGGTAACATATGACATTTTTTCACATCAATTAACATCAGAATTGAAACAACTCTTGGCTTACCTTATGTTAAATCAAAGCATCACTTAATAATTGCCCATTCTGCCAGACACGAACAAAATTATTTTCCTGAAAAGTGGTAGAAGCTGGTGTGAGCCTGCAATCATTGAAATAAATAAGCTAAAAGATCACTTTACCGAAATGCTGAAGGATGATACTCTCAGCTTACAAATCGACATCTTTGTGCTAAATGACTTACATCACTCCAGAATAGATGGATTGGCTACACAATCAGTGGAATCAAACACAAACTCTAAACTTCCAATTAAAAAGAGAAAGTATAACTCGTACCGGGACTGGCGCGAAGTTCTGGATTCATGTCAACTTCAACTTTCAAGGCAAATATTAAACAACCTATGGAAGACTCGACTTAATTGCGATACAACAATCGAATGTGCAGATGTCAAATTTACAGTTCACGAATCTGTTTTATCAAGTAGCCCCAAAATCTTCACTTTAGTTTTGCTAGCAGTATGACGTATCATCTTCATGCTACAAGCTCAGCCTCAGTACTATGTGTCCTTGTTATTGTAGGTGCTAGCTCAGTTTTCTCAGCAGCGTTTGAACATGATATGAGTGAAAAGTCCGAAAAGCGGATTGTGATCACAGATATGAACCCAAACACTGTGGAAACTCTTCTCCGATTTATCTACTGTGATACGAATCTTGACGAGCCTCAGTGGAGAAATGTCGATGATCTCACAGACCTACTGAATGCAGCAGAAAAATATCAGATAATTACACTCAAGTCCTTAGTTTTCTCCAAATTGTGTGAAGAACTTACTTTAAACAATGCTGCCCACATTACCTCCCTTGTGCATCTCTTTCAACCGGAAGAGAAAGTAAGACAGTTTATTCACCAATACGTTTTGAGTAACATCAATGTGCTAAAGGATATGGAAAGCTTCAAAAGTAAACTGATGGAAATCCCTGCCGCTTTCACACCTTTGCTGCTCTTGATTGGAAAATAGCATTTAGATATTTGGCATTGTTAATGTGGTTTCCATTTGAATTTTAAGATTTTATGTTTGTGTATAGGAAATAGGAATTGAAGGGTATTTACGAAAAGAAATACATTTAATAATAAACTTGATAAATATTATGTTTATTGATTCAACAAACAATAAAATTTACTACATATTTATGAATTTTAGGAGTTAACCAATAATTTACGCACTGGTTCATTAAATAGAAGCCGTAACGTGGTTCGTAGATAAGGCATCATTTCAGCTTTGATTGGCAGCTTTATATTATCCGCTTCCATAAAACTTTTCAGCTCATTTAAGTGTGGAAGGATGCTAGAACCATTTTCATAGATTAATGTTACAATTTTTATCTTGCAAGCTCAAATGAAATAAAAACCAAATGTCTTACCGTTGTATTAGCTTTATATTTTTGGTGCACATAAGAGCATTGGCAATTCTAGCCTTTGCTGCTGATAGATGTCTACTTTTCATGTACTGGTAGATTTGCTCCCAATATGCTGTGTTTAGTGAGGATGCGATACAAAAGAAAGTCTCTTCAAGATCCACAGGAAATCTGTTTACAAAGAAATAATCGAAATGAAGCTTTCGAGGAAAAAGTTGTTGCTTTCTAATTTTGACGGAGTCGTTGATTCTACAATGACAAAATTACTTTCACTTACGGAGAAATATTATAAAAGTCTCCTTTCTTGGTATTGTTGATCCATTCGTTCATTTTATTCTCCACGTGAGATCTACAATGAGACTGACTGACGTCAATGAAACAGGTCCAAAAGGTTAATTCCTCCTGTAATATGGCTTTTTCTCCTTTCCATTGAAACGAGCTTTCTTTTTTTGACAAAGCTCCGTTGATTGACGGAAGTAGCTTTGTGGGAAATTGAAATTCGATGATTTCAAAAAAAGAAAGAATCCTAGTACATTTAATCTTCTGGACAGTAATACTTACCTCAGCTAATGACGACTTTACTTTGCTTGCTGCGGTGTTGACTTTTCCATTTTGGTACACTTCCAACAGTTCTCGTTGGTAATGCTTCATAAGCGTGTTCCAAACAACCAAGTTCTCATGTTCTAAGCAAAAATACTGCATTGCTAGGATCTCAATCTGTACATTTGTATAACCTGCAAAAAATAATGGAGTTATACTTTGGAAATGTATTGACTCGGTTTTTAGTAATTTAGACTTACCTGCTTTCTTAAATGCAAGATAATCGTCAATTAGTTTTGCCTTTCCTGCCGAACTTAGTTTCGAGTTATGATTCATATAGCATTCATTCTTGCTGTAGCTCAGAAGATTTTGCAAAAGTTCAACTGAGTACAGTGTCCTATAATATCCTGAGTATAGAAACCAATTTTTCATAAAAATATGTTCAATAATGTAAAAAAAATATTATACATCGGACGTTTAAAGTAATTTACCCTCGGATTTTGGATTTACAATGAATACTTCAGTATCGGGAATAGAAAATACGGTTTCATTCTCTTTATTGGACATCCAAAGAAAATATTCCTTTGGACCCGGAGAGAGCACGGCAATAGAAATAGGAATCCACCACATATCTTTGCTGGGATTTGACGGATCAGGGTCCAATTCGAATTTTTCCTACAGAACAAAGCCAATGAAGCTTCTAAAAAAATTTAGAAGAGAAAGCGAGCATACCTGACTGATGGAGATATGCGTTGAATTGATTCTGGATACTCGTAGTAATGGATAACCGGTTAAAAGCGTCCATGTATCCATTATCTCTTTGATGGAAGCTGGTTGAACCTGGCCAAGATCTTCTGCGGTCTCTTGTAAAATTAAAAAGAGATCATCTTGCCTGGCATTGGCAAATTGTCTAAAAAGAAAATCGGAAGAATAGGAAATCATGTTTACCATTCAATTTTAACCTTCTGCTAAAAAACATTTCTTTGCATCAAATACTTTTCTTTTAAATATTTTCTTATGGCTGTTTGCATCACTGGTTCGGTTACAAATGATTGCAACATTCTCAAAAGTGAAGCTCCTTTCTCATAAGCGATGTCGTCGTATATTCCCCCTATGTCTGCTAAGGATGTTGGCTCATTTGCTACAGGGTGAGTTGCAGGAGAAGAGTCAAAGTCCATTGCAACTTGAAGAACGTCTGAGACAAAACGGTCCCATGGGTTGAATTCTGGATAGGTCATTTCTACTCCAAGATGGCTGAAATAAGTTGCTCCTCCTTCATTCAACCATATCCATGTCCACCTGTCAAAATGATGATACAAAGAAAGATGCTAGACTAAATTAAGACAAATAATGACCATATAATATGACATGACAAATAATTTTCTATACATACCATTCACATGTAACCAAATTTCCAAAATAATTGTGGACCACTTCGTGTGCAATAATACTAGTGATTCGGTAGCGTTCAGATTCAGTAGTTTCCCCAGGAAAATACAGTAGTACTCGATCATTGTACGTTATTAGTCTACACACAATTTACTTGTAGTTAAAGGCTATAATAAATATGCATGTAATTGATATCATAGAAAATATATGAATATTTTTTGTTACGCCCAATTTTCCATTGCAGAAAAGAAAAAACGGGGCAAGGATACAGAGTCCAACTTGTCCATAAGAAATGTATTATTGAAGTAGTTTTCAAAACTGGATAATACAGTTTTTGTTTGGTTGGCTGCATACACACCACCTCCTCGATTGATAAGATAGTAAGGGGCGTACACCTACAAGAATAAGTTATTTCAGTGATTTCAACTTTGAAATCCTTTGCATCAATTATCGATAATATTAATGATATTTTTACTCTGATTCTAGTGTCATCATTTTCGGTTACTCCTGGAAAGATTGCTTCCTCATACGTCATATCTGAGACTATCATTGCAACGAGGTAGGTTGACATGGGCAAGCTTGGTGCAAATTTGTCAACATACCATCCTGCCTTTCCTTCCCTGTTGGTAGACAATTTTGTTGTAACCAGTTAGGCATTCGAGATGAAGTATGCATATTATAAAGTATAAATTTACAATGGCTCTGTTGCAATTATATGTCTGTTGGAGAGCGAATGGTAACCTTCTTTTCTAACTAGCTCTATTGAGAAAATAGCCTGTGAAACAGGAAAAATCCAACAAATTGCGTTGTAAAGTAGTTTCACGTTTGAAAAAACGATAAATAAAATCATTATGCAGGGATGTACCTTCATTTGTGGCTCATCAAAACTGGGAAAGCAACGTCGGGCACTGATAGCGGCAAATAAGGTTGTTGCCACATATCTGTTGCAATATATAATAATATACAACTTAAGTTAGTGTATGGGAAAATGCTAACAACAATGATCAATTATTGTTGTAACTAAAACACTTTAAGGTTCATCTGTACTGATATGATATAATATCTGTAATGTGAACTATTATGAACAATGATTTTGGTACCGAGTTTCGTTTGTTGCAGGGTCGACATAACTGTCTAAATACATTCCATCCAGACGAGATTGTGACACTGGTGTCACAAATTCAATATATAGGTCATATTGATTTCCCTTGTTCAACTGCGATTCAAGGTTTACCACAAGAAATTGGTACTCTGGCTCGATATTCACACTAGAGATTCCCAAAAGTTCGCCAGTGCTAACGTCCGTAACCTGCACATTTTTTGTATCATATCAGTACTACTCATTCAGTAGTTTCAGAATTTTGAGAGGTGAGTCTACTGCATTATTACCCGTGTTAAATTTTCCAATATTGTTAGATCCAGCGCATGAAGTTTAATTGAAGAAGTGTCCTCCATGCAATTGACCCTAATTTGTACGCTACCTGGAGCTGTGAAGCGCGTGTATTCCGAAGCCTGATCAAGAATTGGTTGTAGACGAAGGTTATAATTTGTAGGGATTACCGATTGAGGTAAACGAAAATCTTGCGTTTGAATAGTTGTTGCAAGATGTAAAAGCAACATAATATTTACAAACCAGTAAAAGGATGCCATGATTCTAATTAAGAATATATAACTGATCAAAGCAAAGTGACTAGACAGAAAGTGGCCGTGACCATACAAAAAGAAAAACTGAGTTATGAAAAAGTTTACACACACAAATGAAATGAGCACAGTTTCAATTGCCGCATCAGACTATATGACTATCATCGACTACCGGCATATTGTCGAGAACAGGTTATTATCTAAAAATTTGTCAGCTCAATATCTGCTACTATTTTAACAATCCGTAAAACATACTGGGTATAATCCCTTATGTTGTATGAAAATCGCTAATTGGGTAAACAAAACTGATAAACAATGATCAAAAACAAGATTAGATTAGTCTCCGTATAATTTGTCAATCAATACAACGCTATGATATATTTCAAATTACTTGGAAATTATTATGTTTATGTAACATATTTTTGATTATCCTTGTCGAACTTGTGTTGGGATTTAACCCAAAATAGATTATCCTGGACAGGGTGCTTTTGAGTACACAGAATACTATTATGCTTGTGCTATACTGTTTTTATTCTATTTCATAACGTTTCTGAGAAATCAGTGCTCTGTTGATCAGCAGGAGGCATGGATGAAATTAGAATAAACATACCAATTATTTCACCCAATTATATGATTAGAAAGAAGCGAATTTCTTGTGCAAATCGTTACAAAGAATTTTAGTTACAATTTGCTTTTACTTTCAAGTGAAGAGGTATAATAAACATATAACATAGGTACCTATGCATAAACGTTTTTTAAAGTTTATAGTTATAAAAACAATTAGGAACGTTTTGACAATTGGATTGATATGTTTGATGAAGACGGATTACTTGTCCACATGTATTTAGCGTCATTTTCTACATAGGTTTTCCCAGGAAACATTGTGCCAGCCTACAAAAATAGTATCGGCCTACACGTGTGTGTGCTATGCTTTTTGTTCATATCACTCATATCAATATCACTGAGTATACTGAAGAAAGCATTTTAGTTACTTCATTATGCTTTCCAAAATTTCTGTAAAAATTTGATTTCACATTTCATTTCATTTCATGATTGAATCCTCAAAATTTGCAACCAGTATGACTGATAGCGAGGAGGAAAACGGTAACTGTATGATGGCGCTAATTAGTGATGAACATAATGATAGCAACAATAAACCTTTAAATAACCCATTTTCCGTTTTGCCGCCTGAGGTTAGTTGTTACATTGCGTTTTCGCGATTCCGTTGCAATTAGGCTTTATGTTTACCTATGTTGAATTACTAAAAATTATTGATGCAATATCTCTCTGACGCATTAGATGCTTGCTGAAATTTTCTCGAATTTGGATCCCAAACATCGTCAAAGACTTCGTATGGTGAGTCGATTCTGGAAGCATGTCGTTGACGATTATTTCGGGATACACTTGTATGTAACAAACATAAACTGGAACTGGGTAGAAAACTGCAACTGTGCAAAATCCATTTTACTAAATGGATTTTCTCGTGATGTTCGATTTCCGGAAGTAGTGACACAGCGACTTACAAAGCTGGAAATAACTGACTTTGTAGCCTACTACAGTTTCATGCCAATCTTGGAAGAATGTCTCATGCTTGAATCCTTAGTCATAAACTGTGTCACATTTCTGCAAAAATCTCAACTATCGGAATACTCAACAGCAGACTACATGGAAAGAAGCGGAAAAGAAAGTTGGTTGCCACGTTTGAAGCACTTCAAATTTATTTCATGCACGACTCAAGGCGGTGTTTATAACCACATTGCACCAATAGAACTGCAAGACGACATGTTTGGGCTTGAAGATGTTTCGCGAACATCTTACGATATCAGTCGCGGAGAAATGGAATTCATACCGTTCATTATGCAGATTTTATCTCATGCCAAGTCATTAGCCCACGTTGAAATGGTCTTAACTGACATATGGAAAATTCCTTTCACGGACCTCGTTCAGGTCAATGTGGACACGCAACCTGCTACTCTGGACATATCCTTATGGCATTTTGGATCAAAACGTTTACTTCCTGTAGGCAACCTTCTACAAAAAGCTAATTCAATATCGTCTTTGCGCTTTAGCTTTCCCTACCATTTTGACACATTCTTTATGAAATTCCAACCAAGACGTCACCAACAAGAAGTAAACCAACCTTCCCAGCTGGAAGAAGTTGTTGTACAGCAATCTTTTCGATGGTCACAGGAAATGTCTCAAGTTGATATTCCGTGGTTGCAAATTCTGGAAAAACAAAATTCTTTGAAAACGCTTGAATATCCGTTTCCCGTGTTCGGAAACGATAATCGAATGGCTGGTATAATAGCACAGAACAGTAAAACGTTACGACGAATAGTGTTTACTGGTCATCGAGAAGAACGAGAGTTACTCGAAGATATTCGCGGAGGTAGATTGCAATCCTGGAATGCGAACTGGTTTGCTTCTTGTGAAAATTTGGAAGAGCTATGCTTAAAGTCTAATACTCGCTTTTTGCTAACACCAACCAACATAGCCACAATAAGTAATTTGTACCTTCTGCCGCAATCTTTGAAGCATTTCACCTTTCATGGTTGTGTGGACACTGGAAATAATCCTTTAAGCAATGCTTTATTAAGTTTGGTGAATTTGCAAAGCTTTACGCACCAGGCAAGACTTTGTCCATGGTTTAAAATTGAAGGAATGCCTGTAGCGCAAATGCAAATATCACATGCAATGGATATTATCATGTCGTTGCCAAAACTAAAAAGTTGGACTCTAGAATGGTGTGATATGTCGTCTGCTATTGTAGCTCATGTCATGGTTAATTCGCAATCACAAAGGCAGTCTGCATGTGTGTCGAAACAATTAATGGATTGGATGACAGGAATGAAAGAAAGTCTAGCATTTCATGAAATTTCGTTAGATCGCCAGTTAAAATCATTGAACGTAAGCATTATGTCGCACCGATTTTTGAATCAACAAGCTATTAGCTAAATTACTGTGATTACTTAATAAAACAATTTATTGAACACAAAATCTACTGTCAAATCAACCTATTAAAACAATGTACATGACCAGAAAAAAATAAAGACAAATTAACAGTTTGAAATGGAACGGTCCACCAAGAATTTGAAATGAATTGGCTTTTTTTCTTTGTAATAAGTTTTGGGAGAGCTCCAGTACTTTCGAAGTGACAAATCCATGTATTCCAGTCTGTCCAACGACAAATTCTCTTTAAGTGTAGCTGAAATAGAATCAATAAAACAATAACACTATTGTGTTTAGGTGAACCTTTTTATCATAGGAATTTCAGTGTGCATGAAGAAAGTGTAGAAGCAAAATGTGATTTATTACTAACCGTAACCGGAAGTACTACCGTTTGCCTTTACAAGAGGTAGATTTTTTTCATTTGCCAAAAAGCCCTTCTGGATATGAACTGGCTGTCCATGTTGTAATGGCATGTAGGAATTCATCTGAGACTTCTTCACCAAAGGTACTAATGACTCCGGGTTGGGAACGACTACAAGTACACGTTCCACTGCAATCGTACTGTATGGTTTGAAGTAATCGTTGAGAATTGTTCCCAGTATCCATGTTGGAAAATTTGTCCAGGAATGAAGACCGAAAATGGACTGGAACTTATATTCATTTCTCTGACTTTTCGTGAACTCCAGGACGAACGCATTTCCAATTTGTGGACTGAAGGGACTAAAACTTATTGCAGAGCGTTGGCTTCTTATCTGCTGACCCTGGAAAACTGGTTTAGGTGTCGCTAACCAGAAAAACAGGACAGTAAATAAAACTACGAGACCGACGTAATGAGGAATAACGAAAACCACTAGCAAGAAAATGTAGTGCAAGAGGGCTAACGATTCCACAAAGGAAGAGAATAATTGTTCAACACAAAACTGTACTATGCCGAATATTACAGCCATTTTAATACAAATTACAAACTAATATCCGTGCAAATTGAATAGAAAGAAGCGCAATAATTTTTTCCCGAAACTACCAATTTATTTTTGTGAAATTTATTGTAAAAAATCGTCAAATGAAAGAACTGCTTCACGTCAAATCCGGTATAGCCTGAGCAATCTGAAAACATCGGAGTTGAGAAGGTGAAAACATAAATGGGAAGTGGGTATGATTAACATATTCTGCTTTATGAATTGTCAATATCTAATGTGCAGGAAATATGCAAATGTGCATACCAGGCAGATAATTTATGTTTAAGAATGCATGTTTTTCGTTAGTAAGAAAAAACTCTACAATGTAGACAAAGAGACAAATACAACTTAGGGAGCCAGAAAATCATCAGTTATCAGTTTCTTCTATTCACTTACTGACTCGCGGCTTCGATCTCCATAATAATATTTTGCATTGAAGTGTCGTAGAAACTGGAAATAAATGAGAGCATTTTGTACTCCATCCCAGGTAAAGGAGAAGAAAAGGTCAATGAGATAAGAGATTCATATTCATGATGACCTGCAGTAGTAGGTAGTTTAAAATAGCTTTACCAATGCAATTTTGTTTCCCCAGTTATGTTTTTCATGAAGTTACAAATCCAATGAGCCAGACACTGGAAAAAGAATTGAAAAAAACTTGGTTGCACTCGCATAGTGAGTTGATGAGCTAAATATAATAGGCAAACCCTATATGAAATACCTTTGCAAAGCTTTGTCAAGATAGCAAACATTGTATAGAGCTGACAAAACATTTTGTGGTTTCAAAGGGGACATTCTTGAAGGAATGGCTAAACAAGTACAAAGTAATTTTCCTTTCGGTGCTAATAATTTTCCCTTTTGTTCGTAACCATATTTTAGTCCCTCTTTCAGGAAAAAATCATTAAGGTAAAAATTTTTGCTAAAGAATGATGCAAAATGATGATCAAAGACGAAGGTCAAGACCAGACATCTCCAACCAAGGCATCACTGAGCTAGCGGTAGACAATGAAAAATCAGGTCAAGCATCACCCTCAAGCACAACTGCTGCCGCTGCAGTCGATTATCTCAACGTTTTTCATGACAGTGGCAACGGAGATGAACTGCGCAACAATAGGACTTCTTCTTTCAACCTTGTCTCTACTGCAGTTACTCATCGAAGTAATAGTAATTATTCCGTGGTTAACGACATTGCCAACATCAGTCCTTTGAGCTTCTCTGCTGATGATGATAGCAATGACAGGGAGGTAAACAATGTTGCCATTGAATCCACAGTGCGAAGGAGAAGAAGTGTTAGGTCGAACGTTGAAACCGGTAACGCTGGCGCGGTTCCTAGTGATGGAGGTGGAGATTGGTTCGGCAACGACAGAAACAATGCAAACGATGCACCTTCGTTTGCAGACTTTTTAATGCAGTTTTGTATGGCTGCAGCAGTAGCCGTGGTTCTACTTATTGTTGCAGATATAATCGAAGGAATATTTAGATCCCCCGGAAATCGGGAGCATCGAAAATTACTAAGCCGTGGAAGAAAAATAAAGAGAAAATTATGACAGCATTTTAAAATGAAGCTTTATCTTAGCATATTTATAACTTTAAATAATGCTTGAAATACTTCGAAACAAAGTCAAAGTCGAATCAAACTATTTTTTAAACGTTTAGAATTTATGCTTTTTGTGTACAATTACCAACTTTATTATTCACTAACTCATTATAAAAGTATTATCAAAATCAAACACACATACACCTTAACCATTTTATTATAACACGTTTGCTTACAGAAATCGTTTCATTCATCTATTCAAACATTTTTTACATGGGGCATATTATTTGACATTGATTAAATATTGAAGTGAAATCAAGTCAAGTGTGAACCTTTGAATTTTAGAAAGAAATTTTGATTCGTTATAAACGTGATTATTCACATGTTGCATGTTTTATCTTGAAAATCATAATATGGCTTTGTGGAATTAAAATATTCCTGTCTGAAGAGACCATATGTCATCTTGAAAAATTGGCTTGACAAAATGAAGGATATATAAGAGATTGCAAAAATATCTACAAAAACATCATGTTTACATCTCTTCCGAATTGTTGTTTTTGATTCGCTAGCACTCGAACAAAAATGCACCAATGACCCAAATAAATTTCCTTGTTACACTTTCTTATGCACTTAGTTAAAATTTCATGGGCAATCTGCTTGCATAACATGCAGGGTCATTACTATTAATACAAATACTGTCTAATCACCAATAATAAATAACTGTTCTGTAGCTGTCCGGCAGCATATTATACTAAAAGCAAGTTGGACGTTTTCATCAAGTAACGAACATAATGGGAAGTTCTTTCTTTCAACCCAGGACTCTCTTGCAGGAATTATTTCTAACGGAGTTATTGCAAATGATGCCCCTGCATGTAATATGCCCATGTAGTACAATAATCATAATCTAATATTATGCTTAAAACGTATAAAATGAATTAAATAACCGACCTATACTAATAGCCTCGTAAATGCGGGATCTGTTTAAATAACTTGAAGTTTCTAACAGTATAGTACTTACGATTTAATAATACAAAAAAGCAGTTAAAAATTGATAAAAACCCTATATGTATCACATTGCCCCAAAAGGATTGCAATATAAAAACACAACGCTACAGATGTAATACCGTTACTAACTGTGTAAAGTGTTAATAGAATATTTTCAATTCTAATGACACTTTGAATCGTGTACCATATAATGGTTGCGGAGACTTTTCAAAAACAGAACTCTACTTTTAGCTCCTCACATCTTTTGGCACTTTGCTAACTGTAGTAGTACTATTATTAGGTAAAAGCTCATTTCATTCAGCTTTTTTATGCATGTATGCTATTTACATGAACGATTGTAGAGAGATTCTTAGATGATCACCTTGCCAGTTAAAATGTAAGCTTAAGGAACTGCTGGAATAAAAAACTGGAGAGTTGGAACGGACACAAAACGACTGTAGTAGTATCTTATAGGCCGCGACGGTCCATACGGTGGTGGAGGTGGTGGACCGTACTGATAACTTGGCCTAACTCTGACAATCCTTCTGCAAAAACCTTTGTGATCCCGTCGCTCACCTCTTGGGCAAGGCCTTTCTGGTACAATTATGGTGGTCCTGTCCAGAGATGATTTTGGATACATGGGTGGTGGTCCTGGTGGAGGTAGCCCGAGGTGTTCGTCTGGAGGAGGTCCTGAATGAATTCCTAATTCATCAAGGTGATCATATCTTTTGGAAGCAGTTTGTTCTCTGGCTTCCATTCGGACATGATCAGGTAGCCCCATGTGAGGGGTAAGCTCACGAATATTATGTCGTTGCGGAACATTTTCTACTTCCCGATTTTCACTCTCACTCTGAAAGTTATCACCGTTGGAAGAATCTGAAGAAGAAGCAACTTCGTTTGAAACTGGTCTATGAAAATTTGAGTTAAAATCAAACCTATGTCCCAGTTCTAAAGGTCCTCTAGAGGTTGGTGGTGATCCCGAAAGTTCTCCGTTGGAACGTTCGCTTTCAGTATATGTATTAGAAACCCGGCAGCGTGAATACCGCCTAGACTCAAGGAAAAATTGGAAAATGCTACAAAGCTCTTCACTTGGCGGAGGAGATCCACCGGAGGGGTTGGGGGATTGCGTTTCTTCATGCACCTGCCTTACTCGCTTTTGACCTCCAGTATTTTTTGGGGAAATGTCATCCTGTATGTCCTTGATGTTTTCAACAGGGGACATGCGAATTTCTCTCGACTCAGAAGGACCTTCATTTTTCATAATTTCTTGCGACACACGTCCAGATGTCGAAAGTTTGTGATTACTGTCAGTAATGAGTGATGGTATAACCGACTCTTCACCAGAATGATGAATTGGTACAGTAGCAATAGGTGTTTGTTCCGTCACTAAAGGATGACACTGCACACTTACAAAGAAAATTGCGAGCAGCAGAATGTACTTGAGCATTTTGATAATCTCGGGTTCTTCCATTTTTGACACACGCACTGCAATAAGAGCTTTTCTGCAGAAATGTTAATCTAACCGGTTTCACATTACACATTACACATCACCGATTCATTTAAAACTACAATCACTCCGGATGATGGAGACACGTAATGACGAGGAATTGTGCAATGCTTATCATCCAGTTTTTTGAAGTCACATAAAAATGCAATTTACAACAATATTTTAAACTGTCCCTGAATTGAATTCTTCAAAATATTCAAAATTGCGAAAGAGACCAAGTTGTGTAATTCTCATGATTATGGAGCAGGAGAAATATATTCATCGGTTTAAACTGCGCGTGACCAAAACATTAACCTCACATTACCAAATGTAAAAATGCGCCCTGCCTGTTGCAGGCGGTAGCATTCCTTAACACTTGGAGTGCGACTAAAATGCAAGTTCACTGATAGCCAAACGTGCGATATACTGTCCAAATCTATGCAGGTGCATGTTGTTATTCTAATCTTCAAAGTCCTTTATGCCTTAATAGCAAATGATTGAAATCGGGATAGTTTTTACTAACTACGTGATGGTAGCAGCATAACCACTAACATGAATATCATATTTTCAGTGCCATGAACATAGCCATGCAGGTATGCTCAGATCATTTGACTTGTTTACGGTTAAAGTGCACAATCATCCTTAAAAGTACCCACAGATCCTATGTGATTGGATTGTGTAATGGAAGACGGACGTTAAATGCGCTAAAAGGAACTTTTGAAGGAAAGATACATAATGCATGAATATTTTATGACTGAACTTGTACATTTTAAGTTTACAAAGTTACCAGTTAGTCGTGTACATTGTAAACGGAACGTCAGTGCGTTTGTGCGTCATAATATAATGTACCTTTTGCTGACAATTTTATGAGGTTCATTCTGCATATTATCCTTGCGGAGGAACTACTACTAGATTTATGCAGCGGAGTCATTTTCCGCATGTTGAATGAACTTGTATTTAAAGTTTGTTTAAATAATCATCGAGTATCGACTCCTCAGTTCCTCAGCATTGCTTGTCACATCTCAATGCATTCCAACCTTGAAAGCCAACGGTGACTTACTGATTTATGAATTTTCAATATTATACACCTTGCACTGGTTGTTCTAATTTTAGAACTGCCAAACGAATCAGTGCAAAATGTCTTAATAAGCAAAGGGACAGCAATGCCACATAAGTCTCACTCAAATGATGAATGAGTAAATGAGGTTTAATAAAATTACACATTACTATAACCCAACCTTTTACATAAGCGCATTGTCTGTAATATGAATACGTAAAGCGTATTTGCGATGAGTTTCCTAAAACTACTTAAGTCCTGCTCAGCGTATTTTCAAGTTTTAGCCAGAAGAATATAATATTTCATTTTTAAAGATTGGAAAGCAAGGCTAGTTCTTATGATATGATACAATAACTCAGTAACTTATCCAAAAGTTTTATGAGTCTGATAATGGCATTTTCCATTAGCACCAAAAAACTTGAGTGAATGCTGCAATATATTTAGGTGGAGTATGATGAAGTCATGTCTATTTGTATTTTATTCATTTTATGATGATGTTTCAATGTAAAAATGATGTTCTAATTTTAGAATAAGGTGAATTATGAATGCACACTTCCGCAAATCAGTTGTAATTTTAAGCTATTAAAATATGACAATTTTTATAGGTGAAAGAAGTCTTGTATTTATTTTCATTTCTTCTGCTTTAAAAGTTTTCAAAACAATATTTATTTATTTGATCGGAAAAGTACTGGTAAACTTGCGCCAATCAACTTGTAATATCAATGGAAAAAGTACAAAAGTACGATTTACTCGGGCCTCGGATATAATTACAAATTAACAATGCAATATGCGTTTCAGTGTCAATGTGTCGAGAAGATTAACTGCTTTCTACCTCTTCCCTTCCACCATTATTATGTGGTATCCAAATTTCGTTTTCACTGGAGGGTTGGTGTAATTTGGATTATCTATAGTGGAGATTGGCAGAGCGAACGCGGCTTCCTGTTGTAGCAATTCACAAGAAACAACCCAGGTTCATACTTACAACCCAACAGAACTGAAAGTTCCTAAAATCAATAAAGTACCTGAAAAGGTCCAACCATAGAGCCTCTTGTCATCCACCCCAAGTCACCCTAAATGATCACATGAAAGTGGTTACCATTTTTGCAGCTTTTATGTTCCATTGAAGCGGTGACATTATTTAATGATGTTTGCAGATTACAAATTAGCATACCCCACTGCGAGCCTTGTCCTCACTGTAATTTGCTGCCACTTCATTAAATTTTACTCCAGACTGCAACTTTTCCATTGCTTCCATCACTTTGGAATGTTTCTCGCAAAGAATATGACGAACCTGTGACAAAATTGAAGCACATGTTAATTCACTTCTGGAATCAGTATTTCCTCCCAAATACGCCGTTATTGGCTGTTGCTTACCTTGACTGCAGTACCCCCTTTTGGAGCCGCTTTCTCCTTTTCATCGCCACCTCCTTTGCCCCCAGAAGCGCCTTTCCCCTTTCCTCCTCCTTTACCCCCCGAGTCACCCTTCTTGCCGGCGTCCTTTTTGGGACCCATAATCTCTTGTCAATTTGTCAAAAGAACACTGACTATTGCTGTAGGGGAAGTATAGATGAGGATGTGAAGAAGATGCCTTCTCGGTCTTTAGTTGGAATCACTGTTATCATGGACCATCTGTGAAAACACATGTGAATGTGAAGTCGATCTTCAAGTGTTTGCCCCAAAACACATTGAGTTTGAGTAGCCAAAAGGAACGAAAATCCTCTTGCGCAATCTTTTGTCCGTGAAAGCGGCTACAAGTAACACGGCTATCTCTTTTCTTTTGTCAACAACTTGCTCCTAGATAATATTTTCTTTATTTGTCACACATTCACAAAGAACCCTTAAAAGGCCGAATTCGGAACCCGTTTGGGTTTAGTATCGGGTTAATCTCTCACAGTCCACAGTTCTGTATCATGGAAGCGTTTTTGAAAACAGGAAAGCTTGGAAAGTCTGGTGTACGTTCTGATGCAGATACTCCTGGCTCGGATGGAACTCAAACAGGTTCCAAGAAAAAGTCGTGGCCAGTACCATGGGTAGAAAAATAGTGAGTTTGACATATTACGTTCTTTCACAAATCTGTTGACACTTTAATTGTGGTTCTAAATGGGTGCTTAACTTGGTATTTTTTCTATGTAGTCGTCCGAGAAATATAGATGATGTGGTCCAACAGGAAGAAGTCGTAGCGGTGCTGGGAAAAATTTTAACGGTTTGTCATTACATAATATGATTTATGACCTATACAATTAAGATGGATAATATGGAATTTATGACTCGTAGATCTAAGATATATTCATAACATTAAATGCATTATATTATTGTAGGGCGCTGATCTTCCAAACCTTCTCTTTTATGGGCCTCCAGGTACAATTTACTTTTGCTCTGTGTTAAGAAAGAAGTACACCTCTGTGCTAACTTTAAACTAAATGATAAATGCCATTTCTTTTGTATAGGTACCGGAAAAACTAGTACCATTCTCGCTGCTGCAAGACAATTGTTTGGCGACTGCTACAAAGAAAGGTGAATTATTGACAAAGAGCTTCATCATATATATGGTCATACGGACAAGTTAATATGAATTTCCTTTTATGTTTGTAGAATTCTAGAGTTGAATGCATCTGATGAGCGTGGAATAAGCGTTATTCGAGAGAAGGTGAAAAAGTTTTCACAGCAAACAGCTTCGGCCACGCTTCCAGAGTAAGAGTTTTCAAATTCTGAAGACAGGAGCACATGTTTGTCTTATGGCTAGGTACATAACTGTATTTTGAAAATTTTATTTATCAGTGGACGACCGTGCCCTGCCTTCAAACTTGTTATATTGGACGAGGCTGATGCGATGACAGTCGCTGCTCAATCAGCTCTTCGTCGAACCATGGAAAAGGAGACAAAGTCGACTAGATTCTGTCTCTTGTGTAACTACCTGTCAAGAATTATTCCACCTATTACTTCAAGATGTTCAAAGTTCCGTTTCAAGCCCCTCAGTATGTAGATTAAAAGTTAATGTTAGGATTTAATGATAAAGCATACTTGCTAAGTTTATTAATGAAATGTTTATTTGGCCTAATCTTAGAGGATGACATGATCCTGCAAAGACTGGAAAAAATTTGCTCTGCAGAAAATGTGCGATTCGAAAGTGGCGTTCTCAAATCCCTTATCAAGGCTTGTGAAGGAGATTTGCGAAGAGCAATAACAAGTTTGCAATCTTGTCATCGTCTGAAAGGCCAAGATCATGTTCTTACTATCGCAGATGTTGAGGAACTTTCTGGGGTAAATGAGGCCCTGGACTGAACTTAATTTAATGCTAAGCATACGTGCAAAATCACTAACAATTGTAAAATGCTTATGTTCATCCCTGCTTAGATGGTCCCCATGCAATGGATTGAGGAACTTTTCGGCGCCTGTCAGACTGGAAATTATGATAAGGTTGACGAGGTAGTAGAGAAAATGAGTCGAAATGGATTGCCAGCTGCTAAAGTTCTGGATCAATTTTTCCAGTTTATCTTGGATAATGACCAATTAAATGATTGTCAAAAAGCAAAGATTTTTCAGAAAATATCGGTATGTGGTTAATTGGTTAATGGTTAGTTATGCAACATCCAGTTTTTATTGTAATATATAATTTTCGTTTCATGTTCAGGAGTGCAACTTTCGACTTATGGACGGTGGAAGTGAATATTTGCAGTTGATGGATCTCGGAACTACAGTAATGTTATCTGTCGGTTAAAATACTGTATGAAGTAAACTTTGATTCCATTACCTTATGCTAGAAATAATACCAACTAGCAATGATTACTCATAATGCATGTTCTCAAAATATATTATGAACATACGTGATAACATTTTTGTACACATTTTCAAAAAACTTCAATACAATAAACAATTTGGCTTTTTCCCGTCATTAGCTACACGGCTTTTTCTTCATCAGTCCTTTCACTACCTCATTGCCAGTGTTGCAGATGAGAAATTAAACACAAATACGTTTCCTAGGATGGAATTATTTTAACAACTGAATTATTTATTTAAAAACTTTGAATTTGGAACTTAGTTGTTAAAGTGCTCAATGATTAAAGCACTTGCCTAGATATAGGAACAATGACTTTTAGGTAACTTCAATGGACCATACTAGAAAGGTCCTACAACAAACAGAAAGCACAGAAAATTCACTCAAGTTAAGCAGACGATCAGTTGATGTTAGAGTAAAAAGGTTGTACCCACCGCGCACCTTTCCTACCGATATAAATAATAACCAAGCCAGGCTTCTCATACATCCTGTCAATCCACCTCCAACAGTAGATCCAACTACTCCAACAACGATGCAGTATATTTTTTTGGATTTACCACAAGTCTCTTTGTGCTTCGCAGTTTTACAGGTATGCTATAAGCAAAAGCAATTATTATGACTGTAAAACTTGCTAAACAAGAACAAGTATTTTAAATTAGGTAGCCCTGTATTTATGTAAAGATGCAATGGGTATTACCAGCGAAGATATGGTGTATGTTAGGTAAGAGCCTTAAAATAGTTAATGTTAATTTTAAATTCTGTTGGGCTGACGCTATGATGTATATTGTTGTCCAAAGCTGGAAGACGGTTGTAACAGAGGGCGAGGTATGGAGGCTCTTGTACGCTCAGTTCTTTCATTTTGGTCGAGTACACATATTTTTCAACGTTGTTACATTAATGGGGCTGGGTGAGACAGATTTGATATCATTTATTGATCAATTGTTGTTAGTGATCGCTGTTAACTATAGTTAACCAACAAAATAAATGGTTTTAAGGACGATTCCTGGAGAAAAAGATACAAAGAACGGCATATGCTGTGTTAATCATAATCATGTCAGCCATTTCAAATTTACTGTATATTTTCATTAATGACCTCTTGTGCTCGGGGCCATACAGTGAATACACAGTAGGATTTAGCAGTAAGTAAACAGAAACATACTATACAACTATATATGAGACTTGGACGAGAAAAGTCGTTTTCTTGTACTAATAAGTTAATTGTTCTCACAGCTGCAATGTTCTCCCTGAGAATGATACATATTTTTACAATGGACAGCGAAGCCAATAATGGGAAAGGAGATCCCAATTTGATATTTGGATTTTTGCCAGTATACCTTCCTGCATACATTTCCCCCTGGCAGCCTGTCATTGAAACAATTTTCTTTGATATCTTTGTCATCGGTAGATGTGTAGCAGCGACAGTGTCAGGAGTAAGGAAATTTGAGTTCATTAGCGAAAACAATCAATTTATATGAATATGAATGCTACAATCACTAGGTTCACTCTATTGTGTTACTCTTCTGAATAGATGTGCGCAGGACTATTGTTTCCGTATCTTATGAGACAGTATCGGCATTTTGTGATGGTCCCACAAAATCCTCCTCCTCCACCACCAAAATTTCAGTCTCGGCCAAGTCGATCTGAATTTTGGAAAGATTATCGGAACAATAACAGAGAATCTTGTGCAAATTTTAATGCGAATTACGATCACGACGACTAAAATGCTTCAAAACATTAACAATCCATTTTTAATATTCTTTTGTAATGAAAAAATCCCGACATCGAAAACACTAACACTAAATTTTTCACATCTGCAAACAAACTTACTACTATACAATCTAATTCGAATACAACTTCACAAAATAAAAATCTATTTACCTATCTATCTATTTAATTTATTGGAGGATCTTTTTTACTGTTTATTTTACGCTGCACTACATCTCTAAATTGAGACAGGATCTTGTTTTCTCGCTTTTGTCTTTCTTCTTTGGAGAACATAGCGAGGGCTCGTTTTTCGTCAGCAGAATAAATTTGATTTTCTTTACGAATACGAACAGCTTCCATTCTTCTGTGCCTAGATCCGCTCATGACATATCCAACCTATAAATATAAAATCACAATAAGATATTTAGTGACCAGTTCATTCAAGACATTCATTTTCACTGTAAATTTGAAAATTTTAAGAATGAGCACAAGTATTGAGTGTCTTACGTCTTCAAAGGTTTCAATTTCATCTGAGGTCAGTCCGATTTCTCCTCTTCTGGGAATTCTTTTGCCTTCTGCTACGTAAGCAGCCATTGCAGCACCTTCACCAGGAAGCAATGCTTTGCCGTAATCTTTAAACGATAACTGTACCACTTGCTTCGGTTGAGGTCCAATGCACTCGTCCTCTTCATTTTCCGCGTTTCGGGACGAATCTCCATCTCCGTCTGTGATGGCACCTAAATTGGAAGCATAACCGTTTATAAATGTGTCAACTACAAGTACATCCCTCAAGTTTTCTTGATTTTAAAACTTTTCAAAAACACTACTACACTTACTTTTCTCAACCCACAATTCCTCCTCTTCCGAGGTTTCAGAGTCAGAACTGGAAGAGCTTTCCTCTTTCTTGGATTTGCTATTCACGCTAACGATGATATCTTTGACAACTTTATCTGCATCTTTCTTGTCCTTACTACTAACTTCCTTTTTGCTTTTACTTTTGGACTTCTTTTCACGCTTATGCTTCTTCGACTTTTTATGGTGCTTTGCCTTTTTAGATTTCTTGGATGACTTTCTTTTCTTCTTTTTCTTAGACTTTCGATGATCAGAGCTGGAATCTGAATCCGAGTCTGAAAGTTCCCCATCTGAACTACTATCCGAGGATAGCGACCTGGACCTTTTTCGTTTTTTCTTCTTCTGATGCTTCTTGCTGTCGTCGCCATCTTTGTGCTTTTTCATTTTCCAATTGAAATTGTAGTTGGGTTCATCATAATCGGAATCCTCGTCTGAACTACAAAATCCAGAACAATAGTCAGGTCTCTGTCTATGACGTGTGTCTTTTATTGATCAATACAAACATATATATTGGTGTCAGTAACCACCACTTACTCTCCTGGAATTCTGGTAGGAGAAAGGTTCCAAACATCCGGTACACCAGTTTCTCCGATTTGCTCGCGTAGTTGTCGCCTGTGTTCAACATACGTGGGTCGAGGGGCACTATTCTTCCAATGATTCATCTGCAACAAATTTAAGCAGCAAATCAAGTCTTAATTATATAGCAATTTATACAGTGTATTTAGCTTAAATCATGCAACCGATTTTAGAAGATGATAAACACAAACCTTTAGCGCACTGCGAATATGAAATCCGGAAAGAAACGTCCTGTACTAACTGTAAAGGTAAGGTTTACTAGTCAAACTAACAGCACCACTGCATCCACTGTCCAATTGTAAAATTCGGTGAGTTATGACAAGTACTTATGAACATAAGCATTGTGTAAACTATTTAAAAAATTAAATCTCTTCTTAATTCACAACTTGATTTTGAGTCAACTCAAAACGTCATCTGATCTCATGTTGAATGTTCATGTAAACAAGCAGGTACACATACCAAGCTGAGTGAATGTGGGGTAAAGCGAAACACAATATTAATGCACATGCACACGCCAAACAATAACAAACTGGGTTCGGAATCGAGGAACTCTTCATGAGCTTGCATCTTCGCCTTATCAATCAAGAATACGACTATACGACACTATAAGTGCATCAGACTAATTTTACTTTTCATAGTCTTAATTAAGGTTGGAAAATACTATAATTGCTGGTTACTTAAATGTAGGCAAGGCATGCTTTTCAGATTTACTTGCTTTGCTTTACTTTACATTTATTGAATGAAAAATGGATTATGGAATGATTAAATTGGAATTAAATGTGTGGAAAATCAAGAAGAAAAACTAAAAAGCTTGTGTAGATTGTGTGTTCTTTAACGAAAGCATGGTAGTTGTGATATGTCGCATATAGTAAAATAATAAAAATCGTTTAAAGTAAAAGATAAGAAAATATGCATCAATTTACATGAACGATAAAAAGTAAAAACAAGTACCTAAGTTAAGTTGAAGAATAATTATGAACTCTTTGATGCACTGAAGCAACCTTTTAGAATTCAATGCTCATGAACATGAACCTAACAAATGTCAATGCTGAATATTATATGAACTTCAATGACAAGACTTGAGAACCCTTTCTTCGGTTCAATCCTTTTGCACTTAACATTGAACCCTTAAAAAGATAAAAATAGCTTAAAGCTTAGGCTGAGGACCAACCTTGATGCTGTTTTGGTGGTGCTATTGATCCTTCTTTGGCAAGAATAATGGAATGAAAAAACAAAGCATGGACATATTTTTGCATTCACTTGTACTCTGCATTTTAAAGGGCTTTTATTAAAGTTGTTAGTTAAGCAGTTAAGGTGTTCTTGTGAGGCAAAATATTTCGAAAGAAACTGTAAAAGAAGCAATCAATTATTTTGCATTTAGTTATTTGTTACTCTTGATCAGGCGATATACAAGTAATTTTATCTTGAGAGTAAAGTACATTTACTAATCTAACAGCAGACAAAATGCTGGACATGATCATTCTACATTGTTTCCAGTATCCTTACGAATACATTTACGGGGACCCTTTAGAACTCGATAAAGTTGGCGATAGACCAGCGAACAACAATGGCGTCAGCGTACCCATGAAACTTCTGCTCTTGGGCCAACTACTGATAACCTTTAACTGGCTACTGGCAATTTTCCTGGTCTACTTACTACTGGGAAGTTTCCTACTTATCATCTTGGCCACCCATTTATCTACTGTTTGTTTGGTCGTGGCATGGGAAATTTCATTTCTTCTTGTGAAAAAGTGGTGTGCTCCAATTGTCGAGATGATCGTGTCATTAATGGAATCTGTCTTGGAAGTTGCCAACAGTTTGCAGCTGAGCCAGTATTGGACTCGGTGGTGTGCGTGTTAATAAGATAACTGATTAAATTTCAAATGAACAAAACATAAAGTTAGTGTAATGATAAAGCAAATAAGCATTCCTTCATCCTTATTGTAGCTAAATAGTTTCAAACATTTAAAAGACGACACAATACAAATACATGGTACATTATAAAACAATTAACGATATCGTCAAAATTTAGTTTTTTAGAAATATTTGTGCGAAATCAGCATTAAAACAGCAATTGAAATGAACAAATTACATGCCTGTTATGGGAAGAGCAAGCAAGCATTGATAGCAAGTAGCACAAGACGGGAAACTTGGAAAAGTGAACAAAGAAGAGGGACTAGCGCTTTCATCTCAAAACCAGAAGCGCCACAAGACTCACAAAGCAACAACAATAATACATGTTGCATGTTTACATTTCTTTCATTTGTTCCAACAAAATTCTGCTGTTTACTTTCACTACGAACTGATGACTGATCTCCCAAGTGTCAATAATCAAACACTTTCAGTGTTTCAAATAGTCTCTTTCTGAATTCAATTTAAAGTGCTTCAAGACTTATATTTGCTTTCGTTAGTGTGAAATCCAATTAAAGGTATTTTTGTTTGTAAGTGCATTATAAAAAGTGTCCTGATAACTGAATCAAAATGAGTGAGAGTCCAATCCGTCTACGCAACCGTAGAACGCCCACCAAAGGCAACAATAACTCGTCTATTTTGACGTATAAAGATAAAAATACCACTCCTGTTGGGAAAAAGGGTGAGGATGAAGAATCCAAAGCATCCAGTAGACAAACACGAAAGTCCACGCGGAATCTTCAGTTAATTGGTGGGAAGGACTTTGGGGATGACTGTGACTCCAGAAGCTCAACCAACAGTAACATTGAAAATGAGGAGAAAGGCGTACGGGAAAAGAATGAGAATACACCGCAACAGACAGGAAGTAAATTAAGCCGTAAGCGAAGTACGAGGCTTACATCAGCATCCTCTTGTACGTGTTTTCTGGATAAAAATGTCATTTCATGCATAACCAGATAAGGTCTTTAATCATTAATATGTCATTGTTGAATTTTCTAGTCAGCGTCGTGTCGTCCATCAATGAGGATGATAAAAGCATCAAAATGAACTTCCGGCGACAAACACAGGAGGCTGAATCAACCCCTAAAACAAGCGAAAGACCTAAAAGAAGATCGGCATTGAGAAGTCTTGGTGTATACAGAATGGATGAATCTGACTCGGATTCTGACAGTGATCAAAAGAGAAGCACGCGAAAAAGAAACGCCTCATATTTTTCAAAACAGGATATGGATGATTTTCGTCCAGAATTGGAAGAGGACGAGGATGAAGTCGTTACATCTTCGGGAGAGCAAGATGATGAAGAAAGTTCAGAAGACGAGGACAGTGAAAATGAAGAGGAAGATGCGGATCCTGCGACTCCGAATAAGAGGCCGTTGTTGCAACACGACTTGACAAGACTCACGCTGACGCCTGAACTTCTAAATAGAATTGAAGGTTTGCAACTTTTGTATATATGCATTACTAAATATTTACAACAGTGAAGTTTTAAACATTCGAATTTGCGAATTAATCTGTCATTTTTACAGGGCGATCTATCAGGAAGCGTATTGGCGTGAACAGTCCTGTAGCCACGGGAAGTCAAACAATGTCTCCAAATCCCGAAACGTATTTTCTTGCGGAAACTCGCCTGAAGTACAAAAGCATTGTGAAGCAGTCGGAAGCTGTGATGAACGATGCGATGAAGGGGAGACGTGGAAGAAAGAAGAAAATGATGGATAGAATGATGGAAAGTAGACTTCCTGAAAAGATTCCATCGGATTTTTCGGTGACTGCGGAAGCAATAAAGGCGTCAGTGAATCCAGCAGATTACGTTGAAGGAAATTCTCATGAAGAGCGAGTGGAAGAGCTATTTAGAAGTATAGTTGACAATGAATTTCCTCATTGGCTTGGATTATTCAGGTAGGGGAAAGATGATCTTATTCATCCTGAAAGTGATTTTCTTGTTAAAAAATTATCTAATTAGTGACATTAAATTAATCATTAATGCTTCACAGAGACGGTTTTAATGTCATGTTATATGGCTACGGATCAAAATTACCCATTCTGAGAAAATTTGAGGATATGGTGAACAATCACTTCCTTACTGTTTCCATCAATGGGCTGTTTCCTAAACTCAATGCGCGCAAGGTATTTTTTATTAATTGCATTGTTTATGCATTAGAACTGCTAACTGCAGTTTTGCCAGTTTTTATAATATGTCAATATAAATTGTTTATGTTATAGCTTCTATATGGAATATGCGAGTATGTTAATCCGGATGCTGCGATTCCCCATGGGGCAAACCTAGAGGCTAGCGCAAAGTATGCATTCATTTTATAATTTGTAAAAAATATAAACTGCATGACACTTGACATTAATGTTTTTTTCATTATGCAGGGAAGCGGTCAACGTACTGAAAAGCGTAAACCATTCAGATGTGTTCATATTGATTAATAATTTTGACAACTTGGCTTTACGGTTTCCACAAATTCTTACAATGCTGTGCTGGCTGACTCATGTGCCTTATATTCACATATTGGCGTCTTGTGATACGGTCAACGCGTTTTTAGGTAATTGATTAAGCATTTATACTGTATCCTGTATAATTTATAAAATTCAGTTTGACAATCTCAAATTGACCGTAAACAATTTTAATTTTACCATTATAACTTCAGGAGTTACACAATCTCAAGCACTGCAATTGAACTTCTGCTGGATGCACTGTCCTACGTATAAACCTTACCGAGAAGAATTCAAATGGATTCCAGGAATTTTTGGCGATGAAACCAAAATAGTTACTCAAAAGAGCAGTCTGAAGTATGTCCTTCAATCTTTAACCGGAAATGCAAGAAAAGCTTTCGCCCTGTTGGCCCAAATGCAATTGAAGCAGATGAAAAGTCGTGCAGTACAAAAAGCTAAGGAAGCATACGCTGGAGTTAGATTTCAAGAGTTGGCCAAAGAGTGTCGTGAAAAATTCATTGCGCATTCTGACGAAAATTTAAGAACGCTATTAGTTGAATTTTTCGATCACAAGCTAATAAGACAAACTGGTAAAGGCAAGCATCTTGAAAATACTTTGTTAATTGAGCTCGATGTGGAAACGCTGGAAGAAATTATGTCTGATTTGGTCTAAAAATTGATTTTGTGTATTTTAAATCTCATAATGATTCTGTATAATATCATTATATCATTCCATGTAAGAGAAGTTCCATTTTTTAAGTTAGACTAATTACTTTATGTTAGTTATTCAATTCACAAGGTCAGTACATAACGTATTAAGCAAATATACTTACAGCATTAAAATTAATGACAAATATGACAGTAAAAATAAAGGTTCGTTTTAATGATTTAGCTGCAGCGTAAGAAAGCAGCACAAAAACTAAATTTTTATTGAAGAAATCTTATTGTATACATGGCCATACTTTGGTACTTAGATGCTTCATTTATGGACTTGCATATTACAATCATTATAATTAGTTGTATGCAGTGATTAAAAATTAACTGAAATAAGTATTTCACTATCGAATGCACAGTGAACTAGCAGTAGTCTAAAACCTTGTCTGTGGCCAATCTTGGTGGCAAGCAGTTCAAAGTGGCAAGTGTCCACCCATTCCTGACGAACAGACGAATTAGAGAGCCACACGTGAGAAAAGTTGCAATCTATTCAGGACCAGCCTAATATGTGGTAAGTTTTGTTTGATTGAAGATTGAAAGCATACAAGTTAATGGTTAGCCCAAACTTGATGAAAACATTAAGCTACGTGTAACAACGATATGTGGCAAGCATAGCATATATTTGGGATCGAACATTCCACGAACATTTTTACCCACACAGTTTTTTACATGTAATAACCCTAGCGTCTCCAGCCTTTCAAACTCGGATAATGTTGAATATACTATGATTTTACATGCATATACACATATTTTTATCCGGAAACAAATGACTTATTATATGCCTACGTATAAAAGTAGCATCTCTGTATTATGTGTAGGTGTTAAAAAATAAGCAATTGTTCAGTCAGTAGAAAAACATAACCCTTTCATGATACAATAGGAATGAGCTTTGAATGTTTATTTGTGGCTTGTGGCATTTAGTAAAGCATAGACGAAAAACCCAATAAGTTATGTGTATTTTGCTGGAATAAGGCAAATAGGCAAACTTTCGAGAGCTGTACAGAATATAGCATAGTAGTAACTCAGTAAGAACTAAAGCAGGGTTTTGCCTTCAAATCATTTTTATGCTACGTGTGATATGAAACCCAAGAGGAGTTTGTGAGTAGCGTTCTTTGGCTTTTATATCAGCACAAGTATCCGATCCGACTATCAGGTGAATACGTGTGTTCGACTACAACACAAAAGCTCAAAATGTACTCGTCTTATGAAGTTTGTCAGGGTTTTTACTGAAAATGAGTTACAGAAATTGCCCTGATTTCAAATTATCTTGTACATTTGTTCAGAAACTGGAAGGAATGCCTCCGACCAGAAGGTATTTTTGCATACTTTTAAAGTTTTACTATTAACATTTCTATACTATCTTGACGGAACAGACTAGTAGAATGGAAATCGGTTTTCTGTCATATATCGTGTCATACACCTTGTCCACGTAATACATAATGCACAGGCTTTTACATGACACGACGGTGACCTGAAAGTGTCGTTGTTGGGTTAGTGGAAGTAGTAGTGATCCAGAAATCCCATGTTGCAAACTTTGATCTAAAAGCGGTTGCTGTGCTCACATGTACATGTTTTCGACAGTGGGAAATTAACCTGGACAAAGTGAGACTGTAAATAAGAGAAGAATGAGATTATTTTAAAAATATTTTAATCTATAACACTGCAACATGCAAAATCCTCCTAAAAACGCTTTTCAATATTTCAAAAATGTTTCTCAATCAATCGAGCTTTAAATTGTCACGTAGAATTGATTTGTGCAATGCTACACTTTCGGTTTCGGTGTATGACAGATTGTGATGAACCCTATTCAATAACAACCCAGCGTGTTAGGTGTCACGTCAGTTCATAATGCAATACTGTTCCGGCAACTTAATGACTGACTATTAACCATGTTTTGTTTCATTATGTTTTCAGGTGATCCACGACGCTTCCCCTTGCAGCTTACACCAAAGAAATTAGTTAGTTTTTATTATTATTCCTGTGAATTGTGAAAGCGATTCAACTCAATCGCATCGTCGTAATAGTTGGAATTTATACCGTCATTTCCCGTCAAGATGTACGTGGAACTACCACAAAAGAAAATTGACGTCCTTGCCGTCTTAGTGTCTTGGCTTAGCATTCTATCCTATCCTGGTAAGTTTCCTAGTCATGCATTTCTTGGTGAAACTACTTTGAAACCCCGCTAATTATCCTTTGTACTTATTAGGTGTGAATAGTGGAGCGGCAGATGTTCAGAAGCACCTGGAAATGGGTCGGATTCACCTAGAAAATAGACAGTTTTCTGATGCCTTAACACATTTTCATGCAGCTGTAGAAGGCGACCCCGATAATTATCAAATCTACTTTAAACGTGCACTTGTATTTTTAGCACTGGGAAAGTATAATCAAGCTCTCAAAGATCTTGATAAAGTTATTGAGCTCAAATCTGATTTCACTCCAGCCGTATTGCAGCGTGCAAATTTGCTCTTGAAGCAAGGCCAGTTGGACAAGGCACATATTGATTACGAAAATGTGGTAAGTACAGCAGAAGAAATGCATACAAAACTAAAATGTTTTTGCGTTAATGACCACCTCTAATAAGGCTGTTCGAAATTTTTAGCTGAGAAAAGAGCCTCATAATATGGACGCTACGACGGGTTATGCGGCCGTTGACGCAGCTATGCGTGATCTGGATGAGGCGCAGTACTACGTTGATATTCAGGATTGCCATACTGCAGTAGAACTGTTAAGTAGATTGATCGAAACCTGTCCATGGGATCCTTCGCTGCGGCGGATGAGATCTGACTGCTACATGAATTTAGGGGATGCACAACATGCCATAAGTGACCTCCGCTTTACTACTAAGCTTGTTATGGATGATACTGATGGACTTTATCGCTTAAGCTCCTTGATGTATCAACTTGGGGATGTGGAAGAATCGTTGAGAGAGATACGAGAATGTTTAAAACTGGATCCAGAGCATAAGCACTGTTTTCCCTTGTACAAGAAACTGAAGAAATTAGACAAATTAATGCAAGATGCCAATGCTGAAGGAGAGAAAGAGGAGTTTGGAGATTGTGCTACTGACATTAAAAAGGTAATTTATTATTGCTTAAATAAATAAATCAGTTTTTAAGCTGACTTTGAACTACAAAAAAGGTTTAACGGAATTTTGCATATTTTGTTAACAGGCCTTGAAAGTTGATAGTCACACACCTCCGATGGTGGAATGGAAATTACGACATAAACTGTGCTGGTGTCACATGAAAAATGGGGAGGGTGAACTTGCTGTTGATCAGTGTTCCAAAGCCCTCCAGACAAGAGAAGAAGTAGATGTACTTTGTGATAGAGCTGAAGCCTATCTTCTTAATGATCTCTTTGCAGAAGGTAGCAATTCAATACTTTTTAATTGACTCATTTTTCTTTCAAGACTTTTTCAAGATTGTTTGTATTCATTTTTATAGTTCATATTTATAGTTCTTCCACTAAATGTGTACGTTTTTCAATATATTTCTAGCAATTGAGGATTATAGACGCGCTTTGGAAATGGACGAAGATAACAGGAGAGCCAGGGATGGAATGCAACGGGCTCAAAAGTTGCAGAAGCAGTCCAAAAGACGTGATTACTACAAAATATTAGGTGTAAAACGATCCGCTTCCAAGCAAGAAATCATCAAAGCCTACAGAAAAGCCGCCCAAAAGTGGCATCCTGACAACTATCAAGGCGACGAGAAGAAGAAAGCTGAGGCAAAGTTCATTGATATTGCTGCCGCAAAGGAAGTGTTGACGGACCCCGAGAAACGGGCAAAGTTTGACCAAGGTGAAGATCCACTTGATCCCGAAGCACAAAGCCATGGTCATGGTCATGGATTTAATCCTTTTACTCATTTTCACTTTGCAAATTCTGGTCCTTTCCATTTTAAGTTCCATTGATTTTAACCTCATCGCTAGTGTCAAATTATATCAATTCATTAAATTAACTTAAATTCTATAATTTATTTCTCAACATTTATAGTCAAAATATTGTGTAATATTTTCAATTTGCTTATTTGTTGTTGTGTTGTGACTGAAAAGCTTGCACATAATGTTTCGGATAAGATCATAGCATAAAAGAGACTGTTGCGCAATTCAGTAAGTACTCAAATGTATTTTGACCTGAATAATTTTTAACATAATAACCAAAGTCAATCTTTCGTAGTTATCGCATTGTATCGTTTCTTTAAGAGTTATAATCCCCCTCCTGAGTTTTCAGTTGTAGCTAGCCATGACGCGTTAATTATGATGTTATTTGAGATGATCAGTTGATCAGTAAAAAATGCAACTTCCAATCACCACCAAAAGCAGGAGCTTTAGCTTTGTGCTGTGCCAAATCCAGGGGTACTTAATCATCTTTGGTTGTACATTATTTAGTGGTACTATAGTCTATTTGTATAAAGGATTAAATTTTCATGTAGGAATGAAATAGAGCTGTAAAACGAAATTCAGACAGAAACAAAAGTGCATTTTAACTGTTACTTCTTCAATATTGGTAACTATTGTGTATCCGTACATTGCCTTATTAACATTCGATTGTAAGTAATCCAAATAACAAAAGTGCTGTTATCTTCAGAAGACATTAATTTTAAGTTAATCTTTAGCCTTTAATGTGTTGGTGCTGTATTCACTGCTCGCCTGTCAGGACTAACTGATTTTACTCGACTACCAGTCATTATTTACAAAGACCAATGATTGTATTATTTCAGTTCAGTTATTTCGCCCGATATCAGCAAGTATGTACATTATTATTTCGATATTGTAATGATTAATGAATGAGTAGCTTTTTGATATTTTTTGGCGAAAATGAATGCACACGTGTCTTGCTTGCCGTATAAGAAGGCGTATAATATGCTTCTTGAATTATGCAATAATATGTTTGGGTATACCATCGGAAAATGACAATATTTACTATTTTGAGAACAGTTTGAAACTCGTACATCTTCCGTAACCATTATTTTTCTTACCCAGATAATGTGATACTTAATTATATGGTTTTATTTCTAGCTCATTAACTGTAATTATTGTAAATAAAATAATGAAATGTTAAGTGACGTAGACATTTTTGAGTTCAAACATTGAACCCCAAGAAATTGACGAGGTTCACAAAAAATACTGAATAAAGCCACCCATTTATATACTATGTAAAAGTCATTCTGGAAAAAATATTTAATCCTGTTTATTTTCAAGCAATAACTGGCAATTACCGACTTTTCCATAATTTCATCTATTGCATCAATCCATTCACAAATGGAGTTTATTAAGAGACATTAAATCTCACATAATCACAAAGTGTAACTTTTATGGCTATATTTGTCTATGGTGGCATCTTACAGTAATACCTATTTTATTAAGCCGTTTAAAGAGGTATACATTCCCTAAGTTAGTGCATATTGTATCGTAATTCGTAAAGTACTAAACTTTGTCCAGGGTAAATTCATTATGTGACGTGGACAAGAATTTTTGCTTAGGAATTTACTGGTCCACATTTCGGATAAGTAGATAAGTTCATATTAGGTTTCAGCCTAAAATGCTTTCAAGTTGTCATTAAAGGCATGTCCCAAGCTTTTATGAAACTAATTCATCGCATGCATTATAAATGAAGAAAACATGAAAAGTAGCTAACTCTGTGGACAGGCTATTAGAACTCTTGATCAAAAATGAAAAACAATCAAAGAAGGCAACCTTGAGAAACAGGGTGGAGTAGGGTTGAAGGCAGTGGCTGTTTGTGAAGGCTATACTGTCGGAGAATTCGCTTTGTGGAATGACCGATGATGAGCGTCACTCAGTAAGAAATTTTTTTGTGCGTATGCTCTCAAGCGTTCCTGAACACAAACTGTGCAGTCAACTCTGCGTTTAAACTATGTACATAGTCAAGCTTTATTTTCGCGATGCTTTTGGCATGAAATAGTCTTTGATTTTGGTTATTTGATGGGCCTACATCTGTGCAAATTCTGGAAATATTTTCTTGTGTTTATGTCATGTAAAGAAAAATTACATATTAACTATTAAAGATGATTAGTTGATTGTTTTTTAATATGTTTAACTTTTGTAAATTCTGTTTGGAAAGTTATGAAACAATTCTGAAGCATGTCCATATAGGGGAACATAATATGTTCCGTACTATTACTACTCCTCCTTGGACAATTTAAAAAAATGGAGATCGGATCCGGTTTTTGATACGATCAAACAAAACTATATATGAGATCATGTTTTACGCGAGTGTACAAACTTTAGCTTCCAACGTTGCAGAATCTGTCCGAGCTATAATAAGTCAGAATAGTCACCCAGTAATATTGAAGATCCTATAGGGTGTGGCTATTTTTAATGACTAATGTATAAACTGGAAGAGTTATTTGTTTGAACTATTTTCAAACTTTTCATAGCCTTCTTGGTATTTAAAATGAAAATTTGAATTTTCGAAAATCGGATTACTGGGTGATCGTGAAACACGAAACACTATCGTGTAATAATTATATACAATATTATTATGTCAACTATTAAACCTAAAATAACGAAGAAAACTTGTTAGTAAGTTTTATTTAATTAGGTTATGTAAAAATCTAGAATTTATGTTTTATTGCATACATAAAGGGTGACTGAAACGTTAAGTGACCACACCACATCGAATCTGTATGCACATATTTATGAATCCTGAATCCTTCTGAGATGCAAATAATTACCAATTTATTGGGAAGTGTTCAATAATAGTATTATCAACCACGAAGAACGAGGATTTTGTCGTGGAGCTCCTTTCGTAATTATAACCTGTTTCATTTACTATGAAATACCATGTTGAAAAGATGTTCGTAGTGCGTTACAAAAAAGGTCTGAGCTGACGTCTGAATTAATAAATATATGCATACATTTATCACAGTAATTACTAGGACGCATTTAGTAGCTCAGAATAGGATACGATATAATGTGAAATCGTAATTGGATCACATAATAAAAGACTTTGCACACCTTGCAGGGTTTACCATTGGAACAACCTTTTTATGACGGCGACGACGGTCATACATGCAGTCAATACGTTTTTTGCCATGATCCCGAATCATCGCCTTTTGCTTTGTTGAGGGTACAATGATTATGTTTAGTTGTATTGAAACTAGACCATACACAGTAAACAGTAGTCCAGTTCCAGTCAGTGCAGCAGTGGACTTTGCCAACTGGATGCACCCTATATTTGTAAATTCATTTCGCTGTAGCAATGTTCACAAGGTAAAAATAATGGCAGCCTATAATGATCAAAGTGTTTAATTAAGAAAAAGAATGTGATCATAAGAAAACTCTTTTACAGCATGACTGCACATATACATATTTCTTGCACTTCTGAAATGGGAGCATTTAGTTTTCATAATAGAATTACCATTGATGCTCGTCTGTCTTTCTCAGCAATGATAATACTCGTCGCAGACGCAATTCACCAATTTTAAGAGGGTCTAAAATTGCATGAGCATTAACACAAGTCGATGATGAAATCAAGGTGTCATACAACCGAATCCTACTACTGATGATGATGATGAGCGTCTGTACCGCGTGTACCGATATATACTAACCAAGTCAATTTTTTCTTAACCTATTTTTAACGCCCGAAGAAAGGGTGATAAATGTTAATTTTTGGTTTTACACGATAGGAATGTAGTTGACGTTGTACAAGGATGCAGATTTATGTCTCGTATGTACGAAAATCATGCATACCCACCCATGCAAGAATTCGGATTCTTAAAGGATTCAACTGGAAAATTTTGTAGTTCCACGTGTTGCATGCTATTCTACATTCCATGTTCCTTAGATGATTGCAAAAAAATTCAACATGGAGAATAAAGTCGTTTTCAACAAAAGCGGACCATTTTTTGCCCATAAATTGGGTGGACAATTTCATGGTCAGTATAAAAGCATTTCATCCGCAAGCATCTTCACATCATAACTTTCTTTGAGTAGTTCCAGAGAGAAGCACAACTTTACAAACTCATCATTATGAAGGCTTTCGTAAGTTCAAAAATTTACCATGAAATGGAATGAATTTACAGTTAACTAACCGTTCTTGAAGTTTTCTAGAATCGAAAGTGCAAAGCATAAAATATTCATTGCATTTTAATTATTACTCAAGGTTGTTTTCGCCACCGTCTTGGCTGCTGCTAGCGCCAATCCACAAGTCCTCCTCCACAACGGACTTTATGGATCCGCCCTTACTTACAACAGTATCCCAGTTGGCACCACACAAGTCATCTCTGCTCCAGCCGTCTCATACGCTGTTCCATCCGTCACCAAGACCCAAGTAAGAATGATCAATGAATTGTTAATGCTCGCCCATATAAAAGAGCGTTATTAATGACTAATGACCGTTCCTTTTGCTCCAGTATCATGCTCAAGATGAACTCGGCCAGGCTTCCTACGGATACGCCCACGCAGGACAAGCTCATGCCGCTGTCCGTGATGCCGCCGGAAACGTTCGCGGAAGCTACGCTTACGTTAACCCCGAAGGAAAGGAAGTGCGAGTTGAATATACTGCCGGCCATGGGGGCTTCCAGGTTGCTTCCAACGCCCTTCCAGTTGGTCCAGTAGCTCCAGCAACTCATCAAATTGCCACCCTCACCGGTCCAGCCCCAGTTCAAGAAACCCCCGAGGTCGCTCAAGCTCGTGCTGCCCATGCCATTGCTCATCAAGAGGCTCTTGCTAGATCCGGAAGAAAGAAGCGTGCCATTCTCACTTCTGCTGTTGTCCCAAGCGCCCTTGGATACTCCAGCGTTCTTAGCCACCCATACTACGGATCCATTGCCTCTCCAGTCACCTACTCTGCCGTGGCTTCTCCAGTTGCCTATTCCAGCGTGGCTTCTCCAGTTGCCTACTCCACCTTGGCTTCTCCAGTTACCTACTCTGCTGTCGCTTCTCCAGTTGTTGCAACCCAAGCAGTGCGTGAAGCTACCCTGACCAAGGTCGTCAACACTCCTGGACACGCTGTTTCTTACCGTGTGGACTAATCTGATATAGTATTTTATCAATATCAGTTCTGTCATGTTCTTCCTCTGTTCTCTAACTTAACAACATGTGAAGATATCAATTGTTGCTGCAATTTTCTATTGCAAAATAGAAAAGCGCAGATGGCCAGTTAAGATCTACTACACAAAATGAAAGTACGAAAGCCAATAAAACATGATTTCCTTCTGATTTTCAAAGCTAAGCAAAAGTTTTCAAAAAAAATGCATCCGTTCAATACAGTTGTCTTCTTTACAAAGACATTTCAGATCACGATGAAACGTTTATGCATATGCAGGCAAAGCAGCCATGAAATTTTCATTTCCAATTTACTGTTAGTAGAAGGAGAAGAATTGTGATTGCGTTATTTGTCACATATTGCCATTAAATTTTCCCTCATGTCCTCAAATGACTGGCTCTATAGACATGCAATATTTATTGATAAGTGATAACGGAGTAAGTTTTGCGGGTTTATTAAGCAATGATATTGTGCAGTCAGAGCCAATGGTTAAGTCAAGGAATAACAAAATGACAATGGGAAAGTAAGCGAAATGGGTTTATGAATGTGTTTTGCAAATGATAGTTTTATGTTCTAGACAAAGACCAAAATCCTCAATTTGTCTATTTAACATTTTTAGAGAACACAGTTACTACATCATCGGTCTTAATGTGCAAACTCACTTGAAGGAGGCGAGTATCATGGCTTGGCTCCTTCATGGTTTGAGAAAAAAAGTGCGCCTGATACTATTGCACAGAAGTTCTATTTTGTGTGTGGCTATTACTTAAAACTCTCACTTAATGTGCTATTTCAAATTTTGAACAAAAGCATTATTTTGTCACGCCACATGCAGCGCTTGACAGTTTCTAAGATGTATGTCAGACAAGCAGTTAGAAAACATGTACAGTATGTAGCTAAGATTCCATTACAAAAATATGCATATTACATTGTACGGTTTCTTAGACTTGAAGGACATTCATTTCAGTAGCCAAAAATAAGCACTTTCCGCTCTATACGCTGTTTTCAACTTACAACTTCAATACGTTTCAACAAGGTATGGAGACAGGAAGTCGTCTACGACCCAAGTCCAAGTTTTCACAAACAGATAATAATGAATAATTATATCTGCAGATTTTTTCTTTTCAGTTTTGTTGAGAAAACCTGCTTACATGCTTATCAATCAACTAGGTTTTCTTTAGAATTCTTTAACATACATGCGGAATAATTGTTTTGTAACTGTGTTGCACAGTGTAAAGTAAACTAGATTAAAAACAAATCACAAATATTCCTATCACATGGAAAGTTAAGTAAAGCATGAAATCTTGTCCACGCTTGATTCAAATTATTATTGGTTCCTAGAACTTCCCCCTTCATCGCCACTAATCAAATCAGAGTAATGCAATAGATGAATTTTGTCCATATTATTTTGAACACAGCCCTAAACTATTCTATTCCAATTAAATAGGTATGCTATTCCGTTTTCTGGATCATATCAGAAAATTGTCCAAAATCCCAACTTTCTAGTAGCGTGGGTTTTTTGTCACCACGAAGTGGCAAGGAACTTCAAACTTGAAAACAAAATGCTAGAAAATAAATCGGTAAAGCTGCATTTTCCGCCAAATAAATACCGATGGATAATGATTACAAGAGTAAATCCATTTATCTTTCAAGATGCTTAATTTAGAGTCTACACATACCACTGACAAGTTGCAAGTGTAAATTTTTTCTATCGTGCCCTCGATATGAAAAAAACTTAAACCTGATCAGTCTAGAAAACGTTACTACATACCTACTTCATTTCTCATAGTTTTTTGGTCATAGGCAAAGACCGCTTAACCATGTGCACCAAATAAAGTTTTTAAAATGCAAATCGGCCGTTGCTAGCATTAAAGAAATGTTTTTTTTTTGTTTCAAAAAGTCTTATGAAGAATTAACGTTCCATGAAAAATCTCAACATTGGCACATTAACAAAAACCCGAAAAGTAACGTCCAACGTGACAGCTGCAAGAGTGTCTATCATTTTCATTAGCATCAGGCGTACCATTTTGTGGAATATTTAAGAAATTCGAATGTCATACAGAATTTAAGTATGAGGTACAATTTGCCATTCTACATTAAATAGATCCAAAAATAATTCGTTTTCTTAAACGGTTTCTCAAGGAATTACACCTTCTTCATTATTAGATAAAGTTTCAGCACTGAAAAGTCAAGCAAGTAAGAGATGTGATATGTAAATTTAAGTATATGGAATACCGACATCTATAACCTTCTTCATATGAAATCTATATGTGCGCGCTCTTATTCCAAGTAGTGTTGTTGCAAAACTTAAGAAGCTTTGTAGTAACAAAAGGTACAAAACCAACACACGTATTTAATTGAAATTCTAAAAACTTAGGATACATTAGGCATTTAGATTAAAACAATCAAGCCACTTGAGCAAAATATTACTGAACCCTTTTATGCTTTTGACTCTTATTCCCCAGAGGTTTGCAGGAATGAAGGAATTTTAGAATTTCTGCAATGAATCCGATTTCACTTTAAACAAAGAAACTAAACGATGCATATTATGGCTGGTAGCGGAAAGAATGTTGACTGATCGCTTGTAAAACTATTATCACAAACAACCGAAGAGCATCCATGAATGATAGACCCAACCCAGTCAATTATTTGTACAAGCGTAAATTGTAGCATTCGTTTCTCACAAAAGCTAGCAAAGCATTAAAGCATAGTTTCAGATTCCCCGTCTTTATGTAGAAACTCAAAGTAAATATCCGGAAGTTCTTAATTTTTAAACCCTAAAGTTGTGGACAATCAATTTGTTCTCATTAATTGAAGGAGGTAAAAAGAACTACCCCTTACAATCATCGTGTGTGTGCCAGCATTTTCCACTTTTGTAAAATACAACATTTACAGCGAACGAGACAGCGAAGATGGAAAAGCCGTACCACATTGCCTGATATGCTTCAGGAATCTGAAGAATTCGCCAACCAATTTCAATGTCGCCAAAGCATGTGGTGACGATTTATCAGACTTCAGCTTTGTCGGATGAAACATGTCTACACGAAATCTGAAAAGGGTCCGCTCAGCAAGCAGCGTCATTTGTCTATTCATATTTACTTTAAAATGTTTTGAATTATTTACGACTTAATACTTTACAAAGGAGCCATCATCAACAACAACGGGTTCGGAACATAATACGTAGAATTATTGGGAAATTATTCAAACTGTTTCATGAATCATCGTATACGCTGTAATTCAATACGGTTTTTTGCATTACCTGCTTAAACTTTTTCGGTTTTCGAAATGCAGTAAACTAGTTTCAGTTTCACCTTACATATTACATACCCTACAGACACGTTATGCTTTGATGAAACTCTTATTGACCTGGTACAACCATCACGAATCTTCACTAATGAGCCATCAACTAGTCGAAAATCCACCATTCTCTTGGAACAAGAAAAGAATGTCTATGATAAAGTATCTGAGAACTTATTAGCAGATTGACGAAGAGAAAATAGGAATTACGGCAATGTCAGCAATCTTCTGAGAAGCAAAAGGGATTCGATTTTGCTTACGTACGAGTTGCTTTCATTATGCTCATTTATTATTGCAAACTCTCGTTTCCGATACGAAAAGAGTTTCATGCTGCTAACGGGGAAATTAGACAGCGAGAAAAAAACAACTTTTTAAAATTGTTCTTCTAACTGAGACATCGCATATTCACATTCATCCTCTAAATGAATGAAGCAGCATTTGTTTAAAAAACAAAAAAGTATAATTTACTCCAATCTATCACTGTTGATGCTGCTAAAAATGTTGCAAACGTAATCGACTTTTATAATGATCTTACAGATCCATAAAAATAGGAAAAGCCTTTTTGCCAAAGCTAACGTCAAATCACTTTATCTTCCTTAACGATCCTTTTCATTCATCTTCTTCAACTCAACCGACAGCACACCATGTTATCGATGAAGGCAGGCACAAACAACAAACAAAGCCTGCATTATACCAACCAACGAAATTAAAAGCGATAAAAATGAAATATTTACTATATTGTATAAATATGTAGGTATGTCCATATTTATAACAGAATTCAGTTACAGCAAACATAATTTTCTTTTGAAGAGGCAAATGACGCAAAAACGTGGGACGTGGGATGAATAGGGAAAGAAGCAATGAAATGAGTGCGTTGTTATTATTAGTCGCAAAATTCCATATTATAGTGGTATGCATTGTGTCGTTGTACAGGCCAAAAAGCCGTCACTTGGTCATAACGTATGAATAAATACAAAGTACACATTTCCTCGTGAATTACCGTTAAAAGCAACGACTACTTGTAATGGCTCTGTTGGAAATACACAGAAAACTCATTTATTTCTTGCTTCCTTCCATGTAATAAGTACCATCATCAACTTTTTTTTGTTTTATGTTCACTACCACCAACAACCAAACAGAACTAATAAAATGGCCAACTGATATGAATATAAATGAGTGACTCTCTGCAGCAAAGTAGTGGTGGTGGTTCCCTATCTTTTCTAATCCAAATTGCGTTTCTCTGTGGTAAAAGTAGGTTGACTGTTTTAGTTGCCACTTCTTACAGCAATGGAGTGTTCATTTCTCGAGCTATATGAAATGACTTTTGTACACTTGGCGGATGCGAATCAGGCTACATCGTTAAACAACAAATCGTTGTTTTTTTCATTTAGGAGCACGTGAAAAAGCATTGCCAAGGATAAAAATGTTGATGGTGATGGGGATGAGATGGGATGGGTGATGTTTATAGGACCTGGTGTTTTGTTGCCGTTTAGAATGTGTGACGACTTGATGATGATGGCAGCATCTCCACAAAACATACGGCACTGTGAATGAACCGATAAAGCTTAGAAAAAAGTATTATTATAACTATTTATCTATGTGGCAATTTTTTGGCTACTCCGTGGCCACAGGCTCCACCGAATGCCAACTTTAGAGTAGTCAGAAGGACTATACGTACAGTACACACTGACGTTGAGACCATTTTCAAATTCCATCACCTAACAAACAACTGCTTCTTCTTTTCTAAACGCACTTGTTTATGAAATTCGAAGAAATAAAGTTATTACAAAGGACCTTGTCCGCGTTTAAAGCACGATATAATTTTATGTGTAGGAAACGTTGGAAAGGCTGACAGTGCGTCTGAAGCGTCTTAAATAATGTTACTGACAGAAGGGTAATACTATCAAGAGTGTGCGTTGTGAGAAACCCAAGTTGTTTTATGATATGAAATTAAAACATGCAAGCATATATCATGAAGTAGATGCAAAATACTTTTTTCAGTGCCTTCCAATATGCACTACTGAATATTTATAGGGGAAGATGGTTGCTTTATGTTCAATACGAGGTGAAAAGTCTGTGGAAGATCGAAAATCCTCTAAGCCCTGAGCATTAACGAGGGATCAAACAAGCATTTCTTTTTTTCTGCTTTTTATATGCCCAAGTACAAAATATTATGCAAAAGCTTTAGTCTTTAGCGGAAAGAAGGATATTAAACACAACACACACATACACATGAACTTTGTTAATGGTGTACCCAAAAACACTTCCAAAGAGATCGTTCTCATTCCAAGCACTCAGTCTTCTGAAAGCGCTCTCATTGACAAGAATAAAAAAAGCAGCCAGTGACAGTCAATTTCAGTAACGCAACAAAAACAGACCCGTGTGCAACTAAAATCTTCAAACCAGTGCTATCAGGAAACATAAAGATAGCATCTCTTCGTAGCAGGAAAAGGGCAAACTGGAACGGGGGAACCAGAGACATCGACTTTGGAAAATCCTACAACAAAATGCAGTGTCCTACGCAAATTATTCTCAACTCTGTATCATCAGAGGAAACTCCAGTCTGCCATCCTCTTCCACTAAACAAATTGTCTCAACAAGAAGAATTAATTGAAGAAATTCTTTCAAAGGTATACATCAGCAGCCCTACAGTAAAAAGCCTAACTAGGAGTTCGAGTAGATCCAATATAGAAGTCGACAGTCACTCAGAAGAACAAAGAGCTGTGCAAATAAAAAGTGACAAATATCCGATTGCCTTAAAACATGACAACGCAATGGGAAGATGCTTGGTGGCAGCAAGGGACATAGAAGCGGGTGAAATTTTCCTAAATGACTGGCCCCTACTGACAGCTCCAAATGCAGACGAAAATGGTACAACATGTCTTGGTTGTTGCGTGGTGGTAACCGATGAGTCGAGGTTACAAACGTGTAGCCGCTGTGGATGGAAAGTGTGCAGTCAAGCCTGTTCAAACGTAAGCCCTAAAGCTCAAATGTCATTAGTCATTAATTTATACTTACTAACTAATACTGTAAGAACTAAGCTTTATGAGCTTTTCATTTTTGCTTTTCATTCAAGATTCCCCAACACGCAGATTTTGAGTGCAAAATTTTTGCAAAAGAGAATATTACGCCGGACTTGCCTTCACCATACAGCTTTATTGCAAGCGCCGACTACATAAAAATTCTACGTTGTCTCCTGTTAAATGACGAAAACTGTGTAGAGAAAATGGAGAAATGGAAGCAAATCCTTTCTCTGGAAGCGCATATGGATCTTAGACGAAACATTCCCAAAGTAAAACTAATGTCAGGTCTTGTAAAGCGGTTTATACTTAATCTTTGCAAACTCACACAGTATGACGAAGATACCATCGACTTTGTCTTGGGAGTTGTTGATGTGAACGCATTCAGGCATTCCTTTGCCCCAGTGCCACTCAAACCCATCGCTTCAAATAACCAACGAAATGGGGACCCTGTTCGGTAGATGAAAAGTTCAAATATGTAATAACTTGTATGTTAACAGAAAATATAAGACATGGTAAATTTATTTACTTGCAGGAATGCCACATTCCTGTATCCACAGGCCAGTATGGCTGCACACGGGTGCGTCAGAAACACAGACTGGAAAACTCTGGCTGGAGGTCAGTTGGAAATGAGAGCGTCACATAAAATTCTTGAAGGACAAGTCATTTGTCACGCATATGTGGATTTGATGCTCGGTACTCCTGAACGTCGACGCCTCCTGCGCAACATATTCTATTTCGACTGTTATTGTGATCGTTGCTCCGATCCAACGGAACTCAACACGTTTTTCTCCGCCTTGAAATGCACTAGCTGCAAAACTGGCTACTTGCTTGCTGAAAACCCGCTTCAGTACAAATCCAACTGGGTGTGCAATAACAAACCCGAATGCAACGAAACAAAGTCATATCAATACGAACGAGAAATTGTTCAGCAGATTCTTGCTGAGATGCAGCAAGTATTTGATCAGATTGAATCAAACACAAACCTTGTCACTATTCGAAATTTGATGAAAATTTTGAAATCACATAGGGACATCACTGTTCACCCTAATCACTATAGGTTAGTAAGTATTGAGTATACACTGGTCAGGCACTTGCTTCAAATGCAAAACCCAGCAAAAACTATTATGCTGGAAATTAAGAGACTTGTGAAAAAATACATGAACCTTTCGGCTGTTTTTCATCCATCATGCGAATGATTGTGTTGCTGTCTGATTATCAAAGGCGTTTTCAATAGTTTAATGAAGCCTTTAATAATATGAAGCTTCCGATCAAATATTGGAAAGGAGTTCTACCACTTCTACCTTTGATGTATATATTACCGACGATTATCCTTTGTCTCTAGTTGCTTCCCTTTTCTCCTTTGTATCACCTTTCAAAGCTAGGCTCCAACTGAAAATAATTTTTGGTTTCACCCTGTATTATAAGCTGTGGCACAGTGGCACTGAATAGATTTGTAATCACTGATCATAGACATACATACTATAAAGCATCAGTATTAGGGGTTTCACAAACTAACTGAATGACTTCAGAAGGTAAAATGAATGCACTTACAACTAACAATTTTACTTTATTAGTTGCAACTTGATTTTACTACAATAATTTTAGACCAGATTATCTTTTATGGATAAATCTTTATGATATTGTGATAAAAATAAAATATACAAACAAGTTTGTTTTTTGATTGTACATTTTGAAAAAAGCATATTTAATATGTTGTAAAATGCAAAGAATCGTACATAAAATATAAAACAGTGCAAATTAGAAACGCTTGTTAAAAATTTGAGTGTAATTATTATGCTAAATTATTCCTCTAACACAATATGAAAATCGAATAAATTCAAGCTGAAACTCTAGATTATTGTAAGTTTTTCAATTTTTTTATTCGTAAATTTTCCCTGTGTATAGACATAGAAGAAGATATAAATGGAAATGGAAGTAAAGACTAAAAAGTTGCGAGAGAAGAGATATATAAAGATAAACATTGGAAAGGCAATGAGGCAATGAAAATAAGAAACTTAGAAATAAAAAGATTTTGTAGTAGGAATGCAGTTTTGAAAAATGAAAAAATGAGAAAGATGGAAAGTGAAAAGGAAGAAAGGAAAAGAGAATGAGAACAGTCATAGAAAAGACGAAGCCAAAAGTAAAAAAATAACAAAGCGACTCTATTGACTAAGATTTTGTGTACGCTGAATTTTACAGAAATTAATCAACTCTGTAACTAACAGCGTGCAATGGATTGTTAACGACCTTAGTCAGGGTAGCTTGGCGCAAAGCTGGAGCCGCAACAACGGTTGTGACTGGAGCAGCAACAGCGCTGTAAGTAATGGCGGGTGAGGCAAGAGCAATAGGTTGAGCAGCGACAAGGATTCCACGCTTTCTCCTGGATTGGGGCTTGTCAGCGTCAGCTTTATCGGCGGCAGCGTTTCTAGCAACGGCTTCAGCAACAGCCTTTGCGTGATCTTCCTTAGCCTTCTTCACGTCCTCAGTATCCTCTACAGGAATTGGAGCGACCAAAGCAACTGGAGCTGGTGCTGGAGGAGCAGTTGGTGCAACGGGAAGGGCATTGCTGGCGACGCGGAACCCAGCACCTAAATGCAGCGAAATTTATTTCAATAGTAGCTTATAATAATAGTTATTTTGGTATATACTTGCAGGCATTTTTTCAAACTGACCATCAGCAATATAGTTTACTCGGATTTCCTTGCCCTAAAATAATAAAACAAAATTATTATCATTGGAAAAACCTATAATGTATAAATCCCGAGACTGTTATTACCTCAGGGTTGATGTAAGCGTAACTTCCAGCAACATTTCCAAAGGCGTCTCTGACAGCAGCATGGGCCTGTCCTGGTTCAGAATGCCCATATGAAGCCTGACCGAGCTCATCTTGGGAGTGATACTAAAGTTCGACATTGGATTTTAGCTTGCTTTATAGTACTAAACCATAATAAGACTACTACTGAGCAGAATGTAGAAAGTTAAAAGGTTTTACTTGGGTCTTTGTAACGGCTGGAGCAATAATCGCGGGAGCGCTGTAGGTCAGTGGAGCAGAGATAACGGTGGGTGCGTGGGAAATGTATTGGGTAGTAAGTGGAGCTCCAGCAAGGGTCAAACCTGAAGACAAAAGGATTTGTGGCTGGGCCGAAGCGCAGGCCAAAAGGGCGGACAAAACGACCTAAAACAACCAGGATTAATTGTATGAAATTTCGGAGACTAAAAATAAGAACAAAGCATGTTTTGGAAACAAGGAATTTAACTTACGAAAGCGTTCATGTTGATTGATTTGGAATGTCGCTGCTACTTGCTACTGATTGCTTGCTAATGTGACTGATGACCATTCTCAAATTACTGAACGCTTTTATATGGAATGACAGATTTTACAGTAGGATTATATTATCTTCGAGCAACGACATTCCAGTACACTTGCTTCTCATCTAATAGCATCATGTACATCATCGCACCATTAAAAATGATTCATCTTTTTACCATCAGTGAATCTCATTAGCAAATATATTAGCCAAGTTAAGACCCTCTTAAAAATACAACACTGCACACACCCTGGAATAGGTTAGGAGGAAATTATCGTTCCTATTATTACATTATAAAATACGATAATCTTTTGGCTGCGTCTGATCGGGCCGAGACACTCCAAAAAATCAGCGCATGGAATAGAAGGCGCACCCAAATAACAATGCAGCATTTCTTCCATGTATATCAACTCTGTCTACTTGTCCTCATTTATGGGCTTTCGTTTTGCATGTAGGCAAATTTACAACGTAGTTTCCAGAATCTTTTTTCACAATGAGTTTTATTGAACGACTACTGGTGACCAGGAACTAACAAACTCGACCGAATATTGAACATTTGAACTTCAAATTTTGAAGGCACACGGTTAAGCATATTGTAGGGCAGACGGAAAAAATCCAGGAACTTATTTAAAATCAAATTTTCTATATGCGAAACATGGACATGGCTGAACGAACATGTATGAATATTATGAGAGAGAAAGCAAATTAAATTATTACATAAAAAGTTTTGAATACCATAATATTATGCAAAGTATATGTACCGTATTCTTTTATACAAATGTACCTAGTCAACTTAACTTAGGTACCTTTATGTGGACCATTGTATAACAATGGATTTTATCGGTTTTTATCAGTTTAGTATTCTGCTGCCACAAGTGTTAGCAATATGTCTCGAATCCGATTTTTGTTTGCAATTTGCAAAACATGCTTTTAGTGGGTGGCCACCAAATTTCCAACATCGGCACTTGTACTAAAAATAGCATTAGATTCTAAAAATAAAACTACAACCGGTTTTTTTACAAATCAATGGGCTAATAATTTATTGCCAATTTGGTCAGCACCGCTTTGCAATTCTTGTCATGTCAATTACAGACTTTTACGCATAAACAACTTTATACAAGGCAAGTAAACGGAATATGATAGAAGTAAACTTGACCAAACAACAGAACATGAAACATGAAAAGAATGGATTGGACATTGGACACCCCTTTGTTATGGTCTACCTACGCAATTTATTTTATTTATAGAGATTTTTAACCAAGAATTAGCAACTACTTTCTGAAGATTTATTCGAGTACCTAAATGTTTTTGTGTCCAGCTGTAAATAAATATCTACAAGAAGCAAAATGTAAAAAATTAACAGGTTAAATAATCGCTTACAGCTCAAGTTGATCTGAATTGAGATAGGATTGATTGGTATAACATGTATATTTACATTGTTCAATGAGAACTTCTAATGGACAACTAGTGTCATGATGAGAGTGCGTGCAAGAATTAAAGCAAGAAAAGTGCGTAATAGGAAAAACTCAGATATCCCAAACGAGATCATGTTTTTTTATAAATCATTAAGCTCATTTTGACTGTTCTGGTGTACTAAATACTAAATATCTTATTGAAAAAATTGCTTGTTCTCTCTTCAATGTATTTAAATTCCCATATAACAAAACAAGAAAATACCAAGTTTTGCATCTAATAGAAAACTGATACATTGGCTTTTCTCTTTTCAATTTGGCTAGACATAAATGAAAAATATTGTGGACACATGAATATGTTCACACTTTGATGATGATCGAATTTGATTATTAATTAAGTATTTTATGTAATTGTCTTCATATTTTTGAATAGGTACATTTTTATGCATGATCTGAATGCATGGTGGACCAGGTTTATATATCTTTGTTCGTAGTGGCTATAAGCTCGCCAACGACCAATTTATAAAAAATGGGTCGCCAAGAGGGTAGTCCCAGACATCTATTATAGCATCTTTAGCACATATTTCATATTATTAGTCTGAACAAGAAACCATGAAGCATTCAATTCTTTAAAAATGCAAGATATATCATATGTCATTAATTATGCATTCAAGACTTTCAGTCGTGTTTATTTAACGGCAAGCATATTATGTCCATGTATTAGATGTACGTACAACGTTTTTACAGATATTTAATTTTTATAGTATCATATTAAAAAGTTTGTTTCGAATAGCAAAGGATCAAGTCACTACTGTGTCAGAAACTTTTTGAATTTATAACAACACTCAGACATGAATTTTACTCCTATGCTAGAACCGAAGTTATTCTTAAAATCAGAGATCAAAGGTAATTCCTTGTAAGAAATGGGTGTTGACAATAATTGTATAAGATTTTTTGCATTCGGTCATTTTTTATTTACTTTTCTGAAGTGAGCATCCATGTTGTTTGTCACTTTTGGAATACATAATTATACATTTGACATGGCTAACGCGCAGTAAATAATGAATTACTTGCTCTTGAACGCTGCTTGAGGTACTGCTTCGTTGGAGCAACCGCGATTTGTTTATGAATGAGTTGTGACGTTGGCGTATCATAGGTTGCCGTCAACGGTCGAGGGTCCATTTTCGTAGACGATGGAAGCCTCGCGGAATACGAGTGATTTCGTCGTGATCCTCTATTGATGTGAGATAATTGTCTTGGTGTTGAGACATCTTCACATTTGGCGACTCCGTCTGGACAATCGGGAAATGTTCTTGTGGGCAGAAGCTGACAACATTAAATTTAATATCATCAAAATATTCTATTATATATATTAGCATCCAAATATTGTCAGTATTCTATGATTTTTAACACGTGCATGACACCTCTTTTATTTCTTGTGCTGAAACGACCTCTCGATTCTGAATTTTCATTAAAGCTTCCTTATATTTTCTCATTTTTGTTATAAATTCTATGTTCTCCTTAATATAATTGTGTCCAGATTCTTCAACAGAGTCTAACAGACTTTTCTTTCTTGCTGAAACCTCTCCACATTTTGTACTTTTGTTTCCCTTGTCATATTGGTCGCATTCTTGTGAAGAATTCAATTTTCTCGAATTTTCACCTTGCTTCTTCTGAATGCCAGGCTCGTGTGATTCCTGATTTTGAGTTGGTTCCATTAAGTCATACGAATTATCGAGGGAATGCTGTAAAGTCTCTAGAGCTTCTTCATACTCCTCCGCATCTGAGTCGTCACTCACTACATCCAAATTAAGTTTGTATGATCGTGGCCGCGGAGTAGGCGGACAACTGAAGCTCATTGATGTTTTTCCGTCGATTTTTCTCTGTTTTTGGATTCCTATATTTGCATGCAATAATTTCGTTACATGCTTGTAAGGAAATGACTGAAAGAGTTTTCGAAAAAAATATACCTTGAAGTTTCAACAGTAGTTGACTTGAGGCTTTCCACAGCTCATCATTTACCACGTGAACGCTAGTATCGAATTGTTCATCCAGAATTCCGTGACAATCGGTACTTCCGCTTAGAGCGTCCTTCATTTTATTTGTCCATTTTTGGATGTGTCCATCCAGTTTAATTATATCATCAGTTTCTTTTATTAAAGTTTCCAACTCTACTTCACTGCGAATGGTAAAGTTGTTCATGCTTTCTAGAATCGGAGGCTCCAAATTGTCCTCATCTTCCTCACGAATGTAATCTCCTGCGCCCATTTCTTTGTTCGACTCATCCGAGTTCAGAACATGATCGTAAATACCAAATAATAAGTTGACTTTGTTCATGTCAATCTCCGATTCACTGTCGCAAATTTTGTGAACGCCAATTGTCAAGGGTTTACTTCGTGGTCTAGACGAAGAAGAATGTTGTGCAGGATGGCAGGTAGCAGATGTGGATCTTCTGAGATTTTTGCAATTTCTTGCTGATTTTAGACTTTTTGTAACCGAGTTGATATCATTCATTTGAAGCTTATCACGGATTTCATCCAAGCAATCCGACATTTTAGGTTCAGAATGGTCACAGTTATTTGAACCTGATCGTCCTTCGTTATGTCGCGCCTTCTTTCGTTCCATTGATTTTTGGAATCGGGAATTCAAAGCTGCAGCATAAGACTTTTGAATGGACTCGGAACAAGAATTGATCAAGTTGTCAATTTGTCGATCAATGGTGTGATTCGGTTGTGCCCGTTGAATGGGTTTTGAGCATTGTGGGCACTGATTCAGCATCCCAGCAAGAAGCAAATCCAGACAATAATTGCAGTAGTGGTGTCCACAAGATAGGGTCATGCACTAAAGGGAAAAGTAGTACGAAATCAGTTTCATACCTGCCGCAGGTTAAAATCAAAATGTAAAATCGTTTTGCCAGTATATCGTTGCCTAACCTGAATTAAAATATTATTACAAACTGTACAAGAAAAGTTATCGCAAACGTATTGCATGATTTGCTTGTCCTTTGAAGTCATTTTAAAATCCATTTTTATCAGGTAATTATCATTCGAGTTTTGATCAAATGCGTTAATATTGTAGCTTGTGAAGCACTTTCAGTTTTTATGATGTACTATCTTGAAAAGTTTATGCTTTACATAAATTATGTTTAAAAAACAAGTGACAGTTTTGTAAACTTGCTGAGTACGGCGGTGCAAGAAATGAAAATGAAATAGTCTATTTATGAATGCTGAAAAGGAATAAAATGCAAAAGTTACCAAACAAAGCTGCAATTAAACAATTTCGATGGCTATATTTTATTTTATTATAAATATTTTTGGTTTCCAGCACACTTGTATCATCTCCAGCTTGGTAATATATCGCTATATGTATTGTTCTGGATGCATAATAGGCTCCAAAACACCATTTATGAACAATGCTACTATAATAGTGAGTTCCTTTTATCTTGATGGCATCCTAGTTTCCTCATTCCTCAGGGTTCCTCAGGGTTCACACTTGGTAAAAGTACTTTCCAGGAATATAAGAACCCTATAACGATTCCAACCGGTACAGACATGAATCCGATAGTAACTGCAAGCAGAGGTACTATTAAAAAATATGTCAGGTAGTGTTCAAAATCCTGCGGCTCAAGTCCCAGTTCTTCAAACTTATTTTGCAAAGGATGCTTCGAAAAGGTTGCTATTGCCTGGGATGGATAAGGATCGCTCAGCGTGAAACTGAAACCTTCTGAAGTACTAAGATAACACATAAACAGACATATTATTATGTTTGTACACCAATTTAAAATTGGTATCCCTTTAACAGACCACTTTAAATTACCCATCTTTTTGTTTAGTTTTTTAAGTAAATTTTTTAGTTATATGAAATTAGAATGAAGAATTTTCCTCGGCCGAATACAATCGTCCTTTTAAACCATAGTTTTAGTGAATACTGAAACTGTCGTCCGTGGTTGTGATTGCAAGTTGCAAACATAACGCTTACCGTTAAGAATACCCGCTATTCCAAATGTTTTATGAGCCAGTAAACTTAGCGAGATGGTCAAAATTTCATATGCAAACAAAAGCTTCACATTCATGGCATGAATTTCATGCTCATATTCATTGAATGAGAAATTGAAACTTGTCATCATAAAAACATGTACATTCTTTACTTCCATTGATGCATGTTTCATAAATCATTAGCTTTCTGCACACATCTACATCATTTCCGTTTCTACATCTTGACTTGACGCTCAAAGCTGCGATCGATCTTCTCCTTCTCCATTTCTCAAATTAATATGAAAAAGAAGGAAAGACAATTTTGACAAAGCCGGTTTATTCCAATACATTGGTATTAGTAGCGGCAATTTTAGCACAGACGAATACTGGTCTGCGGAAGCTATCATCATAACAGAATTTCAGGAATGCTGAGAGCTTCGAGGAGATGTGCATCATTTCTTTTGATGAACTCGTATTGTTGCATTATGTATGTGTACATCCTGTAAATCTAAAAAAATCGATCTAGCAAAGAGTTTTTATAAACGATTATTACAACCCATCCGCATATTCCATAAAGCCGCATTATTATACTTTGTTTAGAGACCAGATCTGTTCATACCTTGCGCAATAAAAGAATATTACAAAACTTTGGAGTTTGCAGAGTCGTTAAGTACAAAAAATCCACTTAAGTTTCTCGGAACTGTTTCATTTCCCTTTTTATTATAACGCGATTACATACCCGCGAGCTTCATTTCATCTCTTACCGTTCCTTCGCATTCCTTTCCACAAAAATCTTCCACAATAGTATATTAATGCGAAATGCATTCATCGTAGAATATCTGTCAAAATTTCTTCTCATGCCGCTGGTGTAGACTACAAAAGTTTTCCTCTGGTTGATATCGAAAGCAGATATAAAGCGTTGCATCCGGTAGACGCGTCGACGATAAACCATACCTTTATGCTGAGCTATATATTGGTTACCTATAATATAATCTTGTTTGATGTTTTCAGCTTTGCGCATTACGCAAAAAAAGTAATATTTTTATTGCTTATCCATTCTGTCTATCCCAACATGCATACTGCTCATCATTAGATTTTTTTCAGACTTTTGAACATTCGTTCTCTTTTGAAGAAAATCGAAAAGTGCATAGAGACAGTCTGTGTTTATATTTTGTTAGCCTTGTTAGCAACATATATAGAAGTGGGGATGAGAGGATTGACTATTATCCCGTCAGTGCAAATGCCTGCTTTCCTTTTATAGCTTTGGAACCCATCCATATAAAATTGACTGACTGAACCGAACTGAAAATTGCTTGCTGCGACTGGTTGGGGTGTATTGAGGATGATAACTTTGTGTGTGATGTGATGAGATCACCTTTTTTAAGATGAAAGACCGACTCCATCCCATCATCATCATATCTACCTAAACGAAACCAACTCACACGGTCCCAGTGCACAACATCATTACGCTGAAAATTGGAAAGCCAAAGCGAAAGGATAATGCACTGCTGCTGGCATTATTAGAAGAAGAAAAAACGAAACTGAAATGCAATGCTTTAGCAAGTGGAGTGGGGGAACAATGATACAAAAAGAAATATTGTGAGAAAAGCGAAAAGTAAAGCGTTTAACCAATACTGTATCCAATAATAAAGCATTGTCGGAATTGGGCAGGGAAAGCCAACTCTCTCAACTTGAAGTAAGGTATGGATGGAGCCCCACACACCAACTAATATCTCAGATCTGATATCTTTATGCCCTCCGTCTCAATTCCCAACTTTGCTTTTCGGTATTCTGCACAATGACGAGAATATGTACATTTTTGGTTTATTATTGCATTGCTTACAAACAAGAGCGTAAAAGCGTATACACAGAAATAGGTATGCAAGAAAACATTGTGTAGACGTAAAATGTATGAAGCCTCTTTCACAAAAATACACACTGACTAAGCATAGCATTTAATGTATCACAGGAAAAAACTATTTTACAGGGAAAGAAATCGTCAATTTTTTCATCTCTCCCATGATTTCCAGACAGTTTCTTAGTTAAGTTAGTTTGTGTACATTTATTTGCATGATCCGTGCAAGGTGTATTTATAATCGAACCAACGAAATACAACATTAAAAGCATTATGCACTGGAAAGCTTGATTTTAAGCTACTTCATACCACATCTTTCAAGGTACGAAAACAAAATAGCTAATTAAGTCATCATAAAAACAGACCATAAATTACAGTTTTACACAAGATGTGACAAACTTCTTGCAAAATTACACAGGACACACACTTTGAATTAAAACTGAAAATTGCAGGTAACACGAACCAGTCATGCTAATTGATGCTCCTGTTATTATTGAACACAGAAAGCAAATTGTACAAAGATGCGGTATAGCTTCATAAATAAACTACATTGAAATTGCATAATGAGTGTGCAGTATGCAAAAGGGAGTTAAGAGCAGTAAATGCAATTTTAACATTAATGATATACGCACAAACATTGAACATCATGAAGATACTCAGAAAACGACGCAAATTCTGGCGGCTGTTTTTTTACCACGCATAAAAATTAATAAAGTTGTTGGGTTCTTGTTGTGCGTGAGTGCATTTAAGCTGTTATCACTAACATGCAGATAAGCTGCAAATATATGAAAAAGAATATCATTCAATTTGCTTTGTGTATAATTTACCGGAAAGTAATAAATGAGCGTGTAAGTGGGTACTTGTGATGTAGACATTCAAAGATTCGTGTAGATTTGAGCTGAACATTTCATTTTATTACAAGTCCCTAAAATTATTAGAAACTATCAAATTGATAAATCTTGCATTTATATAAGCAATTATATTGTCGATTGTCACAAACACCGCACGCAAAACCTAAAGATGATGAACAATGTACATGAATATAATTTTGCATGTAGGAACACCGAAATTTACATGAAACTTGATAAAAACGCGATGGTCTTGATTGTATGAGAGTGAATTAATGGTGCTTTTGTATTTTTTTGAAGATAGGAGCATGGAGAAGGAGACTTAGTTCACTAGATCGTATAAAAGACTTAAAATGCCTTGAAACCTTACTTCTTCCGGAAGGAAGACTAGCCTTTATGCGACTTTTTATTGCAATAATTATCCGCTCTGCACCGGAAAGCCTGTTTAGTTGGTAATTGAGATTTGGAATTTTGATTGTTTAAAATTGTAAATTTGTTTTTTGTGAGTGCTTAATTGTGTAAATTTGTAATTGGGGGTTGTTTTTTGTGTATTAGATAAGCATCATGGCTGCACCCGCACCAAATTCGGTTGCTGCTTTGGCAGTCAACTCATTTGGTGGCGACAATAATGCGCCACCGAGCTCCTGCTTGGATGATCCTAATTTTGCTACCATTTGTTCCTTCATTCAAAATTTTGGGGAGATCATCAGAATAGGACGTGTTCCGTTTGATGATTTGCAACAAATGCTAGAAAATACTGCTGATGGTGAGTTCAAGACATCAATAAGCTATACTATTTAAATGGAAATAATATTTTTAATTGTAATTATGTGTGTTTTTGTTTGTCACAGTTCCACCTCCGCTGGTTCAGCTGCATATCACGCTTCTCAGAAGAGTCTTCAAGTCTGTTACTCATGATAAATGGGAAAGATCCTTGGCAAAGTTTGGTCACACTTATTGTTCCCAAGATGCATGGGAAATTGAAAGGTTTGGCTACAAGAAGGCCAAAATCCAGACAAAACTGAGATTACTGAAGAACCTGTTGGAAGCGCAATTCGACTTCAATGTCAAGTTCAAAGCTGAAGTCAACAAGTTGCAAGCGGCGGACCTGCGGTTGACACCGTTGGGTAATTAAACCTAGGATTTACAAGTGTGTTTTTGTTTTGTAATTACGCGTTCTTTTAATAAAATGTCCATTTTTTTAAATACAGGCCGAGATACTGAAGGTCAAGTTTACTGGTACCAAGTTGACGAGGACGCAAATTTGCGCGTTTACCGAGAAGACATCGATGACGAAACGTGGGAAATTGTGGCCTCCAACAAGGACGAATTGGAAGAGTTGATTAGTCAGTTACAACGAGGAGAAGTGAAAAAGCCTGAACCAGAAGAAGCCATTATTCTTCCAGAGGAAGACTCCAACAGTAAAGACGATATTGAACCAAAGGAAATCATTTTAGACACCGGAAAAGTAGAAGAAAGTGAAGGTGACAATTCTTCTGATAGCGAAGAGATTGAGGAGGAGAAAAAAGAGACGAGAACTGTGGAGCCGCTTATTATCAAGCATAATTTTAATTTAAGCAAACTACAAGACAGTGATGGTGACAAAGTGCAAAGTGATACTGACAATGTGACTTATGAAATCAGTGGTGAAAGTGAGTCCAAAGTATCATCAGGACTTAAGATGATATTCGGAGTGAAATCGAAACCCAAAAATGACAACTCTCCAGAAGTGTCTGGCATTGAAGTAAAGTCGTGTAGTGTAGAAGAGGCAAAAGTTAGTGATAAACTTGTGAAAGACGAATCACCAGTCGAATTATCAAGTGATGCACCTCCTGCTAACCCAAGTGGTGTAGTACCTAAAAGCGAAAAAGTGGAGAATACTCAGGAAGAGAAAGTGGAGAGTATTCCGAAAGAGAAAGTGGAGAGTACTCCGGAAGAGAAAGTGGAAATTCCTAGGCTCACGGCGACGACGACACCTGTACAACAACCAGAAGTCAAACCTGTGGAAGCAAAGGCTACAAAATTCAGCGGTCTTTTTAGTAGTGAGTTGTCAACTAAGGTAAATCAGCGCGAATTGCAGTCGAAAGCAAGCAAGAACCTGCAAAAGTCTGCCAAAGTAAACTCCATCGTCGCAAGGCTAAATAGAAATCTGCCAGACCAATCGGCAAAATCCGTTGCTGACCTGCTGCCTAAACCTTCTCCAAACGTTTCCAAACAAGAGTCCGTTTTACAAAAGGATGATTCTAAAATCAAACCAGTGATAGAAAAAGCAACATCAAACATTTCTCCAACCCAAGACAAAACGCCTTTGTCTTCAGCAAGCAAAGTTGAAGATATAGTTTTACCATCACCAACAAGTCTTACTGAAAACAATGACTCGAAATTGAAAATTCACAAGGAACCAGAAAGAATGGTAGAGCCGACAGAAAAAGAACATGATTCTGGAGCTAGCTCGTTAATAAAGCAAGAATTTTCTACCTCTCAACTGTCTCACCCTCCTCAAGAAAATCTCGAAGTTAAGCTAACCAGAAAAACAATAAGCAGTATTACTTCAGATCCTGTAGCGTTTGGTCAACTTGTTACCACTCAAAAATCGGATTTGCATGCAGATACAAAAAGAAAGGCATCAGAATTTCAAGCACAAGTCCACAGTCATGGGGTAGTGCAACAATCCTGTAGTAATTTAAAAGACAAAAATGCTTACTCATCTTTGACGAGTCAAATAGTGCCTATGGAAGTTGAGGAACCTTTGGAGCACCAACCTCCTGTAGTGGAAGAAATTCTGACAAAGAAGGAAGCATGGATATGTGGCAAAGAAAGTCCGGTAGATGAGAAACCAGTAGTGAAAGAGCAAGCTTGGGTGTGTGGTGATTCCGAAACTATGAACATTGTACAGCAACCAGCATCCGAAGTACAAACTGTACCCATTGCCTCCAATACTTTGGCCGGTAAAAGTGATCCAATTATTGCACACCTGGATAAGGAAAGCCTTAATGAAGCTGACAACATTGACAGTAGCTCAAGCGCCGAAGCCTTAAACACAATTGATACCAAAATTGAAGCATCTACTAAAGAGTATGAGATGTCATTTGACGCTAAAAAATCTGACAAAGCAGTAATAAGTGAGGAAAATGCGGAAAAATTGTCCGCACCAAAGACACATGAAAGTGTGCCGCCTTCAGCAAGATCTCACAGCGTGTCTTCAGTGGAAACGCCTGACAGTATGACTCCACAGACAACATCTGAGGAAATTCCCACAGTATCAAAGCTGGAGGAAACCCCTCCTGTGAGTAAATCATGCGAAACTATTCTTCCAGCAAAAGAATGCGACAATATAGTTCCGGCGACACCTTCTGAAGCGCTACCTCCTTTGAAAACGCCGGAGCGTGCCTCTGTTGCTAAAAGACTCGAAAGCAACACTCAAGTGATAACATCTGAATTCGTACAAGCAAGTGTAGCTCCCGAGAGCGCAGTAGAAATCGTGTCTGACGACAAGAATCCTGCAGCGGTTATATCTAAAATATCTGAGATTACACCTCCAAAAGAAGTAACGCCTGAAAGTGAACCTTCACAAGCAGCACCTGAAAGCAAAGCTGCTGAGAGTGAGCCTCCAACAGTAGAGTCTGCAAAGGAGACTTCCGATGTTACAACTGTAGAAAAATCGGATTCTTCTGAAGGGATCATTTCAGACGTACCATCGCTCAAAGTTGATGAGCAGTTCACGGATGCTGCTGTTGCAAAAGAACGTAGTAACGCAGAAGTGATAAATGACAATTCTAAGGATATTTCATCTATTTCCACAGACGCTAAATGCAAAGTCGATCTTTTATCTTTCTCTCATTCTATAACCTCAATCGTAGATAAAACGGTCAAAGTGTCAAAAACAGATCAACTCAATACGCAAAATGAAAATGTTACTTCTTTTGATGCAAATGTTTTAGCAAAAGATGTAGCACAAAAGACTACGGTTGAACCTTCAAAAAATAACCAAACCGACGATTATAGCGAAAGCTGTAAAAAGGAAATTACACAACCTGCTAGCTGCTTTCGTAAAACTAATGAAAATAAGAAAGTACAAGAGACTGCTCCAGCTCCCAAAGTAAATTCAAGTTTGGTTTTATACTCGGAAAGTTCTGAGAGTAGTAATGAAGGTTTTATCATAGATACTACCGTTGTTAGTACCGAAAGCTGCGTAAAGGCACAGTCACCAACAAATAAGGAAGACGCTATAGAAGCAGTTACAAAGGAGACCGGCAACGGTTCTGTTGAACTGAAGAATGGGGCAGAGGATGTAAAAAGTATCAGCGGATCTAGTGATGTACGAGTTTTCTCGCAAGTTGGGAGCATATCGTTACAATCTACTGGTTGTGTAAACCCTGGTACAACTCATCCCACAAACGTACCAGAGTTAACTAATCCTCTCTCTGAAAGTATTAACGGGAATCCGAATGAAAAGAAAGACATAACTGCATTGCCTTCTACAAACACCGAATCCCTAAAAGATGATAAACTTTGTCCAGAGATGGGTCAAACACAAGCAGAGCTAGGGAGTACCAAGAGGAAAGCGGAAGAGGAAGTTGAATCTTCGTCTAAAGTTCCAAGACTTGATGTGCCTACAGAAAATCAAGCTATACCTGCTGCTAATGTCCCGGCTAAAGCGTTTAACCCAATAGTTGGAGATACTGTTGAAGAGGAAGTCATGACCATTACTGGAGAAGGATCTGGGGCTTTAAATGAAGGAGGCAACTCTCCCCTCAATGTTCCCTTTAATCCAATTTGTGGGGAAACAATTGAAGAAGAAGTCATGCTAATCATCGGTACAGGATCAGGAAGAATGAATCAAGGCAGCAATGAAAACTCACCAGTAGCACTCTCAGTCCCGGAAAATACAGGATCTCAAAACGAAAGCATCGAGTCAGATGAAGAAGAGAGTCGGGATATGTTTCCCAAGTCCCGTGGGAGAGGCGGTCGTCGTGGCAGGGGAAGAAGAGGAAGACCCGGTACAGGGGGAGGTGGAAGAAGCAGTCAGACTCCCAGTACTCCGCGCAATAACAACAGAGGCAGTAGAGGGTCCAGGGAAGTTGCCCGACTAGGCATTTCTATCGATTCAGTAGAAGTCAATGGGGAAAATGAGAGACCAGTACGAGCCAGTCGTAGAATCGCCCAAATTCGTTTAAAAGAAGAGGAGGAAAGGAGAAAGTTGGAAGAAGAGCGCTTAGCACAACTCAAGGCGGCGCAAATGCAAAAGAAAGCTAAGCAGGAAGAGAAGGAACGAAATAAGGGCTCTGAAAACGCAACACCGGGCACAAAAGTTAAGAAAGGTCGAAAATCTCAAAAGGACCAACTGCAGTTTGCAACTGATTACATCCCTAGTGCTTCAGACTCGGATAATGATGATGACGACGAAGATGAAGATGGAAGCGATGAATTTTCTGGAAAGTTTGGCAAAGGTGGGAAACGAAGAAAACGTAGGAAGAATGGAAAAGCGAAAAAGGGAGGAAACCCGTGGGCAACTTCGGATGAAGATGAGGAGGAACAAGTGGAAGAGGAGGAAGAGTATCACTATGAGGAGGAGGAAGAAGAAGAGCTGGTATTTAAATCGGACCATGAATTTTCTCCTGAATCAGATTTGGGTGAAGATGCGGATGTGGGACCCTCGCGACATGCGAGAACTGCCAAACAAGGTAATAATGTCGAATGTTCAATTTAATTGCTGGTGGTTTCTAATTTATCATTTACAATATTCTATTTTATCCTTTTTCTTGTTTTCAGATAAGGGAGACTTGTTTGAGGAGGGAAACTGTTGTAAATGTAGAAAAGGTGACCATCCAGAGTGGATACTTTTGTGTGATAAATGTGACAATGGCTGGCATGCGTCCTGTTTACGTCCCCAGTTGTGGTACATTCCCGAGGGAGAATGGTTTTGCCCACCGTGTCAGCATGTAAGATTTTATGATTCAATATAGTATGGTCATGTGAGCAAAAAAATATATAGTATCTAATCAAACAATTGTTTATGTTGATTCTAGAATATGCTAATTGAGAACCTCAGTAAAAACTTGGTTGAGTATGAAAGTCTTTTAAAGAAGCGAGAAAATGAAATTCTTCGAAAACAGCGGCTGGCCTACGTTGGAATAAGTTTAGACAATGTGTTACCGGATAAGGAGCCTGAGGTTGCAGAACCAGACGCAGAACAAGAGGAAAGGATTGAGAAAGAGAAGAAGCGACAAAGACGACGCATTCTCTCAGATGAAGAGCTATCGGATGACTTTATCAACGACCATTCTGATGACAATATGTCTAGGAGTAGATCTGGTTCATCAGGGGATGATTCGGACGAGCCAGTTTACAGACTACGTGCCCGGCGAACCAAGAAAGCGTTTGACTTTAAAGAATACGACGATATGATTAATTCTGCTCTACGAGTTGACGACGACGAAGAAGGGGAAGGAGGAGAGATTGAAAAAATGGACCAAGATGAAAATGACGAAGATGGAGATGAGAAAAAGTTGAACGGGGAACCTAGTGAGGATCATGGCGGAGTAGGTGGAGGCAAAAATGATGCTTATCTGAAACATCTTGAAAAGCAGGCTCAAGAAGAAGACGAGACTGACGAAGAACTTTTGGATGAAAAGGAACGATTGAGGAGAAAAGAGCTTAAGAAACATGGTCAGCGTAAAACCCGAAGAAGAATCAATGATCTCGATGCATACAGCGAGGAAGAGGATTCAGATGATGATTTTAAAGCATCTGAAGCAGAGGACGAAGATGAAGAACTTGCCGAAGATGGCGAGTCTGAGTGGTCAGGCGATAAAATGGAAGAAGACTCCGATGACTCAATAGCCAAGCGTGCCAGGCGGAAAGAGAGACAAGGTCGACATGGGCGTCTTGGAAGAAGAGAAAAGTATTCTGACAAGGGGTTGGTTAGAAGATCCACACGTAAAAGACGATCTCGTATTTCATGTACGTTATTCCACCGTTACATTGTAGTATTTTTCATGTTTACTGTGAAGGTATCATAGGTTTGATTCTGAACTTCATTTTTATGTGTAGATGATGAAAGTGATGACGATGAGGAAGAAGAGGACCCCAATGATAAGTGGCAGTCAGATGAATCTGAAGAAGAGGAAGAAGAAGAATCCGAATCAAATTCAGAGTCGGACGATGCTACTTGGGGAAAAAAGAAAAAGAAAGGATTTGCAGCTGCAAAACCAAAAATTGCTGATTTTGTCTTAGGTGCTCCTTCTAGTTCAAAAGGAAAAGGAAAGGGAGGCGTGAAACGGAAAAAGAGAAAAACCGACAACGATGATACAGACAGAGCGTGGAATAGCGTGAGTACATCTTTTCTTTCTAAAAGTAGCGATGTTAATAAAAACACTCAATTTGATTTATCACGATTTGCTTATAAACCTCCCAAGAAACTATAACCTTTTTATTGTAACATCCCTCTTGCTCCACTACTTGTACCTTTTTTAAATCAATAAAATGCACCTTTCTGTTTTTAACACCGTTTCTACCTATCCATTTATTTTAGTTATGTGTTTTGTTTCGTAGTTTTGTTTGTGTAGAACAAGAGTTTGAAAGGTAACAACATTTTTATCTAGAGCTCATTTTTGCATTCTTAGGCACGGGGTAAAAAAGATAGAGATGAGCCGATTGAAAGAAGGACTAGAGGTCGAAAGATTAACTTCAAAGATATTTTGGATTCTGGAGAATCCGATGATGATGGAAATGTTCGCCCAAAGAGGAGGTACTTTTTTGCGTTTCATCATGCATCTTTTAGAGCCACCAGTAGTTCTAGGTCCAGATATGGATATCATTTTAACTGCATAATGTTTATTACAGGCCGCTGTCAGATTCGGACGATTCTAGAAGTCCATCAAGTTCTAGAAAACTTGCCGAAGAAATTAGAGCAGAAAATGCACGTAGAGAAAAAGAATACGAAGAAGCTAAGAAAGCAGCAGAAATGGCTAAAGCAAAGTCTGAAGAAACAGTTGCTGCAGTTGCTCCTGTAGAGGTGAAAAGCTCCAATTCTTCAAACATGCCCGAATCTTTAGCAATTTCAAAATTGGCAGAAAGCAGTGTGATTCCGATGGATATTCCACCAGCAATCAAATCGGCTCCGTCACCTATCCCGGTTCAACTTACAGCTTCTCATGTAGCGTCACCATCACCAAATAGTATACCTTCTATATCTTCTCCACTGTCCAATGTTTCCAGTCCCCCAGTTGTAACATTTACCATGTCAGCTCCAGCAAGTTCATCACCCGTCCATCCTCTTTCAATATCTACTCCTCCAATAATTTTGCCGGCAAATCTTGCGAGCATCTCGAGCAGTTCCGCAAAAGAGTCTGGCATACCGCCGCCGGTGGTATTACCAAAGAGTCCTCCACCTCACATGACTTTTGTTCCCAAGTCTGTTGCACAAAATTCTTCATTTGCACCAATCCCAGCAAGCATATCTAGAGGTCCTGTTCCTGTGAATATGCTTAGGGGACCCATTCCATCGAGTCTTCCTAGTAGACTCATCCCTCCAAATGTATCTGGCCCTCCCATACCTTCCAACCTGCCTATAGGACCAATTCCAATGAACATACCAGGTGGGTCTATTCATTCAGCTTTATCCCTCGCTTCGTCACCAAAATCAATACCACCTCCAGTACCTGTTCCTATGATCGAAAAGAAACCAGCAAAACAGCCAAAGGGCTCGAGGGGAAGTCGTGGATCAAAATCTGAAAAATCATTGCCATCACCAGTTCCACAAGTTCTACCACCAGACTTGGAACTCGCGTTATCTAAACCGGTGAAAACCCCTCCACTTGGTAGTTCTTCATCAAAGTCTAGCAAAAAGAAGGATCGCGATCGGGACCGCGAAAGTTCCGTTAGTATTCCAAATCCAAGCTTACTTTTGTCTGGAGCAGGCGGAGTACTCCCAGAACTTTTAGGAATGGGACTACAAGCGTCTCTCCGACCAGGACAAGGGATTACTGGATCACCACCCATTTCTTCCTCGGGAGGTTCATCTTCAAAGAAAAGTAAAAGTTCTTCGTCATCATCTCGAGCAACACAGCAAACTACGCCGCCTCCTGTTTCACAGAATCTCAGCCCCTCGATTCCGATTGACATTGACAGGGTTCCCAATCCAGCTTTATTTCAAGGAAATCCCGGCATGCGGTTAGTATTAATTCTATTGTGAACTTGGCTTTTACTTTATTAATCCACAGATTACTCATTCTTAACTTATAAACTTTTCATTCAATAGACCCTTCCATCCAATGTGGGCAGTAAGAAATCCCGGTCCCCCTCCACCTGGATACAATCCATCAGGAAGCCCTGCTTCTCTGGGAAAGCCACCCCCACTAAATTCTTCGCCATTTTCGGGTCAACAGGGACCACCTTCAAGGTAAGAATACAAAATTAATCTACGGATAAATATTGAAGACTTCAAAATCAATGAATATCTATTCATATTTCTATTAATGCTCTGTAGGCCAGGTTTTCCATCACCTCCTCCACTACGTATTCCTAACCCGAATACGTCACCACTTCAAAATTTTCAGCATTTTAAGCGAGATGGACCCTTGGGTGGACCTCTATACAGGTTACCTCCAGGTCAACCGCAACCCGGAGTTCTTGCAAATATTTTACCTCCGGGCATGATGTCACCTCATGCAGGTGGTCCAGAGCGATTTTTCGGTGCCCCTTCTGGCTACCCTCATCCGTACGGATTGCTGCCTCCACATTCTCAGGGACCTCCCCAGGCTTTATTTCCATACGATTACAGGTTAGTAGACTTAAAATCATTTTTATATTTTTTAATCCTGACAATATAGATTATCCATGAAGCTAATTTATTTGTGCAATGTTTCGTTATAGACCCCCAGAACCTCCATTCAAAGATGAACCCGCTCCTCCGCGCACAACTGCATCATCCCTCCCTACTCCGGTGTCTAATGCATCGTCCTCGCCTCCTCCAACAACGTCAGCTTCAGTGCCATTACCAACCAAAGATGAGGGATCGGCTGCCAGAGATAGTGAATTCGGAGGTTTAGTGTCATATTTTAGCAGTCAGAGATCAGAGGAGGATATGGATACATAGCTGGCTTTTTCTCTTGATTTTGTATTTTTATAGTCTCTGAATTATGCTAACTTTACTGATTAAACACAAAATAAAAGTTTAAAGGTACTTAAAACAAGATGAGGTAGCAACTTACAACTTGTTTTAATCTGTGAAATTATGATCTTCATCTCCAGCAAGCTACGCAGTAAACAGAGCTGCAAACATTCATCATGAAAAGTTTTTAAAAAATAGCTAAATATACAGGAAAATTATTTTTATGCGTACTATCCATTGAAATATCAGGGACGTAGGATTGTATATACACAGACATAATATCAACAATCTATGCAAACCTTAAAACGCAGCCTACTTTTAGTCTATGCAACTTTAATATTTATTTCTTAAGATTTACAATTTATGTAATATTTATAGTAGTATAGTAGTTCAAGTTAGCCAGATAGCTTTCAAAAGGTATGGAAAGGTAGGTAGGTGAAGAAGTAGCAGAAGATACCTTCCTACTCGCCTTTAAAAACCCACTTGTTATTAATAAATTATAATTATTGTTTTAGATGATGTGAAGGAAGAAGCTACATACATTATACCATGCGTGTAGCATAGTTAACGTTGTATTATATAATTTTAGCAATGATTTAAGTTGTTGTGTTTTTGGTGCAAAAAGAGAGTAAGAAAAACTAGTAGTAATGTTTTATATTCTGGAAATAAAAAGCAATTGTTGTTTGTATCTTGGTTGTGTTCTGTAAACAATAATTTCCTTGAACGATGAATTCTCTTGTAGTTCATGATGGCAATAAATTCGATAACCGTATTATCAACACAAAGAAAATTTATTTGGATTAAATAAGGATTACAATGTATGACTTGAAAATATCCTTTCATTACGTGTATAACATTACAAAATAGTACTTATTTACAACCAGTTATAAAGCGAGAGAGATGGACAACTAGTATAAAAGCAACAGTAGTAAGTTTCATAAATTTAATCATCTCGTTCAATATACTCGAAGGGTTCTGGAGGTGCAGGTTCATCCCCTTCTTCCTCTTCTTTTCTTGGACCACAAGCTACAAAACAAGAAAATTTTGTGATTTCGCAACTTTAAGTTTTTAAAGTTCAGTTCATTACAATAAAAGAAACTTACCGGCCACAGGTTGAACAAGTTCAAGGGGTTCATTGGGAGCGGCATCTCTAACTACGAGAATTCCACCAATTGTGATATCCTTCAATGGTTTCCATCTTTTGTCGTTCATTTCCATATAACGCAGCTAAACGAGTGAATTTGTGAATAAAATGTGTGAAAGTGAATGAATGACAAATTATTGAGTATACTTTAGATTATTGCAATAGGATACCTGCTGTTTCATGACGCGAGCAGGGTTCTTTAGCATTTCAAAGTTGGGTTCCTCTTTCTTCACTTCTTTCTCTTTAGCTTCCTTTTCTTCCTTTTCCTTCTCTTCTTGTTCCTTTTTCTTTGCCTCCTCATCTACCTCCATTGGTTCTCCTTTCTCTGCTGCTACTGCCTTTGCTTTGTCGGCTTCTCTTCTCTTGGCCTTGGCAGTAACCTGTAACATACAATTAGCACATTATACCATACGCTTCCAAAAGTGATAAACCCTAATCTTCCTTCATTTAATGCAAAAGCGTCACTTACAGATAAAATTGCTGTTGCTACTCTTTCTTTCTCTTCCTTCTTGGCCACTTCAACAGCAGGAGGATATGCAAACATTGAAGGCTTGGCATTTGACTTAATTTCAAGTACAGGCATCTGTATAAATTACATAAAACAACCCATCAGTCATATAGCCACAAATCCGACGATGACAGAACAGAATTAACATAACATGAGCTTTGACATACCTCTAGCTGTTTATTCACAGCGATTGTACACGTTGGTTGGAAAGCTAATCCCAAACACAAAGACATGGGGAACCAGTACCAGTAATGTGAAAACAGCAACATTCCGACAGCCCCTTGCAGCCACACGTGTCCCGTTCTTGAGCTTAAACTGACAGTCACATTTCGACCCCCTGCATCAATGATTCCCTGAGCCAGGATTGCTCCAAACTTGGCCATGACATCATCGTGCTTGTCATTAAGTACTTTTGTATACAATGCTCTGAACTCCTTAACTTTCGAGGATAATACTTCAGTTTGTTGAATCAACAGCATTGCTGACGCCAAAAGGGCTCCTTGTCGAACATAATTCACCGGATCTTGTGTCAAGGGCTCAATCAAAGCAATTGCCTCCTAAAAACGACAACCAAAATATATTAATGAAAAAGTTTGAGCATCCGGAAAAATAGCTGCAAATTCGATGCAGTACAAAGAAACGTATTCATAACACTGTTGCTACATTACCTTACTACCACTTCCAGCACATGCAATGCCAATCGCAAGTGCAGCACCGTATCGTACATGAGGATTGTAACTTTCCGTTAAAAGAGAAACAACGCTCGGGCATTGCTCTGGGCTTCTGAAAAGGAGGAATCCCAGTCCAATCACAGCAGCTCGCCGAACATCATCATTAACATCCGAAACTGCAACCTTCAAAAGCTTCTGGATTGCAGAATTTGCTGCTGTTCCACAATATGCCATTGCAACGGAAAGAACACCAGCACGACGAAGCAAAGCATCCTAAAATTTAAAGTTTGTTAGTAAGAAGTAAGTAGGTAAAAATAGAAAACGAATAATAAAGTTATTCAAACCTTGTCGTCCAAAAGTTCCTGAATCAAGGTGTCGGCGCCTTCTAAACGTCCAAAACAAAGAAGGGATATTCCCAGAGCAAGGCCACGCAAAATTTTTTCATGTTGAGTTTCTCTTGCATAAGTTCGCATATCATGAATGACTCCGGCATCCATTGAACCCAACATTGTGAGACCCATTGCTATTCCAGCAGCCTCGCCAGTGACAGCATCATCTTGATACAGGTTGTTCTTCAGAACTTCGTAAACTTCTGGTCGCGCAGTGCCAAGTCCCATGGAGGCTAAACCCAGACCCAGGCATCCACCATGTCGAATCATTTCATTTGGCGCATCCTAAATCACATAAACCCATTAGCATGCATGCGATTCACTCCAAAATTGCAAAAATTCTAATCCTCAAAATTTTTATTATACCCTCAGTTGAGACATGAGATAGTCAATGATATCAGATCCGTGATTTGCATGAATTAAGCCAAGAGCGTAAAGGGCACCACCTTCTGAGTAACCAGCCGTTCCACCGCCTCCTTCTCTTGGTAAGTAAGACTGCATAAGATTCAATGCCTCCTTTTCATGCCCGTGGTGAATTACTCCCAAGCTGGCAGTAGCTGTTAGTTTTGCCCAGTTGGTTGCCCTTGCAAGCCAGTCCAAGTTCTCACGAAGAAATTGATCAGACGTTGTTCCAGCGTGCATGTATGCATTTGCAATCACCGTTGCCGTATGACAAATGGACACGCGCACAGCTTCTTTTGTTTGCTTTAGTATTGTCATGTCGGTTTTGTTGGATCGAACAAGAAACTGCAATTGCAAGGCAATGGAAACCTCGCCTCCCAATATTTTAATCATTTGTTCCCAGTGCTTTTTCATTTCCTCGCTTTCTGGTTTTTTGACTTCCTGAGTTACTGCCGTCGCCGTTGCCGTCGAAGCGTCTGACGGTCCTGCCCCTTCTTCATTTCCAGGTTCTGCGGGAGCTGCTGGAGTTTCCTTTCCATGGCTGGCTTTCAGAATTGCCAGCACTCGGGTAAGGAAATTTTGCGTTGCGCTCTCGTACAAATCAAAGCCAATTTGGTATGCCATGAGTTGTGACTCCGGAGTCTTGGAAAGCTTCTCAATAACACCTGCTGCCTCAACTGCGTCATCTAAATAAATCAGGCACTGACACCTGGAACAAACATTATTCATTAAGCTGGTTATCTTTGTCTTCACTGCATGTATACATAAAGGAGACACTTACATATTCACGTAATCTGGGCTTGATAATCCGGCGTAAATACCGACCAGGGACTTTAAGATGGTATTGCGGAAGTTCCGTTCACCAATCAGTGTCATTGCTACTCTGAATGCATAAGCCAGCATTTCGGTTTCATTTCCACTCAATACAATAGCACTGCGAAACCTACAATGAAAAGTTCAATGTAAGTTAAAGGATGAGTGTACATTCATATTCATAACTTTTCTTGAAAAGTAATTTCTTACATATCCATCCTCCGAGTCTCCAGTGCCACACCCAATGCTTGCTTAAACTGTCTATCCCTGAAGCACTGCTCGAACATTCGATCAACTATATTCTTGATATCTTTCAATCGTTGGTCAGTTAAATCGATTTCCTGTGGCCATGCGCTCAGTCGGGCTTGAATATACGCATCTAGGCATTTCGCTGATGATACAAATAAAACTCAATTTTACTAAACCGGAAACTATCTATCATAAATATTTCCTTTTTATTGTTAGACGATTGAATCAACTTACTAAGAGTCGTCTCCACATACTCATTTCTTTGGCTTAGATCAAAAAGTGGTCCAGCCTTTAGAGCATAGGTAAGTGAGACATCGAAAGCACCAAGATGATAATATACTTTGCTGACAACCAACGCTGCCAATTGCCGTTGTTTTTCTGGAAAGTCATTGTCCTCCTCTAAAATTTCGCTGCAGAAAGCAAAACACAATCAGGTATATATTAGTACAATATTAGTGATAGCTAGATAGAAAGTTAACAGGTTGAATTTATTAATACAAAAGACAATACAAACATTGCTTCTTACATTTTTTGAATCGAATCGGCTATTTCTGGCCAAAACTCGTTGACAATTGTATCAAGTTTTCTTAATGCAAATGTCTTCACGTCATTGTGTTGCTCGTCCAGCAGGGAGATGATACCAGCTATAAAACAAGTTCAAAGATATTAGGTTAACAGTGAAAAAACAAATCCACCACAAGGAGGATTTTTCTTCAGATGCTTACTGCTACATTGAATGCAAGTACAGTGAATTACGAACCATCTTTAAGTATGCCAACGAAATCAAAAATATGGAACCCGAAGTCAATGATTTTCTTATTCATCTGTTTCAGTTTTATTTTAATACATTTCTGTTTCATGCGAGTGATTAGTACTGTCAACTTTTTCCATTATTCTAACAATAATTCAACAATGAACCATTTCAAAAATAATTTTGAAAATATGAAGTGCAAACGACGCAACGCATGAATCATAATGACTGAAGTGACAGTTCCGCAAGCACCAGTCAGAAGAATGACCGAGTTAACCAATGCTAAAAGCATCAGAATTCAACATATTATAACTGAATCTGAACTGAACTACATTCTTGCTTATGCTTAACCTTTTATTAACATGCACATTATATTTATATTGATGACTACACACGTACTAGTCGAGAAACGCTTGGATTATATAATTTGAGAACCTATCCTTTAGACTACTTCGAAAACTCAAAATATAAAATAAATTATATAATTAATAGCGCTTAAGTAAATCAGCCATAAACTAGGAGCTTTAGAGAACTGCCGGTTGGCTAGCTGGAGGAATGAAAGGTCCCTTTCTTTTCGATGGTTCTGCTGAGGGCTTAGTCTTATTTTTCTCTTCCGGTTGACTATTTGGATTGCCTTTCGCCTCCTCCTTTGGCTTTTCTTCAGAGGGCTCATCGCTCTCGTCATCTATAACTTTCATCTCTTCAGGATCAAACTGAACGTCATCCTCATCTTCCTCATCATCATCGTCACCACCTTTTGATTTGTAAAGGTCAGGGTACTTGGAAAAACATACGTGCATGCTTTCAAACGCCGGAAAGCAATCAGCCCCTTTCGGCTCGTCTTTACTACAAATATAACAGCAATACAGCCCTTTTATTAAAGACAAACTATTCTCGCCCTACTACAAACAGTTCAATCAGGAAGAACATGACATTAAACTGCTTTCTTGTACCTGTAGTGAAAGCAAGAAAACGCAGCTCGAAACTCGGTCCCACAGGGTCCATGAGCAGCCCCACCTAAGCAAGGACATTCCCAATTGATTTCCCCATTTGGCAATATCGGTCCGTACTGAGACGGGTCATAGTTTTCAGGGTCAAAGGGCGGTCTGTCCTGTTCCTCTTCCCTAACCAATTCCCCATCACTTTCTTCCTCAGTCACCTCACTATCATCCCCTCGTTTTACACTGTTTTTATCCTTGTCTCTAGCGGATATTTGCATGTGCGCTGTGTCCTCAGCTTTCACTTTGCTTCCAGCATCACCACCTCCCACATTTTTATTTGACACTTCACCGGTGCATTCATCATCTGACTCTTTTGTTAACGAACTACCCATCGTAAACAATTGTATGCCGACTTTTCGGCTAGACTAGACCAACTTTGGAACTTGTATCAATCAATCGCTCAAAGTCTCACTTGGAAGTTTGATCTAACTCCGGTAGTCTCCAATAAACGATAAAGTATCAAAATACTTGAAAGTCTACCCAAAATCGGATCATATCACTGAAAAATTAAATTTCGGTAGATGAACTGGACTACAAAACTGGATGATTGTGATATTTATGATGAAATGAGGTTTCTAAATTGAACATGAGGTCACGCGCCCGTCTCACTCCAGCAACTTGAGCAATGGTTTCGTGTGAGACACATGCAAGTCATGCATCGGATTCTGAGGTTTTAAATGGCAATTTGCCATTGGCAAACCAAGTAGCATGTTTAGCACGTAACACGTTTTCGCAGAGTGCCCCCATACAACAACAAGCCATGGCACCAGTCAGCCTTTCATACGCAAACATACGATGACGATGACAAAACAAAGCTAAATGACAAAAAAGTGCACAATCATCCTGTTCCAAAGTCCATTACTCACAGGGCCTGACCCTTTTTCAGGAAACCTTATCAAAACCTGTCAACCGAATCAAGGAATAAGGAACTTTTATGCTGCCTAATGCTCTAGACAAGACTTTGAAATTGCAACTAAACAAAGAATGAAATGATGTGATGAATAACTTTAATTATGTCCAAAAGAAAACTGAAAATTGTGTTCCCACTTTCACTAGCTGGTTACCAAATTATAGGAATAAAGGCGAAACCCACAAAACTTTTAAATGGCACATGATGAACCTATACAAACCAACTGTTTCATTTCACCAGCGCTTCATTATCTTATTAATTTAAGTAAAGAACGTTAATACAAAATGCAATGCGATGATACTGATAATGAAGCCATGAAAATTATCGGTGAACCTCAACTCACAGAACCCTTTGAACTCATACTATTTAACAGTAAATACATTTAATCAAAATTGCTTACCTGCGGAAGTAAGTAAGGAAGTCATCTTGATTTCTTGATCACTTTTTAGACAAAACTGCTGTATTCACTTTCTCCGCGACAATAATTTTCACTGTGCACTCGTAAAGTTACAATTTCCCTTGAACATTGAATTTTCGGTGTGATATTTTTGTCTTGCCTTTTTTGACTTTTGAATACTTGTATTTAGCGGATACCCAACAATTTGTTCACAGATACAAAAACACAATCCATCCGCACATACCACTTGCGCTGCAATAAACAAGGTGGATGCTCTTCTGCCGATGATGCTGTATAAATTGCTGGGAGCTACAAGTTGGCCGACTGCCGACCATGTACAAGCAAAGTCGGCTGATTCCACCTACAAGACAGCCGACCGATCGGCTAAAAACATGCAAGTTGGCCGATTTCTGGGCGATATCGCATACAAGTCGGCCGACCGATTTTCACCAACGTGCAATTTAGTGTGCCTAGAGGCAATTACGCATATCTTGATTATTTTGACTTTAGTTGGAAAAAATTAAGTATTTCAACTTGACGAGAGCATCGTTGTCAGTTTATCCGTCCTACCGTCAGTAGGCTACCGAAGACTTGATATTCTGGCAAATGGGTTTTAATCCAGGCTAAATGGTCCGTGGTGGGTAAAGTGAGATAATGTCAAATGCACCGTAACGTGTAATTAAATATTGAGATGTTCGATCATTGTGTTGTCTATTCATTGAAAAACAGAATTAAAAAGTTCGTTTAGAAAGAAGATTTGTAGGGACACAGGACGGGATACAGAACAAATGTGAAAATTTGTCTACTAAGAATTAAATTTGATCGTTCATAAATTATGAATTTTTACAGTATTTAAAAAATATCAATGAAATATCGGTTGGCCAACTTGTAGGTATAATCGGTCGGCTGTCGGCCAACTTGGACTCCTAAATTATTAAGGTTCACGTTAGTGAACTTTTACGCATATCTTAATGTGTCTGTCAGTTCCTCCCTCCGTAAGCATGATAACTCCTCAATGGTTTAAGATATTTCAATTCTGTTTTCGAATATCGATTGCTGCATCTCTTGGAAAGATCCCTTTTGATTTTCAGGTCAATCCAATAACTGGAAGGTACCTAAAAGGTACCTTTTCTAAAGTACTCCTTTTTTCATCATTTACAAGCCATAGGTGATAGGCCAATATTTTTTATATCGACGTGCAAAAAGGGTTACCACGACTACCAAACAGCTATATGGTGGATACGCAAAGGTACCACAGAGCAAATGGGGGTACTCAAAAGTACCAAACTACCTTCGGCTGTACTGTACAGGTGAACCTTACTTCAACCTTACAAGAGTTTATTACGCTCTTTATGCACCTAAATGTGTGTAGCAATGTGCCAGAATAAAAAGCAAACTACCGATACATTCAACATTCATTCTTCACACAAACACTTACATACGAATCATCATCATAATAAGCTGAGCATACTTGGATAGGTAGGTACGTTACTTTACTTAACTTTCGTCTGAAAACTTTACATTGCAGCTTATATTATAAAATTATAGAGTTCTCTATAAGTTGAGAGAAAAACTTACTTTTGAAGCCTCAAGTTAAGTATTGAGCACACACGAAGCAAAACCATTTATAACCGTTGTTGTAGAATAAGAACTAAGAACGTTAGCAGGAAAGTACAAACACGATACTACTACTACCGTGACATTTGTAATGGCATGGCTAGCAAAAGAGAAAGAAAATGTTAGCATCATCATCATCGGCAATATAACAAGAGCAAAGAGAGTTTCTGAGTAAAGTTGAGTTTGAGTTGTATTTATGGTGCTGGCAGTTCAGCTACTACTACTATACCACTTTTCTGTTGGTTCGCAGTAAACTTTTAACTTAACGTATGTATTCCATTTTGTGCAATAAGGCCGATGAGGAGAGATGCGAGAGTTGCCATAATATAGCATTGTTGGATTGGATTGAATAAAAGTCTGTGCTAGAGCATCATGTACAGAATATAAGCAGGCAACATGGCAATACCAAAAATGCCTGAATGTTATGTTGGCTGGCTACGTAGCGCAAAAGGAGAGATTTTTCATATCTTTAGGGTTTTGGAGTGACGAGGACTAGACTCCCCTCTCAGTTGGCCACTTGCCTCCATCCTGGTCGTAAAGGAGCGAGTCTTACACATTTTCTTCGTAAATTCGTTCACAACTCTATCTTTGTATTTTCTGCTTTATAAAATATTATTATGTACCTTCCCTTATTTATTTAGATGATACAAAATAATATTATACGGCTACCTACGTGCGTACTTTATTATTATTATCGTGTAATGTAAGATAGTAGTACGGACAGAAAGAGAATAGCACAGAATACACACATCACACAACAACATCATCGTTCATCATTATTATTACACAGCGCAAAGTTGAGCTAGCCATGGCTTAGGGTTCTTAAAGTGGAACGAAGTCACAATTTTCTGCCTGAAAAAGTCTCCGCTTACGTGATAGTGAATGATAAATTTTGTATGGACACTCTGGGAAGAACGGTTCGTGAACTCTCTGCTTGCAAGCAAGGTCAAATTCCCAGAAACTTGATCAAGGAACCCTTTCTGTTGTTTTTTGTCACTCACCCAGTGCTGTTCGCGGGGATACTTGCATAATCCACCCAACATTTTCTTTCTATTCTTTCTTGTGCAAAAACATTCGATCTATAATAATATTCATTAAGAATTTAAACTGAATCATCATGACTAGTAAATATGACGGATTCCTTGAAAACCAGACGAATATTATGGAGCAAAGCGAACACAAAACCTTATTGACTTTTATTTGCAAAAGGAACTTTTCCTTTGTGAGTAAAGACCAGCAATGCCTTGTGCCAGTGTGAACAGCAAATTTCAGCAAGCATATTTTTACCAAAAAATGTTTCGAGAGTACCCCTTCTTTCCCGACAATTTGTAGCTTTTCATTGCAAGCAAGTAACATTGAACACTGATGCGTAACTTGTCCAGGGCAGGGTGGTAGCACTCTGTGAATAATACAACGGGGTGGACAGGTTCACTCACCCAGCCCAGCATACAACATTATTGGGTTTTGTGCAAAACTTCAAAGAATTTTTGGTGTGTATTCTCAAATGGATTCTTTCAACTGGTCATCAGTGGCCTAAAGCCAATAATTGCTGATGAAGTGGATTTGAGTGAATCATAATTTAAAAAATGACTGTGTGCAACTTTTTTCATGTGCATTTCTATAATCTGCGTATAGCGTAAAAAATCACGTACAGCCTGGCAAGAATGTCATGTCGTGCCACACATAAGCAAGAAAATGTTTTGTGAAAAAGTGTCAAAAGCAGAATGAAGAGCAAAATGTTTGAATGAACTATGCAATAAGATATGAATGTGTTCCTTCTTCGTTTCTTATACAAACCGAAAGAACAACATATTTAGAAAAATCCTTCATTTTCAAAATGTAAACAGCATGTAGTGGCGGCACATTAACCATTTTGCGTATCATTGCACCTCTCTCCAAGAACAAGTCAAGATGGATTTATTCGGTCCGTCACCAGATTTGGAGGAGTGTCACCTGAAGTATGAGGGATTCAAACTATTGAAGTTGGGTTTGTTTGTAACATGAGTGCAAGTGCAGCTTTCTGGTTGTACAATGTACCTACAGTCATGATAATGATGACGATATGACGATAATTAGTCGCATAACACAGTGTAGTGTGCGTGAGGATATCTGGATAATTTTCCACAAGGTTTAAGTTCTTACCACGTCCTTGTATAGTTCGTTTATACTAAACAGCACTCAATAAAGGCTTCGCCGATTTTTGCGCATAATAAACAAACTAGACAATATGCAAGCAAACTAGAGTAATAAAAGTTACTTTGATTGAAAGGTTTTGCTACGCATTTGATTATTAATACGAAATTATTTATAATGGAGTATTCATAGAGTTTGTAACCCCAAGGAATTCAAACTGACGACGAATGTCTACTTTCAGCACCACCGCCGTGTTCATCATTTTTGTTCTGTTTTCCATTATTTTTTGTTTCTCTAAGTTTCAGTATTCTTCCTGTGAAAGAAAAAGTGTTACTCTGTTCAGTTTATTAAGTTTACTTGAAAGAGTTTCCTGCATTGCTAAGTCTTCAGTTTCTGAAATAAATAAAAATTACTCGGAATTTCTCCTTCAGTCAATGTGCAAAGGTGAGTCACTTGTTATTTGGTTGTTTACAATTCAACTTTCACGAACCCACAACAATCCATGTATGTTGATGTATGAATATGTAATCAGCAAAAAGGCATGAGCCATAAGGATTAGCTTCATTGATAGCAAAAGGCAAGACAGTAGTAGTGGCATCTGGAAATAATGTACTTGCTTTCACTTCCTGTTTGATTAAAGATGTGACATGATGATAACTTGACCATATATAATTTCGACTACAACACGCTATTACGTATGTGTAATTTGTGTGATTGCAGTAACTTTTAAGCATAATATCCGATTTCAGCGTAGCTAAGCATAGTCATTTCAAGCGCAAGTCCTAATAGTGAATTTCAATAGTCATTATATTCAAGTATTCAAATAGTTCATTGGACATACTTTTTTAATGTATGTGACTACAGTATAACTTCATGTAACGCTTCTTTTATGCATGTCTTATCAGTATTAAAATAGCAAACTACTTTTATACGATTTTCTGTCATAATATTCAATCCTTAGAAAGTCCCCAGTGTAGATTGTCACTATATTAGCTATATTATGTGTTTGCAAAGCTGGAAAAAATGTTTAAAAGAATAAACAGCAGTTTTCAGGAGTTCTGACGCAGATGCTAACAACATAAGAAGATGAGAGCTTCTATTCTATTGTCATCAAGTTTGAGTTTTGAAAGTCTTAAGCTCACCAAAAATAATATTGATCATAGCACACAAGCCTGCATGAAGATCAACCGATACACTAAAGCAGACAATTACCATTACCATTTTCTGAGAAGTACAGCTAACAGCAAGCACACAAGACTAGGTTTTAGTGAGGTGCCTGGAGGAAGGAAAGTTGAAGGGTCTCCCCTTTCATAACCGTTTTTCTTAAGTCTGCTCTCACACAAAACTAGGGTTCTTGTGAAACTTCTGACAAAGAACATCAAAGGAATATAGCAGTGTTCTTATTACAGGTTTCAATCTTCTTAACCGTGTGTACAAAGAAACGATGAAGTAATACGTACTCTAATGTGATTTTCCACTTTGGCATACTAGATATTAGGGACCTCAACACTATGCTTGTCGCTGTTGAAGCAATGATGTACCAACCATGACAAACCTTCAAACAATGGAATGTATTATTTGTAGCTGTAGTTTTTAATATTAATAGGCAGATAAATGCGCATATACAACTTTTCTTTTACTTTAGCTGAGTTATTAAAAAGGTGAAAATGAAGTAAAAGTAGAGTTCACAGGAGAAACGCATCTTTTACGAATCCGTGCTAACACATGCATACAATTTCTGACTAAAATTACACACCATTCCAATTCTACAATTTTACTGATATTGTTAGTAAGATTTAACCAATTTCAGTATTATTGCCAGTGTCTCCTACCGATTCCAAGCTTTCCAGTTTTATTCAGAATTATAACTTCCTAAATCTCGACCAAATGCAGATTTAGTTTTACTCCATAATATCGCATGCACGATAGATGTGCATTTGTAAATCCAATAAAACTAACCTCGAATTGTGTGCCTCTCTGCCCAGAAAATGAGATGAAATTTGAGCAATACACACTATAACACCAGCCCTTTTGCAGTATGTTGTGCCTACTATTATGCTTACCGTATAATGTTTTAATACCGACTCTGTGGGATTTTGGGCAAGGGAACAACGATAGAGAAAGAATGGGAAGCAGAATAAGATTCTTTGATGTCTGCCTTGCTTTCCGTCCATTTTACTGCTCTGCAAGTATTTTAGGGTTGTCTTGCGTGTAACTGGATAAAAGGCATTCATCTGACAAGCTGACACAGTAGTAGTGGTGGCACAGCAAAGGAGACAGACGGCTTAAAGGAGAAGAATAGGCAATTGTGCTGTTACTGTTAGCTATATATTCCAAGATTTTCTTGGTTTCTTTGCTCATGGCAAACTGAAATATACGCTGAACACACGGTTGCTGGAAAACATCATTCCTCCCTTTTTACTTTTTCTTAAGGTTTATCGAAATAAAGTCCATCATCTAGAGAGTGAAATGGTTTGAAAGAGAATTGAGCTGTCGTAAAATGAAGAAAAGTTATTATTGCTCGTGTATTTTGTTACGAACATCAGCATTTTTTCGTTTTGACCATATTGTGATAATTTAAAATTTTACTTTCCGTTGGACCCTGCAAAATGCATAAAGAAGCATGACACTGTAAATGAATTAAACAAAGTATACCTCACTAGTAGGTGTAAGAGATTAAAAATTTATTATTTTAAAAATGAAACGGAAATCTTAAATAAATAAATAAATTGCTGGTGGTAAAATTGCTTCTAAATAAGGCATGTTAATTTTTTTGCCAAATATTTTTCAATATTTGGTATAAAAGACTTGCGGCATGATAAACATTTTCATTTCTGATATAGATAATGGACTTCAGTTCTCCACATGGTGCATTTGCATATTCAAGCCATGATAACTTACAATTCGTAATAAATCAGAGAACACGATATAATGTATTTATTGTTTTTTGGATACAATTAACGGATATATGCCATTCCATGAGACATTATCATTTGCAATTGTATCTTTTACAACGACAGATTGCCGATTGTAGGTTTTCAAATAGTTTTATGTGAAGGGATATTCGTACGCACCTACAATGCAATCCTGAACGTGTTATGGAATTACCATACCATGAGGTCTTGAGTATGAGAATTGATAAATTCTCGTAGAATACCCCAACTTTATATGGAGATTATGTAGTGGTGACCATGCAAAATATCACATAAATTATTTTTTTGCCTACATCTATCATGGAAGAGATTGCATTTTTTGTGTACGGTCTATATATTATGTACTTATTGTACTTCCACTTGAGTATGTGTAGTCAGCACTGCACTGTGTGTGAGATCGTGCTATGACGCTCATGAATGAGAATTTCAGAATCACGTTTGGTTTAGGTAAGCCAACCTGACTGCTTACAATTGGCACAGGTGTAATAGACATAATAGAAATTGCAATGCCAACCCAACAGCTCTATCCTGTAACTTTCAGCACGCATAAACTTTATAGAGTTAGGAATAAGTGTAAAATCGGCAAAACAATACTTTTGTACATAATCTAGCATAATATGCAGAACATACATGTTGAGGTGGGCATTATGTGTGTGTCTTAATTCTGTTCAAAAATATCAAATTAACTTATAAGGTTGAAGGTTAATGTTTGATGTAGGAAGAATCTACAAATAAAAATCAAATTCAAGAAAAAAAGTCAGTTCGGATTTCCACGTTCAAAATTACATCAGTCGGACTCAGACTGGCTTAATATACAAACAGTTATTAGCATTAAACTTTGTGTGAATTTAGATGGCTGTCAGAAGTGGTACTAAACAAATCGTGATTTGTGGTTTACACAAAATCCCAATTTTCACAAGTTATAGACTTTGAGCTATAAATTATTTTGTTATTTTAAATTGCAAACGCTATGTGCATGGCACTCAAAAATTGAAATGCTTAGTGAATGAATGCAACTTCAAACCAGCAGCAGTGATACAGAAATACAGATTATGGCGAATTGTGTAAATGCTACAGCTAATAAAGGGGTATATAATATAAACATGAATAGTAACGACGTATGGCGACTCATATAATGTGGCATTTAACACAGTCTGACATTAACATACACACTGCAAGATAGTTATATTGCATTCATACTCGCAAAGTAAGTTGTATGAAGAATACAGCAGTATTTGCTCTCTTGCAAGTATATTATGTTGAAGCGCATAACAAGCTTTGACTTTTGCTTTGCCTTGCTGTTTGTTTTTTGCTCAGGAAAGGAAAATTGAAAAGGGGGTCAATCATTGTTCCCACTAGTGTAGTAATAAGCGTAATCAAAAATTCATGTATTTTTTACATTCTCTGCTTCCTACCACATTTTTCTCTAAAGCAGGACATCAACCTTACAAAGTTGTGAGTATTGTATTTCCATAAAATTCAAACTCACCTGCTTTAAAATCGTCTTAAACTAGCATTGGCTACTGGTTTCCACCCAAAATCAAAAAACATTTTTTTTCAAAAAGTCTGAATTGCTTATGATAGATTATTGGTAGCAAGAACAATTTCCATTGATGATGACAGCCATAATATGGCAAATAAAGACTGATGCGTAAAGTTTCGGACACTGGCAGGATGGTTTGTAATATTATTGTTGTGGAACTACTAAAGAAAATATAAAAGGTAAATTAAAGAAGAAAAGCGCATCACTGCAACACTGGCAAGCAAACCCAGTCCCATCCCAAGCAACGGTAAAAACTGGTTTGTACTGGGGCGACTTGAACCATGGCAAGCGGCGTTGTCGGCGTGGCCTGGCCATTCCGTCGTTCGCATCCGTGCATGCTTCGATTTTTTCGGGTGTTTCGCATCTACGCGTTTGTATTCTAACGAACCTCTTTAGGACTTGGGTAAAGTTATGATTGCGATTTAAGCAAAGGTGAAAGGTTTAAAATCTTAAATTTATAAAAATATGATTTATAAGTTTTCGATAAGCACGGAAGACTGACTGTCATTAAGCCTTGCCTTGATAATTATTTGTTTTATTTTAATTTTATGTGCATCATCAAGTCAGTCGTAGACAGATTTCTATGCGCTATTTTTATATATTATGCTGGCTACTTCGTTCTCTGTCGCTATAAAATCATTTAACTATCGGTATATTATAGCCATCAGTTTATTCAAATAATGTTTTTGTACTTTCGGTTTAATTTGTTGACCTTTTCCCTTTTATAAATACAAGTAGTTGTGTTGTAATACAATATATACTATTGCATTATAATGAAATGACGTAAGCAGAAAATATCGAAAAAACTATTGTAAACTGTCAACTGCCAAAGTTGAAAATTAGGGAAATGACGTGCAGGTACACTCATGACGACATTGACTTTTGAAAGTTGCAAATAAAGAAGTAAAAGAGCACAACACATTTTTAGCCATTCATGGACAATTAAAAGAAGATACAATTTAACATACTCGTTTGGTATTCGCATGATTCTATCACTGGCTTCACTGGTTTGTAAAATAGAAAGAATGTCTTCTGCCGCCAGCATTAAAAGCTGAAAGAAAAGCTAATCGTGCCAAGAGTGCAAAAAATACATTTGCTACCAGTATTTGTATTCAGCAGCAGATCGACTCAGACAATTGTGATATAGTGACAACTTTTTACATACAGTTCACCCCGCTCGCTACTGATGCATCGTATCATTCTCATTTTCAATGTAGCAAAGCTAGTACACTATGTAGAGCGCGTTTTTATACTTGGGGGAAATGAAGGAGTTTTAACGAAAAGGAAAGCAACAACGTATGGACCCAAGAGGAAAAAACTTTATAACTGTGCTTGTATAGGACGCAACTTTTATGTATAAACTCTCTCCAGGAAGAGTGCGAGCAGCAGCAGCAGCGTGTTTTTCGGCAAAGTTAGTCCGTTACATCTTATATATCGGTATTTATATGTCTGAGACTTGTGAATTTCCCTACTTCTGGAACAGCAATATTGCATCATACACACTATACATACATACTCGAGAAGTAAAAGAAAATCCAAGTGAGTTGAACTTCAATTTTGCTGTGATAGTCAAGTAGACAACGACAGTAGGAGTAGAGTAGGATACGATAAACTATATCATTGCTGGCAAGCTTGCACTTTATCCGAGTTTTGAAGAATAAACGGTGAAACTTTTCCGAGGAATGTCACAGACGACGCGGTGGATCGGATCTCTCCCGTTTAATAGCAATGTCCTGTATTTTGTCATTCCTTGAAGCTTGAAAGTATACATTCTGTAGGATCATCGAAAAAGCATGCACCAAAATTTTCTCTTTTATTCCATGCAGTTTTTAGTTGGAATATAACATATATATCTAAATAAGAAAGGGGAAAAGTAAAGAGTGCGTGCAGCATGCATACAGTGCATTTTGTATTGTAAGCGACTATTTCAGCAGATGTAAAGTATCATATAAAAAGTTGTTGTGTCAGAGTACTTTAAAATGAGGTTGTCATTTAAAATTATTTCCTATCTGATCCACAAATGCAGTATGTCAAACTACTCGTGTCACGTGTGTTTTCAACTATATAAAAAACAGTCATTCAGCAATAAAAATTCTTGCATTCAATAATTAGGCTTTGGCTCAGGTACCCTGTAAACTCTCCGAATTCGTTGCAGAAATGCCAAGTTACTTTGTTTATTACGATATTTTGTGTGTAACAACATTGAAAAGCGGTTTTTAGAAATCCTAATATTCCTATAATAATTTATGCTTATACTTAGTATTTCTATTGATGCAGCGCAGTAATTGTAGCTTTAAACATACATTAGCTCCTGAATAAGAGAATACATAAGCATGGAGTTTGTCGTTTGCCATTGCAATTGCCAGCTTTCCTGTTCCCGGTCAGTAAAAATGTTCATGTGATGTGAGAATGTCCGCTAGCTTATTACACAAGCGTGAGAGTATGACCAAGCGCTATAGAACATCAACTTAAAGGCCTAACCGTAAAGGTGTTAACGGTAAAAATCTTGGAAGCACAACGGATGTAAACAAATATAAGAACCTAGTTATATATATATCTATACAGTATATCACTGAACTTAAGCTTAAGCAACTTTAGCAACATTACCTGTGTATCGATTGGCCTTGCTCGTTAGTGGAAGTATACCGGAACGGCGAATGGAGGAGATTTGCGATGTTACGATACACACGACTATTACTACATACTCCACTTTCACTTTGATTATGTGGGCAATATGTTGACAATGCTAATTTTATAGGGTTGTGAGAGTGCGTTTCTTTCTTATTGTTAGTATAGTAAATATAACTATACTATAAGCGTGCATTTTCCATCAGCGGAAACAATCATTTATAAATCACTATTAAGTATTCCGCTAAATCATCTGAACTTAATATTATTATATTAGTTCAATATTAAATATACAGACACAAAATCAACTCGTGTCACCAGTAATTAAAATAATTTATATTACAGAGGTATTCACTTATACGCAACTGACGGATTATATATTATACCTAATATTTGCGAGTGTTGCAAATTTCATCATAATTTTCTTTCTGGTAGGGATGACCTGAAGTATAAGGAAACTACTACTTTTCTTTTTTGCTCAGTTTTCACCGTGTCTGAGACTGAGTCATCCACCGCATTTGCTTCTTCCTGCTGTTTTACTTTGTACTGCAACTAGAACGTACAGTATAATATATGCTTAGCTGATTTAAGAAGTCGGTTGGGTTACTTTAATTGTCAAATATGTACATTGTGCAACAAAACACTCATTTTGCATTTTCAAACAAACCAATATGTAAAGATGTTTAATTAGTAAAATTGATCATATCATTGAAGTTAAATGCATCAACAAAATATCTTACTCTTTATTGTAGTGACATCCATCGTCCATTAACATGAATAAACTTTTTATGTGCAATGTGCGTTGTATACAACACTGCACCTTGGCTCATACGTCAGAACGCACACGCACTTCCTGACTCTGATAATGTTCTTTTTTTTCTTGTGGCTATGCTGCAACTTAAAAGAATGATCTTTAAAAGTATTGTTACACCAGTTTGATTTAATTATTAAGAAAAAACAACAGTCATATTGTATTATGTAAATTCAAGTACTTACGCATTTTATGTTTATAAACATTCATACATTGAATTACATTGTTCATCGCTTTATTACAGAAAAAACCTTTGTGTGCAGTACCCCAGTATAAATTCTCACAACATCTAAATGCGTACTTCCAAAACTAACTTTTAACACCAACAACACTGCGAGTTGATACAAGCAAAATGCTCGCTGGCTGTTATAGAGTACTGCACGCGGCAGGCACAGAATAACAACAATCAGCGAGTTAACAGTATAGTACAGACTCTGTACTATAGAGAGGTAATATTTTGTAAAGGGATCCTGCGAACATGTTAATAGAGAGCATCAGTCATGCACATAGTATTATCACTAGTGAGAATCTAACAAAACTAAGTTGAAAAACATGAAAAGTAGAACTTTAGCAGAAATTGTACTATTATGAATGTGGCTTGCAGAGATTGTTGATACATAAGGGGTTCTACTCTAAAGAGGTTGTTGTTGTAGGTTCTTTCTGTAACATTATATATCCTTTCAAAAAGGAAGTCATTCAAACTTTTCAAACCCTTTTTACATTTAAAGAAAACCTCAAGAAGCTTCCATGCAGAAATCGAATCATAAAAGTATTTGCCTTGTTCAAACACCTTTTCTATAGCAAAAAGATGTGATCAACAACAGACCTAGCAATTCTCGTTTTGAACCATCGTTTTGCGATTTGCGACCATCATTATACATTAGCTGAAATAGGTTTTGTTTGAAATTTTATAATAATGTTATGTGTATGCGTTATATTAAGATTTTTGATTTCTTGGATATTCTACATCATCTTTTTGTAGCATCCCTAACCATCTCTGAAAGAAACCTTACACATTTTCAAATAAATGTAGGTGTGCCTACAAACAGCGTAGTATTGCTCCTATCTGAAAATGCAGCAACTTGCTCTCATCCCCTTATGGTTTGCCTCGTTGCTTCTCCTTTAATCTATTTTCGACGAACAAACATGCACTGATGCACTATGCTGTCACAGTCGCAACACAATTTTCCTGTAAACGTAAAAGCGTAGGAAATGATGGTGGAATGTACTGATAGAAGTTCTATCATAGAACTGTATCATGTCAAGGCATATATGCAGCGTGTGCCCTGAGCTTTATTTCGAGTTAAACATAGAATGCATGTGTAAAGTTTACGCTGTATAAGCTTGCATCTTTTCCCAGTTAAGTTTCAGTGCTCCCTATTATTACGTCAACATCCTCGTTCTCAACACCAAATGCTCTTTTTTGTTTAAAACAACAGAAAAATGTTATTCGTCATGCGTTACTTCTTGTGTGATGTTTGATATGCTTTCCATTTTGGCATCAAGATTCTTATCGCCATAACCATAGACGAGAGATAAATATTGCAGTGAAAATGGAGTCTTTCTTGGTTTCCTCAAGTAAATGGGAAATCAATAGTTGCTTGAAATTGATCATTTTAAATACAAAATTTGACTTATTATCTTGGCTTCATGAACGATAAAAAACTCCACAATATGTCATCCACCTTGCAATCAAATATACAAGTTATTTAACTTTAAGAAGCAAGAAGTTTAACTTCACAGAAGATTATTTTAATCATAGACTTCAGTACAAATTATTTGTATTTTTTGTAATAAAATAGGTTTTGAGTCAATATCTTGGAAAAAGCAGGAAATTTAAGGGTTTTTAGCTGGTAGGTGACCACGCTATAATGTAGATGAACTGTATTCATTTCAATTTACTTTTTTAAATCTCCAGTTTAACGATTTGCATTAAATTTATGGTCGAATACTGGCCAATTTCCTTTTCCAATTCAAGCCAACTCTTAATGACTTTCGAAAGAAAATTTATGCGTTCAACATTGATTTTTTTCCTTAAATCAGAATAATTATTTTAAAACCAAGTTTGCATTTCCTAATGCTGACAGTTTCACTACAGGAAGCTTGCCAATATCACTGTAATCAATACATACATGCACTCTTTGTATACACATTATTTGTAAAACTACGCTTTCCTTTTTGCTCTGCTGGTGGTGTCAAATGTACTACTATCACATGGAGACTCATTTCCATTGTCACATGGTGATTGCGTTGGTATGTTTTGCAATCAACTTGCAGTTCTTGCCAAGAAATGAGTGTCAGTAGGAGATCTCGTGCTCGCCTGGTAGTAAAACAAAGCTATGTCTGATATTGATATGTGTTAAAAATATAAACCACAATTTTAAAACATTGACAGTACAAAGTAGTGTCACTAATCTTTATTGAGTCAATAATTAAGAATAATAGAAATGGTTTGTGAGTTCTTAATGCTTATGGGGAACTATGAGACAGAAATAAGCCTATCATGTCTTAATTTTGCAGTCTCGTAGTCTTAATATGTCGTATTTTAGAACTAATATTTAAAATGAAAATATGTCAAATTTATATAGATTACCTCTAAATTCATATGCATTTTAAGTTGCTCTGTTCCATCAAAAGTACTCTACCGTAGTTCGTAATACAAAACAGATTGTAGGCTTGCTTGCACTTCCGTTACTTTATGAATTATGCGACTTAATTATTATAGCATTTCAACAGGCTGGTTGGCTAAGTTTTGAATCTGCCTAGATTCTGTAGTCAACGTATAGTACATTTAAATTGATCACTGTGAAGGTGTTGTTCATAATTTGCAACTGAATGAAGATAATGAATGAAGATCTCACCAAATAGCATTGCAAACCCACCATTGGGTGACTGATTTCAATCCCTCATGGGCACTATGACTAAATAGCAATGTGTGGTCGAGAGGCAGTCATCGTCACAGTCGTCAGTCAATGAAGCTGAACTTGCAAGGATACAGAGTTCATGGCTGTCCTCCAAATTGCCTGCTATGAATTCTCTTTCTGTACTCTCAAGTTCCACTGAAGCTTAAATTTGCAAAACTCACGACAAGCACGAAAATGCAATGCATGCATAAGGTTTAATCGTATCATTTTAATTTTCAGATACACAATATACAGTGAAAATATAGATATATACAAAAACCTAAAACTATCGGCAGTTCATTTGTTTTTTAGTTTCAACTAGTGAAAATTCTAAAGGAATAAATACTTAAAATTTCCGAATACATGGACATTAAAAATTTACTCAGGAAAACTTACAATTTGCGTTTTTCTTGAGAAATTGTTATAATTTGAAAAAAATCAAAAAGACTATTCGATAGTGAAATAATTATGAGACAAATAGATCGTATCCCTATTATTATATGCATTACTTGAGGGTAAAGCACCCATAAAAAGACAATAGTCTAATTGTTTATGGCACTCATCTTTTCTTAGTCGTTAGCTTACAAGTTCTAGTTTACAACATAGGTATTTTATTTATGTTTTCTGTATACTGACACTACTGATGTTGTATATATAAAGTGTATGTTATGACTCTTTGACTTTATGAGCTCAGCATATATTTATGTGTAAAAGACCTTTATATTACTGCTGCAAATTGTGTAGCTTTTGTTTTGCTATTTGAAGAATGCAATGTGAGCCATCTGCTCACGTTTGCAATTCGTGTTTCGTAAAATGCAATTTTTAAATAATAATTACGAATGCTACCTGCTCCAAACAAGCAAGAGTTCTTGAATAATAGCACAAACAAAACCTACATTATGTCATCATAAGATGCAGTACAACAATAAATTGCGATTTTGATCTATTGGCCATCCGTCAGGCAAAAACAAAAGTCAATTCATCAGTATACTCAGAAAGGTTTACGCTTTTAAGTTGAACACATTGCATTGCAGATAACACCGTCATCTTTGTTAATGGAGTGACGGAAAATTGAGTCAAGGCTACAGAACAACAACAGCAAAGCTCGCGAATATTATAGACTCCTTCATCGAGGAATAGTAGTGCCAGCACAAGTTGCATGATTCAAGCTTGCTGAAAATTTGAGTCTACTTACTTATACTACTACTAGGTATATTGTTTTCTCGCAATCGCAATACAGATTGTTATAAAAGTATGAAGGCAGCAGCAAATACTCAGTTTTATATCGGAGGTAGAGGTAACACAGTACACAGTATATCGTTTGGTTCAGTTGTAGTTGGCTCATTGTCAGCTCAGTAAGCCCCATGTTGGCAGGTGGAAGAATAAACGAAGCGACTCACTCACGAATATGAGCTCATTTCATTGTTTCGTTTTACGTGTACAAGTTTTAGTTGTAGGTGGTACGCGCTATTCTCTTTAAACGAATAAAGATGATAGCGCTTTAGGCGTCAAAGCAGAAGCACAAGAATTCATCAAAAGACAGAATGCATGTATGATGTCATTCATTATAATATTCTCCCAGTGTAGTTTTCGTTGAATCTTTACTCGTAAAGTACATACCTAGGTACCTGCCGGCCGACATTAAAATTACATGTTTTATTCTATATATTACTCTTGCTCTGCTATGGATGTATTTACAAGCATTAGCAAGCAAGCGGTTCCAGTAGCATTAAAACAGGATAAAATGAAGCGCTCAAATTACAACTTCCACATTGAAAAAATGTTCACATTTATTTAAATTAACTTTTAAATACGTAGATTTAATTGAGAACTAGCTGCGGGAACAAATACTTTAACTGCACAACTGATTTTTAAATATTAAATCAAATAACTTGTAAAGTACAGCACATACAACTAAATGGAAAAGAAATTATGAATTTACTAATCATTTTGGTCTATAATTGATTATGTAATTAGTACTGCCGGCTAATACATTGACTTTCATTATGTAAAGCGAACACATGAAAGATTGGATTGGACTAAGAAATATATGGAGAGGTCGTATCTTATCAGGTATTTATATATTATACAATATGTTCTAGAGCTGCGATATAGTACTATATGCATCAGCACGCTAAACCCATGATGCGAAAGAGGTGTACATTTCCGTACTTCTCCAGTGAAGTTAAAGCGTAACTCTGAACTCCAAAAAAATCAGTGAAAGTAGGCAAGTCGCTTTCACTTTTCTTTCCAATCTCCTACCTAAAGTTCTCACGAAGGCAGAACATGCATAGAGCATTTAGTGTTTATTCAGCTTCGTGTATTCAAACTTTTGTTATGGTACTATTTTTTAGCAGAAAATGCTTTCCGGGAAATAGTTCAAGCTTTGAGTTAACTTGTATTCTGCTTTTGCTGCACAGCAGGAAAACTGTTTCGCAAGATGAGGAAAAGCGTTATAATGTGTAGTTATATTCTTCGTTGCGTTTTTATGACCCTTTTCAAATTACATGTGAGCATATATATATTGTTTTCTTTAAAGCACCATTATCACAAGCGTTTGTTTTTATTTGCTGCTTACAAACGTTTTACTGTTTTAGTATAATACGAATGATTAGCATTAAAACAGTTACTTATTGAATGCATTCACTTCAGTCCAATTCTGATAAGGAATCGCCGCTAATAAGCTGAATTTGTAAATATAGCTAACTCAAAATTAGAAAATTATGAACCTATTTGTGTGGATATGTATTATTTTTTAGCTATTTGCTTCTTTGGGATGGTAAATAAGATGTTGTGGGAGTTTAAGAATTATAAAACACCATAATATATTATTACTATACATTAAACTATTCCATTTGATTGAATCAGTCATTTTCAAATTTATGTATACACTATTCAAATCGACTTTAAATAACCAACCGTGCACGTTGGTCTAGATGATTTTGCGTACGTTATTGGGCTGAACCATGTCTGCTAAGGATGCAAACGAATTAAATTTCTTTTCCTCTTGTCTTTTTCATCTTTCACTGTTCACTCACTTTTGATGTGGAACGTGTTATGAAAGAGACAGCAACCCATTTTCCAGAAATGGTGACGGCTGCGTTGAGTTCGTTCATATGGCATGACATGGCTCATGGAATTACTAAAAAGTTGTCTGGATGAAAGAAAGAAAACACAAAGAGAGGAGAGTTACTCTGGATGGAAGCCACGCAGGAGGGTACGAAAGTACACAAAAAGGAATGTGGCAATCCTGGTGTCCTCTTTGTATATTTTTGGCTGCCAGAAAGAAGAGAGCATATAACTAGCTAACGAGAACTTTTAGCCAGACAGCATTCAGCAGCAACCCGTTATTCCATGTCAGTAGACAGCGGGAGCAGGGTAGAAACAGAGCAATAATAATATTAAGTTAGATTTTGTACGTTGCTCCAATATACCAGCTTTCCTTTTTATACATGAAATAATGCTATATAACATACAGGAGTGGGCTAAGGCTAAGATCTTATATAGATTTACTCAACCTAACGTTACATCATGGTTTATAAACCTTCACTAACTTTAGCTTTCTTGTTCCGCTGCAACGTGATTGTTCGCGCTGTATTACTACTGCTGAAAAAGAAATGTATTTCATACAACTTTTATCCATTTTACACATATTCAGGCATTATGCTGCAAGTTTACATTTAAAAGCTCAGTGTTCTATTATGCGTACAAAATATTTCTGCCCACGCACATTTCAGGGTATACATCGTAATAGGTTAAACTAAAACAAACAACGAATGCAAGCTATTAGCCGAACGAATGCAAATTTTAAAAAATGCGACTGATTTTGTCCTGAAATTTAGATCACATTATTTTGTTGTTCATAGTGACATGATAATACTCAAATCGTGTCAGAGCGCCGACATAGTTGACAGTTTCTCCTAGCAATGAGTTCGTTTACTAGAGTCATGTGTTGTATTGAGTTTAGTACACATCTTAAAAAACGGCATGTATACAAGAAAAACAATCAACCTAGAACCTAGTTTGAATTCGATTAGAAAAACGCAAGTGGAAATTATTATAAAATCCACTACTATGTCATTATTGTAGTTGCGTCCAGCATCTAATCCGGTTTTGTGAAAGGTTGCTTATCTAACGTAAAAAACAAACGACCTTGTTTTGGCTTTAAGCAATTTTATCTTTACAAATCTCGTAGAGAGAAAGAAACGAGCTAAGGCACATTTATTATTATTGAATTCCTTGGTTGGATATTGGTATGTCAGTTAGACCTTGAATATAGTCTACCAATAAATTCCACGAATAGGAAATCTTTTTATTATCATATTCTTATTATTGCAATGTTACATAAATACAGCAAACTAATACATGGTAAAAATCCTGAAGAATCGCAAAAAACGCATGTACAAAAAGGTTGGAAAACGAGTCCATGCTCTTTAATATTTAGACTACTGAATGGGGTGAAGTGAGAGAGGACAAAATTAATTTTTCAGAACGACTAGCGCATTTCTTTGAATTCTTGCGTAAATGTCATCATAAGAGTAAAATTTAGAGACGAAAATGTCATAAGCGTTTTTAAATGTGCAAGCATTCCAGTAAACCTTAAGCACAAGAGGACCATAAATAAGGCTCTAATGCGGTTTATAATAATGTGTGCTTTTCTGACAAGAGAAGCATGCTCAAAGTTGCTGTGTTAGCTTTGCATTTATTCTGTACACGTTACATGTATCTCTATTGGCTGCTGCGTTGAGTGGCGAAAAAGCTTTAGCATCAACAGTCTGTGAAAAGGGAGAGAAAATACTTTTCTTCTCTTTTTCTGTTATTTGCGTTCTGAGAACAACACGAGAAACGAAACTTTTATGACTACTACCAGCAACCAACTCTATACTTTTCAGTAAACAACAAAACGACAGTCAAGCAAAAAACTTTATGTACGCTATTTCTTCCTGGAAAAGCAAAACTTGTCTTCCAGCTTTCCAATATTCGTAGCCAAATATACGGAAAACAGGGAGATATATGAGTATAAAACTAGAAAGGAATATAATGCACGTTTTACTTTGATAGTGGTAGTGGATTGTGGATATGATATTAACAAAGCCACCACAACCAGCGGCAGCAGCAAAAACCTTACTGCATCTTTTGGAATAGGAGAGTGCAATGGCTTTGGACCTGGATAAAGCTCTATCGATTTTTACTCGAGCTCATACGGGAAACTCGTCAGTCATTCTCTATTGTGTACTTGTACCGTTATATTATTCCAATGTGCAGTTGAGTGAGTTTCAGGGTAAAATGCACTCTCATTTTCCATCCACCCGTAGCCATCCATTCTGGCTACTACATATACATTATTGCTGCAAATTCTAAATTCATACTATAATTACGCTGTAAAAATGCATTTGTATGTCCATTGTGTTTAAAGGTGCAAGTACTTATCTTAGGTATTTGATCTTTCCTCCTGAATGTTATTAGCTTTACATTATATTATTTTGTTTATTGTTTTGTTTCTTTCGTAAGATTTTTCTTTGATCATTCCACTGCACTTTTGTGTACATGAACGAATGTCATTCATGCAACGCTTAACCTCCTGATTCGGGTGCAAGTTTCAATAAAAAACTTTTGAGGTTGTAGTTAGTCGCTACGACTTTCATTTTATAAACAAAGTTTCCTCTTGAGATTTTTTATCACGTTGTACTAAACCTTCCAACATGACACCTTTTTCCGACTAAGCCTTTTACCGTATAATATAAAGTACATAAAGCCTTTATAAAAATTAGTACATGTATGTGTTTGGGATGACTTTTTCAATACTGTTGGTCGGAAGAAGTTTTGGTAAAATCTACTTATTTAGAGCTTATGTCAAAAGTGGAACTGCAAAACGTCGGTGTTTGCAGTGCATACTCCCTATGGATGCTAGCTTATATACAAAAATGATATTTGAGTCCGATCAAACTCCAATGAAACGGCTTTCCATCAACGACTTAACTGCAAACCTTTCTTTTTATGTACTGAACTACTGAACAGCTATAACAAAAGTTTAGACTAAAATAAAAACTGACCTATTTTTGCAAGTCTTCAGAAACCGAAACCATGTTTTCCGTTGTAGACAAGTAATCCCCGTACCTAAGCTTTATATTGATATTTGTAGAGATTTTTGCTGACACATTGTTTTCATACAAGCCAACAATCTGAAGTTGTATTTTGCCACGGGAAAACAAAAAGGCAATATGTAGAACGATAGAGTGTAAATATTTCATAGGAACTACAAACCTGCAAAAGTCTACATTTTGTGCATATAAAAAGTGAACGAAATGTCCATGTTTTGAAAACGAGAGACTTCTTTGAAATGTTTCCTGGTACTGGTCAAAGTTGATGAAGTGCTTTACTGTGGTTTGGCAGAATTAATTAAAACAAGTCTTTTGATTTCAAAATTCAGATTTACGATGAGAATCTGCGTATAATGAATAAATAAACTCATGGTGCCCATTTTGATATTCTACGTAAATATTCTTTGAGTTAGTTTAGGTGTCAATTTAATTACGTAGAATCAAAAGTTAAAATTTGTTAGTGTAGGTTTGGGATTTGAAACTGACGGTGAGAGTAGTCCACACCATTTCTATAGTCCAGTGATCATGTTGAGCATATGTTTAGCTTTCAATTAAACTCAGAATCATCATCGCAATCGCATTGTCAATAACCTCGTTTATTTACACAAATCAACTACGTTCGCTCATCATGAGAGCGAATACCATATTGTTTGAAGGCAACATAGTATAAATATGATCATGCTTTCTAACAACCGTGTTTGAGATTGCAAGACCGAAGCAATGACTGATGATACAGACAGATAGCAGATTCCATGTGGTCCGTTCAATGTCAATATGTGTATACTTTCCCAGTTTCGCTTGCTTAAATATTCGGCCAGTGCAAATTGATGTTTTGTTAATTATAAAAGCTTCTGCTTAAAAAATAAATCCTTTAAGTTTCAGGGTGCAGTTACAGTTTTAGGTCGTCTCTAGAGAAAGCATACTCCTGCTCTAAATGGCTGGATCAGTGGAATATATTGTAGGCATAATACTAAAGAAATATCGCAAGTGATTTTAATTTTCATTCTCAAAGTATTTTGGAGGTTATTTTATGCGTGTGCGTTATACATTACACACGACATACATATTATGTGACGTGTACGTACTTTAGGTATGTATCGCATGCATGCAAAGGTAAGCAGTAAGTAACACACACATGTGACTAGAAAGAATGAGAAAAAGAACAAACGCAAGTAATATAATCGTTGGTTCGTACACACTACTTTTCTTCCAGGGAAGACAAGCGAGGACCGAGAATCCTACTAGCGCAGCGTAGCCGGTTCATTCACCTTGAAATCACAATTTTTTATCTATTTTTTGCAGCATAAGCAACATGCCACAATGAGAATGAGAAAGGATGTAAAGAGCAAAATAAGAGAAGAAAGAGCACTTTAGAACTGTGTACCTGCTAAATCGCTCTGCCTGTCTGGTTCTGGTTTAGAACGCCTTGTGATGTAGAGAATGCGATTAATGTAATTTCGCTGCGCTGTTGCATATTATAAGATAACTCATTCTGTAATCACAAACACACGGAATAACATAGGTAACTCTTATTATGTACCTGTTATTATATACAACCATAGTAGGACCAACAACAAAACCTTGCGTTGAAATGATCGGTGGCAGTCCCAAATGCTAGCACATCTCTACAATATTTTACACAAGTCAACACACAAGAATACATTTTGTATTTTCATAGTGTGTATTCAAGTTTTCTATATCGTGTAGCGTTGTACACGAGCTTTTTCAACATACCATGTCATGCAATAATACTGTGCTACAGACTGAACTTGAAATTGCAGTGATATAAAATGCGTAAAATAATAATCCTTTTCAGTCAGCAATAGCACTCAGTATTTGTGCTGATGTGATGGTCTGGTGGGTTGCATTCTCATTGTATATCATGTATAACTATTTGAACTTATGACGATTTTATCTGCGAATCATCACATTCGAGTCAAACACGCATAGCTTTTCTCCTTGTCTTCTATTTTTGTATAAATCATGTAATAAATTTATGTAGGTTGATTACTTAAAAAAGAACATGTTTTTGTACATCTGTATTTTCCTTCTAAATTTGTCTTTTGCCAAAATGCAGTTTTTGCAAGGATGTGTCTTTTACTGAAATTGTTAACTCAATATTCAATACTAATAATATTGATGATAATAGCAGTGGCAGTACTTTGAAAGATGACAACCTTGTGCTGCCGCTTTTGTATTAGCATTATCATGTCAAAAAGCTTAGATCTGTTCATCTTGTTCGTCATAAGACTATAGGAATACATATGTCTCAGTGATATCATTGTATAAATCATATCATCATGATTATCAGTATGAACGTTCGACTTAGAGTGTGTTCATTGATGAATGCAAAACATTTTACTACTAGTACTTCCAACAGCATAATCATCGTACCAGCTCGCGTTTCTTTTAATAATAAGTTTAACATGCCCTTTTCTGTCTACTACGCAGCGAGTGTTTTAATCATGTGTGTATCTATCACAAATACATATTATTGTCACACACTGATCTTTTTGATGGATACTATTTTACTCATCTTCACTCTTTATTTGATGAAGATCTTTAATACTCGTGCCGCAAATAAATATACAAATGCAATAATTTTATCCAGAGTACATCTCTGCACTGTGCAGTCTATGTACATTTGACCAAATGAATTTATTTTGTTTGCTCCTTGAGTTTACGATACGAGTATGTATGAGTATTGAATATTGCAGGAACGTTTCTTAATACTTGCATTTATTGTATTGCTTGCAGATGGATTTCAAAAATATTCTAGAAGGAGCTCGTCCGTTTTTTCAAGGGCTTCCACAACCGTTGAGCCAGAGCAGTCCTGCCAATTCTGAGCCGGCGTCTACAAATGCAAAAGAAAAGGACGCAACCGGAAGTCTGAGCCACAATCATAATCAGACATATCACTCTAGTGTGATTACTAATCATAACAGTGGCAGTGGACTGAATAGGAATGGAAATAATGCGGCTCTTCCATACAGTGCCACTAACCCTATAAGCAATGAAACGGCGAGTGATGGCTCCATGAACAATAATAATAACAATAACAAAAGTGATAAAGATTCTAGTGGTGGTAGTGTCAGTAAGAAAAACAATCATTCAGTAAATAGCATCAGTCCGAGTGTCGCTTCACAGAACCCGTCCAATAGCAGTGGAAAAAGTGGAAGCAGTGGCGCCCCATCTCACCCTCTGCTGCATGGTGGCTTTGCCAATGCCCTACCGCATTCTCAACGAAGCAGTAGCAATCAAAGTCATGTGCCAATTCATGTTCCTTTAACCATACCGCTGCCTACTCATCACCAGGTATGAAATTTTAAAAACATTACCTGAAGAAATGGATATAAGATGCAATATATTACGTTTATGTAATATATACAAAATAGGGAATTCAGAGTTGATGTTCTTTGTACTCAAAGTCAAGGTTTCCATTTGACCTTGTTTTGAAGAAAATTAGTGATTGAGCTTTGAAATATGAATACCAACCTAACGTATATCACAAATAGTGAACAGAGTCTTTGATGACGATGACAGTCTGACTTTGTATAATAGGACATGCCCACAGGGTACAGCAATGTGATACAGCCTGGGGGAATGCAGTTTTTCATGGTTTATTAGTTCTTTAAAGGCATATCTCTGTGTAATTCTTACATGGTATATTTCTTTCTACGAAGAATCTCACCAAGAATTTTCTTTCTCATACATTTGTATCCGTAATATCCGTATCTTTTTTGGGTGATGATTTTGTGCTTTCCCAACGTAGTCATGCACTTTTCATCTTGCAGGAACAAAGTTTTGTAGTAAAAATTCCTCTCCTTTGGAAATGATAACCCTGTTCAGTGCTAAAGCTAGAAAGGAATATACTTTTGCAAGTTGCATTTTGTAGCAATTGATGTACTTTTCCGCATGGGCACAGATCCAACAAGAAGTATTTAATAGCACGCTCTTTAGTTTTGATTACTTGACGATGTTTGTATTTGAAGTATGTACGGGGTAAGTCAGTAAGCACAACTTGATAATGTAACAGTAACAAAATCTCTTAGTGGTAGTGTTGAGTGAAAGAAACTGAATCGTTTACGATAATGATTGTGCAGCTAAAGTAAAATCTTTGTGCGTACATACAACGATAGCACAAAAAGGGTTCGTTTAATGTAAAGACACTAGCCAACTAATGAAACCATATTGCAGTAATGTTTGTCATCTTGCTACTAGGGACGTATATATGATTGTTGGTAGATACATACTTTTCTTCAAAGTTTAGTTTGTAGCACGAGTACATACCACGAATTATATTCCGCATTTTGATTCAGAATGTCTGAATGTACGTTAACGTGTTTAAATAAAATTGTATACGAGTTTACTCCTTTTATTTGACTGTCGGTGAAACACGAGGCTTATGGCACGGCAACTAGAGTAGGACAAAGAGTTAATCTGTCACCCATTCCGAGAGAGGCAGAGAATCTAAAACGCTTGTCGTGTTTCCAAAGAAATTATGAGTCATATAACTTTCTAGACTTGAAGTAGTCAAATTTTTAAACGGTTCGTTGAGATAAAAAACCGATTAAACTTGAAGTGCTAAGCTGTGCATGCTTCACTTTCATTATTAGTAATCTATAGAAACTTTCTTAAATTATTAGTTCACGAATATTTAGTGGCTGATTACATAAAATTGTAAACTAAAACATGACATTTTATTGAAAACCAATTTCTTTAGTAAACCAAATTTGCAATGTTTTTTTACAGAGTTGCAGAAAAGATTTTTAAGGATGTTTCAAATTGGTTGTTTAGCAAGTTTAAAATAAAAGTATATATGTCATTTAATGTACTGCGCTGGAGATATTTATTTATTTCCATATATGAGCGTTGTCAGTCATGACGCGTCCAAAGAATTGAACAAGCTACTAGTGTACATTTTCTGCTCGATATATTTTCATTTCTTTTTAATAAAATGCCAAAGTGGCAAACTTCCGTCTATATATTCGTATACGAAGCAAAACAGGTTTCCTTTTACAAATCCAGAAAACAGTTGTGTAGTATGCACTACCCTCGTGTGTGTAAGCATTCACTGGCAAAGAAGAGCAGAGAGGTTAGAACAGAAATTGAAAAACGAAGGGCTGACTCAATCCTTTCCCCCATGCTAATAATAACTTTTCCATTTGAAGTTTTTTTTTCTTTTTTAATTAAGTGGTCTTATTTGATAGATCTTTCTAGCCAATAGCCTCTTGAAACATGCGTACTTTTTTCTTTACCTACTTGAAATATTATGATTACGCTTTCCATTATGATGGCAATTTGGCATTTTATTATTGTTGAGCTGTTTCTTAGTCATTTCGACTGTAGACAACATTCATGTAAAAATCATTCTGAATTGTAAAAATTGTACTTGTACACGAACAAATCATCTTATTTTTTCTACATCAATTTATATATTTGCTGATTTACTTGGTTTGCTCACATATTATATGCATAGTCTGACCTGAAAAGGTAAAAATAAGATAACTGAATCTTCAACCAGTGGTCCTTTTCTGATTGTTAAAAAGCAGTTTTGAATGGATGAAAGGTGGGAGGAAGCAAACTAAGTTTCTTTGCTGGAAACGAATAAAGTTCCAGCTGCTAGCAGCTCCAGTCCTCTACCACTTTCCAGTGTTTTTACTCAACTTTCACGGATAGAAATCCTTTACGATACATGACTCCACGAAAAGAAAATGGCAGGGCAGGAACACATAAGACTGCAAAGAAATAGGCAACAAGGACGAAAACAACAACTACACGGGAAGCTAGTTGTCTAACTTTTGAGCTCCCTCTTTCACAGTACAATGACTTTAGCCTTTCTCTCACAATGAACAGAGCTTGATGAATATGACTGCACATTTTTTCGTATTCATACCAATTCTAGAGAAGCTATAATAAATTTTACTACAACGTTATCGTGTATGTCTAATGCAGCTCAGTATAAACCATTCAAAGAGAAAATATAAAGTTACCACTTTTCACGAAACGTGAGTTGAGCTATTTTGCTTATGGGCTCCCTTAAAAACAGCGATAACCAGTGACTAACGAGACATACATGCAATGGCACATAAAAAATATTTTCTTAATTTCATCTTATATTTGTCATATGCACAATTGCATGCAATAACTTTCATTGTTTGGTGTAACCAGAAAATACAATACGAAGTAACATGCTCGTACGAAATTTGTTTGGTCACTTACCTACCCATCAAATTGGCATAAGTATGCACTTTTTTGGCACAAAAGGTATGTAGTATTATTGAATGCACACTAAAATTCTTGCTAAAACTTGAACCACCATGTACTCACTTTGCTCTGTGAAAATCGTTGTAAAAACCTAAATGGCTATATCAATCATGTGCGTCTTTTTATCACGGTCTTCTTGTATGCAACATTAGATCAAAATTTTCCGATTCGATAATTCAATTTATTTAATTCAGGTGGATTAAGATTTACGAGAAACATTAAATGTTTTTTTCTTTTCGTCTAAAGTCTGAGTCTGGAACTTTTTATCTTAATTCTCTTTTTAAAATAAACATGTATACCTCTAATATTCGGAAACCATAAAGGCTCTATATGTTATGTTGTCGTTTGTTGGAAAATCCATAAACGCTACTGTTAGTGTTCACACACTAATCTTTAATGTTTAATGTGCGTGTAAGCTGTGGTGGAGGTGCGTGATCTTCGTGATTAGTTGTTGTTTAATTTTGTTCTTTTCTTATTCTTGGTAGATACGTCTAAAATCTGCACATGATTTTATCTAACTGCTTTTATTTGTCCAAACGTAAATATATAAAAAATGTACCGTACTGAATTTCCTGAATTTGATATTTGTCCTTTTCTTCAAAACCGAAAAAGCTTTGACGAGTTTCATTACCTCTTTTGGTTAGTTTACATAAAAACGAGTGATATACGAATTATGTATATACAAAATGTTAAAAATAAATGGAATCATTTCCACTGCTTTCACAGAGAGGATTGTTGGGGGTTAATATTTCTGCATGCATTCATTTTGCTCATCACATTTAAAACCCATATATTAAAGTAGAAACAAAAACTTACGAGAATGTATTGTGCTTTATTTTTTTACCCATTTACCCATGTTGGCGACCTTGATGCTGCATCTTTCGACGAAAAAATATCTAGTTGTCATGAGGTGTAGAACAAAGAATAGAAAACATCGATAAGAAAAAACTAACCCTCCCCATTTCTGGACTATGCCCAGTACCCATCTGTCCATTTTTCAAAGTTTGACAAGAAGTATTTTAAAAAGTAGACTCTGTAATTTTCTTTCAAGAAAGTACCATAAAAGTGTTTTCATTATACTTATAACTTTGATTTGGCAAGTTTTCTTCTCAGCCAAAGTTTCCATTATGGTTTAGTTTCTTAACTGAATGCCACCATGGAACAAAGTTTGATCTTTGGTTTGGAACGTATAAGTCTGAACTTATAATTGCAAACATATTCACTTTCAGAGTTGAGAACTGTACATCATTTCCACTTTTCGCCTTTTGACGAGATTGAAAAATACTTTGTATGAAAACCAAAAAGCAGAAAAGAAAAAAGAAAAGGCTCTCATAGGTACAGAATATACATGCTTTCAAACACTACCACGTAAACTCAACCTGCTAGCATTTTATTTAATATTATATTTATCATGCCCAATTTCAAGGGTAGCTACCCTTAGGAAACGAGGGAAGCTCCATATTATATCTACAGTAAACTTACGGCACACTGTGCGTGAGGTAAGCTGTACAATGTGTACTTGTCAAACTTGTGTATAATGTACGAATATAGAGAAACATTGAAACTTTGAAACGGTATACGGAAACATGCATGCATACTTCCTACTTTACGAGTATTGGTGTGTGTACTAGTTCCTATATACTTAAGTATTACATAATATATAGCCCTTATTCATGAACTGGTTAAAGTTATTTTTGTAGGTGCGTAGTATGACCCATCATTCCCTTCAGACCTTCCCTCTATTATTATTTTCCTTCCTTCATCTTTCTACTGTACTCCAGCTCCAGCCTAGTCAGTCTTTTTAGTAATATCCATATTATAAACTATTATTCTCCAGTACAAACGTACGCGTATGCTGACTTATTTACTGAATAATAGTGATATGTGTACGTTATAAGATTGGTATTAGTACGTATTGAAATTGTAAATTATTACGATAAAAAAGAAGTTGAGTCTAGGCCACCACACCACAATTTAGTTTGCAAAACACGGCAAGTTTTTGTCAAGCAAAAGGCAAGGTATTCTCTGAGACGGCTTAAATACAATGTCATTTGACAAATGCATTTTGTCATGATGAGAAGGAGATGCAGTGCTACATGGATGAGGAGCACATCATGTTTCTTTTTTCATTTTTTTCTTGGTGACGGTGACTTTAGTCGAGAACAGAAAACATGATACACTCATTCAAGCAAGCATCAAGAGAAAAAGGCATTTTTAGTTAGATATTTTTTGTGCCTTGCATATTTATACATGCAGCAAACAAAATACGAAACAACCACAACATGCATACAAGTCCGTAGTCCATGGTTCTCCATCCAACTATGCTGTGTTCATGAGAAGGGAAAAGGAAAAAGAGAAGCGAGGAACAAGTACAAATACACGAAAAGGTTTTATGTACATGGCTGGATAGTTGTTGTGAGGGATTTTCCTATTTTCATGATAGCGGACTTTTTATTCTTTTTCCATCACTAGTTTTAGTGTGCGTTCAATGTTTCTCTGTTTTGTTCTTCTGAGACTCGTTTATAACTTCAGTCAGTCAGTCGCTATTTAGCCCTGTATCGGGGAGTGTCCCTTGAGGGTTCTGTGTCCGTGCGTGTAATATAGTTTTTTTACTAATGTATCATAGTATTGTTATTATGCAAGTACATTAAGTTAGTGTGTATATTGTGCAGAAGTGCGTTGTCCTAAATATGTGTAATCAAACAAAAATTTGGTAAAGCAATACATTTGCTTTTTACGTACTTGTATACTGTATGTGTACATAAAACTTTCCTTGCAAAATGTAAGTAAATATGTGCATTTTTGTATGCACTTTATTGTGGCAATCATTGGTTTGATTGATGGTCTTATTTTTCACGAAAACAAAGTCATCCGTCATATTATTCGTGTAAAGGTAGTCCCATGAATTTACCCTTCATTTATTGTACTCATATTGGAAAGAAGTAATTGTTGTTTCTTGAAAATATGATCAGTCGGTGAATGCAAGATAACCAGTGTTATCATTTTGTGGAAAGCCACCTTCTTCTACCAGTGTGCCGGGAATTGTATGCTTGTGAAAACAGAAACAAGTCATTTCCTGCTCATCACTTTTTTTTGCGGAAAAGCGTGTTTTCAGCGTGTACCTCTTGTCTTATGTGTAGTGTCATTTCACCATTCTAAATTCATGTTAATAACTTTATATTAAGTTGTCCTTTGTAAAAAAATCATCAGTGCTATTATAAAAGTGTGTGTGTATATAAGAATGTGCTATGATGCAAAGTGAAACATTTTTCGCTCTAAAAATGTGTATATGTGCACACACAATTCTTTGCATTGCATTGCAAGCTTTTTATCGAAAGTTTCTTGAGCCGGTGTTTGGGCTGTTTCACATGTTGCAAAATGTTTGCATTTCAGTCATAAAGCCGATTCTGTTATTCAGTAGGCAAACAACAAAACGCACTCGCAAAATGGCACGATATCATAATTATTAATGCAATTATTGGTGAAACTAGTGAATTTATGCTATATAATTCGTTCTCACTTAAAATGTTTTTCCTCATGAAATATTTTGTTCTAATGCTGGAAAGGATAAGTTCTCTCCTGCTGTTGAGAAATTGTACAAAGACGAAGGAGACGTTTAAAAAGAAAAGCAATTTCATCATGATACGATATTATTATTACTTTGAAGAAAGAAAAAAGCGCTTCTCCTCTTCTCATTTTCTCCCAACAACTCAAGCATCAGCGTTACACAGCTGAAGGCAACGGAGCGAACTCTATAAAAGATCTCTCAACAATTTTCCTACCTTCAACGCTTGACTCCCCCATGCACAGAAAAAGAAATAACAAACTCTCATGTTATCTCCCCACCATGCACACGTACTCGCTCAATACATTACATGACTAGACTCTGGCAATACAGTTTTTTGCTGGGGCTGCTTTACTTTGCTGGCAGCAAGGCAGAGGAGTTTTGGAGTCACTAGAGTGTGTTTGCTTTGTGCTCCTCTCTCAACTTTTTAGATTTTCCTTCGTATCCATCCACCACCATACTAATATGTATGTACTTTTTCTTCTTCTTTCTTTTATGCATGCCGTGTTTGTAATAAAGTTTTCGTTACCACCACCATACTTTACAGATTCGTATATAAACACGAAGAGGGACGAATAAGGCCAAGCTGCGTGTGGTGTGTGAAGCAATATATATATTCATGTACGTAAAACTCTTATAAGAGCCTAAACTGTTCGTGCTCTCTCTCCCTTCTGTACTTTGAAGCTTTGTGCAAGGAAAAAATCGCCTTCACTTCTCGTTTTTAGCAATGCATGCACACATAAGCTTATAACTTGTTCCTATATGTCTTCAATTCACATTTCACCTTCCCCTTCCGTCGCCCTGTTGGTGGTGATAGAATACAATATATTTTATGAGATGATAGGGGAATGCCACACTTTCAGAGAGATGTGTAATGTGTGCACGTTACGTTATCATCCTACAAAAGATTTCGTTCAAAACTTGTGCATGATTATGAGAAAAATATATACAAGAGAAGATCCGTGCTTAAAATATTACGATTGTGACTGCATGGCCGGAATTATATGCTGATGAGTACTTGTAGTAAATGGTATCCATATCTGGTTTATTCGGTGGGTCAAAAACATTATTGTAAAAAATTGAAAATGTTTTGCGTACTTCATTGAGACATCATTAAGACGATATCGACTCGGTATTGACGAATGCAGTAGGACGTTGTATAATTTTGTCCCAGTCCTGTTTTTTTCAATGATTTGCACTTGAATGTAGTGTAATATTGATTATTACTCTTTGCTTTTTTGCAAAAACCTTAATATGAGTTTCAGCATGAAAATATTGAATGATCTCATCCATGGATTAAGATTAAAATGCAACAAAATCTCATATCTTCAGGGTTTATCAGATTCCCTTTCTGGTATTTGAAGAGGAGTTAGGAGCATGATTACCATATTTATGCATATTGTTGTGTGATACACAAATAAATATTATTCTCTCACTTTTGGTGACGTTGACTGATGTTTTGGTACGACAATGAGGTACCTACTTATATGATAATGATTATAGCTATTGACTGCAACAATTGCAGACTAAATACAAAAGTCACACTTTGCAAAGGACATTTCTTTAAGCAGAGATGTTGTGCATTTCATTTACAATAATAAACAAAAGCAGATTTGCCATGTTGTTTGGTATCTTGTCTAACCTGGCCACATTTTGAATGTGGGTCAAAGAAACGCTTGGCTCTTACCAAGATTTTGCTTTCCTTGCTTATGGTACTGAACAGTTACTGTGCACTATGTCAGCATGTACATTGTGGAATTTTAATAAAATTTAAGTAAATTCAGAGTAAACGCAAGCTTATTATCGTTAAGACAAAAAACGATGACAAAGAAGTTATTAGGCTCAATATAATCTACCATTACTTACCCTTAGTAAAAACGAATCATAACATTAAACTTGGTGAATGCATACATCAAATTCTTCATTTCAACGAGATAATGATAGGCAGCTTTACCTTTCTTTACTCGTATTGTGCATAAAAATGAATACATGTACACTTGTAGATCTATTACGAGCATAACACAATGATGAGTCCAGTCTGCATTCTGCATGCATACTGAGTCAAAAGTTTTAAAGCTTCTCATTGTGATGTAATGCTGTATATTCATACCTATTCATAATATTCATATTCGTTAAAAAGCATTAGTTGATGTATGAAACCAATTTGCTTGATAGTAATGCATTACAAATTTAATTTGTCAACAGGAACGATCAATCTCCAGGCCAAAATATGAAGAAGGTTTGGGGGCAACTCTGAGCCAAATGTATGCCGGAACATTAGCCGGAAGTAGAGGATCGTCCCAAGGAAGACATATGAATGGAGCACCGACTGGATTGCTACAAACAGCACCTCCTATAAATAATGCCAATCATGGAGTAGCTAATAATGTGAGTGTTGTCGGCGGAGGTGGGTCTGGCTCGGTGGGAAGTAGTGTTACAGGTGCAGTGAGTAAAAATATGGGTGGTACAAGTGTGAGACGCGAATCCCCTCTAGACTTATCCGTTAAAACTGTTCGTCAATCTGCAGATTCCTCTACTCCACTTGAAATACCGAGCTCAGGTATGAATGGAAGTGTTAGTGGTGGCGGGGCAAGGTCCCTGTCAGGTTCAGGTGCGTCCACTCCAAATTTGCTTATACCAACAATGAATCAACTACATTATCCTCTTCACAGTTTATCAGATGGACATTCTAGTGTAAGTAGTGTAACAGGTTCGGCACGACCGTTAACCGTAGGTGATACAATGAACAGCGTAATAGCTGCAGTAGCCAACTCCACAACTGGAGTCGGCTTATCCAGTAATGAATCGAGAAGTAGCAGTAAAAGTGGCAGGGGGAGAAGTCGCGAAAAAAGCCATGAACGCGAGAACTCCTCTTCGCGATCACGAACGTCTACTCCAACCGGGAACGGTGGAGCGTTGCGTTATCCATCCCCAGCACATATTCATAGACAGCAGTCCCCATCGGGAACTGCTTCTCCCCATTTACATCAGCGTGTCTCCACGCTTCAACTGAATATACCCAACCCCACGCCTCCACCAAGGACAGCAAGTGGGTCTAGTGTAAATAGTGTTAGTGCTGGAGGCTACAATCCTTCTAGTACTCCACAACCCTTGCACCCCTCTCCAGCAGTAACCCCAGGAGCGACAACTCCCCACCACATGTATTCTCAGCATCCCTATGCCCCATCGCCTATTCCTCCTGGGGCTACTAGTTCGGCTAAAGGTATGCCTCCTGGTATGCCTTCATATCATTCACATTATCCTGGTATTCCGACACCCAGTCATCATCCTTCCCAGACGAATTCGTCATCTTCTGGATCTCAGCATTCTAATGGTTTACCACCGTCAAGCTCAGCGGTCCCCACAGGGTCGTCGTCAGCATCCACGGTATCATCTGGCAGTCATCATTCCCAACAATCGAAGCATAACTCGACTATCCCTCCCTACAATCCACCTCCACCCAGTTTTGGTACTAGTCTTAATTCCGGATATCCACCTCCAAGTGCTCATCACCATCAATCTAGCTATCCGCAGTACCATCAATATCCGCCACATCATGTGCCGCCACCCTCTCATTCAGTTCCCCCACAATCCCATGCTCCTCCACTTTCACATCATCCGCACCATGCGTATTATTCATCTGTTTATGGTCATCATGCCCATTTGCAACAACCTCCACCACCGCCAATAGGTGCACCCCATCAAAGAAATACGCCGTCTTTGCCTCCTACATCATCCTCCGGGAATGCGTCTACTTCTGCGCCTATCGTGTCGGGAACATCGCAATCCCCAGCACCGGGTAGTAATTCATCTACTCCAACACCGTCCTCTGCACATTCTTCTCAGTATTTATCCAGTAAACATGCTGGTTATGCATATCCTCCTTCAACACAACCCTCCCAACCTCTCCCATCGACACAGGCGTCAGCGACTACTCATTCTTACTATCACGGGAATCCTTCCGCGAATTCGTATTATAGTGCCCCACACCAACCTCAGCAGGCACATGGTACTGCCTCTAATCAAATACCAGCTCAACCGCAATCCCGACCACCGTCAACGTCAAATCAACATCTAGCGGCAGCATATCCTCCAAGTCACTATGGTCATTCACAAAATCCACCTGCATCTACAACACCATACAGTCATTCCCAGCAGCACTTGTATCCCAGTGGAATTTCGCCACTTAATTATCCTACTTATGTTCCTCAAGCGCAGAGAACCCAAACCGGGAGTTACCCACCCGTACAACAGGGTTACCCCCCTCCACAGTCACCGTATTATCAAGGTCCACCAGGCTTGCGACCGTCTACTCCTACCGGTCCTCCTCCGCCAACGCATCAGACAAGTGCTTCGTATCCAACCGCACATCCACCATCTAGCCACGCTAGTACACCAGCAGCAGTGATTCCTCCAGGCAAAGGCTCTCCGTCGTCTGCAGAAGCCAGTGATATGAAACCTCCTCAAAACCCTTCCACTTCCGGTAAAAGTCCAAAGTCAAGGAAAAACTTGCTTCACATGCTTCGTAACTCGGTAGAGAACCGAATGAGTGAAAAACAAGACAAGGATAAGTTTCAATTCAATCACCAAACTTGGAATTTTCACGGCAAAAAGTATAATACAACACTCCCGCAACTAAACAATGCCAATAACAACGGGCAAATTCCACCCGGTGGAGTAGCGTCTCCTGGAGGTACCGGCTTCGCAAGTCGCCCCGGATCACCAAGTGGGTCCAGTGCTCACAGTGTAGATGCTCTAAGTAAAGCTTCCACAGGGCAGCAGTCCTCCAAATATGACAGTGGTTCATCGTCCTACGGGGGCAGCTCTTCTACGGCTTCTTCCACACACGGAAACAATGCTGGTAGTGAAGGTTCAACTACATCGGGTATAGGTTCTCTATCAGATTCATCACACTACAACAGAATTAGGACCAAAGCAGAAAAGAAGCAGTTGTTTCCTAACTTACTTAGTCAAATTGAGCAAGAAAATTCGCATAAAGAGGCAGAAAAGCTATTGCAACAACAACAGCAGCAGCAGCAATATCTGCAAAGTGGGGGCAACTTTTATGTTCCTCCAATAACCCCGGCTGCTGCTGCTGCTGCTAGCGGTGGACATGGTGGAAAAGGTGGATCAAGTTCAAATGCCCTTAATAGTAGTTCTAGTAAAAATAAATTAACAAATTCCACATCTGTGTTCGATTTTCGAGACGAAGATGATGACTTGATGGGATCTAAAAGAGCTCCACAAGTTCCTCCTCCAGCGTTAGTTGCAACTGGTACTACTACTATACCTCCTATAGCCGTTCCCGAAGGCAAGCCTCTAAAGAAGCCGAGATCTCCGAAGAAAGCTGCAGAGCCTGGGGCAAGGCGAAACAGTCTTCCGAAAGCGAGCAAAGGAGAGAAGTTGCCGAAGAAAGTAAAGCAAACCCCACAGCAGCAGCAGGAATTGATGGCAGCTGTGATCGATTCGGTTGCTGCTGCTTCTAGCCACGCAGCAGCGGCCGAGGCACACAAAAAGTATCTTGATAGTCTGAAAAACAAAGATTTGTCATTGTCTACTACCGCAATCGCCCCCGGAACTAAAGAGCCTTCTACTTTAACCACACCACTTAGAATACCCAACCCAAGCGCAATTGCTAGAGAAATAGTTCCACCACCACTACCATTATCACTTTCATCGGAGAAAGATGCCAAGGGTACTACATCCACTGCTTCTTCCATTACGAACAGCGGCGCTGCTGCTGATTCTAAACCAACCGGTACAAGTGGTGGCAGCAAATCTGCCGTAGTGAGCACTGCACTGGAAAGCATGGATGTGTTTTTAGATGTATGCGACTCATTTCTTGATGATCTTCAGTCAAACCCTGTAAGTATTAAATCCAGACGAGGTGGGCTCTGGCAGAAGCTCAAGGAAAAGGCAAAACCAAAGGCTGGTGATGGAAACAATGTAGACGTCGCAGCACCAGTCAAAGTTAGGAAAGGTCGAGTTGGTCCTCGTTTGAAAAAGAATTCAAGTGAGGAGGATTCAGACTTTGAAGTAGAAAAGTCATCTGAGGAGGATGATGAAGAGGAAGATGAGGATGAAAGCGAGCACAGTGACAAATCCGACTCTGACGAAAGTAATTCCTTGTCAGATGTGTCTGGAAAAGGGTCCAACTCTGGAGATAGCTCTGGAATACAAAGGAGTAGCAAGAAGGGAGCTGCGCTCAAAAAGAAAAAGAAAAGGGTCATCGAGTCAGAAGATGAAAATTCTGAGAGCGGAAATGAGGGTAAGGATGCAAAGGCATCTGGGGATGAAAAGTCGGCCAGAGGGAGAAATGGAAGTCGAAGTGCGTCGAGTAAAAAACGATCCGTGTCAAAAGCTACCAGCAAAGCAGAGTCTTCAGATGTGGGAACCAACAAGGGCTCCTCACGAAGGGGTTCTGAAAGGAGAGGCAAAGGTGAGAGTGCACGAGGCCGGTCTGGTGGAAGAGGTGGAGCGAAGGGAAGTAGGAGGATATCTGCAAGAAAACGCAAGACTGTGCTAAGAAATAAATCGGGAATAACTTCGCTAAGTGATTTGGACGAGGATGAGGATGCTACAAGTAGAACTTCTATTGGAAGTGAAAGTGACGCTAGTGTGGACTCCGATTCGGAAGCATCCAGTTTTGATGACTCGTCCATGTCGGATGACTCTGACTCAAATGGTCTGTCTGGCGACTCTGACTCTGAAGAGGATTCTGATGGGCAAAGTTTTACGAGTTCGCGTAAAAGGAAAAAGAGCATGACGACAGGCGGGAAAAAGGCTAAACGAGCAAGACTCAGTAAAAGTAAAAAGAGGGGAGAAAAGGATAGAAAGTCTAGAAAGTCTGGTAAGAAAAACAAGACTGGTACAAAGAGAACTCGCTCCAGTTCCACAAAGAATGGAAAACCTGGCAGCCGTAGCACAAGTACAAATGGGAAAAAGGATAAGGAGAATATACAAGATAGTGAGTTTAGTGATGATGATAGTAGCGTTGACATTAAAAAATCTCGTAGTCTTCGCTCACGATCCAGAGGTCAGAAACAAGGCGGAACCAGGAAACTCCGACCAAAGAGAAACTGCGCTCCCGCACCGGGTAATGGAAAGCTGAAAGATATCAGTGAGAGTAAGCATAGCATTTTCTCTTAATATTATATGAATCCCACTCATTCCATTCTTTGCACTTCATATACCACAAAGAAACTCGCCATGTTTTCCCAATGCCCGCAAAACTAATTGAATGGTAGGGAATATTGTACATTATATAAATTCCAAGCACTTGAGCAAAATAGGTTGTGAAAGAAGAAAACTAAGCTGAGAACCATCATTACATGAGAGTTAGAAAAGGTTACATTACATGTAATTATATTGTGGCATAGATTTCATTGCATGGTTAAAATTGTAACAAATAACTTGCAATCATTGAATTATTATTTAAATTCTCTATTTCAGTATGTCATATGCAATGGTCGAAATGGATTTACAAAACTTTTGTGCTTAAAAGTACACAATAATAGTGTTTTAAACTTGTATGGAAATGAAACTGTTGTAGACTGCATGGAGTAGTATCGGCAAATGTCTAGTTTGAACTCATGTAGAGAGCACAAAAATTGGTTTGCTTTCACTCGAGGGGAAACACGCTGCTGGCATATTACACAGTAAATACATTAGAGCTTAGAGTAGTGTGTGCAGGATTGATGCGTCCTCCAAGAAACAGTGAAATTGTATAGTGAACGAGTATGCGTCGTTACAATAGTAGGGGAAGTTAGTGCGGAATGTGGAACATGATAGTGTAAGCAAGCGACAAAATAAAGGCTAAAGTTAGTGCTCTGTTGGTGAGTTACAATCTCCGGTTATAAAGTGTATGTTGCCTTCCCAGAAGCAGAATTCTCTTCGTTTCCTTTGGAGGGTTTCCTTGAAGAAGGAAATGTTTCATTCCTTTAGTTCAGTTATTAGTCTCCCCATGCGATCGACTTTCCTTTTCCTTCTGTCTGTGCTCGCGATGGAATAAAATAACAAAGCTATCAGCTTCCATTTCAAGCAAAATATAATTCCTTACAGCGAGTCACGGATTATTTGAAATTTTTTGAATCACGGTTTTATTTCATAACTTCCAGGAAAGTACAAAGCAATGTTGATGACATAGTATCAAATATTGTAGTAGTAATGGCACTTGTGAGTTTTTAAAATGAGATTTACAAATATTTTGTTCTGAATTTGAGCTTCACATTACAGTTTGTTTGACATATTGTATGCACGAAATACATTTTTTCAGTTTCTAAAACGTATTCAGTATTTAATAACAAATAACGTTGCAGATAAACGAAACCTATGTTTTAGACAGTCTGACAAACATTATATGTATGTTGTAAAAAGGAATGTTGATTTTTCCAAGAATCGGGAAACCAAAATACTGGAATGATCTGTTGTTTTTTCATTAGCAACATGCAGCATAATGGTCTATGTAAACCGATACTCAAATGGGCTTAATATAATAGTTTGAGATTTTGCTGAAACAGATACCAAACATTTCCCCTCTTCTTCTCATATTCCATCTTATAATGGATCAAATAAAATTTAAAGTAGAATCATATGCAGAGAAAATAATAAAACAACAATAAAACAACAAACTTCAGTAAAATCTCAAACGAGAACTCTCCCTATGAGCCAGTGTTTTACGTGTGCGTTGAATTGAATAATACGATTTCTGATTCGACAACTTAGATTTTGAATCAGGCACGCATGATCATTCAGTGATTATAACATACTCTATTATATAAATGATTTTTTTGCGGGGGACTCGCTTAGTTGTACATATTGCATCAATATAATCCAAACAATAATTTGTACAGTTTATAGTTTTTCTTTTATTATTTTCCTTCCTACGGATGCGAAACAGCGTTTGAATAAAACACGAAATGTAATTCAGTTTCTTATGGTGGTAACAGTAACAAAAGTAACAATGCAGTTTAGATTACATACAACATGGTAAAGGCTCGTTTCCTTTTACTCACTCACGATATGCACGATGATGCCAACACAATAGTACAGTGAAAAGGAAGTTAATTGATGATCCATGAGAACATGCACGCACCACACATATTCACTACTCGCTACGACCAACATATCTCCAAACACGTACATATATTTAAAGTCAAACGCTGTTTTGCACCTCGATCTACATTTTTCTGTTTGCTTACCTGTATCTGGTCTTTACCTTTGCAACACTCATTCGTTCCCTGCTCGCTGTTTTTTAAACGTAAGATATGACACGTTTTGTGTTTCCGTTTCTACACCATAAAATACGTGAAGCAAACTAAGCAAACCCCTCTCTATATTCTTGTCTTTTTTTATTTCCAACCGTTTCGCGTAATATGTACACAAGCATACGAATTCGTTCTCCACATCCAACAGCACAAGGACATGCGGTATGCATGGCAGAGAGGTAGGAGTGAAGCACAATACAAAAAGAAAAATGTAGATGACAGACATGCAGACTTACTTTTTGTGCATTTGTAATGATCTTGGTGATGATAATATGCGTTTGGTTTTGGTCGTGGTTTGGATAAGTATTGATTTAGTATTGCTCTGGAAGGGTAATGTGTGCGCGCTATTTGTTGTGTGTTCAATACATCGGAAACGCAAGCTAATAGCTAGCAATACTCATCGTCCGTCCGTCACAATAATGTAATACAGCAGCAGCGGTCGGTTGTCTTGCCGTTGTCGCTGAAAGCGTTCCTGTTGTGTGCCTGACATGTAGATTAGTTGTCATATTAAGTCCTGCTGTTAGTTCATGTTTGGCATTTGGAAGGACTGGAGTTGATGTACACCTCATTTTTGCCATTATGAGCAAAGAGGACAACTAATCAACTACTTACCTAGTTATATAGACATTTTCTTAAGAGAAAACCAAACAGTGCTGAAACTAAAATTCAAGGAAATTAAATTTGTATTCAACTCTCAAGTTATTGTAAGCACATTTGTTGAACCGCATTTTATTCCAAATTTCAATTGTCTATCGTGACAATTACTTTTGTGTTTGAGAATTCAATCAAGAATACCAACAACTATCACGACACGACATTTTCGCCACGTAGTTGCTTACAGTCAATCAATGTTTCAGTTCATTATGCTTGAACGCTGACCACAGGGCAGTGTAGAATAATAGTGAATAGTTTTTTTAAATCACTTAAGTCACGCGGTTAAGTCCAGTCAACTTGCAAAAGCTCAGAAATTTGTATCGCTTTGTTTTAATCTAGGCATCAGTTTTCATTTCAAGTGTTCAACGTTTCTGTGTCACGATTCCCTGGTCAAAGGACATTTCAAGAGATAAATTGTAAACTCCACTTGTAAGTTTTTACCATAAACCTGACACGGTCTTAGAAAATCGATTTGTATGATAACTGTCAATAATGCTGGTTGTGTGTACATAATCGACCGATTTTACTATAACATTGTCCGACATATGTGTCCAAGCGCGTACAATATTCTAGCACATATATCGATCCCTGTCGGTTCAAAATGTTAGACCCATTTAAAGAAGCGCCTACAAAACCCAAAACCTAATAACATAAAATATAATATTTAGCAAAAAATACTTTGGTGTACACTATTATGTAGGTATGTACTGCTTATTATTGCATACGAATACCAAGAGGCTGGAAGCATACAATATCTATTTCAGACTGAAAATTCTCATGATATACATATTATTTTACTTTTTATGTCCTTTTTCACTCGTGATACAGGCAGTGGAGTATACAGGCAAAATAATAATTGTGTTTGAATAGAATTGAATTAACATGGCATTGAATATTCATTCACAATGACAGATTGAGTTGGATCGATTGTTATAAGTTGAGTGGCTCCTATTCTGCCATCACTCATAATTTTCATCACCCTTTTCTTAGAATATCACTTGTTGGTGTCTGCTATTATTGTACTGTGCTACCAGCGCTAATATTTCATTTTTGCGTATTTTGCCATTTTATCGTATAGTTGCATCAATAATCACTCAACCGAAAATAAACCGACGGAAAACTAAATCACTTGAGGTTACAAATTACAAATTTTGCAAGTACTGTTTATTTATTCACTCTGTACTCGAACCTATGGAGAACGTATAAACCATTAGATATTCCATTTAATAATATTGCGGTGCTGGCGATCATGTTGTTGTGGAAGTGCGTGAGTTTAGTTTATACATAGCTTTTTCCTCGTAAGTTCATATCCTTTTCGTTAAACTTTGTATATCAGCAACAAGCATGGGTTTTGGATGAATGAATACTTTTCAGTAAGTGCAATTAAAAGCTCCACGCAAACGCAGCAACAGAACACACCAACTTACCTTTTATTTGCTCAGCGTTATCTGCGTGATGTAGCCACACTAACAACAACATAACATGCAATGCAACACACCAGTAGTTGATATAGTGTACGCATATAAACGCACACGCGTCTTTTCTGTCGATTCCCTGTGCTTGTGCTGATACGGTTAAAACCCTCCAAAAATACCACACTTGCAACAACAGCCATAATACTCGAGGATAAGGAAATTTTGTGTAACTTGGGTAAACATGCACATCCTGAATACATAACTCGTTGAACAAAAGATTGCAATAATTTTTTATAATCTGTAGAGTATAGAATAGATGCATGTAAAACGCGTTCTCGGAATTCTTAAATATCAGCCTTTTCCGTATGTACCAAAGAATTTAGCATTTTGTGTAATGGTTAATGGCACATCGTTGTATTTCTAATATCCAATTCAATTCAATGCACATATAATTTAAATAATATTAGTATATCGATAAAATTTTTGCAAACTCATTCAAAGTTCTCGGAAGACGATTTTGCTATGAGTTTTTGGAATTATTGCACCTGCACCATGCAAAATTTAAGTCACATTGCTCTTCCCATGCATTTCTTAGCTCTGTTCCGTATAGTGCATGTACGTTTAGATTGTTTAGAGGATCCCTTACTCACTACGCTCCATACCGTTGGCAAAGATATAATACTGTCCTTGGATTGTCATCGCTTATTCACGATGGGATTTTTCAAGGCAATGAGAGAGAACTATAATCGTTCTTGAAGAGCAAGTATATAATTCTGAGTTGCTCTTTGCTTCACATAGCAAATACTTTTGCAATCGACATTTAATCTTTTAAACAATCGGTAAATTATTTGTCAGTTCGCTATACATATGACGTAATATATATTGATTGGATAATGAATGTACTAAAAGAAGCATAATATTCTACTCAATTGATAAAATCATGACCACTAAATTTGTGAGTTCTAGATTGTTGATTGTAGAAGCAATAGTGTGTACAAAGAAATCCTCGATCGCGAAATATTTTTATTTTACTTTCTTAAAAATAGACGCGCCGGTAACTGTACCAAGTACCTGTATAATGTACACTCCAGCTCCAGTCCTCTAAAAATACTCCCATCAAATTAATCGCTTTTCTTGCATCATCTTGGTCCGCATTATGAAAGGACCTTCTTAACATTATTTCTCCACAACTTCTTAATGCAAAAGTCTGCTGAAATTGCACATTTTAATTACAGTCTTATCGAATTTATTTCATCAAAACTTCTGCTGTAAAGCTCGTATGAAACTTGAGTGTATTTACCAGGTGTGAATCAATGTTAAATTCGAATTCTTTTTGCAAAGTTGGTTGTTGTAAGTGGCATGGCTTAAGTGATATGAGGCATTGGCGTATTATATTTCTCGTCAAAGTAATTTCGCTTGTTACTTCCTGATGTGCTCGAATATTCACTTTTGTAGCCACTTGAACAGTCGTAAAATAGCTGCTTCGTTGTTGTACGTGTGAAAAATGCAATTCTACTATTTATTTCATGTTCATACTGTTTGGATGTGTCATGTCCCAATCAGTATTGTATTTAGGTACTCGTTTTCTCTGTTCTTAATAGCTCATAATATTGTTCTCGAGTTACTTCAGATTTTTAATTTCATTTACATGTAGTGTGACGCATAAAAATTGATGGCCTGTTCTGTGAATGGTTGTTGAAGATGAAAAGCATAAGACGGAGAAAATGTGCTGAGGGAGGATCATGGATGTGAACGAACAAATTCGTATCTCTGTACAGTACAGTTTCTGAAATGTACGCTGTCCGCCTTGCCAGTGCCACAAAGCGATGAAGCATAGGGAGCATAATAATACCTATGGATAGATATTGTCCAGACATACAAGTGTAGGAATCATTAACTATCATTGAATGTATAACCACATCTTCCCGTTTGCGTACTCATTATTGAAGATTTGTTTGGCCATGCCAGACGCACATTCAGGAGCTAATAGTCAATCTGTCAGTGGAATACATCAGCTACGACTAGTGTTAAATTGTATATTATTCATCATTTAGTCGTCATTCCGTTTTAAAAGTGCCAAGCACAAAAATGCATGAGGGCATGCACACCAATATGTCGATGCGTTTGCCTAGTAATAATTCAGTCATGTTTTTGGGGTTCACCCCATCAGTACAGCTATTACAGCAGTCACAGTCATATATAACTACAATGTTGAAAAAACAAACAAAATAGTAAATTATGCACTTTCTCACTCACACCAGGGCTTTTAAATATTGTACCTGTAGATTGTAGTTGGGCTGGTATACATTTTTATTATTATTAGTGTGTATTTTTCATATTGAAAATTATTTCAATATATGTGCATATGGCAGTTGCGGCTATTATCAACTTTTATCTTATCGGCTACCAGCCCCAGTGCACACTTTTTGTTTTTGTGTTGGAATGATCTATTTGTCTCCAGATTAGTAGCAATTTAAATCTCACACAGGGATTTAATATGTAACTGATAAAACATAAAAGGAGATGGATAGTTCATTTTCATGCTTACTTAGATCAATATTAGTCAGTCACTATTGTTTGGTAGAATCTTTGTGGCTGTCCTAATGCTGTGCCTTGGCATAGCAGAAAGGACACACGATTCATGGACACTTTGGGCGAGAATGATAATTATGGAAGTGCAAACATTGGTATTTCAATGGAGGCTGCTACGGGTAGAGTTTTTCCCAATTTAGAGAATAAAAACATTTTCTGTTTCCCGTAAATAATTTTTAAAATTTCTTTTGAATTGTTGAAGGCGATGAGGAGGTCGCAGAGGGCGGAGGATCGTCCGGCGAGGAATGGATTATGAGAACAGAGCTTGGCAAGAATAAGAGAAGAATCGTTTTTGGTGATGGTTCAGAATTCCAGCGTCCCGGTTGGGAAGAAGAGCTTATCGACTTTAAGAAGAATAAGTTACGAATGCCCCATAAACTGATCCGCGTGTCGAAACCGTCCTCCTTGTCTTTGTCACCTTCCGGAAATGGAGCTCAATCAACGACTTCCTCCATAACCGGAGCAATCACTGAGACTGGAGTTTCTCCAGCGAAATCAACCAAAGAAAACAAAAGTCCTAGCACGCCAGCCAAAGGGTCCAAGCAACAACGGCAAAAGGAAAAGTCACCAGAAAAGGACTTACCTGATCTCATCAAAGAAAAACCGGTGGAGAAAGAGACAAAGGAGAGGAAACCGAAAGGTCGCGCGTCAAAAACAGCTACAGCTACTTCAGCTCCGGGCTCTACCACTTCTACGCCTAGTAAGGTAGACAACGCAACGCCTACCAAGAAGGAGAGGATAAGCAAGAAGGAGAAAGAACCTGCTGTCTCCACGGACAAGCCCAGTAAAGGAAAAGGGAAAGGAGCTAAATCAAAGGTTGTGGTGGAAAAGAAACCTGATATTTCCGAGTCATCATTAGATGAACCAGCCATTGGAAGAGTCGTGGAACAGATGAACGCTGCAGCCAAGAGAGACTGTAAAAGTGGGTCAAGTAATAATGTTAGTGCAAGTGTAAAGGCAACAATAGACGCGGTAGTAAAATCATCAGAGAAAAAGGATGATCAAGTGAATAGTGAAAGTAAAGGGAAAAAGGCATCATCCAGTGCGGCATCCAAAGCTGGTGCTAGTAACAGTGGTGATAGTGCTACTCCTAATGCAGGAGCTGGAAATAGTAGTGAAACATTACCGCTGCCAAATGCAGAAGTACCTTCGCCGTCCTCCAGCGCATCAGCAGCTACAACCACTCCCGTTGCCAAAAAGGCTCTGAGACGAAATAAGTTCAAGAGTGGTTTTGACTACATTCGCAAGAAGAAAAAGTCCGCTGCTGCTGATGGTTCTGCAGCTGCTCCTCCACCGAAACGGGTTAAGGTGAGTTCTCTTTCGTCTTTGTTCCTTTAATACATACCGAAACCGGCCAGTACGTGGTATTATATACCCGTAATATGTTCCTTTGACAAAAGTGGACTGGTGCAAAAGTTTGGATATGCTACAGTAAAATGCTTATAGACCACATTAGCGCCATATAACATCGCGTTCTTCTAATGCGTAATTGTGTACGTATGTTTATACGTACTGGTACGTGGGAGTTGAAATGTCTTTGATCTAGTCCATATATCATTACTTGCAAGAAATTTTACTAAAAGGATACAGAACAAAATTATATGATAAAGTATTGAATTACTCAGTCCTAAGTAATTTTTAAAGAATTCTCTTTTTCTTACTTAATGCTAAGTATTTACTATTAAAATCTTTACACTAATTTTATGAATACATTTGTACACTTATTATTGCTGCTTGGCTTGATCTGCGAAACGAAACGGGACGTGATACTTAATTATGTAAGTTTCTAATTATCTTAAGATGTTTGGTTTCAATTTGAAACTTTCAAAATGCACTTTTACCTAAATGCTGTATTTTTTTCTTTTTTAAAAATAAATTTCTTATTGTAATATTGTCTATGTTTATAAAACAAAGATAACTGGGTTTTATATGTTCATAAATAATTTGTACCTCAGATTAGAAGCTTTTAGCAAAATCATTTTTTCTTTTAGTAAAGAATTTCTTTTTCTGCTTGTAAAGATGAAAAGTAAAAGCTACGCCAGTTGTTTGAAGAAAGAGAGAACTTGTAGTAGGCGTAGGCTATGTGTGTTTTATGAACTTTTGAGATAATCTGGATTTTCGTTTTCCTCACAGTCTGCTGCTGAAAAGAACACGAATGTGGAAGATATACAGGCGGAAGTGAGAAGTTGGGTACTGAACAAAGGACTTGGTGAAACTGCATTGCATCGAGCTGCACGACTTGGATATCCCGATGTGGCCGCTTGGTGTCTAGACACAGATACTTGTCAGCCAAATTGCAAAGACAATGCTGGGTACACTCCACTCCATGAGACTTGTATAAAGGGCAATTTGGAAGTTGCCAAAGTATTACTTAGGTACGGGGCCAATCCATCACAAGCTGCTCCTGGAGGCATTAGGTATGGTCTTTTATCATAATCACTCTACTCAGCAATTCTTTTGTATTCTCCAGGGAAAGTCATATTATAAGTTTTTTTTTCTTTTGCATAGACCTTTACACGAAGCTTGTGAGAATGGTCACGTTGAACTAGTCAGACTGCTCATCTCCTATGGTGCCGATCCAACCGTAGCGACGTACGGTGGTCAGACTCCCTTGGAATTGGCTGAAAACCATGAACCTGTGAAATTGCTTCTTCAGCAACATATCAGCGATGTACAGGGACGAGAGGATAGACGCTGGGAGTTCCGAGGATCTGGGTGCTGGTCAGAAATACCGTTTGACAGTGGATATGATGTTACAGACGATCCTCCCCTCGCTGAACCTGACTTGGATGACATGGATGGTTTTGAATTTGAAGCTAGTGAGATGCCTCTTCCTACCCTGTATCGACTAAAGGTGTGTGCATATACGTGTTTTTACCAGCGTTATTTTCCTTTTCAAATATCAATTTTTATAATGAATTTTGTATTATTTGAATTTGCAGGATCACAATGCTCATTACGTACTGCTAAACGAAGTCTTAAGCTACTTAAAGCAGCCAAGAGACAAAATTCTGGAAAAATTACCGGGTGTGGAGGTTGTAGAGCTCAACTCTAACGATTTTCTTGAACAAGCACATTGTTGCCATTTACTAGGGGAAAAGTTCAACTTTAATGCTATCTCAGAGCTAACTCTCGTCAGATATGATGATCGGATGAAGCGAATGTTAGGCGTTGAGAGCTGTAGGATAAAATAACGCTTAATTCAACCTCATATTAAATTACATTATTAATATGATACATGAACGACGCATTACCACGCTAAAACGAATTAGTCAACTAAAGTTGGTGATTATGTACTTAATTCGAGAACAAATTAGCTCTTTTTATAATGTGCACATAATTATCGTTCCGTCAAAAAGTATACTTAAAATAATATCTGCATTTTGCGATGGGAGTATTTTAGTGTTTTGGAACCTAGAAGATGAAACGAATAATGGTATGCAACGAGTTAGGAGTCAAGTTTACGGACACCGTAAGGAAATTGTGAACATATTCTAATTCCAAGAGTTTCCATTCGAGGCATACCCTTTAGAGATCTATTATAGAGTATAAAGAGGAATCTAAAAACAGGATTTTTAAACTCAACAACGCAAACATACAATTTGCTATTACTTTTAAATTCACAAATATTCTGAAATGTTAAGTAAGGCCGAAAATAGTACCATGAAATTGTTCAACTTTGATTTTATAAATATAAATTGAACAAAAAATGTACTGAGAGCTCATATTTTGAAATGAATGGATGTAACGTTTTATGTATCGGTTGCACCCGAGTACCAAAAAGTGTACCCATGAAGGGTTCATGACGTATAAAAAATAATGTTGTTATTCTCTATAATCTTAAGTTACTTTTAAACATGGAACGTACGATTTTGTTATTTGTTTTTACACGTATTCGTCAGTGATCGTCTCATTTTTGTTAACCACATTGAGGATCTATTATTAATATTTTGTGATAAAGCTTTCTTTTCCGTTAACTAATCTAATTAATTCTTCGTTTTTTAATTTATATAAAACGTTGTTTGTTTACAAGTCATTTTGAAGTACATTTCGGTACAACTATATGATTGAATCCGTTGTGATCTTTTAATAAATTAATATTACGCAGTGTTTTCAGCAGGGCTTTGATAAGATAGGGAAAATTTACTCCTATATAATACGTATATTTATGGAATAAAATAGTCATAATGCGTATTGTGAGAAATAAAGGATAGCGAACATAGTTTGTAGTGCGTACATATAAAAATTATGTATTAACAACCTAACAGGTCTATTTATATCTCATCATATAATATGTATATGATCTGCGAAATATGCGTACGAGATTTATTCTTCGTACAGGGCACATCGTGATAAATACGTATTATTTTAATTTTTTATGTTCGTATTAGGTTTCATTAATATCAGTGGAACAGAAGTACTCTAAAAATTCCGATGCCAATAGCACTTCGGAAAATAAAGTTATGGTTTGATTTCCAAATTTTGTGTCAGTGTGTGGAACAAAGCAAACTGTAGCCAAAATGATGCAGGAAGTTTTAAAAGGAATTTTAAAATGTATCCTAAAACGATGTTGTTCAAACCACAGTGAATTATTGAATTTCACTCAAAACGTTTGGAACTTGTACAGTACAGTTTAGTAGTCAGTCAGCCAGTTTGTGTACCGAAATTTAAAGTATACACTTCATTTATAATTTATGGAAATTTTTTGATTACGAACCTATGATTAACAAGAGTAGAAAATAGATATTCGTATTATTAATATATTAGTTTGAAGAGTTACTGTAAATAGTATTTATTAGGTAGTTGATAGGCTTAAAATTAAAGCTAGTTTAATAATTGTTCATTTAATACTATTATTGTGAAGCTCTAAAATATAAATTGAAACACATTATATTAAATTACACTATATATATCATGTACTCCTAAATCGAAATCAACTCTTTAAAACAACATACTATATGTTTTGTGCAATAAACGGTTTCTTAACAGAATTGTATGATGGGCGCTTACTTTTATTCGTTACTTCGTTCTTGTTAATGTGATAACTTCAGCTAATCTCATCATTGTAAGAAAAACTCATACACACATAAGACTGTCTTATTTTGCTATGCACATAGCTAACCGCATGCAATGATGTCTTTTCTGGTAAGTGCATTGTGTAAAATAAGATGCATAATTATAGGTGATAATGTTAGTTGTTCTTAAAGTTTCCGGGTTTTACCCACATGTACACAGTAAACTGTACGGAGGAGACATACTTTATGCGTTCATAAAAAAGATTGATATATTTTATCAAAGATTATACTATATAGTCCCATTGTTTTTCTATTCTGCATTAATGGGGATACAATTACACGTTAATACACATACCTACCTAAGTATTTGCATTAATGTTGTCTCATAACACCTCAGATTATGCCAGATTGAATTACTTGGCATTAATAATTATTTTAACTTGCTAATTAATACAATTTAGTATTAACAGCCATATAATCAAACCAAGGCCATATATTTAAGAACCTTGCGTTGTTCGACTCTTTCAGTCAAATCTTCACATACAAGTCGGTTATGAAACAGAGCGTGTGACCTTTTATTACGCAGTTTGTTCTTGAAACCCCATACTCATATTAAATGGCGCGACTAGCAGCAATTTCTCTTTTTCTTTTCATCGCTTGGCATTTGCCAGGTAAGTTTAAAACAATTATTCACTTTTATTTAAAGTACTTGTACACACGATTGATGGAAACGCTTCATCCCAGGAAAGTCTACACAGGAGCGAGAAGTACTTATTAGGGACAGACTAGTTCTGGTCCTCTGTGATCAGATCCACGAGTATCTAAACACGGGGAAACTTCCACCACCAATAAAGAAAATGCCGGAGAAATATAGGAAAGGTATTTGAATTCATACTTTCAAAAACTACTAAAAGATAAAAGTAAACGTAGTTTGGCTGCTAATACCATACTTCAATCCCCTCAGTCAAACCGGGCGTTGCTGGAAGTATGAATGGATTCAAGGTTAATGTGCCGGGAGAAAAGAGAAAGAGAGAGGCTGACTACTATGAGCACGAGCATCCTATTTTGGATTTTCTCTATCTGTAGAACTGTTGTTATAAGTTTATTAATGATTTCTTGAAACATGAATACTATTTTTATATGAATAAAGCGCGTTTTGAAATTTGCGACTAGTTTAAAGAATTGGCATTGGAAATAAAAAGTATGCATAGGTAGATGAACATTTCATTTTCCAGGATGGACTCTCATTCTATCTAGAGAGTCAAGGAAATCTTTTCGTCTAATAGTTGCATCCAATTGAAGAAACCGTATTATACCATACCAGACAGACAAAAAACAATAAACGACATGTCAAATCACCCTACCAAAGACGTTAGAGCAATGCCTCGTTTACTTCCGCTTTCGGTGAGCATGTCTGATGCACGAGATTGTATTCATCAATTCATCCACAAAACGTAAAACATTAGTAAACACTATCATTTTTATTTGCCAATGACTATGGCACACATCTCAACTACATATTAATGGCTTTATGATATTTACATCACCACACAGCCTTCAGTTTCATATACTTTTGTCAAGCAAGGTGACGAGGTGAGTTGAGTTGGAAAGAATTTATTGCATGTGTAAAATAGATATTTCATTTTTATATTAACCATTAAGTTAAATTATTAAGTAGTTATACTATATTTATTGCTTCTTCATAACCACCACTAATAAGTTTGTGTTCCATTAAACTAAAAAGCCAATTTGACATCATTAAAATATAATATTGAATATAGTGGCAGTTTTATTGTCCCTTCAAATTGCAATTTGATTTCTTTGAATGAAATTAATTTTGTTTTAAAATTAGGAATCCAGGCTTTTAACAAAATAATGCATTTTATCATCTCAATTTCGGTTTTCTGCCTTGTAATCATTTCTCACATTGGTAAGTGTATTATATTTAATATAATCCCATTACCTGGCATAAGGCAAGCTACCCGCATAGTCTTCTGAAAAATTAAATCTTGTTTTGCCCCAAAATAGACCTTGCCAAAGCACAGGACGCTTACGACGGACATTATGATCTCAAGGCCCGTGACGCTGCCTTCCTCTGCACAATTATGGACGATTATCTGAAAACTGGAAAGCAGCCCAGTTTAACCAAAACGTCTCCAGAAAAACTGGACAAGAACAGCTTTACGAAGGGAAAGCCTTGCTGGAAATTTGCTTGGGTTCCTTGCGGTATAAAAACATCTTTGCAACATGAACATACAATTAACATTTATTATAACTTTGTGCTAACTTTTCTCGCAAAATATTTTAGATGCTGCTAGCTACCAGCACTCGCACCAACGACCTTGCGGTTGGTATCAAATGCAGCACGCTCCGGATGGGGAGTGCAACTAATTTTTGAAATACAAAATATCTTATGTCAAATTCATTCACTCATTCATGCGCATTGTATAACAAACTGAAAAGAAACAAATAAAACTTTGGTTATTTTGGTACATTGGCTGTTTATCTTTAGCATTCATTCAATTATAATATGAAAAGAACCGTTTCTCGCAGTCAATTCAATCAAACCCTTCGGAACACTGAACCAAGCATGATGAGACTAGATGGATTGGATTTGAAAGTTGGCGGTCATTCGACTGAAGTAACTTTGTTGCTGCGTATTGAAAAGGAGAATGTATGCTTGCACTTGCTCGCATGTAAAAACATAATTCAAATGCACGCTGGTCAGAAAATGATTTGAAACGTGAGTTTTGGGTCATCTGTGCCGGCCAGTTTTGAAACTCCGCAGGGAACGCAGAAAACAACCAGGTCATTGTTTGAAAGGTTTGAAACCGCACTTGTACGCCTGCGATTGAGTAATTTTTGAGTCTGCGGACTTTGGTGGACATTGGATTTGAATGAAGTGTGTCCTTTGGAGTGATCTAGTTAAGTAAATCCTTTACGAAGAAGCCTCATTGTTGGCTGGAGTCTCAGAACCAATCTAAAAATGGCACAGATGGCGATGCCAAAACCAGAAGACAATGTTGATGAAAGCACGTTGGAGTTGGAGGATATAAAGATGACGGAGACGGGAAATGCCTTGGAGGATATAAAATTGGAAGTAGAGCATGTGACAGCGGACATTAACGACATCAAGTGCCTAGTTTTACCTGCAGCCGAGAAGAAAAAATCAGCAAGGAAGAAGGAAGCAGTGGAAACGACGACGGAAACTGTGGAGCTGGTGGGTTTCTCTTTAATTCTAGTTTTTCGATTCTTTGTTTTTTGTATTGTATTTCGTATAACCAACCATAAATACTTTTCATGACGTTGCAGAAAAGGAAGCCAGAATTAACTGCCGAAGATGTGCTTTGTCCAATCTGTTGGTCCATCCTTTATGAACCTACAACGCTCCCATGCAAGCATTCCTTGTGTTTGGCTTGTTATCTGAAGCACGCGGAAGAAACTTCATTGTATTGTCCCTGTTGCCGTCGACGCTTATCCATTTGGAGCCGAAGAGCCAGGAAGCGCAATGAGTTAGTGGATGAGGTCTTATGGAGGCGGTTGAAAAACGAGGTAGGTTGACGTCTTTCAGGTAGCCGGGTGTGGGAATTAAAAAGCAGATCCTATTGATAATATTATTGCTCCATTTAGTTTACAGAGTTGATTGAGGCAAGAGAAGCTGGGGACGACTCCCAAGATCTAAAAGTCGATAATCCAACGGTTAGAGATGCTCCTGTCATCCGGGATGGAACTTCTGCGGCCCCAGGAATGATTTATGAAGAATTAAAAGTGTTAATAAAACCCCATGAAGAGGATTTACGAAAGAAAAATTTGCAAAATGAAATTGCAAGTATTTCATTAATAAAGGAAATTGAGGTAACACATTATAGTTGAAGGATAAATTATTTGATCATCCGAAAAGTAGTTCCTTCTTTAAATAAAACATCTTAATGGTAATATATATTTTAGGAGGTGGAAAGAAAATCCGTTGTGGTAAAGGAAGAACAGGAAAAAGAGGACTTTCTTCTTGCCACTAAACTCAATGCAGAGATTAATGGGTTAGAGGAGCCAATTGGAATTAGAAAAAGTTCAAGAGACGTAAAGCCCAGAGTCCTGAGAGACTACTGCGTCCCTTCAACCTCAAGAAATAAAGGGCCACCTCTTTTGAATCGCCGTGGTACGAATAGCAGTAACATGGTTGCAAAGAAAAACAAGAAGAAAGCCATCGCTTCAACTTCAAAAGCAATGGTGCTTCCAAAGGACACTCATGAACCGGTCAAGTCTGAGGAGACTAGTTTGTATGCTGCTCAAAGCAGTGCTCCACCATCTCAAGAGGAATCAGAATCATCCATCATTGCTGAATGTTCTAATGAGCAAAGTCGTAATCAAACCGAATCATGTTCCAATAACGATGTATTTGATATTGAATATGCGCTTCGGTTGGCAGACGAAATTCTCATGATGCCTCCGGATGTCGTTATAGAGCAATTAAATCAAATCGATCCTGAGTATGAATTTATTCTGCCGAGTGACGAGGAGGATGAACCAGATATGCAGTTTTATTTCGATAAAGTCGGACTTGATAGTATGGAAATGGCTATTGATTATGAAAGGATGGAACAGGAAGCAAATAAGCTTGAAGAATTGAAAGCTAAATTTATACAGGAAGCCGAGGATAGGGAGTTTGCACTTCAGCTGCAACGAAATTTCAATTTGGGTATTCTAGAATCGAGAAGTAAAGACTCCAAAAACAACTACGGTCTGCGTAGTTGGAAACGACCAAGAGGGCCCGAGAATGATGGATAAGGAAATTAATTATTCTAAAAGTTGGCACTAACTGATTTAATTCTACTAATTTAAACAATTAAATCATAATATAGTCTAATTAAAAATTTTGCTAATAATTATTAAATCATAGTCAGATAAAATAATTTAATGTTTTACTATAATAAATAAGGTAAAATTCTGTATTCCGAGTTAATAGGTTAGTTTGTTTTGTTAGTAAAACAAATGACCTTTAACTTTAAAAAGTAAGTCAAAAAGTTGTAGACAACGCGCATGAAATTTTTATAAATAAAAGATTAACGTGAGCTATACTAATGTGGAAACTTTTCGTAAGTTAGTGCCTTTTATTGTAATTAAAGCACACAACCAAGACAATTAATCCATTTCAATCCTTTGTCAGTTTCCTCGAGGGGCTTATATTCCAGCCCAATCCATCCATCATAATTATTTTGAGCAATAAAGCTTAGCACGTATCGAAAATCTATTTCTCCGGGGCTGTCTGGCTCGTTTCGGGATGGCACTTGGGCTATTTGGATATGGCCTGCAAAAACAGCATGTTGATCAGAACCTATTTTTCAGTTGTCTTGAATAGTTTAATTCAGTAAAAGGACCTGTGTAAGGCAAAGATGATTCAATCCGTTTGGTAAGATTTCCATGAATTTGCTGAAGATGAAACAAGTCCATCATCAAACGTATGCTTGGACTATTAATTGACTTTATCATTGAAATTGCTAAAAAAATATAGAAAAATAAACATATAATGACACAACTTTTCCAACTAATGACAGCAGTAGATTTAAATTGCACTCGTGCTTGCTCACCAAGGTCATAATTATTCAATATGTACCCGGGCACAGTTTGATTATTAATCGGTTCAATAAGGCCTACAATGCCCCGCTTCTCTAAATCCGGCACTACAGAACGTAAGTTACTTTCCAAAGTCTCTAAGCATTTCTCCTGCTCCTTTGATAAATCCTGAGCAGGAAGTTTTCCACTCATGATATGTATTCTGAGGTTATCATTCCAATATCAAAAATAAGGTTGTTACTTCTACTTAAAATGTTCATAGTTGCCTGCTATAATGTATAACACGGTTTTGTATTCTGAAAATCGTGACATTGAACCTTTTACATCCAAGCGCTTCTGCATATTCAATGGACAGCTTCATTGCTTTTTTAAAGTCCTCTTCCCTTCCTGGAAGTGCAGCCAATCCGCATTCTCCAAGACTTGTTTCTCCTAATCATAATAATAGTATGTATGGAAAGTGTAAAAGCATCAGAAATTCAAGTTATATAATATTTTTAGAGAATAATACATAACAAAATGTACCCACCAGGATAAGAATTTATCAGTATTTGTTCTAATCCTACTTCTTGGCGTTTCTTTGCAATCTCTTCAATTGGAATGGTGTAAGGAAACCACAACTCAACACCCTTGAACCCAAGAGCCTTGGCTGCATCAAATCTTTGCAGCAAATTTTCCTTCTCCGCAAACATCATTGATATATTTGCACAAAATTTTAATTTGTTCATGGTTATTTGAGGATTCCGCGACTGCTTTCCTTCAAATTCGAATATAATAGGATTGGTATATTATTTATTCTGAAGTGTTTTAAAACTTTTACTTGCTACCAATTTTGCTATTATATTTTGAAAATATTTTAAGAGTCAGCTTGCAAAGTTGTGTTGAATAGAGTTGATGCAAAACTGCTAGTACACCTATTCCCGTTTTTGTGACATTTCTATGAGCACATGTTATTCCACTCCGTTCACAACCATGCACAAGACAAGACGGTAGAATTGTCAAGGTCATCCTAAATCCTAAGTAAACAACGCTTTCATAGAGTCTTTTTATACATGAACAAATGTGTACTACTATATTTTATGGTTGGACGATTTAAGTATGGAATATTTACATGAAATCGCATGATTTACTAATGAATGCCATTGATCCGTAAAAGTCTAGATTGAATTAATAAGTCAGTTTATTAAAAACAAATCCAACAGAACAGTACAATGCATATTAGGCATAACTCCTTGTGAAATAAAAAGTAATCTGAAATGGTTTACTTCTTAAATTAACTAAAACCTAAAACTTCACATCGTTTTAGTTGAATGTTACATGTACTCGGTATTTTGAGCTTGTAACACTGTTTTCCAGTCTCCTGTTTCGTAACATAATATTTTTTGTTGCTGTCATTATGTTCGATGTCCGCGTGTTTTTTAAATATTATATATTGCATTTTGAATTGCTTAAGAAATTCACAATAATAAATAGTTTATGGTATAAATAATAATAAATATAACAATACTTCATAAATAAATAAATAAAACTGAATTATAATCCTCAAAAGTAAGTAAGATTCAGTATTTAACATTTTAATAAATATATTATTGCATTTTTTCGTTTAAAAGTCATCTTAATATGATTACTATTACATCTAAACAATAAATTATGAACATAAAATGTACCACTAATTGTAAGTACCCCATCAATTGCATTTTGTGCTCATTTGTGTTCCCAGATATCTCCCTTTATTGAGCATAACGTTTTAAGAATAAGTTAGGTGCAACAACAATCTTAACAAGTTAAAAATTTCAACAAACTTACAGAATTATTCAACATTTTTCTATTATTGTAATTTGGCAAATATGGATTAAAAGTATTGATACTACATTATACATCTTCATGTGGATAAGTAACTCCTCAGATTTCCGTTGTATAAAACAATTATACATTATAATGCATTTACGTAATATTGAATAGGAATGATAACGGATGGTTCAGGAAAAAAACGGTATAAAACAAAACAGTAGCATAATATATTTTGCTAAATTGTATGGGAAATTAAATAAAGATGTTTAAACCAAATTTTTCTCCAAATAAAAATCACCACATCTTGTTAAATATGATAACAGGGAATGGTAAAACGTGACCAGGCTGTGGAGGCATGGTTAAGCCCGGCATTGGACCACTCGCCCTACGCTTTCGTTGACAAGTTTGTAGATGATGAATAGAATAATGCGCATAAGCTAGGAACGACGCTATCAAAATGGCAACCAGAACTGCCACTCCAAGTCCGAAAAATATAACTCCAAATCCGATTCGGGGCAAACAGATACCATAAACCAAGTCTTCCGCTGACCTCATCTTACCTCGTAAAACAACAGTTGGTTGAGCAACAGGAGTTGTTGAATTCAAAGCAAAGTTAAGATCCGCTTGGGAAACCACCCGAAACGTTCCCTGTACACCAATTGTGTCAGTAGTTCCGGAAACTGACCTTCGTTGTCTTAAGCTACGAGGTCCTTTTGGGAAGACGGGCCGGCGACCGGCAGCTGCCTTTTCAGCAGATAACGAATCATCTTCAATCGATTCAATGGGATCGCCTAATAATGAATAAAAACAAACAATGTAAATACTTTTTGCTCAAGACTTTTTACGGGTTGATGTGAGAAAGTATTAACCTTTCAACGCTTGAGGTTGGCTAATTGTTGCACTATTTGAAGTCTGCTCTCTTTTCTGCTCTGCGTTAACTCGGTCGCTCTCTTCCTTGTCTTGAACCATTTTTTCGGCTTTAATTTCATCATGGGCATCTTCCTCTTCTTGATTTTCATTGTCGCCATCGGCCTCCTCTTCCTCTGTGGCATCCTTTTGTGGTTCCCCTTGTCGTGCAATTATCTCTTCATTGTTATTGAGCTCATCTTTGTGTTCTGGTGGCAGCATCATGCTCTGTACCCTTTCAGCTTGTTGCCTATGTTGTTCAAGCATGGCCTGCTCTTGAGGTGGCATATTTTCCCTAAACATATTTTGCGATGGGAAAACTGGTGCAACTGGCATATTAGGAGGTACTTGATGCCTCAAGTTGGGCATATTGTGTTGTTGGAAAGGTGAAATGTCAGGACGTTGCCTGACCAAACCCGGAGGGATAAGCTTTCTCGGTGGCTGTCTGAACATTCCAGGAGGCATTGGAGGTGGAGCACCATGAGGATGATGTGGACCCCTTCCAAAGTAGCCGCGAGGTGGTGGTGGATGCATCATTTGAGGTGGATACTGCGAGAAGCCTTCTGGTGGTTGTTGAGAGGGATATCTTAAAGGAGGACCTTGATGTTGTTGATGCTGCTGTGGATGTTGGAGGTGAGGTGGTCTATGCTGAGGTGGTTGGTTGGAAGGTTGTGGCTGTTGTGGTTGAATAGGGCGTTGTTGTATCTCTTCAGAACTTTGTTGCTGCTGTGGGGGATTTTGAGCCTGCTGGGCTTGTTGGGCTTCCCTATGAATATCCGGCTTTTCCTTCTGGATTTCTTCGGGGCCTTCGTTTTCTCCATCTTCATTTTCTTCAATGCTGTTAGGCTTAACTTTTGTTTGGGAAACTTGAGACTGTACAGCGATAGGTTCGTTATCGGAGAATTGTCCGTGAACATCAGCGACATGAGTTCCAGGAGGTGGAGGTAGTTTGGAACAGTGATCTGGACATCCATGTCTGCAGATTTCCACCGTACATCGTAAGTGAACATTAAGCATATCTGGAAACTTGAATGCGCTAAGAAATGCATAAGTCAGCACTGTAGCTCTGCCATCGTCCAGTTTTAGCTGAAAAGTTCAATTTTGAAATCAGTCAATATTATCATTTAGTTATTTGTTCTTCTCACCTAACGATAAAATCAGTGTTTGAATTGTCTCACCTTAGAAAACTTTCCTATTAACTTTGGGCGAACAATACACCCATCAGCGTCACTCAAGTGTAAAAGATTACCGCTCTGTCCATCTGAAGCATCGCAGTCCTTGACTCGCATATCAAACTCACCTAAAAATTTGCATTTTAAATATACGTAAATATTTATCTTTCACGTTTTCAAAACATTTACCACCCACTCAAATGTGATTGTTGATATAAAAAAGTAAATTGTGTGCTTAGATTACCAGTAGGGTCTTTCACAGCAATCACCATTGTTAAAGTAGACCCGAGTGGCACAATGCCAGTTAGAGGAGGGGCCCATGGTCCTTTCCCCTCTTGAATTTCCATCCAACAATCAACATTGTCCCCGTGAAAGTTGAGTTCTACAATTTCTAAATCTGAGATGACCATGGGCGATGTTTTAGTTGCGGTTTTTTCATAGTCATTAAACCATTCGCAGCGGAGTCTCTTGGCTTCATCCCAGGCTTCTATCAGTTCCTCATCATATTGAACCACCACAGTGTTTTCATAAAACTTTCCGTGATTATCCGGCTTCGTGCCGCATTTATCATAGTGGATGTTAAAAACATATTTGTTCTTCCCCGATCTAAGATAAACATTCAGAAAAGAAAAGGAAGAAACTATACAGTTATTTCTGTCTTTTGACAATTTTATTCATGCAAAGAAAAGCATAGGTATATCGCATAATAAAGAAGCTGTGTCATTGTCATTTTGTATGAATAAATGTGTACAGTAAACCTTATAGCACAACTACTGCTACTTTCATATTGCTTTAGAGGTGGTGTCGCAAAAACTTTGAATGAAAGCAGGCGCATTACTTTGTACTTTGTTCCATTTTCATGTTTATTTTTATAGAAAAGAACCGTCTTGACATCAAAGAGCTAAATACCTTTTGACAAGTAGAATCTTAAACTCGTAGCTATTTGTATCGTATTGTAATGCACATTTTAAATAATACTGTGCCAGCGAGCGACAATTTAATAGATTCGATATAAAAGCCACTTTACACACGTGCTCTATTCTAACGTGCTTTATACCTATGTTTTGAAGTTTCGAAATGCTTGCTAGGGAATTGAGACACGAGACAATAATAATGATAATAATTAGCAATAAAGAGGATAATTGTCCGTGCTATACGATTTTAAAACAATACTGACCAACCCTTTCATTCATCTTCATTTGCATGCTTGTCATTTTGAAAGTGGAATTTGGGGATGGCGATGATAATGGGGATGATTTAAAGCGTGTGAGAACAAAGGGTGGCCAAAGCTACTGTACGCGCACATTCGCTCAGTCATCGAAAATATGTATAGTTAACCGTATCATGCTAAAAAGATTCAAATCCCAGCTATTACATTCCCGTATTAATGTTTTTGCACAATGTATATACATTCGTAGTCACATTTTTGCTGCATGAAAAAATGTGTTTTAAGAAGATGTGGCTGTGAGTTATGATGCTGTCATTCCATCACTTAGATGAGCTTCGCCGCTTTTTTCCACAAAGACATTATGGACTCATTCATTCGTAAAACTCAAGGAAAGTATTTCTCGCTATTTATTCGGTACGTCAACTTCATATCATGCTTGGTTTAATGGCACAAAAGCAGCTTAATGACTGCCACTTATTTGGACTTTAATTAAAGAAGAAAATACTTTTTGAGCGTTGCATTTTTGCCTTTCTTCTGAACATTTTGTTTTTTAAATGATTGCTACATATGAACAAGCTAAGAAAACAAGCTTGAGACGATACAAATTCTAACATGACAGAACAATGACAGAGATATAAAGTTTCAAGTTCATTTCAGATTAAGTAAGGTGGTAAGGTGAGTAATGAGTAATATAGAGTTTTCTAGAATGAAGTACAATGCTATACATTTATGAAAATTACCTGGGTGGAACATAGACGCATCCCTCGTGCCCATACATCCCTTTGGAGGCAACTAATCCATGAAACGGAGAATCGAATTCTAAATGAACTTCCATGTGTTGAGAACCGCACATAACTTCCAAACTGGCAATTTTAGGCATTCCACTTGGTCGCTCCCAAGCAGCCAATCCCGCTCTGTCGTCAGCAATTGTTACCTACAAGTTTAATAATATAATAGTACTTACAGTGATAGTTAAATATTATTTTACTAAAATACAAAATAGCAGGAGGTGAGATGAAAGAGATTCCATTAAAGAAGTAAATTGTCTACGTTTATATATTCAGCAAAACTTTCATCGTGCGTAGCGCACGGCATTATAAAGCAGAAATGGGTGATCTACAGTACAGAGATAACGCGACAATTCAATTTATGCCAATTACGTTGGATCGTAAAAACTCTTGAAGAAAATCGACATAATAAGGACAATATATATACTTATTCGTGTGTTTCGTGTTTGCGCCTGTTTCGAAACAACAGGTGCTGTGGCCGCATTTTATATCGTGGCTGCATTTACAAAATGTGAATTGGACCACTGACCGTTACCAGCAGTAGCTACTTGAAATCGTGGTGATTGGCAATGGTTTCAACGTCTAATCACCTAATTTTGTTTTTCGTATTCGTAGCTGACAGCCATGCCGCTGGCAAAACTCATGAAAATCTTTTTATCAGTTTATTAACATCTTTGTAATTTACTTTGTTGCGAGAGAAATTGATGTGTGTACTATTTTGTATGTGTAGAGAAAGCAAGAATCCGTGTTGGGTAAATTATTATATGCCAATAAAATTTCATTGCGCAAGTACTAAAATTTAAAATAGGCTAACTTTAAGGAAAAAATCCGAACTTAAAAACTTCGTTCGGGGTTGAGTACAAAATGGTGGCAATATTCACATGATGCTCATCATATTGACAAAACTGTGCTGCCGATCCGATACCGAACCAATATAAATTTGATTTCTCTGAAAGAATACGTCACCAGTATAAGCTATGCTATAAGCTGTTGAAATAGAAATTAACTGAATGATGGGTTGGAATCTAACTATGATTTGTAATAGCAGTAAGAACGTTCTTGCATAGCGTTGCGAAATGATTTTAAAATCTATACTTCTATGCCATGGGCATTATGCATAGTATCAAGAAAAATGGAATTAATTAAAATGCTTTTAAATCGGAAATTAAGAATAAATCGACCTCGGAAATATTAAGCATCTCATTATCGCTGAACCTTATTAGCTTTTTGATGTATGAACTTACCTTGAAATGCAGGTTGAGTATAAGAAGTAACACAACAGTCCATGACATAGTCAAATTCTTCTTGAATTGCAACGGAATGAATCTGAATGGCGAGTAGTGGGAGGATCTGGAATTGATTCTGGAGCATGTTTCTTCTGAGCAATAATATTCGTTAGGTGTACATTTCTCTGAAAACATTGAATCCTGCCAGAGCTCAATCTCATTCTGACAAGTGGCACTTTGTTTTCCTATAGACTCTACTTGATTAGCAGTACATAGAATCATGTCACTGCCAAGATTTTCTGAAATTTGGTTAGACGAGCCATGATGAAATGCGTCATCTTTGCATACAGTTCCATGTCTACACTGCTGTTCATCAGTGGTCCTAATGGCAGCATCTACGTGTTGGTTTTTTCGAGACTTAAATCTCATGAGAAATGGATTCCTACGTTCAATCCTCATGTTGAAAGTCACCAGATTAAGTATTTTTGTTGAAAAATGTAAATGTTAATTTTTGAGTAGGTTTGGAATTAGGGCTGGCATACATGAGCTCGCTGGCATCAACAGCTCATCTGTAAGAATTACAAACAAAAGTGCATACAATTAAAATAAATGTTATTCTCCGTCTGCTAATTCATCGTCATCACTTTTGTCAGGAATTCACTTTCTCCTCACAAGCCTCTCCTCAAAATGACAATTAAGAAGTCATGTACATATATGAACAAGCCCAGATTGTGTGGATATATTTTTTCGGGTAGGTTTGCTAATGATGACATTATACGTACTCATTTTATAGAATCCTATATATATTTTAGAGTGGTACAAACCCTTTTGTGCCGAAATAGGTACCTCTAGCTCTGTTATTTTCATTATTTACCTATTCATAGATCTCTTAGCGTGTTTTGAATACCTTGAAAGCACATTCATGTTCTGTTCTATTGTAGGTCAAGTACCGTGGTGTGTACGCTTTTGATAATACACATGCTTGCTACTGCTTTATTATCTTTATCAACAATGTTCAAGCAAACAATGTCTGCCTTACAGGATTACAAAGTTTGCCTAAAGCAGAATTGAGTTGGGCTCTTTTGGTAGATTTAAGGTATGTAAATGGCAACATGGGGTGTCTAAAAAGAATCCACTTGACATCTGAATATAATCCAAAACGGATTCTCAGTTCACTTTCCCTCCCGTTGTGGTCTTAAATTTATTGTTTTTAGCAAATACCTCATTTAATTGACAGCAATATTTTTGAATATAAAAGCAAAGTTATCGGTTACAGAATTACAATGATGCATAATAAAACTCTGGTTGGGATATGAAAATGTATGGCAGATGCGTTTATGTATTTCTCGTTGTGTATGTACTAAGATGACAACTAACGCTTTTGGCGACAGATTCTTCCTTTGTTCAAAAATCTACACCGCCACCGCAACTGAAGACAGAAGATTAAATGATTTCAAAGACGCACACGTAAGCCGCGTCGACGCAATAAACTTTGAAATGGGTTCATTTACAAATAACACGGAAATGTGTTTTATTAAATCTACTTTCCCAGATGAAATTACGCTCTAACTATTAGTGAATTCACAGAAGTACGATATTATTATGATAGACAAGTAGTATGAATGAGCATCGAGTTGCACATAATATACAAACCTCTACTAATGCAATCATAAACGAAACGCTCTGATTGATCACAGCGAGCCCTAGCATCCAAGCATATCTTTAAAATTAGAGGTTTCTTGTGAATTCTAAAACGCAGAGTGCTCAGCTTCCTTTTCACAAAATGAGCATTGAGCATCCTAGACGCATCTCTGAATATCGCGTGCGTGTTAAAAGTACATCATCCTTATAAAAACTGCAGTATTACCAAAATACAAAACAAGTAATTTGAGGGTTTTATTCATACTGTCCTAGTCTTTTACTTCTAAGAGAACTGCTAATCTAAACGGTAAAATTAATTTAGCAAAATTGTAAAAATTAAGGAAAAGATAGAACTTGCCCTGCATAATACATATATCTTCTACGACTATGTCTTACTCTTAACGAATCGAAGAATGCATTTTCATAACATTACGTCTGTTTATCTTTCCAAAACATCTTTAAAAATAAAAGTGCAAACTTAATAAATTGCTGCATTTTTTTGCCTAGAGTATGCGAAAATAGGAAAAACAGTTATCGCATACATAATTACACTAGCACAGCTTACTGTTATAAGAATAGGGAACATTTGCATCGATGAAACATAGATATATTGTATAATAGATGATGATACCTCCAATTATTCTAATGTTTTAAATTTGATTTAATTTAAGACGCATGCAGCATTCCGTTTTGGTAAATGTAAAGAATTAAAAATTAATGGAAATCCTCTGTGTAATTGCCAGCATTTAATAATGCTACTTCTACTAGATTTTGTTAAGTTAAAAGTCATGTTTAAACCCTTGGTGCCAGCAGACCATGCGGCAAAAACCTATTTGCTTTTCTTTTACCAGATTGAATGGGATTTACTAGATACGATGGTAAGTTATAAGCATATTTGTGTCATTACGCGCATTACTCTCCATCTCTTTTCGTTTGCAAAAATGCTTACAAAAGTTTCAAATGAAAATCATGGTATATGCTACAAATGTTCTCGTAGGCTCGTTACATATAATAAGCCAACTTATTAATCCACTTGGCAAAAAACTTGCATTTAAGCCTTTTGTATATAATCCTGCTGAATGATCCATGCGGTAAGGAACGAATGAAAACGTAAATTCTGCAAAAAAGTTTGAAGGCTTCACCGCGTTGCTGAAAGCTAGAATTTGGGTTAAGTTCAAAATTGGGCTCAGCTTAAATCTGCGAATACCTTCATGCAATTAGTAAAGAAGAACGACGATTGCTATAAAACAAAGATAAGACATGTTGATAATTATTTCACTTGTGATTTCTTTCATTCTACTTCTTGCTAAGCTCATAATGTGGTGCATCATATTTATCAGATTGGACATGATTGAAAACGATGTTTTCAACCAGGAAGTCTGCTGATAAGACAAATTTATTATGCGGAAAATGCCGATTTTCAAAATACTGCTTGTATAAAATTTACTAACAAAAATAACAAATTATACTATTATATAGGTACGTAAATATTTGTATTCTTCTCATCAACCAAAGAATATACATAAAGAACTTATGTATATTCTTTGCTCATCAACGACACATATTATACGCATCCTTATACCTATTCATTGTGGTATTAGCTCAAGATGAATGTATAGGAAGACGGAATGTTTTCAAACGTTGACCAGGTCAAGGTTCTTTTCAATTATGTCTGCGTGGAAAATAAATAGTTTGTATGTGTAATTATGGAGTAATTTTGAATTCAAGCAGTAATATGTCAATGCTACAAACACATTGTGTTTTGTATCATAAACACCTCTCACACACGCAACGCAATCTTTTTATTAACAACAATTTATAGTAGCCGCTGCAAATTCGTTTGATTCAATTCTGGAACATTTATATTGCTTAAAGGATGTTTAATAATAATGTTGATTTAGGAATTAATTCTCCCATTTATGACACAGTAACAAAGTTGAAATCGGTATTTCTTTGTTTTTACGTATTTACCAATATCAATAACACATTTGCATAATTATTAGACTTGTGATGTAGGTTTGCATGCAGTTTCATATTTATTTTCTCAATTTTGTTGACATCACATTGTCTTTCTGTTGTACTGTCGGTGTCATGCTCCGTATTCCTAAAGGAGGAGAACTTCATTACAACTTATCATAATAGTAAGAAATGAAACCCAAAATCTTTTTGTACATTCGGTAAAGTGAAGAGCAATTTCATCACTTTTTATATTCAAACAAACTGCAAATCGCCTCTTTTACCTCTTGCTTTCGGAGTGATTTATGTTTCATAGAACAAACAATTTTCGATTCTCGGCATCACGAAGTTTGGATGCGTTGATAACAATCATCACATTGTTGATAGTGTGCTGTTTATATAGCTATTACTTTTTGTAAAGGATGGCGCACGACATTAAATATGTGAAAATTTGTGGGTTTCTCTGCTTTGATATGAATGTCAAAATTTCCTTAAAGGCAAAGCTAATTTTCTCAGAAAAACATACTTTTCTCTGGGCTCAGCATGGCATCTTTATGCTTTTGCTATGCATGAGAAAAGTTCATTTTAGTTTACGATTCAACGCACGGCTATTGTTAGTGTTCCACAATTGACGGTTAACAATGCCTGATATTGGTCATCATCCCAATTGCCTCTCTATATACAACTCGATTTGTGAAAAAGGATTGGGCATATTTTTGCCTTCATGCTTCTTTCGAGTGGGAGATTTTAATTGCTCAAGCAATAAACGGAAGAAACAACTATGCCAGCTACGCTTAAATGCAAATTTTTACGAACCCTGTTACGCATATTTAATTATTTGTGTGACAATAGGGCATAGATCAAAGTGTTGGTTCAGCACTAAATATTGCCTGCCTATGAGTTTAGTATTATACCCTTTTAAATCTCGAATTGAGAACTCTTTGTATCGACGTTATATTAAATGCGAGTAATGTACTCAGTACGAGCTTCAGAATGTTAAGTTAAAAATATAACTCATCTCATGCCCTATAAACCAGTGAAGCATTTCTCGAATGATGAGCAATTAGCACTTCAGCCAAAATTGTATATGCACGATAGTTGGTGATGAATGATGATGCATTTTGCACTTTATTCTGTTCAAGTATGTAAGTAGCTAACAACCTATATTCTTGAATCATGTTACATTTTTTATAAATAATGCTGCTGAAAATTACTTTCAAAATCAGATGAAACTCACGCAGCGTCAGGACCTAATTGAAACCGTACATGAATTTCGATGGAGCATTGGTAAGTATTAAGATGAACTACAACGTAAAGTGATTGAAGCTTTATTAGATCTTCTCAAACTCAATTTTTTTCTACGTTTCAGTTTATTCTGCGCATGGGCAATAGTGCTAGTAATTGATGATATGTGTGAATTAAGTATACAGGGTTTCTTTACAGTTGAAATATTTAATTAATGTTTACGATTGCTTTAACTGTGTACATCAGTTATAATTGTTACATAATTTATAGTATGTTGCCTGAATTTTATCCTCCCGGTAAAATGAGTAAAATAGAAATGAAATACCCAACGCAAATAAAAATTTGAAAACTAATATGCACCAATTGAATTCACGATGAGTGATTATGTATTTTGGTAGAGTAACTTAATGCTTTTTAACACCCCTTTTGCGGGCACTGAACTGAACAAGCATTGCATATAATCACGAATAAAATTCGTTCTCTGAAATAAATAACCATTTTGAATAGGAATTATAAAGCAATAATTAATAAATTTTGTTACATTTCTTACCATGTCACAATGGTAAATCCAAACACTCGTAAATTCAGTATAAAATTTAAGGTTATAAACTAACAAAGATTTTTATAAAAAGTCATTTTAAAGAAACGAGGCCACCGACTCCAGTGTCTATGGCCTTGTATCACTGAACTTGAACATCACAATTCACTTAACACACCCGGTTAACACCCGATTGTCTGCATGTGCTATTGTTTTTCAATAAAATGCAAGCTTTACATTTCCATATTGGGATAAAATATGAGTCACTAGAGCTCTTGCGGTCAAGATATTTGCGCAATGATAAAACAGTAGTAACAGTAACACACTAGCAAATAATCTTCCTCTGCATGAAAGGGTCAAGCTGCGTCTGTGTCACAAATTTCCGTATGAACCTGCTATTTCATACTTTCAGCATATTCATTCAAACTTGTTTTCGGTTTGATCACCTTCGTCAATGCCAACGGAACTGAGTATGGTCTGCGATCTCAGATCTGGTTTTGCTTACAATACAATAATATTCATGGCTGTATCGGCATTGCGTTTTACAAGCCACAGGTTACACCACTTCAGAGTCTTTCAAAGTGAATCAACAAAGATCACAATTTTACGATAATAATATAGCTTGTTGTGTTATCACAGGGAGCCACACACTCAAAAGAGACCCCTACGCTGGTTACCGATATTTGCATTGAACAGAGTTCGAATATATGTATCTACTGAATGTTGACGTAAGATCAAACACTAGTATTTTCAAAAAAAATCTCTCGATGATTATGCAAAAAATATTGTCCAAACAAGTTTATCAATACTAAGTTTTGGACTCAAATTGTATTAACACGATTAATAAATCACTGGTGGCATGTAAAATTGAAATTGTCTTATTGGTAAGGTGAATGATACACAGATCTGAGCAATGCCACTCTGGTAAGTGGCGACGGTAACACCTTCTCGAAAACTGCCTTTGAAAGGCTATTTCGGTAACCGGAACACCAAAAGGACTGATTTCCCTTTTCTGACTTTCCATCAGTGGTGTACCGTTACCTGTTGTTTGCATGTAAAGTAAATCTTTCGTTTGAATGGATAATCTAGGCTAGCAGCGGCAGAAGCACGACATAGCACAACCATTTTTCCAGTTCACTACCTGAATATGAAAGTTTTATGACCGTGAGGAAGAAGAATGCGTGCGCGCAAGATTTTTGGCTTGCTCAGAATATATTCACCACGCCGACGTGATATGATACAGAGACGTTGTCAAAGAGTAAGCACTGGCAGAGGTATGCCGCTACCAACATGCACCTGTGTTGCATTAACTTAGTTTTCTCGGGCTATTGATGCACTGTTTACTGAAATAAGAGACACACTTTCCACTATTTGGCTATATGTGGTAACGTCAAGAATGCTGGGAAGATGTGCATTGCATTGCGGGCGAGCAATGTAGCACCAAACAAAAGAATTTTTCTGTGGTCTCAACCAGGACACTGTGGAACGAGGAGATTCGTGCTTCAACCCTTTCCTCGCAGCAATAATAATAAGCAAAGTCTAAATGTTGACTCATTACATTAATAATTTAAGATGTTATATGAATTTAGCGTATCTATGCTTGGTGTGTGTAGCATAAATACGATTTTGAAGTGATAACACTACACATGCAGCCTTTAAGTTAGGTGTAGTGAATAGTAGTATCATTTCTATATTGTTATGTACGCACGCACGTCTTGATGATGTAGACAAAATATAATATGCGTTTTACGATGATTTGATGATGATTGTATGGTATTGGTGTTAAATATCCGTGCAAGATTGTCTTGATATGAAAAAATTCCTCTCAGTAATATCATCCCCTACACCCTATAAAAGATCCCTCACGCACGGTGTAAGTAAACACGATGGTGGTATGAAAACTGTTACCTTCTTCTGCCTTCACCGCAAGTTTATTTGGTACAGGAAGAGTAATATTCTTCTTGTTGTACTGCATTTGAGTATTTTACCATACCGTTCATTAGACATTAAGATGCATATAAATGTAAAATGTATATGATGAGGGGAATTTTAAATTGTATTCGCAGTATGATATATATGTTTAGTCCTTGTCGCCTCATTTCTGATAACTAAACGAAAAATGTGTTAGTTACCCATCTTATTTCACCTGTTGCATGGTCTCGGTATGAAATTACTACCAGCCAGTCCGCAACGTTTCCTTTTATTAAAAAACCGTGGATAGGTCGACGATCGACGACTGTTGTTGTTGAGTTAGGTTGCAGGAGGTTTACAAAAGCTATGTGCAAAGATTGGATTAAAAGAAAAAAATCATCGTCAACTGTGATGCGGCGTTGACGATTCATTCAACTACTAGTGCACCTAAGCATTTTTTCACTATCTTCAAGCTAGTATATCATGTTCACGATTTTACTTGTCAAAAAATTTGCAGGTTTTTTGGGATATTTATTTCTATGTAAAACCTTTTACCTTAAAAACTCGAAGGGAACTAGAAGTAAATACATGGTAAGTAGGCTTATGAATACAAACACTCAAATAACTCAAGAAAACCGATGTTTGCAGTTTACACAGACATACAGAGTTGCTTTCGCTGTTGGGATTGATTATGGCGTTCACTGTTCGTGTTCATTCATGGTGTAATCCTTCAGCAACCCAAACCAAACTACGGCATTGCCGATGATGAGTGCGAAAAAGTAGGTGGAAAATGTATAGATGTATTTTTTATGTAGTACGTGCACTGTAAAGGGAACTAGACCATAATATTAAGCGCTTAAAACTATACTTGCGTGGCTTAGTGTGGTATAAAACCCTAACTTTTTTCGGCTTATTGGCTTGTTCACTTCAATGTAGGTGTAAGGAAAATGAAGAAGGGTGAATCTCCGCTTGGGGGATGCAAAACCAACGGCACTTTTTCTTTTAATACATTCTATTTGATGCATGTAGTTGTGTACACGTAATTTAAGTATGAAACGAAAAACGAATTCATGAATTATTTGGCATTAGATATATATGCTGCACATATGATATTCGTGTTAATTGAAAATTAATAAAAACAATTGTCATAATATTTGGTAAATAGCGATTTACTAAGCTCGTTTAATCAGATCATTTGTTCTGGAGATGTAAAATAAGTAAAAACTAAGTAAACTAAGATGATCAGCAGATTTAATACACTTTTAAACATGAGGAACAAACCCTATTATCGGTTGATTTTAAACTGAATATGAATATAAAAATATGTGTAAGTAATTTTGACTAAGTGTAGCTAATTTCTCTGATTCCAAACAATATTTATTGTTGATTCATAAGTAGTAAAAACAATCATGTAGTCAAAGTTCAATTATTATGAGATTTTCTCAAGGAATTGAATGTGAATCAGTCAATTGATATTTCGTGTGACGATTAATAAATTTAAAATCATTAAAATTCAACTTTTGGACGTAGCACCCATGATTCGTATTATTACTACGAATTTTTCTCCAAACATTTGCATAATATGAAGATTCCTTCACAATTCTGCAATGATATTTCATTCTGGGGGAATTGAAAATGGGGAATCTATTGGCGAAATGTTTTCATTGTTCAAAATCAGGGTTTATAAACTTATAATATCGCATGGTAGAATCATTCACGTGTTAGCTGACCGCCCGAGATGGACCAAGTGGATAAACACTTGATACAAAGTAAAAGCATGGTTGAATAGGAATATTAGGAATTAGGAAGTTAATCATTGTGAAAATATCATTTTTTCTCTGGGAAAAGTTCTCCTATTTGTTTAAATAACAAAAAACACAGAATGTTTCAGGTTGTCCTTGCGTTGTGATATGGCTTGAAGAAGGTAGAAACATGTAGCAGATAAATCATGTAGGTAATTGTAAGCTGTTCTTTATATAGTTTCTTAGATGCAACACATCATGATATGGATTATGTTATTACGTTGTATGTATATAAAAACACAATATACCATGCAAATGAACGAATTATATTTAAATGAATAGCAAAATATAAAACATTTTATGCACATAGATCATACTTTATTCACCTTTGAAATAATTAGTGTAAATAACATATACGATACAACGTTGTAAGTGTAAAACATTCATTTGCCCTACCATTCACAAAAAAATCATCAAAATTGTAACCAATCATTCATGTCAATGATAAATGTGGACAAATCAGCGATGAATATCACCCGCTGGACTAATACAAACTTCATTCAGTAACTTCTCCATTAAAACCCATTATCCAACACTGACCATCAACAGACAAAGACGCTCATGTGCATGATAACCTACGATATAAATAGTGTAAAGGTAATATTAATTTAAAAAATTATATACAAAAGCCATCAGATAAACTCTACATTCCTTATAGTTCTATAAAATCAAAGCACACAATGCTCTATGGCTTTGTTACAAATAAATTAATTAACAGTACACATTTACAAACTACTTTATACTGGGTCATCCAATAAAGGAAAAAATCTGAAACAATTTGCTTTGTTGTTGATGTCGTCAATAATAACTCAAGTTTAATATAAAACATATATAATGCCCATATTATGGTATACAATTTATTAGGTTTATTTAATGCATTGGTTTGAGCTTTTCAGAAACACACCTTGACATGTTAAATATCTTAAAGTTACGCCAAGAACATTAAATTGGCTACATAAAAATATTGTACAAAGATACAACATTTGTCATTTGAATTAATAATATATTATACTATTAAATAAACTTACATATTTGAAACATTAAACTTATTGTGTCACATAGTAAAGGGAATTGCTACAAGTTAAACCATTGATAAGAATGCATCGTACAAAAATACAAATAATCTAACCTTTGATAATTCTCTGATTTAATAAGTTACGTTTTAGATTGCTTATGCTACAGTTTGGATTTATAAGAACCTTTTACAAGGATTATTACAAGTAGATTTGGCCACTGTTAGTATCCTTTGACTTGTTGGGAAGGAGTTTGGTTGATAAAAAATATCCTTCCATGTAATAGTATTTAAGTAAACATTTGTGTCAGCAAGTCAGCAAAAATGGTACTGAAGATATTTTAAATAAAATAAATACAAGAGTAACTGTTCATTTTTTAAATATTTTAAATAATTATTACATATAATATTGCATTAAATAGGTCATTCAGAAATGAAATAACCGTCATAACATGAAATGATCAAATTTGAAACATGAAACGGTCGAAATTTCTCAGTACATAACCATTTCACGTTTTAAAGCAGCGTATTGCTTTGTTCTGACTGCGTGGAAAGATAATTTTCTGCAACGCAAAGCCTTTCGATTTGGTAAAAGAAATTTAAACATTTTATTAGAGTTAGAACCCTTTCCTAGATCTCATTGCTAAGGGTCTTCGAAGAACTATGACAGCCGAGACGACACACGCCACCAACAGCAGTCCAATGAGCAGAACAAGCATTGATGCAAATCCTAATGTGGACATGCACACAATGTCTCCTGATGCTGATTCAATTACTGGTACAGCTTCGTCAGGGCCGGAACCCTTGGACACTGAATCCAGATCATCTGGAGTAACTACAGTTATGACACGATTAAGTCCGACATCTTCATTTTTCTCTAGATCAGCCTTGAAGGTGGTAGAGTACTCAAAGACATCATTGTCATCATCCAAAACAACTCGGTCAGTGGAGGTTTCATTGAATGAAGCCGCGCGCCTTCTTCTTCTGGCAGCAGATTCTTCTCGGTCTCCCGGTGCTGGTAATCCAGATTTGCCAACGTAGCCACCTGGTTCTCCCGGTTGCGAACATTGTTCAGGGCATTGGTGACGGCAAATTTGAATGGTACATTGAAAGTGAACTTCCATACTGTCAGGAAATTTGAACGCTTGAAAGTGAGCATAGGATAAAACTGTCGCGGAGGCTCCAAAATTTTTGATTTTAGTAAATCGCGACATAAGTTTGGGCCTGGTAATGCATCCCCATTGATCCACCAATTGAATAGGAGCACGGTTTCCATCATGAGCCAAACAGTTGCGCACCATCATGTCAAACTTGTTGTCATCATCTTTAATAGCCAGAACCATTGTCATTGTTTGACCAATCTTTACGAGTCCAGATACTTCAGATGCCCATGGTCCCTTTCCAACCTGAAAATCCAATTTGTCGATTTATTTTATTTAAATTCATTTATATGTATCTTAAAGCAATGTAAAAACATCCAAGCTTACTTGAATTTGCATCCAGCATCCAACATTATCCCCAGCAAAGTCTGCTCGAACAACGTCCAGCATATCAACGGGGAATGGGCGGAAGGTGACAGATTTTTCGTATTGATCATGCCAAGTACATCTTAATTTTCTTGCCTGATCCCAAACTTCTTGTACTTGAGGATCGTACTGAATAACAATAGTATTTTCAAAGTATGATCCAGATCCAGACTGGACTCCATATCCATACAAGCCATTTTCACTGTTTCCTTGCGTTCCACAGGCGTCAATACCAACGTCAAAATTGGCAGAGGTATGTCCCAGTCCAGCAGGAAGATGAATACAGTGTACATTGTGGTAATGTCCCTGAAAAACAAGCACAAAAAATGGGATACATTAGTTGAACTGATCTACAATCAACACATTATACATTAAAAAGAAGATGAGAACGATGACAATGAAACCTTTGAGAAAATAACTCCAAAGAAAGGTTTGTCAAAGGCAATGAATACTCGCATCACACTACGTTCACACTTGACTTCCAATGACACAATCTTGGGCATGTCTACATCCGGCCCATTTGGCCATGGTCCTCCAGCACCTGCTCCTTCCGGTGGTCCATATTGAATAAGGGGTCCGATTTCACCTCCTTCGGCATTCAAATCATTTGTAGATAAAGCGGCTTCCTTTCCATGAGTAAAAAGGCCTCCTCCTGGTGTTGGGCGTGGGGGTGGACGTATAGGAGGACGGTTCATTACCTTGGGATGGCCTGGTCCTGGTGGTGGAGGTGGTCCAAAGAAACCAGGATTTCTTTCCTTGCTAAAATTTGGCTTTCTTTCAAACAACTCCCTTAAAATATTCTTTGTCATTTCTCCAGAGTGGTAATTATTTTTAGGAGGGGGAATACGGTCGCGCTCATGACTATTGAATCGACCTCCGTGAAGTGGATGATGTGGTGGTGGAGGGGGAACTAGACCATCAGGATGATGGTTCTGATGATTTTGATGGTTTTGCCTTTCACCAGAGGCTCCTCCTTGGTGATGTGGTTGCTGCTGGTTAGGACCACCATTTATGGAAGGATTAGGTAGTTCTTGACCTGGCGATACCTCTTGCGCTTTTTGGACAACAACGTCTCCTGCAGAAGTGGGCAAAGCTTGTTGAATGTGTTGCATGATTTGTTCTCTAGAGGAGGGTTGGTGTTGATGCTGCTGCTGTTGTTGTTGGAAATGATGAGGTGGAGGTGGTTGGTGGTGAAAGTGGGGCGGAGGAGGTCCCTGGTGCAGTGCCTGTGGATGTGGAAAACGAGCACCAGGACCGTGTTGGAAATTATGTGGGGGAGGCAAGTGTGACTGATGGTGCTGTGTGAATTGACCATGTGGACCTTTCCAAATCAAAAAACAATTTTGTTAAAGACCTTGCTCAATCATTAAAGCAGTGGATGCACATAAGGCGCATTTTATAATGACTTTTTCGCGTACCCTGGTGTGGAGCAGGAATTCTTATTCCTATTGGTCCGTGAGGTGGTGCCTGGGACGGGTTAAAACCAATTGGTGCAGGAAGCATCACTTGGTTAGGAGCACCAGGCATGGCGACGGGAACTGGTACAACGTTTGGGAAACTTTCCACTGCAATTTGGTCTTTATGCCCTGATTCCACAGCAATTTGATCATGGTGTTCCGATTCCATTGCCAGTTGGTCTGGAATGTCCTCTAATCTCATTCCTTGGCGTTTTTCAAAGGCTTCATTACTAGCCGCGGCTGCATTGTTGCTTCCATCTTTCTCGCAGCTTGATAGCTACAATCGAATATAAAAAGGATAACATTAAATTACAGTTCATTTTCGTCCACAGCGCCGTGCGCTTCGAGTCATATTTGAAACCTGTAAGTGTGCAATAAAAGCAATAACAATGGCTTTTAAACGGCCTGTGTTTTTCTTATTGTATTATAAATTGTCATAATAGTCGTCTGCCAGCTCATTAATCATTGCTCCTATCAAAATAATCTTTTGGTTGACCACTTGACGATCAAGTAGAAAGGAATCATTCACTCGTACGAAGCCGACTGCCTACAGCGTTGTGAATCATTAGATTTGCTCACTTTTACAATCATTGAGCTAAGATGCCAACAACCAAAAAAAGAAATGCACAGTGGGGTACGTTGTGGAAAATGCAACCGATTCATTACTTTCACTATAGTACATCGGCTTTCTTAGTCAACTGATCTATTTTTACAGATTCAATATATGGACATTTTCAAACATGTTGGTTATTGTTTTGTTTGTACTGTTACGAACACTTTTCTTGTTGTTTTTTTATTCTCACTTGGTTTTGTAGAGGTATGTACATCATACTTTTGATTTTGAAAGATAAATTTGATATCAGTATCATAATAAAATTTTTGACTGTTTTTAGTTGTTGAGATTTCTATTTTGACACACAAATCCATTATAGCAGTTGGCGATTCCAAGTGCATTATACGATGAGGTGCATTATGCAAAATGATTTTTATAACATGCATAGTTGTTGCTCTTTTTGTTTTGTTACGACTCATTGTTATAAATAACTGCTTTCAAAAGTCCCGAATAGGAAGGCTGGTATTGCATTGTTTGTTTTCATTTATGAATTTTGATTGATCATCCTGAATGAAGAATACCTGGCATGTATTGAAAAAGTAGTTGCTATTCTATATTGACCACGAACCACTGATTATGCAGGTGATTGCTCTTGTGATATTGTTAGCTATCTGTCTCGATATCCAAAAATAAAATTGATGCGTATCGGATTCCAAAAACTATAAACAAAAGGAGATTAAATCAAGCTTTACAAAACTACATGCAGCAAAACTTGAGAATTGTTGCACGGTAGTTTTGACCGCTTCAAAGATGCATCAACCGGTAAAATACGTCGTTGTGTATCGGAATTTGCATTAACTTCATCTTAATGGGTTTAATTTTTAAAGCAATGTTTGTCATAAGTCATAACTTTTCACGGTTTGAACAAATAAGGTGTCTATGATTGGGTTGCCAGTACACTTCTATTTCATTTTTCCTTGTGCAAAATACAATGAGCTTATGTGCATGCAAAAATTTAAAGTAGGCATGAAGGCATGATTTTCATTGATATGCCCGTACATGTTTTTGCAGGCGACTGATGACAGACAAGAGAATGTCCGAATTTCAGGTTGCTTGTCAGTTGACATGTTGCAAAATACCCATACATATGCATACTATAAAGTCGTCATTTGAGAAATCACTTTTACAATTTGCAAATATATCGCAAACAATTGTCACCTATTAAACTACATTTCAATTCGTAAACGAACTGCGATGACAAGGAAAGGTGCTCAGAATATGGACACGGACAACAGACGCATGCAAGACAATGAGCTTTATTGCACCTTTTGGTAAGCACGCATGATGAAAAGACTACATTGCCGGAGGTATTCGAAGACATTTGAATGAAAAATGAAGATGATGCGCCAGTAAAAGCATTTCTGTCATTTTCCTTTATCTTCGTTTGAATGATTTGAAATGAGACGACTAGAAGAATAGAAAAGTGCAACAATAGCAAACAAGCTAAAGCAAACTGTGCCAAATCCACCACAAAAGACTATTACAATCCAATTCAAACAGATAAAGGCGTGATGGCGATGATACGATGATGACTGCGCCGAGCATTCATTCATTTTCAAATCCAATATATGGCTAATGGTTGTACATCATACAATTATCTATTTATTTATAGCTTTGTGCCACCATAATCGTCTTCATCATAGCATAAAATGATGCTGTCATTACATACAAAGCTACAACCGGGAGCAGGAGCGACTATGCCTCATTATTGTATCACTGTTGAAGTACGAACTACAAATTAATATGATATTTATTTACAATCATGAATAAAATCATTCCCTTAAACGTGTTCATCTGGAAATGGGGAAACATTGTACAATTTTTCTTTCATCATAAAACATAAAAAATGGTTAGCGGATAGTGGATCAACGTGTTCCTGGGTGTTCCTACTACTACTACTTTTTACGTCAGAAAATAACAATAAATTTTACGAGGTATTGTTATTGTTGTAGGGTGGATACTTTCAGCGTGATGACCGAGAAATGTGCAACTACAGAAGGCAAGCAGGCAAACCCTACCAACTATAGCCACCAACAACGTATTAAAATGGTTCATATGCCATGTTTGTAATACTAGCTTCTGAGGCGTAATGCGATTTAAACGTTTGTGAAATATGCTTAATGATTTTTATAAGTAATTAGGGGATGGACTCACTTTGACAGCAAGTCATTTTGAAAATTCAGTACGCAATGAATTCATATTTATCTCATTGAGAAGTTTTTGGCTCAGTCAAATGCTTTAATTAGGCCTATTTGTTATTTGTTTTAGTTGACTTTTCATTACTCATGCATTGCTGACGATTAAGCTTTCATGCAAAAAATGCAAATAAGGACATGAAACATGTTTCCGGACAAACGAGCTATTACAAAAAACTGCTTCCACCACCTATCATTTTTGTTGGTAAGTCACCGTGAAGATTCTTCCCAGAGAATTCAACAAAGTCATACACTATGCTAGTATTTCTTACGCATTATATGTCTACTAAGATGAGAAAGAGATCAGCAGATAGAAAAAGTGTGCAGGTGTGCATCTTTCCTGTGTGCATCAGACTGGCAGAAGTGCCTGGTAAAAATTTCCTTGCTGCATACTTTTGCCTGGAAATAAAGTGCTGACCTAGGGTGCAATGTGTGATCTCAGCAGAAAATTGCCAAAATAACTAAAACTCGCTCCATAATTACATTTTATTGACTACATCAATGCATTTTGACACCAATTAACTATCTGTAATTACATAATTAATTAATTAATTTTTTTCATACTAAAAGCCTATATCTGTTTATATACAGCACTTGTACATGTGTGTTATACCACATGATAGCTGTTTTATCATATATAATTACATATATAACTTAACTATGCTACATCCTCCCACCCAAGTTAATTAATTAACTAACAATTAAATTTAAATACCTTTATACACTTATGTAAAAAATAAAAATTCACTCATAGTAAGTATAAATATCAAATGGGTGAGTCATATACCTTACATCCCCCCCTCCCAGAGTCAATTTACAAGTTAACAATTAACCAAATATTTCAAATGTATAGGTGTACACACTCCCAAAATGACTCAAATAAGCTAAATACATTCACACTGAGTCATATACCTTACATTCCCCCCTCCCAGAGTCAATTTACAAGTTAACAATTAACCAAATATTTCAAATGTATAGGTGTACTCACTCCCAGAATGACTCAAATAAGCTAAATACACTAACACTGAGTCATATACCTTACATTCCCCCTCCCAGAGTCAATTTACAAGTTAACAATTAACCAAATATTTCAAATGTATAGGTGTACTCACTCCCAGAATGACTCAAATAAGCTAAATACACTAACACTGAGTCATATACCTTACATTCCCCCTCCCAGAGTCAATATGTGTGAGGTGTTGAGTGGGTAGGAAGTTGTCCAGGCAAGGAAGAACGCGGATGCCAGGTGACCCACCAAGTCTGGAACAGTTAGGACGACGTCCTGACTTGGATGGAGGAGGAGGTCAGGTGACCCACAGAGTTTGGAGTAGTGAGGACGACGTCCTGACTTGGATGGAGGTGGAGGTCAGGTGGCCCACAAAGTTTGGAGTAGTGGGGACGACGTCCTGACTTAGATGGAGGTGGAGGTCAGGTGACCCACAAAGTCTGGAGTAGTGAGGACGACGTCCTGACTTAGATGGAGGTGGAGGTCAGGTGTTCCACCAAGTCTGGAGTAGTGAGGACGACGTCCTGACTTGGATGGAGGTGGAGGTCAGGTGACCCACACAGTTTGGAGTAGTGGGGACGACGTCCTGACTTGGATGGAGGTGGAGGTCAGGTGACCCACCAAGTCTGGAACGGTTAGGACGACGTCCTGACTTGGATTGAGATGGAGGTCAGGTGTTCCACCAAGTCTGGAGTAGTGAGGACGACGTCCTGACTTGGATGGAGGTGGAGGTCAGGTGACCCACACAGTTTGGAGTAGTGAGGACGACGTCCTGACTTGGATGGAGGTGGATGCCAGGTGACCCACCAAGTCTGGAACAGTTAGGACGACGTCCTGACTTGGATGGAGGAGGAGGTCAGGTGACCCACAGAGTTTGGAGTAGTGAGGACGACGTCCAGACTTGGATGGAGGTGGAGGTCAGGTGACCCACAAAGTTTGGAGTAGTGAGGACGACGTCCTGACTTGGATGGAGGTGGAGGTCAGGTGACCCACACAGTTTAGAGTAGTGAGGACGACGTGCTGACTTGGATGGAGGTGGAGGTCAGCTGACCCACCAAGTCTGGAAGACTGAGGATGACGTCCGGACCACCACTGCCCCCCTCAATCCAAGTTTGGACGTCGTCCTCACTACTCCAAACTGTGTGGGTCACCTGACCTCCACCTCCATCCAAGTCTGGGCGTCGTCCCAGCCCCGCCAAACTTGGAGGAACCCCTAACCTTCACCTCCATCAAAGTCGGGACGTGGTCCCAACCCCGCCAAACTTGGAGGAACCCCTGACCTCCATCTCCATCCAAGTTTGGACGTGGTCCCACTCCTCCAAACTTGGAGGAACACCTGACCTCCACCTCCATCCAAGTCAGGACGTCGTCCCAACTACCTCCAAACTTGGAGGAACCCCTGACCTCCATCTCCATCCAAGTTTGGACGTCGTCCCAACCGCTCCAGGGTTGGTGGGAGACCTGACATCCGCGTCCTTTCTTGTCTGTACAACTTCTTGCCCACTCCACACTTCACACATATCGACTCTGGGAGGGGGGAATGTAAGGTATATGACTTAGTGTTAGTGTATTTAGCTTATTTGAGTCATTCTGGGAGTGAGTACACCTATACATTTGAAATATTTAGTTAATTGTTAACTTGTAAATTGACTCTGGGAGGGGGAATGTAAGGTATATGACTCAGTGTTAGTGTATTTAGCTTATTTGAGTCATTCTGGGAGTGAGTACACCTATACATTTGAAATATTTGGTTAATTGTTAACTTGTAAATTGACTCTGGGAGGGGGGAATGTAAGGTATATGACTCAGTGTTAGTGTATTTAGCTTATTTGAGTCATTCTGGGAGTGAGTACACCTATACATTTGAAATATTTGGTTAATTGTTAACTTGTAAATTGACTCTGGGAGGGGGGAATGTAAGGTATATGACTCACCCATTTGATATTTATACTTACTATGAGTCAATATTTATTTTTACATAAGTGTATAAAGGTATTTAAATTTATTTGTAAGTTAATTAATTAACTTGGGTGGGAGGATGTAGCATAGTTAAGTTATATATGTAATTATATATGATAAAACAGCTATCATGTGGTATAACACACATGTACAAGTGCTGTATATAAACAGATATAGGCTTTTAGTATGAAAAAAATTAAATAATTAATTATGTAATTACAGATAGTTAATTGGTGTCAAAATGCATTGATGTAGTCAATAAAATGTAATTATGGAGCGAGTTTTAGTTATTTTGGCAATTTTCTGCTGAGATCACACATTGCACCCTAGGTCAGCACTTTATTTCCAGGCAAAAGTATGCAGCAAGGAAATTTTTACCAGGCACTTCTGCCAGTCTGGTGTGCATGTACATCAAAAAATATCCAATGAAGAGAAAACAATGAAAAGTACAAATACATTGGAGAATTTTCTTCCTCGTCCATAAAAACTCTGGAATTACAATACTTTGAAAATGAAAAAGATGAAACCAAATGCATAGACAACGGTAATTGCAGTATGTATGGACGACTTGTATGCACTATGCACTCAAATTACGTCGTAACATAAACATGCAGGTAAGTAAAAATACAAGATGATGGAAATAACCCTTCATCTTATTGTACGTGTTTCTTTGCCCAAAACGACTGCCACTAATAACAATGTGAGGACGAACTAACTAAGAAGTATGTAAATATATATCCCTTTACTTTGGTAAAAGACGTGAAAGAAATTCCACACCACTTGTTTAACAAGTTCGACTAGCCTATATAATACTAAAGGCGAAGCTATATGTTTTACTACTATGATATAACCATAAACTACAGAAAATTTGAGTTTTATGGTATATGCATCATTTAATATATTAGGTACATTGAGCTACTTATTCCTTCCACCCCAGATGTGGCTTTTGGCCATAATAAAACTAACGGGATATTATTATGTATGCCTAATTCATTCATAGTTTATGTAAATAATATGCAGACGATGACGCTCCTGCTTCAACAAATGAATCAGAGAATTCCAGTTTTGAGTGTGTAAAAAGCTAATGCAAGTTAATACCATGTTTTACTTACTCGTGGATACCTTTAAATCAAACTGAAACTGATTTGTATGCAATATGATTGCAAGACCCTTCGAATTGCATACGTCAACAATGTTGATACACCTTGTTTGTTACTCAAACATAATGGTGGCCATTAAGTAATGACTTTGGAAGACTTGCATTAAAGTACTGGGAAAGTTCAACAGTGGTGATAATAAAACTTCTTTGGCTCGTTTATTACTAACAATTATATGATCTAGGGTTCGATTTTCTCAAGCAAGTGACATAAGATATGATACGGTCATATTTATGTTCACACAAAATAGCCACAAAGTTCAATTAAAACACTTAAATGCCATAAAGATGTAAGCTATATTTTAATCCCAATCTCGTAGTAAGTGTATTTGATGGTGTCGGAATAGTTTATCATTAGTCCTCTGTCTACGCCAGGATTTTCTCTTTGCACCCTTAGGAATCTCAATAAAAATTCTTTACTTTTTTTGAAACTGGTGATAACTGCTCATGGCTCATACTATAAAATGACAAATGGAGTAGATTATGTTGTTTTCCTTTTGTAAACTTCTGCTTTTTAGATTGAATGAAGTTGCTTTCTAAGTGTAATAAATCCCTTTGATTCTAATTTAAGATGCTCAAGCAGTTTTTGAAATTGTAGGGAGATTTAACAATTCATCATGCAAAACCAGCATCTAAAGCCGCATGAAATCTGTTTTAAAAGTTGCATACCATAAAGCAGCAGTTGGATCGTTAGTTGTTACAAACCAGTACATTTCGACACGCAGCATGACGGTATGTAATCAAGATATTTACGGTATGAGGTCATTTCTGGGCGACTCATCATCTATTCCATTTCATAAATCTTTCTTCCTTAAAATTACACATGCACTTGATGCACTTTTCGGTACAAAAGTGACCAATGCTCTATAAATATATAAAAGTTTCACTATAAATATATCAAATTAAATTGACTATATACCCCATAGCTATTAACTATAATGGAGTACTTGAATGATTTGAAGATGTTAATGGAGTATATCTATCTGTATCCTTATACGTAGGTATGCCTGTTTGACTTTAATAATGAAGCTGTGAGAATGATGATGATGAAGTACATCCACTATCGGGGTAGACAATTATGCACTTCCTTAAGGAAATTATGAGTCTCCCATTTTGCTACGATGATGACGATGAAAGCAGAAAGAGAGATCTGACAAAAATGTAGATTTGGTTTTCATGTTACAGTCCTTGCCTCGCTCGGATTATCATTTCTTATGTACTATGTTGAACCCTTTCCATCTACCACGCCGATGAGGAGCGGCTATCTTTTCAAACAACATTTTCTTCTCATTCAGTACAAAACACAAAACAAGCAGGCTTGGCTCCGAAACTGGTATAAAGATGAGTCCGAAAGTCGTCATCATTTTCGTCATAGTATACCTGTTGCAGACCACACAATAATAATGGACACAGATGGCTTGAATTTTCTTCTAAAGTTGAAAGCCTGTTCCCTGTTAGAATGGTTTTGAAAACTACTTTGCATACATTTACTCTGAAAACACATGCTTGTATGTACAAAACGCTCACGCTGCTGACCTACATTCCCCTTCACCTTGTCATTGGTAACCCAGTCTTTGTCAATTATGCGTCTACATCCTTTTTCTTTTCTTTTTCTTCTGTGTACAAATGCAAGTGAACGTGTCTACATACTAAAAACTTAAAGCTTGTATAAAACAAGAATTACGAACAACTTCGTGAAGTAAAAACATACAGAATTCAACGATATAACTCACAGCATACCTTTATAAAATATGAATAATATCTTGTGCATATATTACAAACAAACCTGTAAGTTTACGCACTATGTATGGGAATGCAATGCATTACTATTATTACATCGCACCGGCTCACGAGAACAGGTGCATTTCTTCTGCATGTACATAAGCTGCATACCTTAGATGGATTTCAAAGGAACTGGTGATGATGATGCATCCAAACTCTCGTTTTATAAAGCTCTGTTTTTTGGTATGCATTATTTGGAAAACAAACGAATGTAATGATGACTGAAAAAGGCTAAACCCTAGAACAAGTATAAAAATATGATACCTTGTCTCGAGACGGTAGTTGTCAGTGTCCTCAAAGTTCATTTCTCTATTCACTTTCAAAAGACAAACTCTCACTATTCCTCTTGACCACACCATACGTGTTTCTATTGTCCATAATATTTAGGCATTTATGAATTGTTCATCATCATCCATCTTCGTGTCGTCGTGTTATTTCTTTTATCGGAGAAGTTGATCTCTATTCACATCCCGGAAAAGTCAAGACTCTTCATAGTAATAATACAATAACTGAATGTGTTCACAGAAGCATTAATGTGTAATGAAGGAGATGAGATGGCAATCCCAATACTGTTGTCTGATGAGGACCAAGGATCATATTTCCATTTTGTATTCAGATCTCGTATGCAGCAGCTCATCAGAATGCATTTTCTTATGCGCTCATTCTAGTTCAGAAGATTTTAATATTTTGAAGATGAGTATTATACATATTTGTAAATATACTCGTCTCGTTAATACTAGAGTGATGCACTTGTACGGACTCTAATAAAAAATAATATACTGAACCGGTATCTCAACTCAATCTAAACACAACATTTTCCTGACCCTTAAAATATGAAATTATTTTTATCCTGATTTTAATTGCAACTTGCATCTTCCTTGCTGCTGCATTGGCATACTTCAAGGGATCACTCGCATGGAATCTTTTGTTTTGCTTGCGTTGATCATTCTCTTATATGTATGAATTTACTACAAATAAAAACTGGAATGTCGATATTCAAGAAATATGAACCAACCACTTTTCTTTTCATACATCATACGATAAATTCATTTGACTAACATAAATATACTTAATAAACTTGTATTTAAACCGAGGTTCGTGATCCAAAATTATATTTTTACTTGACAAAATCCAGCTACATACTAGGAATAGAATACTAGAAATGACATTCAATGACATAGAAAAGCAAATTAACTACAAATAACCAGCACTTGTCATCTTCATACCCATTGTCATATTTTTTTACTTTGTTAATGTGCAATCCATTTAACTTTGAAATGCCAAATAACTGGACCTATATAATATTTTGGTTGGAACATTTCATGGTTTCAATTTTGAGTTCACTGATTATCATTTCAGTTGTACGGAACTATATTCTATTCTAAAAACTATTTACGTATTCAAAAACGTCCATGTTCTACAATTTTGTAAAATCTGTTTTTAATCTAAAAGCAATTCAATTATTTTTTAGGCGAACAAACAATAGAAATTAAGAAAGAAATGAAGGTGCATAATAATGTGTAATGCCGACAAAAAGTAAGAAGTGACAAAATAATTGCCTAATTTACTACATACACCGCATCAACCTCTTTTCACTTTTAAACAAAAGGAGGATTACTGTTTTACGTTTTTGTCTTTTTCCCATTCATTCTCCGTTGCAATCTACAGAAAGTGAAAATAACTGATATCGCAAAACGCACACTTCCGTGAGAATTGAGAAAGGTATGATTCAAGGAAATATACAGTGCATTTGCAAGGGTTTCGTCACATTTGTATGAAAACTTGAGTATTTTGTATATGCCTTTGTGGCCTAACATCATTAATTTAAGGTCGTAATGTCACTTTCATTTGCCCAAGGTATAAAAGCCAGTACATTGAAAAACCGCATTTCTGCTCGGAATGAAGTTTTATCTAATTAGCTTCGTGAGAAAAATGGACATGCAGGACTCTTTATTCAGTCACATCAAAAGCTGTGTTTGCTGGATTTCCTTTAACACTAGGAGGTTGTGAAATGAGAAGGGGTGATTGCTGTCTACTGGTTGATTATGTTAGTTTTCAAAGTAAAAGTGAAAACATTTAATGACCTCATTTTCGTGCACCTACCCTTCCAAGCCATCTCCATTGTTCAATCATTTATTACACTGACTGCATTTTTGGACAGGTAAAGGATTAAGTTATTATTTTTAGGTTGGCTTAAGAGAACAATAAACCTCTTTAAAGTCACCGTCGTCAGTTAGTTTGACGTATTCGTCAACTTTCCTCGCATTGTCACACATTTTTGGTTCGCAAGAACGTGCTTCAATGGATCACGGAAATTTTCTTATGTAAATAGGATAACTAAATCTTATGGTTTCATGCGTACAAACAAACACAAGTGTTTTCTGGCACATATAGAGAGGAAAACAACATGCGCTCACACTTGTCACTTTTCTGCAAAAGCACGCTGCTATGTCAAGCAACTTCCTTTCCTTATCGAAATCGTGTAATTTCACCAACAAAGCTCTGTACCAGGGAAGACACGCATATATTTACACGCAACACAAACCACACATTCTTTTTAACAGGTTTTGCATTATCATAAATCAACGTCTTCTGTTGAAGAATCAGTTATGGGATGATGAATACATAGATGCATGCTTGTAGATACATATTATTTAGATGTTTATGCTGTAGAAAATTGTGCTAATTAAGGTAAATTTGCAACTTATGGTCATTCTCTCACCTGAGTAATGGTAAGCAAAGAGCATATAAAAAGTAATCTTCGTCTGAGAATCATGGTGACTTCGGCAGAATGCCCCAAAACAGTGACTCTGTAAAGAAACAAAAAAGTTCATGGATTATTATAAGAAAAATGTTTGAATACTGTCTTAATATTCCTATTTGTTATTATAATTGCATTAATGTTAATGCTCCGAATACTTTAGTGAAGCCGTCGGTTTCGTGATTTTACTTTTAAAACAAGATTTACAAAATAAGATTGCATCATCAATTTAGTATTTACACTCCAAGTCGGCTGATACACACACAAACGCATGGCTTGTTAGGAATGCAAAATTCATATAGAGATATGTAATGTGGCATCTTCAGCAAAAAAGGAGAAATGTGACATTACGTTTTCTGTAAAAATGCAAGTAAAAGTGACGAGGATGCTCATCTGTGAAGATGACAAAAGTGATAATATCTTCTCTCTTCCTCACTACCGACTGCAGATATACATAACATTACATGCGTTACTGAGCGTGGATAATTATTTATTCTACTCAAAGATTATATCTTGTGGCTCATAAAAACATTTGTAATTATGATAATGACACAAACGTCATTTGAACACCATGTATTTATGTATGAGCATCAACGTTTAGATTTTGCTTCGAAGAATTAGCAAAAGACGTGCAGTAAAAAAGAAGAAACAAAGTTGAAATAAAAATGATGCAGAATTCGTTAGTTGTTTAATCTTTTGTTTTGTCTCTGTACGAATTCTTGCAATTGAAAGAAATTGGTCATTATCATAAGAACAAATAAATATAATAAAAAACGAAACAAAAGCTACAATGTCAACTTTTCAATTCGTAATAAGAGTGAGACTACGGACTTCTAGATTATACTAGACTATAGACTAGAGTAACTCCAGGTATCTCTAGCGTGAAACTTGATTTTTTAATTTTGGATATGGCTTATGTTTCTTGTTTACAGGTGTACTCTAAGTACGTGTGATGTGAAAACTAGAACAGACATAATTAAGCCTCCTGGTGCATCAAATCTCTCAAATGCTGGCAAAACAAAAAATTAATAATAATCATAATCATACTGTGAATGGCAAGGAATAGATGAAAAAGTTATAAAGAGAAAACTAGTTTTTTGATGCTAGATTGAATTTTCTAATGTGTGCATGCCACTAATAATGATTCAAAACTTCTAAAGTAAAAAGTGAACGTTGTTATACAAACTTAATTCTCCTTTTAAACGTAAAACAAAACCTGCCCAGAAAAATCTTTTCAATGCTATAGCTGAAATAAGTAGCATGCGTGCATAAACTTCCTCAGAGAGTGATAGTTGGTATTGGTTGAAACACTGACTTAGTAAAAATGCTAGTTTATTCTCGTCTTTTGTCAGTACAGATATATTAATTTAGTTTTGCAATCAAAATTTGTTGTTATTTTGCTAGTGCTAATTGAAATCTTTGATTTGATGTCGGTCTAACTGACATTTCCAGCAAAGCGATTCCAATAAAATGTTACAAGTAAACTGCCCCTGATAGATTACAAAGCTAGAGTGAATCATGTATGTAGTTGAAGCAATGCAACTAATATAAATTACAACTACCATTTTCTTCAATGACTTTTTGTCAATTGAAATATTAATTCATGTTCTTTCACCTTCTATAATATGTACTACGAAATACAATTTCAGTTTTTGGAATAATTTTTGTTTTCATTATACGAAATTTAATATATGATACCAATAATGAAGGAAAACATCAATGAAAATGAAAGTATGTATCATACAGGGCTCATCAATCATAAAATTTTGGTATATTATTTAACTTTCTGGAACGATGAAATTTTCATACTACGTTTGCGTGGCCTATTATAATAACCTGTGCTGCACGAAGTCAATAAGGTCTTCGACAACAGCAAGTAAAGCTCGTGAATGTGCCTGAGGATATCAAATTATGTTTAACTTGCAAGAGAAAAATGTTTTAAAATCACTAACGCTTTCTAACTTGACATTAGCACATTGATTAATTATTGCTAAGAACATTGACTGTTATTGACTGAGTGGGGAAGACTGAAAGGAGCAAATAGGTTCTAAGACATTTTTTGTGAGGAGACAAACCACGCAAGCAACAACTCGCGCTCGTTCCTCTTTGACAGTAAAAGTCCGCCATTCATTTTCATAGTTGGGTATTTTTTATTTATTAGTAGTTTGATCTGATGATGATGATGGAACCAAAAAGCAAAAGGTCAGGTTCATGAAACATGCCAACATACAAGAGCATGACTTTTTCAAAACATTCTCTGAGACAAACAATGTGAGAAGAGATGATATGTGATTAGTGATTTTCATGCAAAGCATTAATAGAAGATGGGTGTCTAAAGGTTTAAAAGGAGCATAGTGCATGATGCAAACTGCATCGTTTTCTATCTTCGTTATATCCGCCTCAAGCTATATGTCACATGTATGCACAATAAACACCAGTCTATCATGTATGGTCAAGCACGTACGCTGTAAATAATTATATTCAGTTCATATTCAGCCAAGGTAAGCGATTGCAATCAGAATTTTGCTAAAATTTTAAGTACACATGGTGTTTTCTTCGCAGGTAGGTGACTGATTCTTGAATACTCGATTTCTTGTTTTGAAGGATTCGCACCTTTACTATACCTACTTATCATTTAACCAACATTAATACATGAATAAAAAGTTATTAAAAACATTTAGTGAAAATACTCTGGTCAAGTTTTTACCAACTTTTTATGCATTTCTAAATGTATACCGTACACGCTTACTAATACTGCTTACATCATCAAAAGGATCAAGAATGCACCTTGCATTATTAGTAAGCAAATTCATTCAACAATAGGTAGGTGTTTGATCTACCTAATAATCTGAGTGTAAATGTACTTACAATGTAAGAAGAACAAAAGTTTTATCTGAGCAAAAGTCACATTTTTAGTTCTTCTACAAACAATGACACTTCATATTATGAACCTGAATGGAATCTCTTATGATGATGATATTTTAACGATCATTTTACTTTTTACTTTTCCTTTCACTGAAAGAATGACTGTCGAATGTTTAACGAAAGCAAATGTTTTTGAAGTTGACTGATTGTTTGTGATTTGCACTTGACCTCGACAGCCACCGATGATTTCAATCTGAAAATTAAAAGTTGTTGGCATTCGTTTGAATTTTGCTCATTTTCTCTAGATGAAGTAAACGTTTTTCCCTAAAGTAGGCGCAAGTAACGTGACATGGTTAGGATTCATAAATTGTAAAAATGTACAAGGGTGTTGCCAGTTTTTGGCAGAAACTACAGATAACAGTTTTCAAGCAGAAGAACGAAGAAAGCAGATTTAATTCTCGCCTGAGACTGGGTGTCTCTTTTAACCCATAAAACTAAAATAACATGTAGGAAGCTTGACATGAACTAACGAAATGTTTAAGCTTTTGGCTCTCGTCATGTAATAATTAATATGTTTTAATGGGAAGGTTTCAAGTATTATTAGAGGTCCTCTATAACGACCTCTCAGAAAGGGAAAATTTTTATAAGCGCTTTCCGAAGCTGATCAAGCACAAGTGGACTTTTGTTTTGTTGAGCCATTACCATAATTGTAATCATTTTCATACCGTATGGCGCACCTTTAATACACCTATGAACTGCTAACTCACATTCCTAATTTCATCTCACCAACATTCATCAGCACATAATAACATTCATAGTTTTTTGCATTGTAGCTGCACAAGGCATTCATAGTCAGCAATACTATGTAAATTAAATGCTTAGGCGTTGCATGGCTTTGTTTCACTCGCACATAAATACATTTTTTCAAACGTACATGCCTTATTTGATATGCGTAAAAATATTCTATAATTTTTAAAAGCCAAAACCGTAAGTTTTTTCTTTAACATCTTTGAAAAATATGACGACAAAAATGTTTTCTGTCAAATTAACGTTTATACGGCCATTCATATCAAGTCCTTTCAAAGCATTCACAAACCCAAAGAATGCATCACAGGAAAAAGTGTCTAAATGTCAGCATCTGGTAAAAAATGTTTGTTCGTTATGCCAGCAAACTTTCACTGAGAGGGTCGAATGAGGGTGGATGGAAATGATATACGAGTGCGCAAAGTATCAACCTGTTTGTTACGTTTTTATTACCATCTCCGTTAATCTTTTTCTGTCGGTATTTTTGCACATGACAGCAAAAACAATATAACATTTATGGCCCATTTCAATTTTACTTTCAACTCTGTCCAAAAGCGATCCGATTTGTGTGGCGAGAAATAGAGGCTTTAGAAAATAACTACTTGGGTATGTATGGATAGAAAGATGATATAGATAACACGACGACAAATGTAAGTGATGATGAGGTATTTGTAGACATTTGTAAACCTTTCTTCGTGATCCATATTTTATGAAAACCTATCACATCAGTATTCGTCAACGCTCCACAATGGGGATCGTGAATAATTTAGTGACAACTGAAATAATGATCCGGCATTTACAACACCTCATTGTGAGGATTGCGTTGTAACAGAAGTGTTAAGAAACCCATCAATATCTTGTCAGCCAGTGGAACCCGAGTGGTAAATTGAATTGTGGGCTTTTAACAAATATCATAAAGCATTTTAACAAACCAACTCCTGATAAACGTGCGGGGAGAATGCAGGCCAAACAATGAGATGGCAAAAAATTCTCAATAAAATATTAAGTTTCGTGTTTGTCTTTCTGTTAAAAGTAGAATGAAACGACTTCGTTTTCTATGTAGACATTACAAAGTAATACACAAAGTTTAAAATAGAAGTAGAAAAACAGTATTAGATTTTTTACATTCAGTCAGTTGTATGACAAAGTGATTAAAATCCCATTTTCCCGTTTTTCGAGACACTATACAAGCATGAAAGACTATGTCGCGGTCTGATATAATCAATATAATCATTATCTCATTTTGATTGTACTTTGTCGTGATTTTTCGTGCCTGTACCTCACGCAAAAATAAGAAAAATAAAGTAATAAAACTTGATGAAGAATCATCTTTACGCGTTGGAGGGCATTTTGTTACACTCAGATCAGATGCACTTGGGCATATTTTATATATTTTTAATTTGAAAAACCTACATTAATGTATCATTTCATCGAACAATTACATTTTGAAACTGGATTTAATACTAAAATAAATAGATTTTCTTTTTTCAAGAGCGTGTGCTGATTATCTGCAATATTGTCGTGATCCATTTTCTGCTGCAAATCTGTGTAGAGACAGGTTAGTTTTTGAAACGAACTTTCCACATTGTCTACTTGTTGCACTTGCACTGCAACTCGATATTTAATTTATCCATTATTTTATAATACTAAAAAAATTGTACTACTAAAGCCGGCGAACAGGAGTTTTTTGCAGCGTGATCTGCTGAACTGACTCGTATTACTTTCCGATGTTTCTTTCTTCATGCGACCATAAACTTACTTTCATTGAAGCTTATATAGAGCTGTATTAACAACTTGATCACTAACCAAATAAAAGTAGATAAATAACAATGAATGGCTTGTTAATAGAATGAACGTAGCAATTATATTATTTATTTTTTGCATTAAAGAGCTAAGCAAAGCAATCTATTTAAGTTAATAATAGGGTTGAGGATATGATGAAGACATTGCAAATTTTATTGCTTCTTTATCATTTTACTTTTAGTACTATATGATAGCATGTTTGTTTTATGCACAGAATACCTATATTGGATCAAATACCAGAAGATGCCAAAGACACTATCGGTTTTATTAACTTTGTGAGTCTATTCTTTGCTCTCTCCACTAAAAAAAGTTTACTAAATTTAGGGAAAAGATCCGTCTCACTCACGTTTTCCATTGTTCCCCGTCCATTTATTCGTTTTCCTGCTTAAACGTTTAGGAATACGCTCACGACAGCATTATATGATGCTGATGACAATAATATCGCTTCTAACGTTCATTTCGACACATGTAAATTCATCGTGTAAGCACCTGCCTTGTACCTACTAGTGTTTGTCTATACACATACCTTCTTTTCTTTCCTTCATTTGTCATGAAACGGTAGAAAAAGTTAAACTGACAACTACGAAACACCATCTTGAAAATTGCCTTACCAAGTAGTGTGTTTGTTTAGCCCAAGGGATTTTCTGTGTGTATCAGCCACGACAAGTCATTATATGAGTTGTAAGAAACAATGAACTTTTAATTGAGAGAACAATACTTGCCGTTGAAAGTGAAAGATGTGCTTCTGTCTGACGGATGCTTACGTCTGCAATATGTCCCAGAGATATCCTATGAAGCTCTCTCAGGGTAAAATGGAACTTTGACTGATAATAGGAGAGGCGTGCTCGTTGAAATTTGCGTAGGTAGGTACTTTAACTCGACTGCCTATTATACCCATATAACTTATAACATGTTTACATCTTATCCAACAATACCGCTCATAAAAACCGATTACTTTGCATGTAGTCGACAGGACAAACAGATCAAATGTCATTGTAACAATAATATCGAAAGAAAAGTAACAGTTTTATTATCGTAGAATGAAAGCAAAAGCGAATCGTTATCTGAGAAATTAATCAAATTGCAATGCACCACCTACACTACCTGCGTACAATATTATGATGACGGTAATGTGCACAATGCATATGCATGCGGTGTACATCACACCAGGTTAGTAAGCACGGACTGAAACCGACCCGAGAGCAAAAAACCACGATATGTATCCACACACGATTTGTAAACGCTAATCACATTAATAATAATTATGAAGTGATAACTTCAACTGACTGCAGGAAGCTATTAAAGCATGAATAATGCACACAGCAATAAACCTTCAGAAGCATGAGTATCGGAAAAGACGCCGTAAAATCAGGGTATGCTTCCTTCCCTTCAGATCAGAGAAAAAAAGTCGTGCTTTTTGTTCCCACGTTCCCAAACCAAGAAAGGCTTCTTTTTTCTTGCACACACATCACCATATACAATAGCATTTCTTCTACGTCAATTTTCGAAACCCTTTGTTTATAAATTATCCTAAAGTTTTCAAAGTTGAATATACGCGTGGTAATAATTTTTTCAACTTTATATTTTAATGCATTTTAAAGCATATGTCATTTTTCATGCTAGAAATGAACTGAAAATAACATGAGCTATTTGTATGACAAGTACACAGGAAAGTTTTTGAAATGTAAAGAAAAAAATCATGCAACCGAGCATCAACGGACAACATAATATGTACAAGGAAACGATTTGTTCTCATCATCATCTTCAATGTCATGAATAAAATACTTTACAATGATGCCCAGTGTCAGTATAGTAGTACAGCGTTCTTTGTCATGAGCCAATGTTTCACCACTGATAATTACAAGTCCATCTTTTGAATAATAATGCATCATTCTTTTATATTAAATAGAAACATTATTAATATCTTTTTTATTGACAAGTATTCTATTTTCTGTTCTTCCTTTGCATATTATTAACACTATTGGTCCGCAATCATCACCGACACCAGTAAAACCACAATAAGTATGTTGCATGTTTAATTTCGTTTTCGTATTGAAGCACTAAAGAATTTCTCAGATCAGTTCCCATAATATTGAAGTCATCAATTGTTCCGTGCAAAGAAGGTAAAGTTGGCAATAAAGTATGGGGGTAAGAAAGTGCCAACCAGGGAACTTAAACTGATAAGAATATTATAGAGATAACCAAGCTACTAATTTCTGAAATAAGGGAAGGGTGGATGATGTCTATCTATGTAAACGCTAACTTTTTTGTTTGCTTGTCAATAGAAAAATAATGTGTTTGAAGAAAAATCAACCATTACTTACTTTCTTACTATCGTTCATAACTCCGAACATTATTATTAATCATAATTTTTTACCATAAATCACCATTGAGTTAAAATTAAAATTGACATGCGAATAGAGAAATGACCGATAATATTAATGATAAAATTATAAATTTCATACCTGATAAAAATTTAAAGTTATTTTTGTCAGCGATTGATCCGATGGATTAATTCGAGCTCTTAATATTAATTTGAACTGTCACTTTCCGAGAATCCCATGTCAAATGAAATGTTTATTATTACTGTTCATTACAGTATTAACAGTATTAATACTTGCAAACAAAATTGGCTACTCATTATTTCGTTCTTGATTAGTTAAACAAACTGAAAGAATATCACACGGTCTGTTGACATGTCCCGCTTTTCAGGGGAAAGTCATAATTCATGGAAAAATATAGGTATTGTATTATTGACGCACTGGCACTTTTGGTTTCCCAATTTTCACAATTTCTTACTGACACACTTCCTTCATTTCCGGGACACGGTGTTGATTACAATATTAAGAGAAAAAACATAGGCGTCATAAATGAGGGTAGCAGGTTTGCAAGCCAACCACCATTGCACAAAGTACCACCAAAAATTTCTTATAAACTTGTATGATATTGTCAATGGGCTCTCACACAAGGCACACTCTCGTTTCTCAATCTTAAAACAATGATTCCGTGTAAGTGGTCTTAGTAGTAGTGATGATGGTATAGTTGCATATCTACTACATGATCATCATTTCACTCCCTCTTGCAGCCCAGAAAAAATCCAAAGTCAGTCAAGGAGTCAAAAGTCATTGAGACCCAAAAGAGACGGACGAGAGTCAGGTTTGACCACAGCGGCAACCAAACCACTTGTTATTTAGAATGCGTATGAAATAATAATAAGTACATGTGTATCTGCATAGATATAAGTTATAAGTATTGCGTACACTTATCAAGAAGATGGCCACTGCAACTCATACCACGATCAACAACAATACATGCAATGAAGTTGAGTTGATGATGTATCAAAAAACGCAACAATCATAAAGGGTTAAAGATGGGCTCGCGAGTTAAGTCGGAGGAAGATCGCTGTTGTGCTATAGCCAATCTTAAGGATCTTCTTTCATCTTTCACTTCTTCTGGTGAATTGGCCCAAAACTATGCATTTTCGCTGGCTTGCTTGTTTATATCGTCATTATCAAACCAAACGCTGACTGATCTTCTATTAAATACAATGTATTGGGATGATGAGTTATGGTACTACACTGGCACAACAAATGCAGCTAGCAATTGTAATAATAACGGTTTAATATAATTTCAGGTTTTTCATTTGGGTGTTACGTACTTGGACTTACGCACTACGAAAGGAGAGGAAAAGGACGAACACGAAAGGTTTCGAGTCAGTAGATTGTTGCAGCAGGCTACCTTACTACAACATCGCCACTATGGAACAACAATGACGTTGATGGAGTAAGCACACCGCGTTTTCAGTCCTTCACGTTTTCTCGTTCGAGCAAGTCCGCAGCAACACAAATTCAAGAAGGAGAAGAGGTGAAAACGATGATGAAGGTGATCTTACAAACCGAGTAACCTAGTGTTGTGCTTAATAATGTTTATATGTGCATATCTAATGTTGTTTTTGGATGTTGTTGATGATGCTGGCTAGAAGGATGGTGGTGTTGATGATGAATACGCAACAACGACGAAAAGTCTTTGAAAGAGAGAACTTGTTGTTTTTTCTGTGATGATGATGCAGCGCACACACAGAGATCTGTAGTGGCCCTCCCTCGTCTAATCACACTGAGTAAAGTCTACTGGGGATGAGGCTACATTAGGCCTACGTGTTGATGATGAGGATGATCAATAACAAGTCTTATTTTTTCTTTCTGCGAAGGAGAGATTTCTCTGTATGTAGGTAAGGTAAAATGTGCTCCTTTAGAGGAAAGCAGGTAGCAGACTGGTGTTAAATAGGAGATTTGACAACAGGTAACAAGTTTCGAGACGATGAAGATGCGGCGCGACGACCAAGATACGACGAATATTTATGGATTCGTATGGTAATGATGATAAAGTCGACGGTGATCTCACACTGTCCCAATGAAACAGTTTTATAGTGACAATGTTTTCACTCCTATTGCTATAATTTGGTATAACTCCGACTGTGTCTCTGACTCGGATTCAAGCTTTCCTCTTTCTTTGTTCGTTGTCGGGAATCTGTTGATGAATTATCGTTTGATTAAAATGGGCTGGCTATTTTTCCAAGCTATATCTGTATTATCTATATATTTATACCTTGCACACAGATTGTTTTCACTTGAAAATTGTTGACCACTTGAATTACAAATGATCCTGTGAATACAAAAGTTTGAATTTTTCAAAATCTTGCTTGAAACACTACTCTTATAAAAAATAGCGACCACTGTGAATTCCTGTTTAAAAGGCACTGCAAGCTTTTGCAAGTTTAATACCTAGTTTAAGGTTCTGAAAGTACGATCGGTCAATACATGTCCTTTTAAAAATTCTATGAGTGTCAAAAGACTCCCCACCTTCACTCGTTTTTTTACAAACAACCCTAAAATATTGTTGGATCATCGACAAAATTATTGTATGACCAAGAAACTTTATTCTGTGGTAAAAGAGGAAAAAGAGAATAAGTGTGTCTTGACGTATTGCTGATAAAGGTTTGGCAGAGTAAAAAATGAATTGCACTGTATTAAGACGTGTAGTATGAGCTGTGAGCTACGCACAAATCGCAACAATCTTCAAAAAGTGGTCAATCTTTTAAAAACGAAAGGGATTTAAAGAATTTAATCCGTGCAAAATATAGGCAAGTGAGTTAAAAAGGGATCTTTTGAACAATGAGAAATAAAAAAGCACGTTTATTTCAATACAATATATATATATATGCACTCAAAATATTAAAGGGTTAAAAATACTTGGGCACTATGCCTTTTGCTTACCATGCATTGCTCGAGTATAAATCCCTACCCAAACCTTTTCACATTGCGTCAAGAAATTCAGACTGTAATGTACTTTTTCTGTTTTGCTCACATGTGCACATTAAAACTAACTAAAACTTGTATGAAGTGAACGATACAGGTATTTTGGAAGAAAAGGTTTTGTTGAAATGTTCCGTCCTTTTGAATGAAACCAAAATGCTTGTTATGCGTCATGTGCAAAATTACGTGTTGTTCTTGTAAAGGGCACCATGTAGTTATTAAGGTCTACTTGCTTCATTCAGTCAGACCACTTATTAGTGTAAAATCTTCTTCCAAGACATCGAGCCAGCTTATACGTTAATTGAATAAATAATGCGATTTATTTCATATCATTGAATCAGTGTAATTATTTCCCCTGCAATGAAATGCAAGTTTCCTACAAAAAAGAGATGCACAAAATACACTGAAATTCAATTCACTTTCAAACTCAAAACGGAGTTCCACTTTAAGTGTACAGAAATCGAAATTACATTCCTATTTTTGGCCTATACTTTGTTTCAAACTATACAATATACAAAATGAGTTGAGATTATTTTTTACCTAAATTATGTGGGCAAGAGATTGATAAAACCAATCATTACAAAATGATACTAATCAAAACTCGTCGATGATGAACCGCACACATCTTTGCACACTTTTTGCAATGAGCTTATTTAGCGATACACTGTGCGTGAGCAAAGAAAAGGCAAATGAAAAGGAAAGCTAGCTGAAAAACCTTTGAGATTCAATGATAATACTTTTCTTTGTTGTGCGTGGGTAAGTATAGCACAAATGCACAAATGAATGCATACATTAATAACAATAATAATACCAACAATCGTACACAAACCCAGGGAAAATAATTTCCTGATAGAAGAAGGAAAGAATTCCCTTTTAATTTATTTATCTCGACAAGTTTTCCTTTTCTGACTACTGCACGCATATATGTATCGTACTAAATTGAAATCTACTCTAACTATTCCCGTACTTTGAGAAGGCTTTTTATTAACAAACAAACAGAGGCATGCGAACGTGCAGTATGATATTGTATATAAATATGCGGTTATTGCAATATGTGCATAGTGCATATATGATTGTTTTCACTCTTTATCAGTATTCGTACAAAAATGTTTAAAATCAAAAGTAAAAAATGATGATGAGTCAATTTGTGTCTATTTTGAATCCCTGTTACAATCTATGACCTGAACAAAAACTTAATTATACATTATCGTAACTACACATGCTTCACAGCAATCAAACTGATGCAGGCCTTTATGGTAAGGGTAACTTGATCTACGATGAGCATATTCTTGTCAATTTGTAAATGATCTAAAGATGTTTTGCAGAGTTTAATTGAATGCCAGTGCATAGTGCAGGTACGGTTATAATAGCCTTTGTGAAAAAACGTTTAGCTGTCCTTTCAATTTGTTGAGCTTTTTGTGTTTCCGAAAAAAAACTTTTGATTTCACATTCTGTCTTCGTGTCTTTGTGGATACATAAAACAAAAAAGCTGATTCTAGACTTGCATCAAATCGTATAAGTAAACAGTGACAATTTTTTGCTTAAAACATTCGCATTTTACAATTATATGCAGCTTCCACTTCTGGTAGTAAGAATGAATAATAAATATAAAAACATTGAAAGGAAGAACCGAGACTAACAATGGGACCCACGACACAACGGGGGATAAACATAACCCTGCGCTTTTTGCGTGCAAGTGTAGCATGTACTGTTACTGGTTTTTATGCACTGCGCTTAACATGAATGATAACACTAATTTTCGTTTACAAGCATTTAGTGTCTCGTGTTTTGCAAACTGCGGGGAACAGTGTATCAACAAGAGTTTTGACTTGAAAGGAAAATGTGTTCCATTTATACATACTTATTATTATTGCTGTTGTCATCATTGTCCTCTCGTGCAGCAGCGCATGCCTACAATCTTCAAAATGAGGAAATAAGACTTTTTAAACTGTAGGCTAAATGCTTAATAGTGAAAATTGATACATAATAGTACAAAAACCGGGAGTAGAATAGCCGTCACATTCATCCCAACCATACACCACCAAAAGAAAAAGGAAAGGAAAACTTACTGAAAAATTCTAAACTGTAGTCTCTATATACAGATATACTTTTCTGTTCAGAAAACCATAAGATTGTCTTAAAGGCCAAGCCAATTCCCTGCTATACGTTGCGAATTTTAAATGTACATGTCAGTAAAGGCATAATAATCTGTTGTTCGATACTACACAATAGTAAGTCAAATAATAACTAGTCAGTAGTAGAAGTAAACGCAAAGACTCGTCATCAGCTTCACATGTCTTGTCATTATTTAGTGGCAGAAATGTGTAGTTTTTACCACGCAGTAGCAACAGGTTTTTCTGCGTGCGAAGCCAAATGCAATCCGTTTATAGAATTCTCGTTCTCACCTATAAACCTACATGCCTAGTCCTCCATTCAACGCATAACTCATTGTTGTTGTATGCAACCAATATATGCAACCGAAACCAAAAGCAATTCAACCTGCAGAAATGCAGAATGTAAAAAGGAAAAGAAAGAAAGTACAGAAATAATGCAAAGAATGATTTACCTTTTACATAAAGTATCGTCTTATACACGGAAAGTTTCGTAGTTTTCGTCTTTCCTAGGTCGGTAGCTCAGTGTTCGCTAACATATCATATACTTTTACATCCTTATCCGTAACATGCAGAAATACAAATAAATTCGGCTTTTAAGGTGCATCATTGTGACTAATGCAGAATGTCAATGAATGGGTGTTGATCATCATTCCTTTTAAAATACAAGTTTAATTTAAATTGAGATTCTTTCGGCAATGATTGAAATTCAGTGATTGTAGCAATTTGCAATTACTGTTTTGAGATAAAGAAGAGAGATATTCTTAAGTTGTACATTTCATTGCATTCAAATTCATCTGTCTTCCGACGAGCATTTCATGTTATCTGATTCGTCGGAGAATGGCTAGCACTAGAACGGAGACAAAAGACGTTCAAGAAAGAACTAAGCGAAGCGATAAAATTATAGTCTTAAAGGATACTGCTCATTCATTGGTGCATTACCGTTCTTTAATGATCTACCGGGGTTTCTTTCTTTTATCATAGCCTTTTACTTTCCTCTAGCAAGCAAAGCGCCAGAAATTATTCGCTGTGCATTCATTAGATTACGAATATTTCACGCATTGATACACCCATTCACCACAATGATAATTGAATAAGGAGCTCGATGAAAATTAGACGATAACTTATCAAGAATATGTACATGTATTACAGAGATATCTGGCAGTTTTCAACGGTAGACGTTTCAGACGCTTGCTTCTTGACAGTAAAACAGTTTCAGTCAGCCCGACACTGAATAGCTCCGAGAAATGACAAGGACAATCATGATGACGAAGAAATACATAATTTGTTTTACATCAACCGCGTAAACTAAAACTAACTAGCCTAGCTGCTAGTTAGTATGATTTATGAAAATGTTGAGAGACAACAAGATACTGACCAGTATATGGTAGAGCCTGAAACCGAATTAAATGGCATATATATATAGTTGCATTTCTGTAAAATAAATGCGAGTGTTTTGTTAAACTTCAGAAAATATTGTAATGCTTCTTATATTTTCACACGTTTTTGGATTTCAAAAGTTGTCTATAAGATCTCGTTGGTCAGCTATTTTGTTTCAAACAACATATTAGATTAAATGACAATCGGAAGTAACTGAACTAGATATGTATTAAATGTTTAGAGAACATTTTGAAACATACTTTTGATTCAAGACGGTTATTAACGTTTAAAAAATTTGCTTATCAACGTGCGTGTACAATTAAATTCTCTTATAAAGTGTTTCAATTTTATCGTCATATAATAAATTAATGAGTACTCTTTAAATTGGCAGAACATTATTAGATGATCTAAATTCGGTACGTTTACATGCGATTCATATCTTCGAGGAATCATCATTAAATCATGTTAAGAGGAATGCGAACATATATTCTTTTATTGCAAAGCACTGCTACTGGGTTAACACTTAACACCATTATATGCTTACCCGTTAAGCTGAACCGGAACAAAGTAATTTGTTTGTTACGGCTTCAGAGATGCATAGTAAGATACCTACTCTTCAAAAGCAATATGGTCATGATTTCTATGCGTGTTATCCAAAGCACAGGTAATTAAACCATGCGGACACGAATTATGAAGACGATTCAGTTACTAAATACAATATTTTACCTATTTTACCACTGCATTGACCCTTTTTAAAAGTATAAAGGTTATCTTCGATGTAACTAATTTTATTTTACTAAAAGGGCCATACATTATGCTCATCTTCAGATTCAAACTCACCAGCTCAACACATTATATATCTTCTTTTTTTGTAAAAATGCGCAATATTGACCAACCTCGGTGCTTCACCACTCCTCAACCAGACCATAGTAATTATTTCATGGCTGCTCATCTGTTCTTAACGCGTATTTAATTTTCGCTTCAGCACTTTTTGCAGAAAAGAATGTTAAATGTTCGAAATTTGGCAACTCCTAAACCACAATTGAATTATCTTCTCCTCTTCTCCCAGTTACAGACACAGATTGACGCGTTGCGAGATGCTAATTTATTTTATAATGTTTATCAGCTTTCAGTAGTTTATTCACGGAATACGCAATAATGCAATCGTTTGTCAAGTTCATCTCGCCTGTCCTGTTGACATTTCGTCATCGGGCAACGACGCATATTTAAGCATGAATTCCAAATAAACTCGCGCACGCATATTTCTTTTACAAATCATGAGTGAAATGCGTTTCAATGTCAAAAGCTGGCATCATTTCCAAACTACATATTATAGCGTTCATCATTAAATTTTAACAATAATATTCAGCAAAATCGGTCAAATTGTGAAATCTTTTTTAACGGTCAAAACACATCAACGCATTATGGTTTTAGGGGCAGATTGTTTACAAATTTAGAATTACAGAAGAGTGCAGTACTTGCAGTTTATGACAAGTACGCACGAAGTTGCAAAATGCTAAATAAAATGGTAACAAACTCTTCCAAGCAATGTGGCGTTGTGCTAGGATTATAATGCTTACTAGATCCATCGATTATATTACGTTTACGTTTTATGGACGATTTCACTATTTTGCAACAATGGAAAAATATTTGAACACTTTCCATTGACACTGAAAATGGATGAAATGACGGCGAACATAATACCTCTATTGTGCTTTAGTGACTTCTTTCATATATTTTATATATAACTTTCCTGCATATTTGTAATAACGCATTTGTAGCATCAGAAATTTGTCAAGCGTGTCCAAAGGCTTCTGGCAGATCGTTGAAGTTTATACTGGCGACCGATTTCAATATGATGTTGTAAGAAAAAGTGATTTTACCGTATTTTGTTGAATACCAAGATATTATTATGCTTTGTTTGCCAATACATACCGCAAGTGGTCGAAGCAAAATGCTGGCTCACTTTGCAATAGAATTAATCTATGTGCTGCAGTTTCAGGAGTTTAACTGTTGAAACGGTTGTTCCTTTTTGCAACATCAGACTAATCTATTTAGGTATTTATTACTGTCAGTCAGTTAGAATTGTTGCCAGAATCCTCCTAACCGAGATCATCGAACCACAGAGACGTAGTAGTGAGAGTATTTGTGAGTAAATAAAGGAAGCTTACCTTTAAGTAAATAATAAAGAGATTTTAAGCATTTACTACTTTTTGTTACTTTTTACTACCACTTTCATTATCATCCCATTATGTGATGTATGGGTGCAAGCAGGCAGATGTTACATTTTATTAGCTTACGAATTTCAGAAGAAATGCAAAATACCAACACGCTTCAAAATTGCTCTCAAAGGATTGCATTCAACAAGTGGCATAGATTTCGAAACAGCCGATTACAGATAACCAAATGAAAACTGAAAGCAACTTTTAGTACTTTCCTAACTAACCCAATTATAGATGGATGCTTAATCAAAGACAGTAATACGCCTGTAATGATTATTGCTCTGTAATCTAATCTCGATATATCAAAAGTACTTAAAAAGTTGGAAGCAAACGTACAGAAATTCATTAATTGGGATAATGCTAGTCTTAAACTGAATTTTTAGGAGATTTTAATTAAAAGTCTATTTGTTGCAAATTTGTTACAGTTTGTTTTGAACATAAAATTTGTTGTCCGCAATATTTTATTGATATGTACTTATTATACCCATGCACAAGACAATTTTTTCAAAATTCAATTCAAATATAAAATAAATATGGTTTAAAATTATACTAGGCCATTGCTATTCCGTATAGCTGTTTACAAGTTTATATATAGACTCATTGTCGTACTAATTGCTAATTAATTAAAGACGCTGTAACATGATCCACAAAAATTCACGAACAATGTCTATGTACTTGCTACTAATTTTTTCCAAGATGCGCACAAAAGAATGAACTCATAATTTAGGGAAAATATATGTGCATAAAAAATAGAGGGAGCAAACCCTTTATTTATTTCTCCGCCTCTAGTCTCATTCCAGAGAACAACAATCCCTTTATGTCCTCAGGCTATGAACTAATTCAGAATAAAAAAGGGAGAGACTTTTCGACTTGTGTTTGCAAGATGGAATGTATTCAAAAGTAAATGCCACCATCTAATCTAAAGAAAATTTGAATGGTCATTGTTATCCTTTCATAGGAGAAATCTAAAAAATAATATCTTATAATAAAACGAGATGAAGCAGTGCGTAGACGGATGTTGGAAATTATGTAGATGTCTGGAATAACGGTAACACATTCATTTTATTCTGATTATTAGATGTACTCAAGCTGTGTCTGCGGTGTACTTTTCACAAGGCGAACCCTATCTGTCTAGTCTCCTTCGCATGCACTTGTATTAGTTGCTCAGCAAAAGTTAAATCGGATTCCTTTATTATGACGAAAGTGAAGCAAAGATTCATGTTTTCTTTTCTGCTACCTACCTGTAGGGAGCTACTTGTAACAACTACAATCTCACCCTACCTTCCAGCTTCCTTCACAAGTAAATTAAAAGCAATAGAGGAAAAGACGCATTCATCTGGAATTTATTATATAAAAATAGATGCATCCTTAAAGGGAACCCTCTGACATGGGAATGGGAAGCGGATGCAACAAATACTCTCGATTTAGAAAAGCGAGAATTCCACATACCAAGCTACTTTATATGCATAGTACATCTATTAATCTCTTACATTGAAATGAAAACTAACGCATGCTATGTTTAGTTTCTTGAGACTCCAAATGATCATTATGTGAGTAATGATGTAGCTTAAGGTGTTATTTTGAAATTCCTTAGAAACTGGGTCCTTTTGGCTTAGCCATCAACTTCTTATATCAATAAGAGCAACCTGCAATCCCTAGCCTCACGCATAAGTCTTGACTTTAAGCCGGATTGCATTATAAATTCAAACGTGAAAGTTTTCATCCAACTACTATATTATATCCTTACGTATTTATGACTGATTAAACCGAATGTAAATTCTAACTTGAAATCTATATTAAGCCAAATGAAATACATACCATAAACTGTTAGGAAAGTTTGCAAAGGTTACTTATGATATTCTATCGGTCATCACATGTGGATAGAATATTTATTTGGAAAAAAACTTTCGTTATTTTCGGATAAACTTTCATGATTTTAATCGCTTTACGTGGGGCTACAAGAGAAGATGAAAAAATAAGATGCAATGCTTCAGTTAAAGCATTTTTGGATAAACTGGCAAACAAGCTGAAGTTTGTTGTGTTACACTAACCCTTTAGACGAAGGTAGTACCTTTATTTCGTCAATCCAGCCTTATTTTCTGGCTAAAAACAAGATAATATAATTTTCCAAAACTTTCCCAAACCAATTATTCGAATACTAAAGTATTTTATCACAAATATCAAGGCAATTATATAAACATAATAATGATGTAAAATAAAATAGAAGCGTCATTTGCCAAGTAAAAACCATAACTTCGAAGTCTTTCTTGTAGTTGTTCCAACTTACTGTTTGTCTATTCTTTCAACTTTTCTGATTTTTAATACTTAATTGATGCGTATTTTAATTTTAACAGCAAGCATTAAAACGACAGTAAAGTATGAGATGCTCATAAAGTTAGGTTAGGAAATTTTGGAGTTTTTTCAATTTGAAAGCCTCTGTGGAAATAAAAGAAAAAAAATCGCCTTGAAACGAACTCTTTACAATAAATACATGTAAAAGTGCATCTTCACTTTTTGCAAATAATACAAAAATTGTTGGTGACAATATAACATATTAGCATGTTACACATTTGACAATGACTTTTGCATTCTTGGCACAAGTTTTTTCTTTTGCCGATCTTGCTTATTGCTTATTCGTTGCATCTTTAGCTATTATCACAATAGAATAGAAATGCACAATATGTGTATATGTGGTTTCCTGATCTCTTAATTATGTATATTACTCACAATTTACATGCATCGAGTTCGTAAGTCCTTTTGTTCGCTTTTTCTACTGCTTTGCTAATTTGTGGCTTTACAGTGACAGTGTTGAATGTGAAAACAAGAGTAAAAGTGATCGTTTAAGGAAAAAATGTGGTTGACGGTAGTTAAATAACAAGGTGTGCATTTGCACAACAGAAATTGACTGAAACCATCATCTTCACGCTTTGAGAACATAACGGGCCAACGCTGTGAGGTGATGCATCTTTAATTTGTGTACAAAGTACAAACTTTCAACGACATAATTTAGCCAAGAAGATCCTTTATCCACTTCACAATGCAATGTACCCATACCACTGACAAACAGCAGAAATGCACTTCTGCAGAATGTTCTGAGTACAATAATCCTCCTTTATGGTGTAGTCATTGCTTACATTTGCTTGCGAATCCGTATTAGAAATTGTATGAATTAAATTATAAATTAAAATATCCCAAGTTTTATTTCAAAATTCAAAAGTGACATCGTGTCCGGAATTAAGACTTGACCTTGACAGTAAAAAGTAAGGGTCTTCACTCATGCAACATAACATTCAAAATTTCACTTATGAAATATTAAGACATTTTGAAAAACAGCCGCACGTCGCAAGCTGAACTTGAAGATGGTCATGTTATTGTACACTAAAGCACGTAATCTCTGCAGTCATTTACAAATTTTAAAAAATCATGTTTGCTTTACATTAGTTTTATAACGATTTCATGATTTTCTTATCATTCTCTTATTACAAGTAGCATCACATAATGGGATCAACACCACACTTTGTTATCTCTAAAAATAGTGTGTTGTTGGCTATTAAAGAAATCTTGTTTTAATTGGATGAAAAGATGAAAATACTTGCATTAAATGCTTATATTTAAATTCTTGTGCAGGTTATTGTTGTTGGCTTGAAACTGAAAGCAAATCTTATTAAAATAAATTAATAATTACAGGGTCTTCGCATCTCAAATTTTTCACACAATATGTTCTTGTATACATACCTTGAATAAAACAAAAACATGTACCTACATGAATGATGTGCAGTAAACCAAAATGAATCCTTGGAATTCATTCATGCTTTCTATTGTTTTTTTCCTCCTTTAGAAAACTTGCAAGCATGCTAGCACAAACTCAGAAAGAAAATCGAAATTACACTCTGTGATTGTAAAAGCATGATATTTTAAAGATAAAAATGATTACGTTCTGTTACTGCTCTTCTATCAAATCGATGGAATAAGGTACATAATCTAATATCTTATTTTGTATGTGCTGTAACAACGACAAAAATATGTTGTAATGAATGAGTTTACCCACACATGTGAACAAAATCCAACGCGAAATGAGCTTGTAAACTTTCTGTTGTATTTTTATTTAATTAAAAGATTTACAATTGCTTCAGTAGCACATAGAGTCGAAGGATTAGTTTGAATTTTTATATTTATTTTTGAAACACACAAAGAAGATCGTTTCACAGTGGCTACTACATCGAGAAAGTAGGTATTTGTATGAATTTTCATTTTCTTCTTCAAATTTTGTAGAAGCGTGTCCTGTCATGGAGCGTACAACAATGTTAAGTACATTTATGTGTATGAAGTTCGTTTCTACAATTTGCCTTCCTGTCATATACAAAACATACACAACAATGTAATTAGCAAGAGCTCGTGTAGCATTATTACGTTTTTAAGATTTCAAATTGACGATGCACTAGCGTTTTAGTAGAAGAGAAAAACTTTTTAAAAATACAGATTGAATTGATCGTAGGAATTGATGCATGGGATCTACCGAAATATTAATTTGATAATGCTTTGTAGTGAAAACCTCGCTTTTACAATAATTTCTTAAGTTCATACATGATAGGTATAAAAGTTTCAATTAGTGTTACAAAATTTATTAAGAGCAGCCTTTTACAAGGCATTTGTGCTAAGGTGGACACAAGGAATAAAACGTGTTAAATGCACAAGAATATATTATTTTAAAAGTGAAAATCACGCGATTTTTACACATGGTAATCCTATTTCCGCTTATGCTTATTGTACGTATATGTTGAATAAAACAGACCAATCGGTGGACTACTTTTTAGTAAAACAGCTAATCGATTACTACTGAAATTGTTGGCAACAGAACCATTATCAGTATCATGTTTAGGTTTTGAGTAAGTAGCAGCTAGAGGTTGTTGTTCTCGGTAGACTCCCGTTTCATGTCATATTGTAGGCAAGTGGTCAAAGTTGTCCCTCGAGTCTCTGTGAAAATAGCTATTACTTGAATTCCCGAAACCATTAGGAATGGTTATAGTCTTCCCATTTGATACGGTAGGTGACGAGTAATCTGGAGTCCCTGTACCTCCTCCCCCTCCGGCACCCCCGCCACCTCCGGTTCCTGACACACCATTAGATGACAAATGGGGAAAAAGCGTTGACCCATTCGTATACGTATTTCGTTTGATCTTTTCAAACTCCTCGATGTCAGAAGAGGGAAGGCGAAACGAAAACCCGTTAAAGTATGGATGACGAAGAAGCTGCTCACAAGTAAGCCTCTTGGTGGGATCTTTGTCTAAGCATTTATACAGGAAGTCAATTGCTTCTCGTGATGTTGACTTGGGCATTTTGGTTTCCAGTGACTCGCGGGTTTCAGGCATTGGCAATGTCACACCCGCAAAGAATTCGTTGGTTCGGAATATTTGCATATGACGTGGGATAAGATCGCCCATTGTTTTTCTAATCAGATAGAGTTGATCTACGTCTGACTTTCCAGGCCATAATGCTTCGCCTCGAATAAGCTCCGCCAGGACGCAACCTGTAATTTCGCAAATTGAAAATTAAATAAGATAATTAAACATAAGTTTGTTGACCACCCATAATTAGCCAAATTGCTATTCAGTTCATGTAAACAGACCGATAGCAAATACGTCAACTGGTGCTCCATATGCCGTGTCTCCAACCAAGAGTTCCGGTGCCCGGTACCACCTAGGCACAGAATGAAAAGTTGTCAAAATTCGAATTTACCAATATTAAATTATATTACGTGGAAAATTTGAAGTAAACTTTGTATATACCAACCTTGTGGCAACATAGTCAGTGTAATTTTCTCCTGGACTAAGAATTCGTGCGAAACCAAAATCGCAAACTTTCACTACACCATCCTTGGTGAGCAATATGTTTTCAGGCTTAACATCGCGATGAATGCAATTGTTTGCGTGACAATAGGACAACGCTTGAAGGGTTTGCCAAATGATACGTTTTGTCAGTTGATCAGGTAAACCTTTGGGATATTTTTCGAGCTCATTTAGGACAGTGTGGTCACAGTATTCAAACACCAGGTGAAGTCTTTTTTTCCTCCGAAACACTTCAATGAGGTTTATTAGGTTAGGATGCTTCAGGTTTTTCAGCATTCGAATCTCACGCATGGCAATTTTTCGGATCAGTGGATCGTCCTCGGACTCGACAAACTTTTTTATCGCCACCAACTGACCCGTTTCGCGGTTGCGACACTTGAAGACCACGCCATAGGAGCCTTCTCCTATTTTGCTTAGTCTCTCGTAACGCTCCATGGTCTTTGACGATGATCGGCTGTAAACGAACAAAAAATGTTAACAAGTTAGATTATAAGTTGGCATTTAATGTTCATGTAGTCCAGTCACTACTAAAATGAACTGTATAAAAATCTAGAATGGTGCCACGGATGCTAATTTATGTGCTTCATGCTAATATGTGTAAACCTAGAGTCAGAGGACAATTGAATCCATGAATATAAGACACTGTCTGACTCAGCGTGCATCATTGTGCCATCGCAAACCTAAACTACCGTGAAAATAACTTAACTCCAACGGTTTATGCGGATTTATTTAGCCTGTCATAATTTAGCAATACCCTTACCGATTTATGTTCAGCAGCAAAAGCATATTGCTAGTGTTTTTGTAAAAAATCAATAATTCACGCTATAGTTATTAACAATTCTCACTATCAGTCCTAGGTACAGCTTTTATGGGTAAATATTTAATGTATAACTTTTCGTAGATGATACGTTGCCCATATACCTATATACTAGCATGGAATGGAAGCTCTGATGAAGAGCGGAAAATGTTTGGAAGACATTTAAATGACTTGGATATATATAACGGATAGTATAGTGTGTTTAGTAAATAAACACAACTTGAACTGGATTTGTTTCTTATAACAAATACCTCCAGTTCTGTTTTTAGAAATATTTTCCTGTTCTGAAACTTAATTCTTTTTATTTTACCAGTAGTACAGAATTAATTGTAGATAAATAATGTGAGAAAATCAATTGTCGGTCCGATAAACAGATCGCCGTCAGAAAAATTTAAAAAATATTGTTTAGATTCAAGGAAGGTTTGGAATATGAATCAGTCTGGTATTTTGAACAAAACCTAGAATCGATTGATGAATAATTAACCCTTTGCTCGTCACAAGTTGACATTGGGTTTGAATATAGTAGTTTTACTACCAACATAAGTAGCAGACTACATTGCTAACTCTGAGAAAAAGCCAACTGAAATGAATAAACTTGCACGAGTGGGTTCCAGCGCTCAAATAACAACTTTACCTCGACTTTTCGTCATAATATTTTTCGCATGTATGGGTTTCAGATATCAAAGTGTTGATGGTGGTGGCAAAAAGGTAAGCAAGCACACGTCACTTGGAATACACACTGACCAAGCAACATAAATATAGAAACTTGAAACTATTTTGACCACTATAGGGGTATAGTCGTTGCTATTTAATTCAGCTATTAAGTACTTCTGGAATAGAAATGCAATTCTTTTTTTGCATGCAACTTTTTCAAAGCAGTTTTCCCACTAGGTAAACGATTTTTGCTGCGATTACGGTATGAGGACTTTGCGTCTGATATAATCATGAAGCATACCAAGCTTTCTCCCTGGAGTGATGCATTTCCATTCCATTTTAATACGAATGTTGTTGTTCAATAAAACTTTATGAGAAAGTACTTTCCCCATAAATCCTAAGCAAACACCTAAGCATACGTACACCTTTACCTTCGACATTTTTTCTATTCTGATTGTTAGATCAAAAGAATTTGTTTTTGTAGAGAATTTGCTCTAGTTTTGCACAAGTTTCCTTGTCTGAAATACAAATAAAACAACGTTTTGTTGAATGGTTTGGTAGCAAACAAGTCACCATTCTAGATGCTGTTGGTGTATTCACCTCTAAATTAGTAGACGTGAGTCATCATAAGATTGATACAAATAAAAGCTAGGAAAACAAAAATATTACGTAAAGATAGTAAAAAATGAAGTAAAATGTTATCGTGTCAATGAATGAGAAAGCTCAAAGGGAAATATATATTTCCGCATGTATGCGGAGGTTGATCGTGATGCATAGAATTCATCGAGTTATTTCCCTAAAACTGGACAAATTACGTAGACCGTCATACCTCATATCAAATGTAAAAACTTGTTATTTTGAAAATTTGATTTTGGGAAAACATTTTCTTTGTCGTAAGTACTAATTGCATGCTTTTGTATATTTTGTATAGCACAACGCTTATAAATAGAAGAGAGAATCATTAAATATTAATACACCTATGCATACATATTAATGATTGTTTAGTTCCTTAGATTACAAAAATGATTTCCAATATTATTGAAATATTATTCCAATATATTTACTACTATTTACTACACTATTCCAAGTCCATATTATAACAAGTTTGAAAAAATCATATCAAATACGTTCAGATGTAAGAGCACAAAAGCAAAGAGTGTTTTTTAAGTATTTAGTAGATGCATAAATATCGATAATAGTAATAATATTACTTTTTGCGTGTCAGGTAAGGATACACAAAGGATGGGTATCTTTGATAAACCCACGTATTAAGTTTTATTGCGTGCTTCCCGCACTACTAAAAGTAAAATGTTTTATGGCAAATCGATAACCATCCATCTATTCTACTTATCTACTCAAACAAAAGCTTAACAAACATTAGACTGTCTCCACACGTCTTTACATTCTTTTGAACATACATTTGTAAGTGCTGCTTTTGGCATTGCTTGTTATAATGTTTACGGAACGCTTTTCTTTACACAACTTTCATTGTTTGCTCCTTCCTTAATTTTCGTGGTTTCATGAAATTATTTTACCCGATTGTCCCACAAATGAACAATAGCTTTATAAACTTTCGGACATTCGAAGCATTTTTGTAACAAAGCAATATTATTAAAACATACAAGGCAAGGAGTAAGTTGAAGTATGCATGGTATATTTCATGAAAACCTCATTTTTGGTAGGCATGCTAAATTAAAATTACCTCATGAGATGCTCGATCCTTTGAATCCGTAAATTTTCACAAAATGACAAACATGAAAAGTATTCACTTGGCGTAGCTTGAAGATGAACTACCTATGCATTTTGCCGAACACTAATTCACTTATGCGTTCCCATCATTTCCAGTGTAACGAATACTAGACAGAGTAAATCGAATGTCGCCTCATCAATAATTGATTTACTAGAATCTTGTAAGTCATTTCCAGATAGTATTGATTCAGGTGAGTTGACAAATGATTTTTGCTTGTCACAGCATATTGCCTAAATATCACTCACACTCACAAGCAAAAATTATTTCTTCAACCTATGTGGGTATAGATCTTTGATCAGTGTAGTCTTAACCCAATAAAACAAAGTCAATCAATCAAGTTGAATTACATATTATTTACAAAGCTAACTAAATATTTATACAGATGGACTATCAGAACGTGGTTTCAAAAACAGCACAAATTGACATAGCGAAAACAGGGTTCTGGAATTACTGACATTACTTCCATTTCACTTCTGAATAAATAACTTTACAATTTCCGTCTCATCTGCAGTTGATTTGCTACTACCTCTCTTGTTGTTTTTCTACTTTCCATCCCATCTCTTTTACTGTACTTCTCCAATTCATAAAGAACATCGAACGAAACCATCACAATATTCACTGAAGACACAGCATGTACAACACTTCAAGGTTCGTGTTAGAGGCATTTCTTTTAATAGCTTGATCGTTGTTTGAGAATTTCTCGGAGCATATTTTTGAACAAGGCTGACCATAGTTATTAAAAAATTAAAATGCGAGCCATTCACGCTATTAGCTTAACACCACAAAATGTCTACATGCTGGCGCTCAAAATATTGGGCCTCCACATAATTTGAATCAATATTTAAAACAAACTTATTCCATATTGATTGACTGTTTGGGAACAATCCACCTTTTGCTAAAACAGTGAGAATATATGATAGAATTTTGTTGATTTTACAAGCTATTTGATTAGGGAAAGTTGCATATTACCATGTATTCACATTTTAGAGAAAACAGACTCGGTGTACGATAGTCGTGACAAAAATAAAAAAATTGATGATATCCGCCCTGACGTATACGAGTGATATTCTGCCGACAGAAGTATTCGTGACTACAGCTTTTACTCTTTTGTCATCAGTCCTAGTTCCATAGTCGATGGGGATTAATGTGAACTGAAGACATGAAAGAACGAGCACTGACTGATGACTGCCAATTCTACCCACTGACTAGCTGTCCAAGAAAAAAATTGAAGGGTAAAAGTAAAACGGAAAGAAGACATTTGTCTTCTTTTCCTGCATTCGCATATAACACAATATCAAACCCACAGCTTTTTCATACAATATGTTGTACGTAGTGCGTCGTCTTCATGGTCAAAATAATTGTGTTTTCTCCTGCCACTACCACCAACATTGGAAAAGAGTACTCCTTTGTCGTGTGATTGCAATACGTAAATTTCCATATTACGAGTTATTTTATTTTAGTCCACCTATTTACCATTTTCAGTATATAACCGATATTCTCGTGTTATGAATTCAGCTATAATGAGAAAAAAATACATGCACGTATTGGGCTTTTGAATGTCATGTCGAGTTGATATACTTGAAGGGAAAGAAGCAAACACGGTGCGGGTTTTCATGAAAAATTGATGAAGAAATTGGATTTCTGGGTCGTCCCTTTCATCATTTTCTTCCTTTTGTTGATGATAATAGCGTTACTACTGTGAACTAGAATAAAACGTAAAACGGACAAGTATTTTCGAATATTGTCATAATAGACATGCTGCTATCTAGCTATATAAATGTAATGGTGCTCCAGTAATTACTTATCCATCTACTCCGATTAGGCCGATGTCTGTATTCTCAGTATATAATATGTATACACCAATGTGTTCTTATGCTACGTTGTGTTGGATCGATAAAACTTCCCGATTCAATTCCTCTGAAATCATGCCAATCGCGGTGTTTAGTACAGTTTCAATATATGTGTAATTTAACGTAAATATAGGCTTGAAAATGCAGGATTTTTTTCTAGTTGGATGGCTGTAAACCATTAGATGTACATTGTGGGTTTTCTTTATTTCACTTTAGTGACACTGTTATTATGTATTTACATATTTTGTACTTGGTTATTTGATACACCGATACATTTTATGATTTACCGGCTCCGGCAACCAAACCATTTAATATTTTCATTTTCAACTTCCCCCAGGCTGTACCATAATGTTTTATTATGAATTAATAATATAATATTGCTTATCACAATGACATCGCTGAGTAAAAGAGACCACACATATTAAATTTGCAAATGATTGCAAATTTAAGTCAAGGCAGACAGCAACATGATCGTTTTATGACCGGTGAAAGCATACAATTGTATCCATGTATCTATTAAAATGCCTTTGTTAGCCTAAGTAGTTACAATAAAATGTACTATTAAATTAAATTTACAGTATGAACCTTGACTTTTTGGTATGAAAAAGCAATTGCAGGCTGCAGCTTACATATTACAGAGATACTATTGGGATAAGGAGAAAATTCCTACAATCAAATTTTATACATGCTTATTTTTCAACGCTAGAAATATCATCCAAGGCGGTTGCGGAAATTATTTATGGATAACATAGTCCGAAATTCAACAGGCCAATCTTAAAGCTGTGTTTAACTGTAAAATAAATGCTCAACACTGTATCAGGCTCAAGAAGGGTAAGTGATTAATCTGTTTAAAATATTACCATATCTGATTAGATTGGAACTGATTAGTTCAATTTAAAGACCCTGCTGCAATACATGTTCATATAACCACTAATCTGGTTCGAATTTTTTGTCTTGGTTGGGAGCATTAGTAGATTTTCCAAACTTTGTATAGGTGAAAGCAAGTACATGTTTCGTGACATTTACTCAAAAAATGTCACCTTATTGTAATGTATGCATACTGTAGCTTTCTTTGGGAAACTAAATAGTATAAGCATCAATACTGTATAAATGTTGTACAAGTAACAGTAGTAAAAAGGCTTCAGTTGGATATAACCTTGAAATTTCCTGTGTTCACTAATGGACACAATATAATACCCATAATTGTTGTGGTTGCATTTACTGATACATATGTATGCGTGCATTTACTTTATTTAATGGCATAATGCCGATGTGAAAGCATGCGTGAGATATTACATGCTTGCAAATACTGCTGTCACGCGTGTTTTCCATTGCAAAAAAAACTTCCACTACAAATGGTTCGCTAAAATTGACCTATGGTGAATACAATCTTGCATTTGTATGAACTAGGAATAATATGTTTTCTATTAAAAATACAGACAGAGTTTAGCCTGCTGCATGAAACCGGCAAAAGGTGTATAAATCTTGTTGCTGGTTTCTATACATGGAGACTAAAGAAAAAGAGAATTGTAAAGTTTGCATACTTACCTATTCCCAGACTTGTCCAGGAATAAACCGATCAGGAAGCCCACAGGGGGAATTTTAGGTATTTTGGAATATCTTAAATGGTCTATGATGATAAACTGGATTGGAGATATACTCCTCAATTTATGGATCACTAACAAACTACACTATACCTACCACTAATTTCAAAAGTTTCATTTTGGAATTATGTTGTATCTTTAAAAGTTCTTGTTTACGTTAAGGTAAACACACATACTTGAGTTACGAGCAAAGGTACGGGATTTTAAAAATATTCTATCCAAAAAATCTCGAACAACAAACCTATTATTAGCTTTTTAATCTCTGATTTTGTTTTTAATAATGATCATTGCTTACGTAATGGATATTACCAATAAGTTGTGATTATCAAATACACATTGATATCAAAAATATCTTGACGCAAAACAGCTAGAACACACGTAAGAAAAGCAATGTCTAAACAAACGTGCCTAAACAAGAGGGCTTTCGTACGTAGAGTCAGTGATTGCAGGAGACAAAGTGACATAATATACCATAACATCCTAAGTACAATCTCGGAATACTTCAGCATCTCGGATAGCAAAAAGAAACAATAGTATGACCGCAGAATAAAAAGGAACGCTTTTTCCTGTACATTGTCAACTCCCTTTGTTTGCAAAGTTTGTATGTGTAACTGCATAATATTTTTTGTAAAGAAAGAAAACGAAGCCAGAGAATGATTTGTTTGTGTATTAGCAATTGTACACTTCCTTGTCACTGCTCACTACATATTATGCACTCTGCAACAATACATACTGTTTTAACCTCCACTATTCAATGTCACAAAACACAGCAGTTAAAATCAGCCTCTTAGTTGGATGAAAGCAAATGTAAAAATGTTTGTAATCCACTGCACACTTTGTAATTACTTGCACTGGATACAATACAACCTGGCAAACTTAGAGAGTCAAAAGGACACATTACAGGTTTTGCAAAACATAAGATGATATAATGCAGGTGAGTGTTGAGTAGCATGCAATAAAGGGATTGTAGATTTAAGAAGGAGTGAATTTGCATAATGTGAGTAATGTTTTGCACATGCTGCAAAAACCGTGAGTCTAGATTAAGAAAATGTTGGAAAACCGTCAAATTCATAGCTATTGTGCTTCCTTTACAACGTGCGTGTGTATTCGTAGCTTTAGCTGAGCTCATGGCGAAAGTTATTGTTTTCATTGAGGCGAGAAGAAAGTTCGGTTCAATCATACACTTGTTTGTTATCCACCATGAGTCGTCATGTTACAAAAAGTTCGTTTTGGGGAAAAGAATTGTTGTTGTTGATTGCTTGTTATGCTGTCATGCATATGTGTGAAGTAGGAAAGGCTTTATTCCAGCATGTATATTGGCATCATTGAATATCTTCAGATATCCTTTTCTGCAAACACGAGGCCAACCTCTTCTGAATGTAACGTATAGCGAAAGAATGAAATGTTGCTGTACAAGCGTGCTTCAGAAAGGCATTATTCCCAAGAACCGCCCAATATATCACCTTTGCAAAAAATTATATATATAGTTATAGTTGATAGCCAGTCTGATCGATGTTTGCTACACAACAAACATTTTACCATTTCCTGAAGTTGTAAACGTCTGAACGTAAACCATTACTAAGCCAACATGGCCAAATTCTGTAAGCCATTAATCGAGGAGATAAGAATATGACGTTTGGTTAAATAAGTTAACTTCATAGGCAGCGGGCAGCCATTCTTGTGAATAAAGTTACCATTATCATTTGCATTATTTGCTGTTACCTTGATTTGCAATTTTGTATTTTTTTCTTGTATTATACTTTGCGACAAACTTTTCACGAAGCAGTAAAATTCCTTATAGAAGTAAGCATATTCACATGTCTCAATGTCAAAACTCCGTAAATGAAAGTTAATTACTTTTATGGTTATTTTTAAACTTTAAACTTGCTCCCTCTTTTACCTTCATAAAATCTGCTTGCTGGTTTTAAAAAGTGGTTTCGTAGTTTAGTACAGCAATGCCCGTCCAAATATTTACTTTAAAAAAATATATTTTAGTAAAAAATGCGTTCAAAAGCGCACAAGGCCATACCTAGATTATCTGCAATTCCAAGTTTAAACTTAACCTACACCACTACTTTTCCCCGACTCGTAAAACCTTCCGTCATGCAAACTAGTGATTAAAATGTTATTGTTCAATTTTCAGCATAATTTCAATCTCCTACTTGAAAAGTCATTCAAAAGTATGTCTAACAATTAGTGAAAGCTAATGTCTTCAGAAAATTTATGGGTATTAAATATTAGTATTAAATATATACTAGCAGTAAATGTTTGAAAATACTAAATCTAAATTCAATAAAATCTAAATGTAAAGTCTAAATGAGACTTGTTTATACGTATTTTAAAAACCCGTTGGGACAACAAGGTGCTAAGAAATCGTTCTCGGCATTTTGGCTAAGATCAAAGATCTGACTTGCTTGTAAAATACTTGCTGAATTACTTGAGTTTAAAGGAATATATAATAGAATTTTGTATTTATAACTGAAAAGAATTGCACTTGTACTTTTCCAAATAATGATTTATCGTGTTTAATTAGTGTACAATATGACACGCTGTAAAAGTGGGAAAATGGAAAAGTGAAAGTGGGAACTGCGAATAATTCGAAGGTCATTCACCTAACAATCCAGCATGAGTAAAGACGCCTACGTTTGACCAAAAGCTTTTCCTGTCCCCATTTCGAAATGACCAATCATTATAGGGTTTTCTGGAGAGTCGAGTCTGTAATTTCCGGAATTTCTCCGTTTTAGTCTCACTGAAGAGTCATGAACCACAGTCTATTCTATGTTTTTGTTTAACTGAGGTAAAATATATGCAACATTTTCCTGTCAAAGCGTGAAATTCTTTCGCAGTCATGTACAGCAGTGCAGAGTTGTGCTATAATGAATATACGAGCAGGAAAATAGGAACGTTCATGAGTATGAGTTTATAAGTATGATTTTCTGGCATCTGTAAAGCTGAACAAATATTTATCATTCGAAAGTATGTAAAACATTTCCAAGCATTTATTGAAGAAATTCTAATGTACAATTGAATACTTTCAATTATATGTTGTACCATCAATTACCAAGAACTTTAGTGAAGTATCGTTTATCTAATACTTTCAGTTAGCTTCAGAATTTTCTTTGGTGAAAATATTTACATTTTGCGGGTAGAGTATATGATTTCCTTTAGAAATAAAAGCAGATAGTCTGTATTATAGTTCCACGATTGTAAAGTGATCTTGCACAAGGCCCACCTACATCGAATCTGAATCATTAGCGCATTCCATAAACTTGAACCACTGATTCCGCAGTCCCACATGACATTTATATAATATACGCAAAACATTATTCGTTGTTCTATGCTTGCTTTTGCCTGAAGTACAACATGCAAGAATAAGGAAGTGAAAGTCGCAACTTTTATAAAAATGCTTATTTTCTTTCGTTCAAAGACTTTGTTGCAAGGTAGTTTCATGATATTTACCACTATAACTGATTACAAATTACAACTGAGTTTAATGGCTCAAGTACTTTGCCTGTTTTGTTTTGTAGCTCTACATGATATGCTAATAAGAACAGCATACAACATCAAAGTACGGACGTATTGTTTTGCCATTACATATTTTGTGCGACATTTGCATTTCTTGTAGAATTTGCAACATGTAGAAGCACGGTGTGAGTAGTTCAAGTATTTTGTAATGTGCAATCGATCGCCAAGAAAAAGAAAGGAGTGAAAAAAGTAATATGTAATGAATATATAGATTACAATACACATTTTATCATTGGATAACATGATTGTACTATATATTATTATGTCACGAACTCGTTGGGTTTACCCAGTATAAGGATAAAAACCGAGTAGTCAAGTTCAGCATTTCTTTCTACAGTTAACTTGGTAGACATGTGTATGTAACTATCAGTTAAGACGACACCTTTGTAATTTTATTGATTTTGTATGGAAAGAAACAACACAAATTAGTAGTCTTAAGGAGGTAATCCTTTTGCTGGTATATAACATTTAAATAATGAATTCCCATCAAAGAATGACAGTGAAAGCTGGTAAAAACAATGATAAAATAGGTTGGCACAAAGGATCAGTATCATTTAATATATAATAAGCTGCTTTTTATTTCTTTCTTAGTATATATTGCATCCGTTTCCAATATTGACATCATCAGTTAATAGTCTTATTTTCTGATATAATTTACTCTCGCAAATCATGCCATATAATTAAGACATGTAAAGCTAGTCACTAGTATTACAATGAGCAGAACACTGTGTGGCTGAACATAATAAAGACGTAAATAATATTAAGACCCATATTATGAGGTGCTTTTACAGATTAAGGATATATAGTAAACCTTTTTTCTTCTAATTTCGCAAAAACCTTAAAAAGCAATGAAAGTTTTGCTTAATTAATAGGAGGAAATATTTGCTAATGAGCTGCAGTGTTAATGGTACCAAACGAGTTTTTCCAAAAACAAGACAATTACGTCTACCAACGGCTGTTAAACAAAATGTCTTTGCACAAATAAGCATACGCTGCGCGTTTTATGCACACAGCTTTAACCATGACTTGCATTCCTCCTTCAATTATTGGCTTGAGTAGAATTTTTACTGCATTCTCTGGGTTCGATAAACCGAAGAGTTTTATATTGGTGCTGAAATGAAGTTCATTTGATGAACACGCGTAGTACACTGTAAACAACATTTCCGTGTTTTCTCAGATATCCCCAATTTTTATGAAAGCAATAGTAAGTTATCAAATTAATCTAATGCATTCACAAGCCTTGCAACAATCAAATACTAATATATTATAGTAACCGTAATACATAATAAGCGTTTTCAGTGTTTAGCCTACCTTAAGAATACGAACGCATATAGAATAATAATATGGATTTTCGCGTAAAATAACAATTTACAATGCAAAGTTTGAAGTGGCAATATTGCAATGGCCAAATAAAAGATTGTAGACGTAGATTGCTTTTAGGATTTCATTCTTTCTGTTGAAACCGTTTTGCTTCTGCTTAGCTCACATTGATGGCGAATGGTGAACCTTGGACATGTGTTTCGCCAAATTTGAGATGCAACCTATATAAGCCAGGGTTATAGGGCTTATACTGAACATGAATGGTTCCATCGAGATTTTCCTTGAAACCAACTTCAGCTCTCCCGGGTCCTTCCATGAAAGCATTTAAACCGCCGCTAACTCCAGCGTTGCGTGCATCTAGAAGAAACTGGTTCGTGACGTAAGTTCTTCCTTGGGTTAAGGCCGGTCCAGTCACAATAACTCCCATAACAGCGGATGTGTGTCCTGTCGTATCACCAATCACGTTGAGGGCAAATGGGCTCCCCGGTATATCCCTACCAAAGAACTTGATGTGAATTCTGTAAGTGCCTGGAAATTGCGGCGCATAAGTCACTTCCACGATGCCACCGGGTAAATGGGCAAACTGAAATTGGGGCTGAGATGGTCCTACAAGGCCAAATCAAATGTTCGGAAAAAATTGTTATTTCACTTTTATTTTTTCGAATTTTCATGTAGTTAATTCGATAAAGGATGAATAAGCCACCTTCAATAGCGAATGTGATGCCAGTTAAATCTTGTCCATTTGGATTGATCTGGAATTTGGACGGAAGGCCGGAAGTGCCAAAAGCAAGTCCATCTCCCCACGCTTGTATAACTGACGCAGACATGATTTTGGAACTATTTATGGGATTTTTAATGAACAATAAAATTAATTTTCCTACTTAAATCTCAGCAGTTCTGGTGAACACCAACAAATGAAGAAGCTTTCACCACTTTAGAATATGTAATATTATTACTACAATATGGGGGAATCTTGAGATATACAAGTAAAAAATAGATCTGGCTCGGGAACAAGATGTAGTCACTAGTCACACCAGCTGCCAGTGTTCGTACGTAAATACAGACATTTGCTTCGAAACTTGAAGAAATACTACGAAGTAAAGAAGCTACTGGAGTCTTGTCAAGCTATGTTTGTTCGCCTGTAGATAAGATATAACTAACAGCCTTAAACCCAGTTGTGGTGTAGGCGGATTAAATGAGGAGATGAGTAATCCGATGTTCGAAAGCATGCTTACGAAACATTTTTCACATGGTCTCTTTCGGTCCGATGGTGGTGGTAGCGGTGGCTGGTGGTAAAGGCGGTGGTGGTACGCTAAGAGGAGGCCTGACAAACATTTACATGGCTTATACTTTTCAAAATCCAAACTCATAAGAATCAACAACAGCCACATATAATATCACATCATGGTTTTGGCATTGATTCCAAAATTCATCGTGTTAAAACAGACTAATCTACGTGTGTAAGTACATACCACTATAGACTACATTTCCATTTCATTTATGCTCGCCACAAGTAGCAACGTTCTCAGTATGTACGTTAAAAATTAAAAATATCTTGGAAATGACGATAACTGCAGCAGCAAACGGACTAAAGCTGTGAAAACTTCAAATCTGTGATTTTAAGATGATAGCTGCTAAACATTTTAAGACTCATCGTCACTTTTTCATAAACGCCCGTGCTTACTATACTTCCGCAGTAGTATAGTTGTAGCACGTATTACAGTCAAGTAAAATTCCTACGTTTCTTTCTATTCTCTTGCTGGCTGCAATAATGCAATGTCAAAATGTTGCAATAAAGAATAAAAATCGCATACTTTTGGTTTCGGAGTTTTTTCGTTGCCTTGCTTTGCTGCAGAATTCAAGTTGTTGTGACCTCCTCACTTTCTTCAGAAGCTACACGTTACTTCCTATAGACATGTTGAGATATTTTGCACTGCGTACACAGTCTCGTCTTCACTCCTATTAAATGTTGTAGACACAATCAGTATGAAACATTCAAAAACGGTTTGAAACACGCCAAAAATATGCGAAAGCAAAAATATGAAGTCATTAGAAGAGACGAGTTGACTTGCTCGAAAACTTTGCAAAATGTTCAAAGCCATCTGCTGTGTTCTCTAAAATCTATTCAAACAGTTTCGTCAATGCTAGTCTTTGTCCTTCACCCGAACTTGAACTACATACATAATGATATTTAATATTCTAAACATCTTATACTAATCCATAGTACATAATATATCATTGCAAATTTGAATCATAAGATTTATTGGTACTAAAAAATTCGACTCTTTATCCACTTTACCAAGTTCATTAACTTTTAGTTAGAGCATGTCTGCATGTGTTTTAAAATGCGTAGCACCTTTAATATTAAGAAAATATTGCTTACAATAAATTTATTTAGTCTCAGCGTAAAACAATGCAATGTTTCACGTTACCCCAAACCCTTTCACATAAAAATCAGATAAATTGTAACTATCATGCAGGCAAACCATTATTTAAAAAATATGCTCTGAAATTGGTAACGATTATTTCAACATTCCGATTAGGGACAATAATTCATTTAAACTTGAATCTAATGATAATGAAAATCGCTTCGGTTTCAGTCCCGTGCTTCTTTCTAACCTTGTTCTTTCAGAATTTCTTTTATGTTCTACCTGTTTTGTTTTAATTTTTAATGAAACTGGCATCTACAAATGACTCTAAAATTTCTGGAGAGTTAAATTATGTAAAAAATATAACCGTTAGTAGAACTAAATATTATGCTGCTATGCTGGTCATACGTACATTACATGGTCCAATCCCCAAGTGGTTAAAGGTGCAGATACATCTATCATCAGATCACCAGAAACAGCAAATCCCTGTACTCAGCACAGACTGTTGCGTAAACAGACGGAGCACACGTCTTTAAATACCCCACACGAAACAGATGACAAGGCAATGGATCTTGGAGTTTGTTTTTCTGGCAACCATACACGATGGCTAATTAGCAAGGGCTAAAATTTTAATTATGTGAAAGTCAGAGAAGGTCTGGAGCACGCCCAGTTCAAAAGTGGCAAAGAAGGCGCAAGTCTTCTGTCTTTAGGTCAAACTGCAAATGATTAGGTGATTGCAGTAGAAGCAGCTCAACACAAATACGGAGGAAAGTTGCCGGTTCACCGGTAAACAGTTTTTAGGAAGCTTAATTAAGGTAATGGGAACATCCGGTGGCACAAGAGCACCTACTTATAAATATTGAGTTTAAACTTTAAAGTAGTTTTCGTGTGCTGCATCTTTAAAGTGGTTTGGATGAAGTACATTTTGTACATTGCGTCAGCAGCGTTTAGGGCGTTCACAAGAGACTGGCCGAGTGTTAAGCGTCAAGTTTGCTATAATTGATTTTGCCTGTTTACTATTCCAGTTTAATCACCGATCTCGATTCCCGTGAACAAGGGAAAATGAAGCTACAAATTTTGCTCAATTTGGCAGTGATCAGCCATGTGGTGTATTCAGACACTGGAGAAATTTTAGGGTGCGGTGGCTTTGTCAGAAGCCAGTATAAATTGGATTACGACAAGATTGAAATAAAATTGTGAGTCCAATCTTTAACATTTATAATGTCTGTTTGTAATGAGTATATAACCGTTTTGTGGTGTGAGATTGGTGGACTAATGTTTGTTCATATTTTATAGATTTACAAAGCAAGGAAGTTTAAAACTGAAGACTGAATGTGCTCCTAACACAGGATATTATTTCATTCCGCTGGAAAATAAAGGAGACTATGTGCTTAAGGTACGTAGCTCGCTTGTTGCACATTCGTATGAAGTGGCCAGCGTAAACTTTTAACCAGCCTTTGTTGATTCCCTTTGTGTAGATAAGTTCCCTGGAAAGTGGCTGGACATTTGAGCCAAATGAGTATCCCATAAAGTTTGATGGAAAAACAGACCCGTGCTCGAAAGGTGTGGACATCAACTTTGAGTTCAAGGGATTTGGGATTAGAGGCACAGTAGTTTCCGCAGGATTTACAAAGGGACCGTCAGGCGTGAAATTGGAACTGACTGGACCAGAGGGGTTAAAACTGAATGCTGTTAGCACTGAGGGTGGAAAATTTTCTTTTGATAGCATACCGCCAGGTTCATATGCTTTGAAAGCGTCCCATCCAACCTTTTCTTTTGAAAAAAGTTCCCACACGTTTGAAATCACGAACCAGAACGTTGTGGTTGATAAGCAGGTACATACTACGTTGCGCTTTAATTCACGATTTTGCTTATCGTCAGTCTTGGATAACTATATGATTTGTATGTATTTTTGTGTACTCATTTAGATATCTGTAAGCGGTTACGATGTCTCTGGAAAGGTAATCAGTGATAAAAAAGGCGTGGAAGGAGTTACATTAATTTTAACAAGTAAAAACACTGAGACAAGAGTTCCAAAGGGTTGTGGAGCTGTGGACAAGGATATCCTTCCATCTGATATTAAGGACAAGGTCATCTGCTCTAAAAAGTCGGACACCACAGGAGCGTTTACATTTAAAGGAGTGTCACCCGGAGTTTACTCTGTGATTCCTGTCTATAAGGGTCAGAATACCGTGTATAGTGTAACACCTACGTACATGGATTTCGAGTTGGATCATTCGTCGAAACAACTAGCCCCAAACTTTGAGGTGGAAGGGTTTACAGTTCAGGGTCGAGTGAAGGGTTTGTCTGGTGCCTCCATTCTTATAGATGGAGAATTGAAGGCAACTGCTGGTCACGATGGCACATTTTCCATTGCAAAGATGAAACCTGGAAATTATGAGTTTGAAATTAATGCAGGTAAATTTGCCGCCTTCATTTTCATAAGCCGAAGCTGCATTAATATGCCATTCTACCATTAACGATTTAAATAACTTATTTTCAGAAAAATTCCAATTTGACAAGGTGTCAATAGCAGTTTCTGCTGCATCACCAGTTTTACCGGATTTTGTTCCAGCACGATTTCTTGTTTGTGGAAAAATCAACGTTTTCCCGACTTCATTGGAACCTCAGCTAACTTTTGCTGTACAGAAAGTTGGCGAAAACAACCCAAACCAAATCACTCGTCAAAAGATTATTGATCCAAATCATTTTTGCATATTTCTTCGGGAAGGCTCATATACTGCTTGGATTGAAAGTGTTCCAGAAAAGTATTTCATTCCAGAAAAATTCCAGTTGCAAGTTCCTTCTGGAAATGGATTTACCTTTAAAGAATTTACGGGAAGTGTTAAAGGATCGGTAACATGTAAAATATCCAATTGTGATGGAGCCAAAATTCAAGTTTCTAGTCAACGGAATGGACATTTAATCCAGGAAATAAGCCTTGCCAAGGGACAACGAGATTTCAAATTTGAAAACTTAGCTTCTGGTGTATTTTCATTAAAAATCGTTGGGGAGAAATCTTGCTGGAAGCAAGAAGTCATTGAGAATGTACAACTGAAGAATTCTGACGTGAATAATATTATGTTTGTACAAACTGGGATACCGATGGAAATCGAAGCCACACATGATACTCAAGTCGATGTTGTAGGCAAGGATGGTGCTTTGGTGAAACAACTGTCGCTGAAGAAGAATCGTGCCGAAAGACTGTGCTTGAGCGACCCTGATACATCTCCGGATTCATATGCTGTCAAACCTTTCGGATGCCATGAATTTGAAAAAGCTTCTTATCCTTTCACTGTTGGGAACAAAATCAATTTAGTGGCCACGCGTCATCAGTATTCATGGAAGATATTGTCTCCTGCAAAAATAACCGATTTGAAGTTAACGAGAAATCGTGAATCATTTACACTTGATCAAATGAAAAAGTCTGACGTAGGAATTCAAGTGAAGGAGACCGTAAAGGATACTAGAAACGTTGAATACGAAGTAACTTTTATGTCAGCCGCCAGACAACAATTTGACTGGCAGATATTTTCGTTTGAATACATATTTGAACCAAGTGAGTTCAGACTGGAAACTGCAAATGATTGCAGATATGGAATTACGCGTGTGATAGCTAAAAAGTCGCATGTGATTAAGGGCAAGCTCACCCCACCAGTAGGTAGGTGCTAATTTCATAATGCAGTAATTATAGAGTAAGGTTTTATTTAAAAATGATTATTTATATATGGTTCATATTTTGTTGCCATTTTTAACAGAGGCCGACATACGAATTGAGCTGATTGGGGATCCCGACGCAACAACGTACGTATCTTCAAATGCTGCCGGAGTATACATTGCGGGACCATTTGTGCATTCGTCGGGTTTTCGAGTAATTCCAGAATTACCTGGGTACACCTTCAAGCCGTTGGCGGATGATCCTTATTCCTTTACCGCACATCAGTTGGCTAAAATTCATGTTAAAGTACAATCTACGTCCACTGGATCTTCTGCGCCATTGTCGTCTGTTTTGTTGTCACTTAGTGGACCCAATGCTTATCGTCAAAACAAAATTACTGATAACAATGGGGAGATAGTTTTTGGAGATTTACAAGCTGGGCAGTATTACCTAAAAGCTCTTTTGAAAGAGTTTAGGTTCGAGCCAAGTGCGGTTAATATTGACTTGCATGAACAGGAGACAAAGGAAATCAATTTATTGGCGACTCGAGAATCATTCAGCTTGTATGGTCAGCTTACCGCATTGAGCGGTGAACTTTTGTCTAATGTGCTTGTCTCTGCTAAGGGAATAGGAAATTGCTCCGAGTATGGCGAAGAAGGAACCTCGGATGAGCATGGAAACTTTAGAATTTGGGCTCTTAAATCTTATGTAAGTTTTTAAAGATCATTAGCTATTTTCTAGCATATCTCGTGCAATTTATTTAATTTATATATGTATGAATTTCATATTTATAACAGTGCACCTATGAAATCAGTTTGGTGAAACGTGATGATTTTGCGGTTATGGTGGAACGAACAGTTCCTGAGAAACTGGACATCAAGGTAGGCAGATTGATGTCAAATACTTACATTTTTCTGTTTTTACTAAACCGAGATTGGTACATAAAACATACTTTCGTTTCAGATCGGGGCAGAAGACGTACACAATGTTTCCTTTGTTGTAATTACCCCTGTAAAGCGTATGGATGTGTCGCTCCGTTGTTACACAAATAATGAAAAGAGTCTGGAAAGTTTGAAAGCTGTCATCTATTCAGCCAAGGATCCTGACAAGGCTATACATGTTGTTGCATTCAACGGAGTTTCTTACATAATTCTTCCTCCACTTCCAAAGGATGGCAGTGAATACATCATTGGATTTGAAGCCAATATCAACAAATTTCAATACCAGTATAGGTTGCCACCTCAGATTAATTTTACTGCCGAATCTGCATACGCACATTTTAAAATTCAATTCAACATGGAACCAACACCGGTGGATCAAGAAATTGGAAAGAATTCTTATATAGCATTTGTAGTAGTACTTTTAGTTGTTTTAATAATTGCCAACTACGAAAAATTAGGACTGTACGCCAAAGACATGTATGAAAATTACGCAGCCAATTCTGGTGGTGGAGTGTCGTTATCAAAAAAGACGAAAACAAAAACCAAATAATTTGTACCATAATAATAAGTAATATATAGTAATTTTTATCTTGAAAACTTGTAAACAGAGAGAGCAATGAGAGGTTAAAGTTTAGTCAGACCTGATAGCTTTGTATGTTTTGTTGTGTCACAATATTATTTTATGTATGTTTAAAATTTATTATGCCCGAGCATTTGTCTTGTATGAAAGTTTATTTTCGTGTTTTTGAACTTTCTATAGATTCTTGATTCTTACTCTTGCGTTTGGATGCTTTTATGAAAATTGCATTTACTGATTTATTAATAAAGAAGCACAACTGTGGAATTCTATTATTTCGTCACATGTTGAAAGTTTTTATTAATCAGTCATTTGTAGCAATACTGGTTAGATTTAAAGAACATTGGAATGTCATCGTCATTATGATTAGATTTTAAGATTATTCAATTATTAGGATGCTTAAAAGGATAAACTTCGTAAAAAAAAGTGTGTGTTAAAATCGAACTTTTGGATTTTTGTTGATTGATCGTGCATAATTCAGAAGACTAGGAGAATCCTCGCAGACGAAACTTTTGATATGATGACAAGCAACATCATGCCACTTGATACCGTCATTGTAGTAATTATTCAGAATGGCTAAGCAGGACTCTGAGTATCCTCCCTTCTTTTTCTCTCGGTTGTCCGGTTGTGGTTCATTGATGCTGAAACAACAATGAAATAAGTCCGTAAAGTGTAAATTTCAATTTCCCATTAAAATTACAATGTGATAAAAATATTTAAAATTAAATTAACTTACGCTCCAGTATAACTCCAGTCATTCAATGCGCTTTTCTCGTTGGTGGGTCTCATTTTGGCACCAGAGCCACTCCAAAACCAACCGTTAATGTCTAAAGGTTGTAGGTCTTTACGATCACTGCATCCAGTGAAATCACAAAGTCGGCCGGAAGTCCAACAATACTTGACATTGTCTGCAAAGAGATTCACAAAAGAAATTTATAGTAGTAAAAAATCACATTCATATTCTTTGTTATTACAGAAGTTGAAGAAATATCATAATAGCCTTTCTACTTACTTTGTTTCATCATGCGCTTCACGGTTTGAACCTCCTCAGCAGTCTCCATACTTATCAAATCCATGCATCTATCTCGACACCAATTACGAGCGTCCAGCCAGTTGAGGAACAAGTTGCGGGTGTCTTTTTCCAGCCAGGAGGCATAATAGCTACTTTTCCCGATCCGAAAATTTATCTTTCTCGACGCACACAGTGCGGGGTTGGGTAGTGATAAATTTTTAGGTACATTTTGAACGGATGGAAAGATTCCAAACAGCAATAGAATATAGAAGAACAAATGTGGTAAACTGGCCATTGCATTTTTGTACGATGCCTTTACCCTGGCCATACTGAAAAACTATGTTTTTTGTAGTACGAAGATGATTGTGTTTGAAGAGTTTGGTTTTTAGTTTAAAAGAACAACAATTTTAAAAACTATCTTATTTAGAAATATTTGATAATCTCAAGTTCGGACCAAGAAGGGTAAGCTAAGACAGGTCCACACGGGATGACAGTAAGAGGAAAAGTGAAGTAAACGTCCGATAATTGGTCGAAAAGGTTAGATTTTTGTATTATACGTACAGGTTATTGAGCGTAGGTAGAAAAGTTCAGCCTAAAGGAATTCGTCTTATCAGGAAGGAATGAAATGGATAAATGAACTTTAGGAGTAGAGTAGAAAGAGAGGTAGTAATGGTCCTACTTTGTCAATGAATATCTTTTTAGTCTTTTTGTTGAATCTTTTTTGACAACCGTCACTGAAAACGTAGGTTATTATAAAATGTTATATATACATGGACAACATTTGCAATGCAGAATTTACATAGATTATTATCATGGAACAATAAACTCCTTTAAAAAACATCAACAAATTTGTATTAACAGCAGTACCAACTAGGTGAGTACAATAAGACTACGAGAATACCAACAAATGGAGGAGCAAAAGTGTGTGCATCTGAACAACGTGACCCGGAAACAGGTCATAGTCATAGTACGAATATACGTTTTTATGTTGTGAGGCTCATTTGCATTTTTAGCATTTGACTTTGGAGACACCAGGAATGCTGAGTACTCCATCCATGAATATTTGCTTATCACTACTGTCAGTTAGAGCTAGAAAGAACAGTTTCTCGGCTGAAACAGGGTGCCAGCTTCCATATGTACAGGATGGATTGGATTCATTTTTTAGACCGTAGTAATGACATCGGGAAGACTCTCTAATTGAAGGAATGTACTCGTATATGTTCACGCGTTCGCATTTCTGCAAGGCGAGTGCAATACCTACGAAATAAAAGTAGGTTGCTTTGAATAATTAAGACAGAGAAATGGAATCCTGTATTATTAATGAAAATGTGACAAAAAGGTGTGGGTACCAATGAAGCCAGACGTTGGCGGAGTACCATGTATTTTTGTGAAGGAGTATGCTTGCAGAATTTCCCACAATTTCCAAATCACTCTACAGTCAAGAATGTAGAAGCGGTTACGATCGCGTGCGTTTTTCGTTGCTGTCAAGTTGAAGTACTTTTCAAACAAAGGAAAGTCTGGACTTTTGTACCACTATTGGGACCAATAGAAAGAACGAGATTTTAAACTAATTCCATAAATTATCTCAGCCTAAATTTTAGCATCATTCGATTTAGCATGCATACTAATTGCCATAAGACATGCCATGAAAAGTTCAAATCATTCAGCTACTATCTTCAGCCAGTAAAAAACCAACTTACTTGTTCGATGGTGGACCCATAATTGCAGGGATCCCAGATTAGAAACTTTCGGGTAGCTTCCCAAAGACTATCCAAATTGTTCACAACTTGCGGCGTTGGTGCAGGAGTGTACTTTGTGTGTGAATGAGTATCTGAAAAGTTTGTACTTTGTTTTATGACCCCATTAGACATGGTACTCCGCGCCATATCCGTGTAATGGGAAGCCGTAGGAAAGCCAAATATAGGCTTCGTTGCAACTTGTGAATTAATAATGCGCATAGACGTTAGAGCTCCAACATCATCCTCATAACCTTCTGTTGGTGCATTATTAAAGCGGAGGATAAAATCATGAGAATCTGAGAGGGAAACCAACAAAAGAATACGTTGTGTTACTTTGGTCTGAAAAAGCATTTCTCGTAAATAGGTATTCCCACCAGGAAGGAAAGGAACAGGAACTAAAGTTTTCATGCCGTTTTCGTGATGTGAAATGAGAGCAAATAGAAGCATTATAATATTATGGTTTACGACAGAAAAGACATGATACATATTTTAGAGGACGCTTTTCTATGGACATAGAAATTTCGTTTCATGCTTTGGCTTTACTTTGATACAATACTGAATACGGGTACTACCGCAAAAACATAAAAGAAATTACCGATGTCAATTCCATGTTTGGCACCATCCAAAGCTGCTGAATTAGGAATGACAGCACAGGATCGATATAACGGGATACTGGCTCTACTTTTAGAGTCAGATGACGATTGAAGATCTCCACTGTATCCCGATTCATACTTGCTTCTTTCCTCAACTTCAGAGCTAAATAGTGGCTCGGACGGGAAATGTTTTCCTTCAAACAGAATGCTTGACGTTTCATCCAACACGTTTAAATGGATTCGTTTGATGCTGCACAAAACCTTTGCGCGGTTAACTTTTGCTTTGGACTTGAGTTTGGTGTAGTTGACCCCATAATGATTTATATGACCTAAAAGATGTTTGGCATATATGCGACATTTTAGAAATCGTTTACACAATTCCAAATTGAGTCTCAGATATGAGATGGCACATTTTTACATGTTAAAGGTATATAGCACAAAAATACCTTTCAGTTTGGATCCATCCAAAATGTGTCTTCGCAGTTTTGAAACAACTCGCATTTTCAAAATCTCAATCTTCTTTTGCAAGTCATTGCCCAAGAGTGCCTCTTCGTTTACACTTAGCAAACCCAACCCATCATCACTTTCTCCTTCATCCGCAACTGATTGGCTGGAACCGCTTTTTCCATCATTCAAAGCATAATTTCTTCGTGGTCCCTTCACAGTAAAGAAAGTAGCCTGGTCATCTCTATCACGAAGTGTTGTCCAAGCCAGATAGGTAAAAATGATTGCTCCAGAAAAGAAGAATAAAATGATGAATAGAGGAAGGATTTTCATGGTTTTCTCTAACCACATTATAACACCACAAACACATAATTTCTCAATGAGCTATAGTAGTATGCACAAAAACCTACTGGTGTCCGTAAAAAGAACAAAGTACTTTGTGCGACCACGTACATGATATACGCCTACCTACTTATGCATACATGCATTGCACAGAGAAAAACTTTTTAAACTTTCACTTCACTCCTTAAATCCAATTAGTAAATTTACAGCAAATGGATGATTATATCTGCACTGTGATCTGTACTGATTGCAGAATGCAGATAAAAATATTTGGTGCATTGTCTTGCAACACAATTAGGACAACCGTCCACCATCCTGTTCTGCTGGTATCGCAAAGGGTACTAAAATTTCATTACACATTGGCAAGGAATCTGTGCGTGCATATTATCATCATGAAGCACACTATTTTATATCACATGAAGGTTTGTGTATTGCACACCACTGGAATATGTATGGCTAGAGAAGGTAGCTTTCCAGACTGGAGAGATGATTTGCAAAAGACCCGGGATTTGGACTGGCTCCCTTTCTCGGGCTCTGATTTGGCTTGAAGAAACGATATTCCTGGCAGCCTGGCTGTTTGCTACTGTGTTGAATAGGCAGCCACACAGGGAGGAATAGCTGTATGTGAAACCAGAAAGGATGCTATCTGCACCTTTCTTCGTTCAAAACGAGAAAATGAAACTGACTGTGCCAGTGAAAGTTCCCATCTCCAGCCTTTCTCCAGCTTCTCACTCAATAAACATTTCGTGTAATGCATAATATTACAACACACTTTGTCTTACGATATACGTTGTTTGCTTAGTAGTAGTGTCTTTCCTGCATGTTGGTTGAATATGAATAGTATTCCATAGATTAGATTCGGGAAAATACGTTTCCCTTACCTTTTCGGAATGGACTTGTGGCACAAATGCACGGAGAAAGCAATAATGATGTACATGAGTATAAAATTACGCTCAATTGTATCTGTGTTGTATGCAATCAAACATGCTTATGTCTGACGGAATGCTTCTCTGGATGAGCTTTTCACACCCCACAAAATCCCGATCGAAGAAGACGTCGGCCTGCTTCTAATACATTATGCAAGAGCTTTCACTTTCCGTTTTTCGCAAAGATAGGAAGACCATATATTTTGGAATAATTGGCTCACGGGAAACCTTAAACGAACCGAAATATAATTGCACCAGGGAATTCAACAGTGTTATATATGATATTGGATCACGTGAGTCACGAAACGCTTCTGACACGATTTTGGTGGCTTGGTAGTCTAATATACGCTTTGCGTAAAAAAGTAGCTTGGCTTTTTAAGTTTTGAGCATTGATGAACTACTCAGAAAGCTTTGCGTTGTAGTTGACCAGGTAATTGATAGGATAATGATTAGATGAATATGATGATGGCATCGTCTTGCTCGGTCCACGTTTGTATGAATAATATATTTATCAAAAGAGCCAAGGGCCTCTTGGTCGAAATCCAATTCAAGTTGTAACAATATTTTTATGTAATTGAGCCTTCAAAAAATAGATTGGCTCCTTGTAGCTTGATCCCGAAATAAAACTGATTTTATTTGAACATTTTTGTAAAATGCAACTGATGAATTAAACCTGTAAAAATGGTACGTATAATTAGGAATAACACACAGCAATCTAGAGTATAGTTGTGCCACTATATTCATATTGCCTATTATGCAATACACTTGCAAACTTCTTATTTAATGCTTTTGTATGAAGATGCTGATAGATATGATGTTTCATATAAAGGGGAACAGAAACGACAACCCACCACCCGTGAGGCGAATTTATAAAGGGGATGTACCTACCTTATATGATAATGACAAGGACTTGATGCAGAATGTTGTGTGCCACTCACACCGGTGCTTCCGGTTCCCATCTAGCAAAATTGAATTGGATGATAACCCTACGTCAGTTGTACCCGTAGTGCCGGTACAAGTACAATCATTACAAAATGATGAACCTCCTCAACGGGAAAAGTTTGTGGATAACGCGATAACAACGTCAAGAGTATGTGTCCACATTAAGCTTTCATTTTTAAGAGAATCCATGAAGCCAGTCTGTGATGTTTACCTAATAGCATTTATGCTTCCAGTACACAGTGTGGAACTTTTTACCAAAAAACTTATTCGAACAGTTTAGGAGATTGGTGAATTTTTATTTTTTAGTTGGAGCCCTCATTCATGTAAGAATACATTAAAATATGCGTAAATACTTCAAATCAATTTGTGTTGCTCCAAAAGTAATTTGTGTCGCATTTGATCAGTCCATAATTGACAGCCCTGTGCACCCATTTACTGCAGTCTCTCCTTTAACATTCGTGGTAATGGTCACTGCAGTAAAACAGGGATACGAGGACTGGCTACGTCATAAAAATGATGATCAAGTTAACAATAGGGCTGTCAAGGTCGTTAGGAATGGAGTCATGCTGGTATATTTTCCTATGTTGCTTTTAGAATCTCAATTTTCTACTGGTGCAACAATTTCAACAACACAAAATCTCATTTAACCATTATGTAGGAGACCAAGTCAAAAGACATTCATGTTGGTGACATTGTAAAACTAGATGCAGATGAACAAGTTCCCACTGACATTCTTCTGCTGGGTACAAGTGACGATTTCTTACGATGTTATATAAACACGGCTAATTTGGATGGAGAAACAAACCTTAAAGTAAATGGTCATGTTATTTAGTATTTAATCCCTGAAATAGGCTATACGCTAAACATTGGTTCTATATAGATGAGGTACTGCCCTTCCGCTATTCCGCGTTTCAGAACACCCGAAGATTTTAACCGGCTCCACGTCATCGTGGAGTGCGAGCATCCTTGTGAGGATCTGTATGACTTTAGTGGGTTCCTATTGCTTCCTGTAGACAAGCTTAATGAAATGCACTGGTCCCCAACCGAGTCCATGGTCGCTTTGGATGAAACCCGTACAAACTCAAAGAATGAACACATTGAAAGGTTAAGAAACAGCGGACTTGTTCGACAAGGAATAACGGACTTTATTTCCATTCCGCTTACAATGGAAAACATGGTTCTGAGGGGTACAAGATTGAAGAACACAGACTATGTGTATGGACTAGTCATATACACTGGACTTGACACGCGATTGGCTAGAAACTCACAAAAGCCACAGGCCAAATTTTCTACTGTTGAAAGGTTTGATTTCATAAGTGTCTGTTAACGCGAACTGTTTTTAAGAAAGCGTAAAATAACAAATTTTGAACGTTTCTGACAGTGCTGTCAATGTCTATTTGATGTTCTTTATTGTGCTACTTTTGGCAATGGTGGTGTTCTGCTCGGTTATGCATTTTTGCGTTAATTGGAATCCGGGATCGGAGCGTGAGTTCAGAGTTGTTGGTTTTGCATTATCCTGTGCATTATCATATAAAGTAAAGTATTTTTTTTCTACAGCTAAAGATGGTCCATGGTATACCATGCCCGTCCCGGAGCCGGAATCTCAGGAAATATTTAACGCAGTTGCCTCGTTTCTGATTCTCTACAATTACATCATTCCAATATCTCTATATGTGACGATAGGTAATAATTTGCATGAAAAGTTAGAAATTCCGTATAGTATGCTAGAATTGAGAAAAAACTGTGTGGTCCTGATTCGCTTTCAGAACTCCAAAAGTTTCTGGGGAGTAAATTTTTTGTATGGGATAACGAAATGGTTGACGAAGAGGGCAAAGAGCCCCTTTGCAATACTTCAGATCTCAATGAAGAGCTGGGTCAAATCGAATATTTATTTTCGGACAAAACGGGAACATTGACACAAAATGTGATGCAGTTTCGTCATTGTTCTATTGAAGCAGTGCGCTATGAATTCAACTCAGGAAACTTGTATCACGTGCCGTGTTCTACTTGTAACAGAGAGGATCACAATGTTGGCCATGTGAATGTAATGGATAATGATGATGTACTTCAATTCTTTTCGACGCTTGCGCTTTGTCATTCGGTTCAAGTAGTTAACAAAAGGAGACCAAACTTTGACGTTCGACCTGTTTCTTCTTCCGTTGTTGAAATAACGATAGATCTTGGTAATCATCGACAGTCCTTGATCACACCAGAGCCGTCTAAAAACGAGGCAGATTTCATAGAAATTGCAAAACCAGAGTATCAGGCTTCCAGTCCCGACGAAAAAGCACTTTTGGAATCATGTGAAAAGTTAGTAATATTTGCGACAAAATGCAAGTGCCACAAAGAAAGCAATATAATATTCGGTAAATAATGCAAATAGCGTATATGTACTAGGTTAGGAATTACTTACGTAGGAGAAAAGGAGGACATAATGACTCTGAATATTTGTGGCAATATTGAAAAGTATAAACGATTAATGCAGTTAGAATTTGATGCAGGTATTTAAACGTATATGTGTCTTGTTTGGTTTTGTATGCGTTGAGCTAATATTGCATATTGTTTTCTTCATTGTTTCAATGCTTAATTATTGATGCATGATGCAAATTAGATCGAAAATGCATGAGCGTGATTATTGAAAACAGCAAAGGGGAAATATGGCTGCTTACAAAAGGAGCAGAATCCAGCATTATTCCAAATTGTGATAATGGACCCACAGAAGAAACACTCAAGCATGTTATGGAATATGCATTAGTATGAGTAATCTAATTTTTTTACTTTCTTTATGACGAACAGAACACGGTTTATTATGAAACTTTATGACAGATGGGTCTACGAACATTGGTTGTTGCTCGAAGGATGTTAACATTGAAACAATATGAGAAATTCATTATTGAACTGAGAGCTGCAAGACGCCAAATTAAAAATAGACAGGAGCAAGTTCGTGAAGTGTACCGTAGCATGGAGGCGCATATGACGCTACTTGGAGCTACTGGTGTTGAGGACCAACTCCAGGAACACGTTCCTGAAACACTTCAATCCTTTTCTGCAGCAGGCATAAGGGTATGGATGCTGACAGGAGATAAATTAGAAACCGGAGTGAATGTTGCCGTTTCTTGCGGACTCATTACAGCTTCTACTAGGCAGTTTATTCTCAGAAAATCATTGACCTCTCATACAATCAAAAGCAAACTAGAACAATTCAAGTATGTAACATTGAACCCATTTACATTAGAAGCAAACAAAACACGACTTCTTGCTGTGAAGTAGAAATGTTGATGAGGAAAACTCGAATAACGTTTTTCACAGAGATGAAATCGATCCTAACGACAACACGTGTTTCGTGGTAGACGGAGAAAGTTTGGCAATTGCATTCAAGGAATGTCCAGATTTGTTACGTGATGTATCAATGTCAGCAACTCGGGTAGTTTGTTGTAGGATGGCTCCACTTCAGAAGGCTCAAGTAGTACAAATGGTGAAAAATTCTCCAACAAAACCTACTTGCTGCGCTGTGGGTGATGGAGCCAATGACTGTGCAATGATTTTAGCAGCCCACGTTGGAATAGGTTTGATTTAACTTTTCAGTGAGTAACGAGTTGTCGGTCGGGCACAGCTTTATTTTATTCCTTTTGTAGGAATTCTGGGTAAGGAAGGACGGCAAGCAGCGCGTTGTGCCGACTTTGCTATTGCCAAGTTTGGGTTTTTGCGTAAGGCTATTCTCGTGCACGGACACTGGTACTACGTTCGCCTTGCCAATTTGGCAAATTATTTCTTCTACAAAAACATTGTGTTCGTCTTTCCACAATTCTTCTTTTCTTTTGATTCCAACTTTTCTACTCAAGTATGTAAAAAGACATAAACATGAATAGGATTACTTTATATATTTCCAAATGCTAGATGAAGCTTCCCAATGTTTCACTTTACAGGCAATTTTCAACGGATTGTTTCTAATGAACTTTAACATTTTCTTCTCATCGTGCCCCATATTTTATTATGGACTAACCGAGCAGCCACATTCTGCAGAGACTCTTTTGAAATACCCACACCTTTATAAAGAAAATAGAAAAAATGCGCTAATGTCAATGAAAAATTTTATTCCTTGGCTGCTTTCCAGTTTTTGGCATGCCACCGTATGTTACTATTTGACGTATTTCTCATGGGACAGTTTTCACCACATGAATGACGGTGCAACGTTCGGGACGGTTGTATTTTCTGGTGTTATGATTGCTGTTAACAATAAAGTGCGTTTTTAAAACTTTAAACATTTAATTGCTGAATAACCAAATTATCATGACTGTATTGTACAACATATGATATAACAAAATGCTTAACCTTTATTGATACTATTATCTTTCAGATGGCTTTTGAGACCAAATATGTGACTTGGTGGTATGTGGGCTCGCAATTGTACTCGTACGCGACATACTTCCTAGTAGCATCAATTTACTCGGAAGTGAATCTGTAAGCCTTCAAATCTTAGCCTACCTTACTACATGATTTCTTTACAAAGCAAGTTATTCAAATGACAATTCGATGTTTATCAAACAAAACATTTCACTACTTCTAGAGATTCAATAGGGATCGATGCTGGAGATTTCAGTCATGTCTTTTTTACCATGTTGCGCTCCGTAAACTTTTGGTTGTTGATGCTATTAATTGCTGTTGTTGCCGGTCTCCCAGACTTAACAATCACAATGCTTAAGCAAGTATTTAAAAAGCGGCACCATAAAGAATATGATGAAGCAAAAGGACAATAATTTTTACAATAAAATCTTTGGAATACGGTCAATAATTGTACTCAAATTGTGAGTCAAACTAAAAAAATTCATTTCTGTTTTGTGTCTTATTCTCAATTCGCAACTCAAGCATAGTTTTATATTATTGTACATCTTGCCTGAAGCCACGTGTCATTAATTGTAGGCGGGTTTGTGATGAGTTTTTATGACCAAAAAAATCGTACATATATGTAATGCAGTATAATATAATGCTATTAAGCTTTGCGATAACTCCATTATGTCGCATTTAAACCTCTGCCATTACTACTATGCTTGAGATTTTTGCTTGCGTGGGTAACGCTTCACGGTTTTATCTTCCATTCTATTCACAATTGATGCTGTCCAAATACACGACTTTTCGACTGGACAAAATAATTACTGCAACTTTTCTTTTGTTTTTAAATACACATAACATAAATCATAAATAAACTTCTTAAAAATGAACGATCTGGCATGAGAAGATTTTAATGCTAGTTGTTAGCGTAGAGTTATTATGTGTGGAATAAAATGTTCAAAAGAGTTTTACCTTTTTGTTACATTGCATCCTCATTTAATGATGCTCTAAAACGACTGAAATCCAGGAGCATAAAACGATGATGCGTTTTGCAAGGTTTTATGAATTTGTCGAAAATATTCTGAACAATTTAAAGAATCTTTACGCTTACAAAGGTTCCTTTTATGTTGTAATGTAGTTACTGTACTAAATATATAATGCTGCATAAATTTGAGAGAAAACTGCTGTCAGAAGCTTTATAATTACCAATACTAGGGCAAAGGCAGGCAGTACAATTACAGTATGCTTTTGTGCCCTACAGTGTACTAGTACTATCAAAGGAAATGTGCATAAGGTTAGATTGCGGTGACTTTGTGGTTCTTTTCATTTTTGTGAATCATCATATAGGGCAGACCGGACTATCACAATATTGCAACTTGCAAACAATAATGACAGATTTGTCACATACAAATTTTACTCGTAGCAGCTTGTCAGATGGAAACTGAAACAACAGTTTTCTTTCGAACGCTCCTTTTAATTTTCCAGAATCAACCCTTCTTATAGAGATTATAAATAGCTAAACAACATAGCATAGATAGTCATAGATAAACAACGACTATTTGGGCAAGTGATAACTTTGAAGCAGTCCATCTGAACCTTATATTCGTTTCTTCAATGATGAACGGATAAATTTAAAATTTGTTCATTTTTCCTTGAACCGAGTGGATGATTCGATAATATTTAAACAGCAAAGTGGTATCCATCCATGGTGCGCGTCTTTGTCAACAATTTTATCTCTCAGTTCACTGAAACGTTTTACCAGGATCTGCATCACAATATCTCAAACGAACAGTGCTCGAGCTCTGGCATTACAACACAAACACAAGGATTATGTCATCCATCGTTCACTTCCATTTTCGTACTAATCCAGCATATTTTTAACGTGCTAAACAATACTCTTAATAGCGATGGTATTGTGCAGTGCAAACACGGGGGATATTCAGTTTGGGACAATATTTACTATAAATTGTTTGATCTATTAGAAATCTCACCATTCATATCATGGAAAATGATTGTTTTGCTGAGTTTAATGAGGCAACGAAATGCTCCAGTGCCATTGCCTTCTTGCTAAAAAGCAAAGCAGCAACATAATCATTGTTTTGTAAGCGTTTAGGATTTTATATAAAATCTTATTTTCGTTGGCGTCTAGTGTAACGTGCTTTGCTTGAACAAAGTTTTTTTTGTGCAAAAATTATGCATACCGATCACAACGCAACGGGATGCGAATATACGAACTTTGTTAAGTTTCAGAGGACATTATTTTCCCCTTCTTGAATAATAACGTGCAATAATGTGTAGTATGGATCTCATTAGCAGTCTGTCTCACGCCTCTATCATCCAACTATAAGCACCCCACACATGACAAAAAGATTTCGCATTGCTCCGGTCTGAATCTGCTACTATGTATTTGTGTCGCCTTTGTTTAATTGCGTGATCGTTTTTCGTTCCATGATGTCTAGAGTCTAGAACGAAGTTCAGAATTATTATATATCAGAAGTCAGAAACAACAAGTAGAACTGCGTGACAAGTGTCTCTATTTTGTGGTGTCTTACTTGCAGCAACTTTTGCTGTCACAGTAAGTATAAATTCAGGCTACACTCGTATTTTGCCATTTTTATCATCATAAAGAAAGCAGTCTTAAAAGGCTGAATTGGTGTCACAAAGTGAATAAGCTTTCTTAGTAATCGTAGTATTCAGCAGGATTCTGGAGTTTTGTTAGGTATTATTTCAACTGATGAGATATCTGCGTGTAAATGTAACTGTACCAAATGGATAATACTTTCTTATTAGTCGGTTAGAATACTACCACCAACTTACTGGAAGTTTGTAAGGTTTATCCAGCGTCTTTCTCGTCCAACGTCTTGTCTAAAGTGTCTTGACCACTAGTAGGAGGAAAATTCGGATGAGAAAAAGATACAAACATAATATATTCGTCATAAAGGAATGTTTCGGTGAAAAGCCATGCATTTGTTGTATTGTATTGTTTAGTGATTGTGTAAGTTGAAATGAAAATGTGAAACACGAACATGGACCATGGACTTATTACAAGTACAACAGCACTAGAAGTAAATACGTCAAAAGTCCCCAAAATGTAACCAATAATTAAGTTTTGGCGGAAACAACATAAGGTTAGTCGGTTAGTCATTGGAATCGGTTATTGAAATCATTGCCATTTACCGGATATGAAAGACTTTCATGTTACGTAATATCTTGTTTGCGGCATGTTCACTACAATATTATGTGTCTGTGCTTTGAGCATTCAACAAACTCATATAAACCACACGAACCCTGGTAATAGCAACAACACTTTGTTGATGCGCACTTGACTGGTAGAAAATTAATAGCATACAATTATTAGTATGCATGTATTTGATGTTGAATTAATCATTAATTTATACAGAACTTTAGCTCCGCAGCCTTGCCCCAAATAGCCTAGTTTTGTTACACCTAAAATATCATTTTTAATCCTATGCAGCAATTAGTTCACTTTACTCACTAAGCTAACAAGTACGTAGCAAAACCACTGCAGATTTAATGAAACATGAAAATATGAAATATACATCTGTTATAATTGGTATTGATATAAACATAAATCATCAGTCAATATGTAATATATAATTTTCCTTCCTTAAATAGTTAATTTTAATGCCAAAATAATGAACATTCTAGTAAAAATAACAGGGTATTATCGTAATTAACAAATTCCAGACCAATGAGAAATCTGAAATCTTCCGAGGAAATAAGAAATACGATTTAGAAGAGCATATTTTGTGCAGCTACCAAGAAATGGCTAGTCCGCATAACATTTCATATATGTGATTGGAGTCAACATTTACAAAGCTTTTAAGTTTTTGCCAAGTTTGAAGTATCCTTGATTCGAACATGAAGTAATGGATTGAATCTGCCATGCGTAGATCATTTAGTAAGGCAGTAGAGACAGTAGAGAGAGATAAAACAGTCTTGTGATTTTCTCACTCACTCCCAAATAATTTTTCTTTTCAAGCCAGATATTATTTCAGTACACGAAAACGTTTGAAGTGAGTCCAAAAGGAGCATACCTACTAATATATATTCTTTTATTTGTTCAAGTACAAGTTTATAGGTATAAAAGTAATGAGGAGAGACAACAATGACAACTTTGCTGGAATCAAAAAGATTGGTAAAAAAAGTGCTGAATAATTAAATAAACATTGTCCTCGTGTACTTATCTCTACATTTGACGTATGAAAGATATACACCTACACTTACATGGTTGATGAGTATGAGTATCCTGTATCTACCTTTCTTACTTCTAAAATCAAACTAAGACAAATAATAATATGTAGAATTTCTTCCAGTGCAATGTTGCATCCAGACATAAAAGAAAGGAAAAATTACTATGATATAAACTGCAGGATGCTGGAATTATTTGGAAAAGGAAAAGAATGTCAAACATAGTTTTTGCATTTTCAAGCGCAGTACCTAAATCCTGCCGAAACATTTTAGTGAAGGAAATGTTTGTTGTTGTACATGTTTGTTGAAACTGGAAACTGAATTTAGTTTGTAGACGTAGATCGAAACGCGGGCGTATGGCAAGTGATTGATGATTAATGATGATTATTATATGTAGCAGGTCCATTTTGGCCAATTGCCTACAATGTAATGGGAAAACGTATATTCGGTATCATATTCATTGCCACAGGCGACTCAAACTTTTAATTTCGGGTTTGCGTCAATGACTGAATATCGACATTACCGAGAACGAGAAGTTCTCTTCTCACTTTTACCAAACCTAGCCAAAAAATAATGCTAAAAGTAAACTCTACTTGTTAACTCGTGCTTTTCATCCCTCATCCGTCAATCATAAAAGTAACAAACTGCACTTCAGCGAGCCAGTAGCTCGATTGCACACTGATTAGATAAGTAGGCAATTCATATGATTAACTAAAAGGATGAATGGTTGTAATTGAGGTATGCGCCGTTAGCTCTCTAGTGCAATATATTGTTTGATTCATTTTTATATAACAGTCAGTCAACTCATTTCTCATTACAAGGTAACGTAGGACGTAATCTTGCCCTTGCCACTGTATCGTGTCTAATTTATGCATATCTGTGGCGTTATCTGCTGATAACTCACCAGTCAGAATAGGTAGAAAATAGAATTTGATTGCTCACACATTTGTGTCCTTTAAAAATTCATAAAGTTAAACATCCTACATTGAGCATCTTAACAAATCAGCACTATGATCTCGCATAGAATTTTGATTCTATATTTTGTGTTTCAGGGAAGAGCTATCGATTCCTTTTGATGGTGTTTTATCTGCCACGCTCACTATCAGTCGGAGAAAGCGTATACTTTTGGTTTCTACGTCTTTTCTGGATACTCTCATATCATGGTATATATTCGTTAAGCAGTACATTTTATGACTTATTAGTAAGCAAATTGTTTGAAAATTTTCTCATTAAATTTATGCTTGTAGCCCATCAATTTCAAATTCTGGAAAAGGCAAACGGAATACGAGCAACCGTTGCGGAGAATTTACAAAGGAGACGTCCCGATTTTAAGGAACGCAGACAATGACATTCCCAAAGTACCAAAAAAATCAAATGCCTCTATTCGGCTCACACGAAAGTTTACAGATAATGAAGCGGAAGACCCAAGGCCTAAATCAGTGCGAAGGCAATCAATATCAAAAGACGCCTTGCCGACATTGCGTGGACAGGATACTCCCGAAAAGTTTCCTACTAACTTGATAATCACTTCTAGGGTAGCTAATCGATTGAAGTTTATTCTAATTCATTTAATCGTATTTGAAAAAGCATCTCATCCAATAATAATGTAATTCTGCATCTTGTATCGAATATAGTACAACGTGTGGAACTTTCTCCCGAAAAATCTTTTCGAACAATTTCGAAGAATTGTCAACTTTTACTTTCTTGTGGTGGCTCTGATTCAGGTAAGGTGCCTTTCACAAAACATGTCATTACTAATTATGTTATTTATGCTTGAGATAATTGATTGTATTAAGTACGAACTTTTCAACTATTTAATTTAAATCAATTTGCCAGACAAACATTGACAGTCCAGTCCATCCTGTCACTGCTGTATCACCATTAGCATTTGTAATTTGTGTTACTGCCATTAAGCAAGGGTATGAAGATTGGCTGAGGCATAAAAATGACGACATTGTCAACAACCGACCCGTTAAAGTTGTAAAAAACGGAACAATGACGGTTCGTATTTCAAATTAAAACACGAAATCGTAATTAACGACTAAGGTGAATGATGTTATGATTTGGTAATATTTTCGCTTTCTTTCATGCATTATCTTTTTTCATTTCACAACGTAGCAAGTGAAATCCAAGGATATTGTGGTTGGGGACATAGTAAAACTCGATGCAGATGAACAAGTGCCCACAGATATTCTTCTCCTTGGCTCAAGCGATGAGTTCTTACGGTGCCAAATAAACACGGCTAATTTAGATGGAGAAACTAATTTAAAGGTATATGAAAATGAAAAATCGGAACAAGAGTAACGAAAAATGCAAATTACTCCATTTACACTTTCTGTCTTCTGCAGTTACGCTATTGCCCATCCGGATTGCCCCATTTTAAGACTGCCGAGGATTTCAACCATCTTCATGTTATCGTGGAGTGTGAACATCCATGTGAAGATCTCTACGAATTTAGTGGATCTTTACTGCTTCCCGCTGAAAAGCTTAATGAAATGCATTGGTCTCCAACCGAATCAATGGCTAGCTTGGACGAGAACATACGTGCAAGACAAGAGTCTTCAAAAAAGGAGCACATTGAAAGTTTAAAAAGCAGTGGTCTTGTTCGACAGGGAGTTACTGATTTTATTTCCATTCCCCTTACTATGGAAAACATGGTTCTGAGGGGAACAAGGCTGAAGAATACCGACTTTATCTATGGAATTGTGGTTTATACTGGACGCGATACCAGATTGGCTAGAAACTCAGAGAAAACCCAAGCCAAGTTCTCCACTGTTGAAAGGTATGCTTCTCATAAATAAGTTTAATTATGATGATATTTTGAAAAACATTGCCATTCATAATTGCATTAATGTATTTAGTGCGGTCAATATATACCTGATCTTCTTTATCGGACTACTCGTTCTAATGGTCATCTTTTGCTCTCTCATGCATTATTGTATGCAATGGTACCCAGGAACTGAAGGAGGTATGGATCCAAATTCTTATACAATCTACCCTTATCGCAAACGATTTTATAAGAACATACTATTCTGTTTCCCATTCAGATGAGCCATGGTACATAAAGGATGATGCAAAGGAAACAGCAGAAGTTTTCCAAACCGTTGCCTCTTTTGTGATTCTCTACAATTACATCATTCCAATATCTCTATATGTGACGATAGGTAATAATTTGCATGAAAAGTCAGAAATTCCGTGTAGTATGGTAGAATTGAGAGAGTAATGCTAGTCTTGGTCCTGATTTGATTTCAGAACTCCAAAAGTTTCTGGGTAGTAAATTTTTTGTATGGGATAATGAAATGGTTGACGAAGAGGGCAAAGAACCCCTTTGCAATACTTCTGACCTCAATGAAGAGTTGGGTCAAATCGAATATCTGTTTTCGGACAAAACGGGAACTTTGACACAAAACTTGATGCAGTTTCGTCATTGTTCTATTGAAGCAGTGCGCTATGAATATAAATCCGACAACCGTCTATATCCTATGAAGCCTTCTGACTCGAGACAAGATACCCATCCCGTAGACGTAATGGCAAACAAAGACGTTCTTCATTTTCTCAAAAATTTGGCGCTTTGTCACTCGGTACAGGTCGTGCCGAAAAGAAGACCAAGTTTTGACGCACCAGTATCATCCCCGCTCATTTCGCTGAAAATCTCAAAGAAAGAAACGAAAACAGTATTACAGAATCGTCGACAAAGCTTGGTAACGCCGGAACCCTCTAAAAATGAAACAACAGCTTTTGACGCTACTGGTACTGAGTACCAGGCATCAAGTCCTGATGAAAAGGCTCTCTTGGAATCATGCGAACAGTATGTTGGTTTTCTTACAATGCTGATTTTGACAATCAATGGCTACTTAAATCCGATATTGACCGATGTTTTTATGAAATAGATTGGGAGTGGTTTACGTTGGGGAAAAGGAAGATATGATGACGTTGAATGTTGGTGGAACTATTGAAAAGTTCAAGAGACTGATGCAATTAGAATTTGATGCTGGTAACTTGATCACATTTGGTAGTATTGTTATTGTTCGAGCCTAATTTGTTTTAAATAAGAAATTTTTCATCTGTACAGATAGGAAATGTATGAGCGTTATTGTTGAGAACAGCAAAGGTGAAATGTGGTTGCTAACAAAAGGAGCAGAATCTAGTATAATCCCTAAATGTGACGCAGGACCGTCTGAAGAAACGTTAAAGCATGTCATGGATTATGCACTCGTATGCATTTTACCTAAATATTTAAATGTCAGCATGAATGCAACCATTAAGACATAATTAATATGCTTGTGTTTTTAAAGATGGGTCTGCGGACACTGGCGGTTGCTGAAAGAAAGTTGACGGCCAAGGAATATGAAGAATTCAATACTGAATTGCGGGCTGCCAGACGTCTGATTAAAAACAGGCAGGAGAAAGTCCGCGAAGTGTACAGTAGCATTGAGTCGCATATGACGCTAATTGGAGCTACTGGTGTTGAGGACCAACTCCAGGAATTCGTTCCAGAAACACTTCAATCCTTTGCCGCGGCAGGCATAAGGGTATGGATGCTGACAGGAGATAAATTGGAAACCGGAGTGAATGTTGCCGTTTCTTGCGGACTCATTACAGCTTCTACCAAGCAATATATTCTAAGTAAAACATCTAATCCCGTTGAGATAAAAGGCAAACTAGAACAATTCAAGTAAGCACAATTCTATATCGACTTAGTGTCAGTGTCGAATCCAAATCAACGGTCAGCTATCTAATGAACACATTTTAATGTAATTTTAGGGCTGAAATCGACCCTAACGACAACACGTGTTTTGTGGTAGATGGTGAAAGTTTAGCAGTCGCGTTCAAAGAATGCTCAGATTTGCTACGTGATGTATCAATGTCCGCAACTCGGGTAGTTTGTTGTAGGATGGCTCCACTTCAGAAGGCTCAAGTAGTACAAATGGTGAAAAATTCTCCAACAAAACCTACTTGCTGCGCTGTGGGTGATGGAGCCAATGACTGTGCAATGATTTTAGCAGCTCACATTGGAATAGGTTGGCTAACGTTTTGAATGAATAATTGTCAAATCCAATGAATGAAATATATCTATATGCAAGTAACTTTCTCGTCTTTCTTCCAGGAATTTTGGGGAAGGAAGGACGGCAAGCAGCGCGTTGTGCCGACTTTGCTCTTGCCAAGTTTGGTTACTTACGAAGGGCTGTATTAGTACACGGACACTGGTACTACGTTCGCCTCGCTAATTTGGCAAACTATTTCTTCTACAAAAACATTGTGTTCGTCTTTCCGCAATTCTTCTTTTCTTTTCACTCAAACTTTTCTACTCAGGTATTTAGAAATGAATCACAACCACTTTTATCTGCCTCCTAATGTTTGGTGATAATACAGTTTACTGTCCAAAATTTTGCAGGCAATTTTCAACGGACTATTTTTAATGAACTACAACATTTTCTTCTCATCGTGCCCCATATTTTATTATGGACTTACTGAGCAACCATATTCGGCAGACACACTACTGAGAAACCCTCACTTATACAAGAAAAACAAGAAAAACTCCATTATGACTGTGAAAAATTTTATTCCATGGCTTCTTTCTGGCTGCTGGCATGCAGGTGTATGCTACTATTTAACGTACTTGTCGTGGAACAATTTTGATCACATGAATGACATTGCTACGTTTGGAACTATTGTATTCACGGGTGTGGTGATTTCATCGAACAATAAAGTAAGCTTCATGATTTCAAAATTTCTAAAAGCCAGTTTAAAATTTCAGTTTTGTACGAAACAAGTTTGCTTTATCCTTCAGATGGCAGTTGAAACAAAATATGTGACGTGGTGGTACCTGGGCTCCCAGTTGTACTCCTATGTAACGTTTTTCGTGATAACAGCAATTTATTCAGAGGCGAATCTGTAAGTTTTGAGTACCAAGTGCCAACTCTGGCCTAGAAGGTTAAAATAAGAGTTAAATTTCTATATTTGTAAATTTGCACATTTCTTTATATGTACAGGGAAGCTATTGGATTCAATCCTGGAGATTTCCGCCATGTATTTTTTACAGTGCTAAGTTCCGTAAACTTTTGGTTGTTAATGTTATTAGTCTCAGCCGTCGCCGTTCTCCCGGATTTAACATTTGCAGTCGTGAGACAATCCTGGAAACATGTCGTGCGACATTTCCGAACATTTGGGAAGGTGAAGTTTATAAATTATTTTGCTTGCAAATTTCCATTTGCTTATTGACAATCAATCCTCTTTTCTTCCCATTCCTTGTTTATCGAATTACCTATATCTAATCCTCTCCTTCATTTCATCTTCTGCTCTTATGTAGATTAGGAGTAGCGATGAAACAACCTTTTCGCCAGATTTAGTATTCGAAGAAAAATGATTATTTGTACCACCTACATTTTCCAAAATATCCTTATGCTTTCATAATTTGTAATTGTAATCATCAACGCATTAAATAAAATTGACTATTTAAAATCTTGAAATGTTATCATCAGGGCCAGAAGTTTCTAAAGCTAAGACGAAAAAGTGTTCCCTTCCCTACTTTGCTCTTCTCTAAACGTTCTGGATCGCTGGCGATATCTTCGTCAACTCTAAGTTCGTACATATCTAAGTCAAATGCTTAAACAATTATGTACTTATGCATAATATTTTAAACATGCTCTCTTACTACTACTACCTTTGTATGTATAAATATAAACTTCAATAATATTCCCTGAGCTTTATAAATTATTTTATTGTATGACATTATATATCGACTTGATTATATAAGATAAGTAATAATGATTGAGTGTCATGTATATTTTGTTGATACCAACTGTGATAAATAAATGAGCCCATGAACTTGACATGCGGCAAACTGGCGAAAAATTGAAATGGAAATTAATTGTTGGGAATTAATTAAACTTTCGTAGTTTGAAGACGATTTTAATTCATCCAAATAAGTGCACATCTTTTTTCATAATTATGCTTCCCAACATGCAACAGAAAAATGTTACACAGATAGTTCCATCCAATCGTTCGCCTAAGACAGAAATCATAGGTACTACTACTTGGCTGCAGTGCATATTCTGCATATCATTGGTTGTTTGCAAAAAAGGGGAATGTAATGTGATAATGAGGTTCGGTTCGTTTACTCATTAACTGAGTCCACTAATTGATTACAGAGGTCGTTTGTCGTTTACTCATATGAATGATTTTATAAATTTGCTTGCAAGTAGTAATATCTAGTCAATGAAAATACGAGTTGTAAATACAACAACATGTTGAAAATGTTTGATCAACTAAATTTTTTGACCCACTTCGAGGATTTGGCGAAATACAATATACAATCCTTTGTTAATTTTCCGAGAAAAAGCTCTTGGTTTAAAATTGTCAAAACATCATGAATTGTGCCAGGTAATAATACGCACCAATATTTTGGTTAGGCTTGGCTTAGTTAACATGTTCAATCAAAAGTTAATAAGAAGTTAAATTATACATAGTATTATGAACTTATCAGAAGATCTTTGGATATTAATTCAGCTTCAGTTAATTATACAGCCTTAATGCGGTCCTTGTGTCACATTTGGACCTGCTGGGCATTCTTTAATGGATACATCAGTGTATTAAAGGCCACCTTTGTCCCGTTCATTGAGAATGAGATAGAGCTCATTCACGAAAGACACATCTACTCTGATTATAGGTACAATACGGCCAACACGAGAGTTGCAACCGATTGGAGTGACCTCCCTAATGACGTGGAAGCCAGCTTACGTGAAGCAAAAGATTTTAAGGATTGTCTGGTGCCAATGAAAATTCATCTAGTGGATTATAAAACTCAAAGAACTATTTGTTTATACAAAGATACTAAATGGGCACGCTTTCTGGTAATAAGACATGATATTTTCTTGTGCATGAATTGTTCCTGAATTAGTTTCACAATTTTACACGACTTGTTTCTCGCGGCATATACATTATGTTTATTACCTAAAATACTATGCAATATAAAACTTGAATCTCTTTGTTTTTTATTAAACTTCGGATCTTCCATTCGGATAGAACACTACAGTAGAGGTGGATGGGAAACCCTTCAGCAGGGAAGAGTATATTAAGGAAATTCATCCAGTCAAAGGTTTTGTGGTTTACGAAATGAATTCCTTGGTCAAAGGTTACCTTATTGATGGGTATGCAACAATGCAATAATATGCTGACTAAACAGTTATTTTGTTTCGGTTTTTCGTTTCATAATAAGTGTTGTCTGTTGCAGAGAATTTTATGGTACCGTAAGAATATACGATGCTTTCACTGCTTACCACATTCACTTTTACATTGAACCTGTTGACCAAATAGAGAATTACTCTAAACAGTATGAAAAATTGAGAGCATTTTGCTAAAAATTAACATTTGAACCAATAAAAGATGAAAGACATCGCTAATACAAGCTGTTTTCAACCAATTTTCATGCTTGCAGTCCCGTATCGAAAAAAACAGCGGACGACAACGCTTTGGTTTTTGAGTATGTCGGTCATGATGCTGAAGTAGGTGCTCTCCGACCTCCTGAGGATATTGCCAAAGAGCAATATGGTAATTGATGATTAATTTTCAACAAAAGATTTTTGTTTGCTTCAAGTTCAAGAAGCTTAGATTTATAAAACAATGCATTTTTATTAACAAAGAAATACAGAGAAACGAAACTGGTGGTCGTATATTAACTGAATTTGGAGGTCTAAGCTATACCATTAATGTAACTAAATCGAAGCCGAAAACGAAACAGCGCAAGCGAGAAACAGAAATCCAAGAAACTAGACCTACCACTACACCACCTTCTCAGCAACGTCAGCTAAGTGAGCGAGAGATACAGTCCGAGCAAAAATCAATACCCTTAATTAATTAATGTACTAATATTGGAATAAAATATCATAAGATTATATTGATAAATGACTGTATAACTTTAAGGTGCCGGTGGAAAACGGCGCAAAGAAGCCGCTGCAAACCTCACCGAAGTAACTCCAGACGACATTATTGTAGCCTATCATGATGACGTGGCAGGAATCGTACAATTACTGGGTGGAGTTACTACCTCAGATATTTTTGATACTTCTAGGTGATTATTGAAATTCGACCTTGACATAAGGTCATATCTTTCAAGCATTTTATTTTCACGAAAGTACAATTTTATGATTTATGTAGTGGAAAGTCGAGTTTGTGCACACTATGCGTCTGGATTGAACCACTGTTTGCAGACGTTTACGGGTTTCAAAGGGGACGCATGTATGGCGTGTCTGAAGTGATCGAAATGATACGAAGAATGGACTGGCTTTTTCGTGCAATGGATTTTAATGTGGACGGTGTTGCAGAAAACTTTGGATTTGTATTAAAAACCGTGTTGGTTTCAGATGATATCAGTGTATCTGAACATCGTAAAAACAGAAAGCGAAAACGCAGAAGCGGAGATGGCTCTACATCAGAATCTCCACAATCTTCAACTGACCAATCTGTCCCTTCCACTACTCATGTGCATACCCCTACTACAACAAAAGCTCGTACACCCGACATAGGGCAAACTGAACCCGGGGCTCACAATGCTTCTCATCCCGCAAAACAAGCCATGCCGAAGAAAGTCTACAAAACTTTATTGGATCAGCTAACAAAGCATCCAAAGTTTACTAACTGCTGTGCCATAGTTGCGTTTGTTCATCTTGATTTGACTCCAGTGCTTTCCGTATCCACAATTCGTGAGTAAAACGCACATAAACATGTAGTCCAGACTTGCAAAATTAATTTCTTTTACCTATATTATTTCTCAAGTTACAAGAATTCAAAATGTTTTGAAAGAATGGTTATGCAAGATGTGTTAATTATAGGTGGACTTTGTAGTAAAGATAACCTCGTGGTGGTGAGCGGTATTATGCATGGCCACAAGGTTGGGATTTACGATTTACAACGAGCTGCTTTCCATGCATTTGGGCATATGATGGGCGCAGAACATGATAAAACAATGAGAGCAAAATGTCAGGACCGGAAACCCTCCAAATACTACAATCCATTTATCATGCATCCTGTCCAGCAAGCCAATGTTGGGCTTCGGGCGAATTCATTTAGAATGTCCTCATGTTCAAAATTAGAAATTACAGCATTTTTAGATTCTAACAACCTAGTACACTGCTTGATTAGGGACAAGGATGATTTTTGTGGCAATGGTGAGCACGATATTATAAATAGAATAATGAAATAAAAACTACAACCAACATTTAGCAAGTTTAACAATCATTTAAAAAAATACTTTCTAGGAATGGTAGATCCTGGCGAAGAATGTGACTGCGGAAGTGCGTGGCAGTGCCACTTGCAAGAATGCTGTGGGGAAAGCGACACGATTTTTAGATGCAGGGTAACCAGGTTAGGAAGGCGGGTCAAATGCGACAGACCAAGAGTTTGGTAAATTGCTTAGCATAATTTATTCGTTTTTACCAAGATGACTTTACGAATAATACATTTATTATTATTATTCGTAAAGTCATCTTGGTTTTAACCATACTCCAGTCTAACGTTATTCAAGTAACTTACTTGCATAGTTGACTGTTGTGAGTTGGAGAGACGAATTGTATAAAAATCCCGCATAAACGATAAAGTTAACAAATGTGAACAAATGTAGTTCGTAAAGCGACAATTCTAATTCTTAGAAATTCTTATATATGTTTTCATTTTATTGTATATCAAACATTCAGCATAATAAAACTGTGCTTTTAGTATTGTACACAGTGGTAAATACTACTTACCTTCCATTAAAACTATGACCGATCTTATATTTACAGCAGATTTGGTCTTCTAGAACTTTATGCATTGAAACCAGTTCCTACATTTAATAAAGAAATATATCTATACCAAAGTTTAAAAAAGTCATGCTTAAATTCTATTCATGTACATATCTCTGTCCTCCGCTCCGTCACCTTCAAATGTCTCTTGTGTGAAAATTAGCCCGAACAGAAGGATGGTGTTACAACAGGTAAATATATAATAATAGCAACTTTGAACCTGTATTTTTTCACATGGAAGTACTATGTACTTGAAGGTAATAGGAGCATGCGTTATGGCTATGATTCTTAAGCTCTTGTACAAAATTCATACTCTCACACATTTTGCTTTAATTAATGGCGGGGCATTGAGGGCAATTATGTCTGATTAAGGTTTGCCTGTAGACAAAGTTTGTAGGTGTCGTTTGTACTTTGTACAGTGTTATTTGGCATTTTCTCCATAAAAGTATTTTATAGAAGCACTAGAATGGTATACAAATAAGCTTATGAATATTTCAATTTGAATGCTTATTTAGGTGGTAATGTAGTTTTAATTTTTATCGCGCTTTTATGAACAGATTTCAATAAAATGTTGATTCCGGCTTTTTTACCTGAACATAGATAATGGAATCAGTGGAATGCGACACGTTTATGAGTACTAAAAATCTTTGGTTTGTAATTGTAATTACATCACCTAGCACAAACTAAGCAGTATGGTTTTTAACGAACCAGATGGTACATATGAGTAACCGGATACAAAGCGAGTCCACCAAAAAAACGCTATTTTTTAAATCGCTCGAGACCATGCGCATTTGAAAGAGCATCCTTCGGTGACCCAAAATGTGAAAAGAAAAAAAAATATCTTTTACCATTTAGCCGCTAGAGGGCTTGAAAGAAAAATTTAGTATCCAGAGGATAGCTCCTCCATAAAACAAGATATTGGAATGAAACCTTCACCACAAAATAGCTAATTTAATTCCTCAGACAGTATTTGTTTTCGATTTTCAAAATTCAAAATCCCTGATTTTTAAAAAATTAAAAACTAAATGTTTTAAAATAATTTTCAAATTTTCAATTTTAATCGTCTTCTAACGTCCATACAACGTAAAAGAATGGCATATCAAAATGTACTGGTTACATACTCCCACGCCAAAAAATTAAAAAACCGAAAAAATGTCGAAATTCATAAATCAACTACGCAAATAAGATTATTTGCACTCGTAGCTGATAATAATAAAAATGCTATCAACGGGTACTATAAAATTCATTAACTTTAATTTTAAACCCCCAATTTTTCAAGCAATTTAGTTTCCAGAACCTGGCTTCTAACTGAAACGTGCTAGCAACTTAAAACCAGTTTTATTGCATTCCTCAGGTCAAAATACAGACAGTACTTTCATTAGATTTTGTCTAAGTAGTTTCGGTTTAGTGAAAATCGGTCAAAGGGAAAATCCGTCCGTACCATCACTGTCAGATCGATATTCAGAGCATAGCTCCTCACTGGTAGGTGCTAAGGACTTGAAACCGGTTTTATTGTATTCCTCAGGTCAAAATACAGACAGTACTTTTGCTAGATTTTGTCTAAGCAGTTTTAGTTTAGTGAAAATCGGTCATATGGAAAATCCGTCTGTACCATCACCACTGTCAGATCGGTATTCAGAGCATAGCTCCTCACGAGTAGGTGCTAGAGACTTGAAACCAGTTTTATTGTATTCCTCAGATCAAAATACAGACAGTATTTTCATTAGATTTTGTCTAACCAGTTTCAGTTTAGTGAAAATCGGTCAAATGGAAAATCCGTCCGTACCATCACCACTGTCAGATCGGTATTCAGAGCATAGCTCCTCACGAGTAGGTGCTAGAGACTTGAAACCAGTTTTATTGTATTCCCCAGGTCAAAATACAGACAGTATTGTCATTAGATTTTGTCTAACCAGTTTCAGTTTAGTGAAAATCTGTCAAATGGAAAATCCGTCTGTACCATCACCACTGTCAGATCGGCATTCAGAGCATAGCTCCTCACTGGTAGGTGCTAAGGACTTGAAACCAGTTTTATTGTATTCCTCAGGTCAAAATACAGATAGCACTATCACTAGATTTTGTCTAAACAGTTTCAGTTTAGGGAAAATCAGATTTTTGATTTGACAGATTTCCACTACTGAACTGAAACTGCTTAGACAAAATCTAGCGAAAGTACTGTCTATTTTTTGACCTGAGGAACACAATAAAAGTGGTTTCAAGTTCTTAGCACCTACCCGTGAGGAGCTATGCTCTGAATACCGATCTGACAGTGGTGATGGTACGGACGGATTTTCCAATTGACCGATTTTCACTAAACTGAAACTGGTTAGACAAAATCTAATGAAAAAACTGTCTGTATTTTGACCTGAGGAATACAATAAAACTTGTTTCAAGTCTCTAGCACCTACCCGTGAGGAGCTATGCTCTGAATACCGATCTGACAATGGTGATGGTACGGACGGATTTTCCATTTGACCGATTTTCACTATAATGAAACTGGTTAGACAAAATCTAATGACAATACTGTCTGTATTTTGACCTGGGGAATACAATAAAACTGGTTTCAAGTCTCTAGCACCTACTCGTGAGGAGCTATGCTCTGAATACCGATCTGACAGTGGTGATGGTACGGACGGATTTTCCATTTGACCGATTTTCACTAAACTGAAACTGCTTAGACAAAATCTAATGAAAATACTGTCTGTATTTTGACCTGAGGAATACAATAAAACTGGTTTCAAGTCCTTAGCACCTACCAGTGAGGAGCTATGCTCTGAATACCGATCTGACAGTGGTGATGGTACGGTCGGATTTTCCATATGACCGATTTTCACTAAACTGAAACTGCTTAGACAAAATCTAGCAAAAGTACTGTCTGTATTTTGACCTGAGGAATACAATAAAACCGGTTTCAAGTCCTTAGCACCTACCAGTGAGGAGCTATGCTCTGAATATCGATCTGACAGTGATGGTACGGACGGATTTTCCCTTTGACCGATTTTCACTAAACCGAAACTACTTAGACAAAATCTAATGAAAGTACTGTCTGTATTCTGACCTGAGGAATACAATAAAACTGGTTTTAAGTTGCTAGCACGTTTCAGTTAGAAGCCAGGTTCTGGAAACTAAATTGCTTGAAAAATTGGGGGTTTAAAATTAAAGTTAATGAATTTTATAGTACCCGTTGATAGCATTTTTATTATTATCAGCTATGAGTGCAAATAATCTTATTTGCGTAGTTGATTTATGAATTTTGACATTTTTTCGGTTTTTTAATTTTTTGGCGTGGGAGTATGTAACCAGTACATTTTGATATGCCATTCTTTTACGTTGTATGGACGTTAGAAGACGATTAAAATTGAAAATTTGAAAATTATTTTAAAACATTTAGTTTTTAATTTTTTAAAAATCAGGGATTTTGAATTTTGAAAATCGAAAACAAATACTGTCTGAGGAATTAAATTAGCTATTTTGTGGTGAAGGTTTCATTCCAATATCTTGTTTTATGGAGGAGCTATCCTCTGGATACTAAATTTTTCTTTCAAGCCCTCTAGCGGCTAAATGGTAAAAGATATTTTTTTTTCTTTTCACATTTTGGGTCACCGAAGGATGCTCTTTCAAATGCGCATGGTCTCGAGCGATTTAAAAAATAGCGTTTTTTTGGTGGACTCGCTTTGTATCCGGTTACTCATATACGACTTAATACATAACAATAGATGATATACATACACCATCAGAATTGTACAGATTATGATGATCTGATGTCGGGAATTTTGTTTCGTTACATTTATTTTGAGATTTTACCTTAAAAAACCTCTCGAGTTAGATAACTGTATGGACCTCAACAAATATCTACTTGGCATAAAATCCATCTCGATGGGCATTAACTGAATACTAATTACCAGTTGTGCCTCGTCCTACGCTACTGCAAGCAGCATTTTACAGTATTTATGCATACCTATTGTTTGGTTCAATGTTGCACGTGAATGTTTTTTGCCACGATGATAAGTTGATTGCGTAAGCAAAAAACCCACTGGAACTAGCCATTTTGCTTATTTTTTCTTTTGCCTGCTCCTACCACTTTGTTTAGTACCTCTCTTGGTTTCTTTATTTGCGCTTGGCTCACACACTCACACAAAGGAAATCTCTTCACTCTAATATTTGGTTACACAGCTATTAGGCTATAGTGGGACTTTAATAAGCACGTTCACCTCAAATGAATTTATTGGCAGTTTTTGAAACGAATTCAAAACTAGAATTAGTATTATTTTTAGTTTAACGAAAACAAGTACAAAATATAGATATAGTAAAATATAAGTTGATCGTTATCAAAAACATGCCTTGATATTTTTCATGGTTGTATGTTAACAACTTGGATTGTTAAGCATTCCATTGAGATGCTATTTACATGCATTCACTTCACATTATGCATAAGATGCATACACATTCTCATTCTCAGTGATGTTTGGATTCCAAGAGTATAAGGCGTATTTTCTTAAGCCTTATTGATTCTTGCATAAAATCTGTCATGTAAATTAAAAATTAAGCGTAAGTGACGGATGAAGAGTTATGATAAGGCATAATCAAAGGATACGAACAGAGGAAACGCATCGCCCCCTTCATATTATTCATTCCCTTTCTGTGATTGCACCAATTGGATGCAAAGCCATGTCTTCAAACTTACAGTTTTAAAAGTGCATAGTAAACAAAAGGCTCGTGTGAACGCGAAAGACGAGTTAGGGATGATTCATTCACTGACATGAAGTCTTTCCTTGAATATTTTATTGCCTGTGTGATTGTCCCATGAAAAACGAAACATTACTAGAATCTTTATAATCAATTCGTACTTACTTAGTATATGCTTTTATAAAATGCTTTGCAATTATAAATATTTTAATGACATACACGTGCTTTCCAAGAATATAAGCTTAAATGCTCAGGCAAAGAATCTTTGTAGTATTATCCATACGCAATAGTCGAAATCAAAATTATTATTTTCTCAAATCATTTAGGACAAATGCGTAAATATGATGGATTTGCGACTGACTGACGACTGGTTCATATTATCATCATACTCCACTTCTGGGCATGGTCAGGGATTGGATGTACATACGCGAAAAACTGAACAATTTAGGACAAGTAAGCAGTAACAAAGAATAAGAGCAGATCAACCTATTTAAAGGTATTGACTTGGCAAATACTTGTGGATACATGTACCGAAGAGCACACCAATCCTTACAAACAAATTTTGTTTTTTTCGGTAATGAAACACCGTGAGAAATGCTAAAAAAGTAATGACTGTTTTTTGCTGATTAAAAATACTTCCAAGTTAAAAACTGATTCCCTGAAATTGAAAATATCCTTGTAGGTATGCCTGCTTATGTTGTTTCCGTATAATCTTCCATTACCTATTTACATATGTACCTTATGTCTATACCCCTCTGTTTCGTTTGCCACACAAAAGCTGTTTATTTTGGATATAAGTAATTAACTGATATATTATATCCAATTGATAAACTAGTGTTATACATTCATGCAAAATACGTCGTAGAGAAATGAAATGAGTTTGACTCAGGGTTGTAAATCCGCCTGGTCAAAAGGCTCCTTGCTACGAAATTTCCTAGGATCATGTGGTACTGGCCCAGGCAACAATGTGTGATGTTAGCAGATATATACCAAAATAATTAAAACTCAGTGAATAATTAAATTTTATTGACTTATTAAGACTCATTTATATGCCTTTATAGTAAATGCATGAGTGAGGAATCACTCTCGGACTGACGGAGAAGCACTCGTGGTCTCTGTGCGGGAGTAGTCAGAACTGGTTCAAACTTGGTATATGTATGTTATATGACTCAAGGAAGTGCATACTAAGAGAATTCGCAGTCTCGGACTGACGGAAGACCACTCGTGGTCACTGGGCAGAAGTAGTCAGAACTGGCTGAAACTTGGTATATGCATGTATTATGACTCTAATAAGTGTATACCGAGTGAATTCGGAGTCTCGGACTGACGGAAGACCACTCGTGGTCATTGGGAAGAAGTATTCAGAACTGGCTGAAACTTGGTATATGCATGTATTATGACTCTAATAAGTGTATACCGAGTGAATTCGCAGTCTCGAACTGACGGAAGACCACTCGTGGTCACTGGGCAGAATTAGTCAGAACTGGCTGAAATTTGGTATATGCATGTATTATGACTCTAATAAGTGTATACCGAGTGAATTCGCAGTCTCGGACTGACGGAAGACCACTCGTGGTCATTGGGAAGAAGTATTCAGAACTGGCTGAAACTTGGTATATGCATGTATTATGACTCTAATAAGTGTATACCGAGTGAATTCGCAGTCTCGGACTGACGGAAGACCACTCGTGGTCATTGGGCAGAATTAGTCAGAACTGGCTGAAATTTGGTATATGCATGTATTATGACTCTAATAAGTGTATACCGAGTGAATTCGCAGTCTCGGACTGACGGAAGACCACTCGTGGTCACTGGGCAGAATTAGTCAGAACTGGCTGAAATTTGGTATATGCATGTATTATGACTCTAATAAGTGTATACCGAGCGAATTCGCAGTCTCGGACTGACGGAGAAACACTCGTGGTCCGTCCATCCACAAGCGGCAATTCCCTCCCCCGTCCGTCCCTGAGATGGAAGATGGAGGACTCCGCCGGTGCCGACTTTCCTCCATCCCCCAAGTCCGCCCCTGAGATGGAAGATGGAGGACTCCGACGGTCCTGACTTTCCTCCATCCCTCAAGTCAGTCCCTGAGATGGAAGATGGAGGACTCCGCCTGTCCTGACTTTCCTCCATCCCTCAAGTCATTCCCTGAGATGGAAGATGGAGGACTCCGCCGGTGCCGACTTTCCTCCATCCCCCAAGTCCGCCCCTGAGATGGAAGATGGAGGACTCCGCCGGTGCCGACTTTCCTCCATCCCCCAAGTCCGCCCCTGAGATGGAAGATGGAGGACTCCGCCGGTCCTGACTTTCCTCCATTCCTCAAGTCCACCCCTGAGATGGAAGATGGAGGACTCCGACGGTCCTGACTTTCCTCCATCTCTCAAGTCAGTCCCTGAGATGGAAGATGGAGGACTCCGACGGTCCTGACTTTCCTCCATCCCTCAAGTCCGCCCCTGAGATGGAAGATGGAGGACTCCGCCTGTCCTGACTTTCCTCCATCCCTCAAGTCAGTCCCTGAGATGGAAGATGGAGGACTCCGCCGGTGCCGACTTTCCTCCATCCCACGAGTCCCAAAAATTGAAAGTCACAGCGAAGGTTAGGGCGGGTGGACGTCTTCTTCGTGACCTTTCTCCGGGGCGGACTTGGAGGCAGGAGGAAAGTCAGGACAGGCGGGGTTTTCCATCTTCCATCTCAGGGACTGACTTGAGGGATGTTGGAAAGTCAGGACAGGCTGAGTCCTCCATCTTCCATCTCAGGGACTGACTTGAGGGATGTTGGAAAGTCAGGACAGGCGGAGTCCTCTATCTTCCATCTCAGTGGCGGACTTGGGGGAAGGAGGAAAGTCGGGACAGGCTGAGTCCTCCATCTTCCATCTCAGGGACTGACTTGAGGGATGTTGGAAAGTCAGGACAGGCGGAGTCCTCTATCTTCCATCTCAGTGGCGGACTTGGGGGAAGGAGGAAAGTCAGGACCGGCGGAGTCCTCCATCTTCCATCTCAGGGACTGACTTGAGGGATGTTGGAAAGTCAGGACAGGCGGAGTCCTCTATCTTCCATCTCAGTGGCGGACTTGGGGGAAGGAGGAAAGTCGGGACAGGCTGAGTCCTCCATCTTCCATCTCAGGGACTGACTTGAGGGATGTTGGAAAGTCAGGACAGGCGGAGTCCTCTATCTTCCATCTCAGTGGCGGACTGGCGGATGGAAGGAAGTCACGGTCAGGCGGACTTCTCCGCCCTCTAGACCTGGCACGGACTAGAAGACTGGAGTTTTGGACTCCTGCACAGTCACCACGGGTGCTTCTCCGTCAGTCCGAGGGTGCGAATTCACTCTGTATGCACTTCCTAGAGTCATATAATATACATATACCAAGTTTCAGTCAGTTCTGACTACTCCTGCCCAGTGACCACGAGTGGTCTTCCGTCAGTCCGAGACTGCGAATTCACTCGGTATACACTTATTAGAGTCATAATACATGCATATACCAAGTTTCATCCAGTTCTGAATACTTCTTCCCAATGACCACGAGTGGTCTTCCGTCAGTCCGAGACTGCGAATTTACTCGGTATACACTTATTAGAGTCATAATACATGCATATACCAAGTTTCAGCCAGTTCTGACTACTTCTTCCCAATGACCACGAGTGGTCTTCCGTCAGTCCGAGACTGCGAATTCACTCGATATACACTTATTAGAGTCATAATACATGCATATACCAAGTTTCAGCCAGTTCTGACTACTTCTGCCCAGTGACCACGAGTGGTCTTCCGTCAGTCCGAGACTGCGAATTCTCTCAGTATGCACTTCCTAGAGTCATACAACATACATATACCAAGTTTGAACCAGTTCGGACTACTCCCGCACAGAGACTACGAGTGCTTCTCCGTCAGTCCGAGAGTGATTCCTCACTCATGCATTTACTATAAAGGCATATAAATGAGTCTTAAGAAGTCAATAAAATTTAATTATTGACCGAGATTTAATTATTTTAGTATATATCTGCTAACATCACACATCGTTACCAGGGTGAGCATCTTATGACCAGGCAGAAATATGCAGCAAGGAGCCTTTTGACCAGGCGGATTTACAACGCTGGTTTGACTACATGCATGCATCAGCATTCGACTATCAACTATTATTGAGCATGACTAATCTGTGAACAACCAGAAAGTGCGCATAGTATCTAGTTGATGAGGATGTGGTGGTGCAAAAAAATTAAGATATAAAGTATACAGAAGCGGACAAACAATGATACAACATCGTTTATTTTCAGTTTAAGAGTTTTGCATTTTACTTTAGCATTATTACTCTACGTACACTTGCAATAACAGTACACAGGATTCCGGGTTGACGAAGCATCGAATCCATCATAAATTTACTCGAATGGTAACATATTATTATTATGCATGTGCAACTACATGAAACTAAGTAGTTGGTGAAGATCAATCTGAAAAAGTGCAAAGTTATTGTGCTTCATGCTACCGCAGCACACCATCAAAAGCTCCCAGCATTTTTTCACCATCATTCATCCTCAGCATCAACTCAGGTTTTTTGCCATCCTATTTCAATTCCCATTTCAAGAATAATACCAACTACAACATTGCCCGACCAAAATGAAGTGATATGCGACACTGTGCATCACACAGGAATCCATTAGGATCATCATATGTGGTGGTAGGCTAACTAAAATGTATTCACAATTCACACAATTTTGGTTTAAAGGCATGACACACATGTATGATGCGAGTACATTAACGTGTTGCTATTTGAGCAGTAAAAAGCACTTTTAAAAAGTCCTGCAAGTATTCTATATGTAATGTTAATGTACACACATATAATTCTATACGTGATTCTTTTAGATAAAAAATGTTTTGTGTCGTAGTCAAGTTTTCTTTACAGACCCTTAGTAAAACTTTAGGGTTTTCAATTGGTTTTTGAAAAAACGAACCACGTTTTAAGGTAGGAATCCTTTCGGTTTCAATTTCAATTCTCGATATCATTGAATTAAAATTCACAGAGCCTTGTCTTGCCTTTTTCATTATTTTTTGTTCAGTTAGCTTTTAGAAGCTCACTTCTACTCACGAGCTAAGCTCTTGTGAGAAAAATGACGTGAGATCCCAATAAAAATGGGTTTTGTTTAGGGAAATAACTGAGTATCCAATGTTTTGTGGTCAGTGGCAATGTATATAGTGTCACAGGAAATTATTGGCTCAGTGTTACCAATTTCAAGGAAAACGACATACATATAAATTGTGTTGTTAGAATCTCAAATATTTTTAATACATTCTACACTTTAACACTTAAAGTTTACATGCAAGTTATGATTGATGTTTGATATATAAAGTAATACACGACCATTTCTTCTAAATTTCATGCCATTGCTGCTGCTAGTGCTGTGATGAAAAGACTTTTACGCGTGATATGCCCTTCAAAGTGACGTTTACATGTGGACTGTGGTAATAGGAACGTCTGCCTGCTAATCTGTTGAGCATGGCATGGTCAACTGCAAGTTGTTAGCAGTTCATAACGGTGATTCTGTTCAACACATTCTTAAACCACTAAACAGCCACAAGCCAATTGACGTCCATATACCTCCAACATTTTGCTGTGATTATGTTTCCTAAGCCGTATATCTATGAAATAGGATAACAGCATAAGTGAATATCAAATAAAAACGTGATAGAATTTTTTTCGTGAAAACATTTGAATGTGGGTGGATAGAGCCCTACAAAAATGTCCGTATTTGCTACGCTAAGAAGGAAACGGGATAAATCGAAGGGTGTGGCTCATGGAACGGTTTTGGTTGCAGAGTCGAAAGCAGAACCGCTTTTCAACTCCACTCCAAACCTCCACAAAATAAATCCCGGAGTGAAGCATGCTGGCCAGCTTCCAAAGGGAAAGGAGAGCACGGCAGTGTTTTATCCAGGCGAAGTAGATGATGTTATTGAGGAGGATGAAAACGAGGGCAGATTTGGAGGTTTCGAGCGCAGACAGAGCAGCTCTGCCGCTGTTGAGAATGGAGGGCACCCGACTAGAAAGCTAAGCCAATCTAAAAGCAAAGGATCTTCGGGTTCGCTAAGGCATTTTGCGTCCATGATCTCCATGTTTGGGTCATTAAAACGGACAAAGTCATCAAGAAAAATGGCATTTGGATCATCACAGGTGGGTTTACAATAATTTATAAACGTTAATGCACATTTTTGAAAAAGAAATCATAAAAATATGAATGCAGACATTCACATTGCATACGTATAAATATTTGCATTATGTTTGTACTAAAATATTTTATATTTCGTTTGTTTCAAATTGTCACCCTGAAATAGTGAATAATTATTGTGTGAATTTCAAAAAAGTGTAAATACTCAACTTTCACCTACTGGGAAACACTGCTTCAAGTTATTTCGCATTCTGCAGCTTGCTATTTTTGGCTAGCTTCCTGCTTTGTTCTAGACGTTCAACGTTTCATTCTCAGGGATAAAGAAAGAGGAAAACGATAACTGATAATGTTTTGAACATAGTTTTCCTTAATTCCTTGTTATGGGTATGAAGCTTATGAAAAGGATTAGAAGTTTAGATAATACTAATACCTATACGTATTTTACAGGACAGCTACGCATAATATTCTATATGGTTGATGGCATCTGCCCGCATCGTAAAAAGTAACCTTGCACCCTTCACTTCTCACACAGAATATTTACTTACGGATCATGTACTTAATTATTCACCAAAAAAGTTTATCCTTGTATTTTAAAAAGGACAGAAAATGTATTTAAAAACTTATGTATTTGTGTGGATTTTTGGCTCTGTTTCTTTTCTGACATATTCAATATTGCTTCGGAAATATGTATCGTAAAAATCAAAAAGTTTAAAAAGAGCTTTCTTTTGTTTCATTTCTTTGGACTTTACCCTTTCCATTGTTCTCCTAATGTAGCAGAAGCGTTTAGTTTTCCGAAGGATGGAGAGTGTACAAATTGTCTGCTTTCACAAATTTGGAAAGTTGTGAACATCATTTTCCTTTCCAGTCCAAAATTCAAATTGATATATACTATAGTATTTGCAGTAAAATTGTTGAGCCATAAGATGTAATAGCATCGTAAAAGTTGTTGGATTTTAATTATTTAATTAGGTACTTTTATGCACAAACAAAAACAATTATGCCACGCTTTCTAGAGTATATAATCAACTTAAATTTAGAGTAACTGTGGATTACAAGATTCCCAAATATTATGCTTTAGTCATTAATGTCATTTAAGAATAAGAAGTACAATTGATGTAGGTTGTTCCAGCAATGCATTACACTGCTGTGTTGCAGACAAAGATATATTAAGTTTTCAGTCTGAATATTATAATACAACTCATGTATTTATCAAGAAAAGATGTGGAAAATGACTAATTAGTGTCAGAGAAATGATGTTTAAGCAATTCAATGTTGCTTCTCTTCAGAAAGTCAGACAATTGCTCTAAGCTTGCGTACAATATTATTTGATGGTACTTATATAATATAATATGATATACGTAATAAGTATTTAGCCAACAAGTCAACAACATTTTAGGAAAGAAAATATGTTTACGAATATTATGAACCAATGCCACAAAATGCTTCATTCTTTTCATATAGGCTGGCAAACACTTGATAGTAGTATGCATTTAACGGTACTTCATTAAGACAAGGACATATATATATATATATAGGTATATTATATTAAAAAAGAATAATGTAGCCCACTGCATTCTCTGTCTGTTACGAATCAATCATGTAACCCAATTATGCTACCACCAGTAATACTATAGTTTATAGTTATTATGAGACATTTAGCAAACTTGCATTTAGAAAGAATAGTGTTTTTGTAGTTGTTTGCTTGATGACTCACTCTCGCCGTCATTGGCTTGTGTTCTGTCACCAAAATACTTTTGGAAGGATGTTTCGTATATTTACTCCTACGCTACGTGACTTTGCGACTGCATGATTTCATTTCATGGAATAAGATTTGAAGTAGTTTTTTGAGACTCATCATATTTTCATTTAATTATTAGTAGTTTACATTTTACTCATTATATGATTTGAAAAATAATCAACATAATTTCTTGACAGGAATTTGACCAAGAAAAACGAGACGCGACAGATTACATGCGAGATCGGGCAGCAGGGAAAAGTCCAGATCCAGAAATTTATAGTTCCAAATCTGCGCTTAGTAGTACGCAGAGTACAGACTCGGACATGGAAGATAGACGGGTCAAGAAACCTGTCACTAACATGGAACCTGGTGTTCGGAGTAGTAGTAGCAGTGATGAAGATGACATTCGGAAAAGCTATCTGGAAAATGAGCATTTAAAGAAAACCGACAGCATTGACAACAACGAGCAGGACGAGCATGATCACAACTTTGATTACACAACGACAAAAACGGAAGAAGAGTTGAAGCGTACAAAAATCATGATTCAAGGAATCAAAAAGTTTAACATGGATCCGAAGAAAGGAATAGAATTTCTGGTGGAACATGACATTTTACAAAATACTCCTGACGATGTGGCAAAGGTAATCAACACTGATTAGTGCCTATAAATTACTACAATATATATCCCTTAATAATATTCCAAACCATTCATTTTTTACCCATCATTTTTCATTTTAATAGTTCCTAAAGTTCGGAGAAGGGCTGAGCAAAACGGCAATCGGCACGTACTTAGGAGAACATATTGATTTCAATGAAGAAGTGCTTCATGCTTTTCTGGATCTCCATAATTTCAAGGACCTCATTCTAGTCCAGGCGTTAAGAGATTTTCTGTGGAGCTTCAGATTACCGGGAGAATCCCAAAAAATTGACAGAATGATGGAGTCGTTTGCAAAACGCTATTGTCATTCTAATCCTGGAATATTTAGTTGTACGGATACGTGTTATCTACTTTCATATTCTATCATAATGCTAAACACAACGCTACATAATCCCAGTGTGAAGGTAAGCACGCAACGTTTTATTCCTAGTACTTATTGCATGAGCATATTCCTTGATAAATTTCCCGTTCCTGATACCAGGTTTGTACTATAATTTTGTTTTAAACAGGATAAACCAACCGTGGAGCAATTCATTCAAATGAATAGAGACGTTGACTGTGGAAAGTCCCTAAATAAAGCTTTCTTGGTGCATCAGTACAACTCAATCCTCGCAGAGCCATTCAAGATCCCCCCGGAAGATGCCAACGATCTAGTTCTTACATTTTTTAATCCAAATATTGAAGGTTTGTACACAAAACTGTTTATGACAATTTTATATTTTATGCAACAGTATAAACGTTCTTCAAAATGACAATATGTTTTGAATGTTTACTCTAGGATGGCTCTGGAAGCAAGGGGGATATAAAACTTGGAAAAGAAGATGGTAAGCAAAGAAAGCAAAAAGACAACTTGCATATCAGATTGAAATTAAAAACTTAAATTATCTTTTTTTTTCAAAATTGTGTTTTATTTACTTTTTCTAGGTTTATTCTGAGCAATAACTGTTTATACTATTTTAAATTTACGACGGACAAGAGTCCACGCGGAATCATTCCATTGGAAAATGTGAACGCTAAAGAAGTATCCAGTAGCAAATCCAGCGAGCTCTACCCATTCATACTGTTCAAAAAGTCGTCCAAGTCGATGCCATCGGATGTTATAAAAACATGCAAAACACTTTCAAATGGAACCACCGTGCTAAGTCAATACCATACAATTACGTTGGCATCCATAAACCTAGATGACAGGAAAAAGTGGGTCCAGTCTATCAACCAAAATAACTCCAATTCCGACTTTTACGATGTTTTGACCATAAAGAAACGTAATTTAGAGGCATCCCGCCAGCAACATTCTAAAGGCAAGCGTGTCGAAATACTTCCGCTTGGCACAAGCATTAAAGAAGCCAGTACACCCGGTCCCAAGAGAGAAATAAGAAAGTCGTTAATAAGTCAGCCATCAACCGCACCGAGCTTCGAGTATAAAGACAAGCTGCCCCCTGAAATGCTAACTCCTGCAGGACCGCATAAGGACCCAAACAATTACTTCAAAACTAGTCCAGAGTTCTCAAGTGTTGCATCCTTTTCTTCGGGAAGTGCCATAGAGCCAGATTCTTCATATGGCTCATTTTCTGACATTAGTCGTTGTAGGTCAGAGTCACGCATACTGGAATGTTCCCACGGAGGTTCCGTTTCCTCCGTTGAACATGAAACAGGATCTCTGGGATCTCGCGGTGTTCTAGGTGTGGAAGAGAGATTCCACAGGGGAGCACACTCAGATATTGAATTACGGGATGCAAAATTCGACTTATCGAAAAAGCTTTCTGTTATTGAAGAGTCACAAAACCAGTCGGACCGAAGTTCTTATTTTGCTGCCATAAAGAATAACTCCTGCATGGACGATAGCGCCAATGTCAAGAACCCATCTTTGCTTGGATATCGCAGACTGAGTGACGATAGTACCTCAACTAGCAACAGGTGTACGGGAGATGCTATCACAGGTGCTTGTTGCAGTGATAACATAGAATGTGATAATTTTAAGCAAACAAACGTGCACAACCAAATTTCCACAAGTAGTAGTGCTAATCATAAAACCTTAAATGACGAGCTTTCCTCATCAACCCAAGTACAGAAAAGCGACAATTCTACATACACAGATGCTAGTACAACCACAGTAAAATATTCCAGATCGGGAAGTATAGAGTCTGATGTCTAGGGTCAGTTATTATTAAAATTATGATAGTCATTATTATATTGATTTTTCTCGACAAATAGTACCTTTAATGTTATCCTAGCAGTCAGTAAGTTCAAATTTAAAGATTTAACATGTTTCAGTGAAACGAATGTAAAGATTATGTGGTATACATACACTATGCCATTTCATTTCTGTGAACATGTGTACGTTGTATTTACCGTAAGGCACATAATTCACATACTCTAATTTAATTATCTCTCCATAATGTGTGGAGCAAATAATAAACAATTCATTCATGTCGTGTAAAGTTTCTACTGTTCAATACTACATACTATCTCGCATTTTTCGAGCTAATAAAATTAGCGTAAAGTTTATTCAAAATAATTTGTCTCAAAATTTCGGCATAACATTTGATTTTTACATGCCAGAAATAAAATAAACTTACTGACAATGAAAATTCAAGAGACTAATATACTTTAATTTATTTTCGCCATATTTTCACTGACTTGCAACTTTTCTAAACTTTTCATTGAACTACAACACAACAGTGGGTCTTGGCACTCAATATATAAAAAATCAGAACACATTACATAAATCGTTTTAGATGCTTAACTATATAAACATATTTTACTGCACATTGTGCAAATAATAATGATGGATAAAGAATATGATACATTCAAAGAAATCTCATTAATCCTCAGACATTTCTGGAATGGACATGGAAGTCACCAGTTGACTTGCGTTCATTCCCGAAAAGGAACCTGACATATTTAAGGGAGTAAATGCATTGGAAGAGAGACGTCGATGCTGAAATGTTAACGGCTGACTAAGTCGCGAGTCCTTCTGATGATAATATTCGTTGAAATCCAAACGGAAGCTGAGACACTGAAGGGTCAAATCTTGCTGTCGATTAAGTACGAGTAAAAATGTACGGACTAGATCCTAAACATGAAATCAAAACAATATTTAAGATTGTTCATTTAATTGTATATTTAAGCTAATTTGCGAAAATTAATAGCAAAGTATACCTGTGTCGTTGTGTACAGAGTTTCAATCTTCCCTTTTGCTTGCATTACATACGATGCGAAAAATTGTCGCTGAGCGCTACGAACTTCCTCTGTATTTGGTTGGAGGTCCTTTCTACTTTTCACTTCTACTTCGACTCGTTCATTGAATTCTTTCAAAAATGCACGCAGTTCATGGACACTGTCAAAAATACCCCGAAGTTGGTTTAACAAATCCCGACTTTCAGCATCCAGTAAGGAGCGTTTAAATATGGTATCCAGGAACTTCTGGTGGGACTTGATGACTTCATCCAAATCAGATGCCTTGTTTACCTTTAACAAGCATACCAAGGCACAATTACACTCTATTCTTGACAATAAATTGAATTAAAATGCATTCAAGAAGAATTTTACTTGACAAATAACTTACATCCTCCATTAATCTTTCCCAAGCACATTCTGTAGCTTCAAACATGATGTAGTATTGAGTCTGATGTACAAAGTGTATCATTTCGGATATTAGCAACTGAGAACGATGGAGAACTGGTGCGAGTTCTGTACACATGAAAGCAAGCAAAATACGGTTAAAGATTTTCATCTATAGTTTTTAAAAAGGTTTGTTATTGCTGCTATTACCTGGAATCAAACGAAGGTACTTAAATAGTACAGTTTGGTTTTTCCAAAGGGTTGATAAAATTATTTCAATTCGTTTTGTCCGCCACAAGCTGTTAAAGAGCTTGTTGTAGCCGTTCATAATATTTTCAGTGAGCACCTATAAAGCACATCCACTGTCAGTTTAATTTGGTCTGTTTTTTATTAATGCGAAAGTTAAAATAAGAACCCTACCGTTCCTATTGGGCCATGTGCCTTGTAGTCTAAACAAAACACATCCCAGCCCAAATCCTTATCACTGGTGGGAAGAATACGAGTATCCAAACGGCTCAAAATATCATCATTTTCAAATTGTGCGTTTGTTGCGCGTACTGCAGACTCCAGTATAGCAGAAATATTATGGTTATACAGTTTGGAAGCTGGTTTGCTGAGTTCATCTCTGCAAAAAAGTATAATTACAGTCAGAAATTAATTATTTTTTTCATTAGCATTACCTACATAGAAGTTTACTAATCCACTTACTGTATTAGCTCAAGGAAGTACTGGATGAAATCTCCCTGGCCTAATAACATATACTTTTTGATTGCCTTCAAGTGAATCAAGAGGTTAGAGTCGTCAATCAGAACTTTCAAGACTTTCTCAGATGTTGTTTTGTAAGACATTTCAATTGCATATTGTATTGGGCTGTTTTCTCCCCAAAACAAGCTTTCAACTGAAAAAGTAAATATAATTATTAAAACTCATTCAAAATTAAGTAAAAGATGGACTGAGACAGAAAGTTACCTTGTCCTGTTTCGAGGAGAGCCTTAACTTCATACCTTCCTTCAAATTCATCAGCATTGTTGCAAATTTCTTTAAGAAAGTTGATATTTTTACCAATCGACATTATCTTTTCTGCTTGTTTCATTGATATAAATGATGGAAGCATCTGTGGTCTGCACGATATAAACAAATTGTCAACCAAACATTCACTTTCATTTATAAATATCGAAACAAAGTAATGACAAATATGTTTTGAGTGTACCTGATTCTGTATTTCATGTGCCATAGTTGTTCTCGTTTACACGTGGGATCTCCAGCAATGAAAAATTCATTAAATGGATCCTCCAATTCGCCGTACAATATCCATTGACTCAGCATAATATATAAAGGTTTACAAATTGTACTCAGAAGTGAAATCGTAAGATCTCTGACGATTGGATCGCCATGCTGTGAGTATGTGTGAATGACAGAGCATAGTTCGCCCCCACGTTTAGACTGACAGCTCTCGACCATTCCCGACAAAACTTGTAGTCTAGGTCGACAGTCGAAAAGCCAAATTGTTAGTTTTAACATGGTCATATCTCCGATCTTCTTCACTGGTAAATCCTCACTCAATGGAGTGTCCACTACAGTTTGCTGGATCTATGCAAGAAAAAAATATTAGAATTTCCTTGCCTAAAATTATTGTAAAGTGACTTGTATTAACTCATGTACCTGTTCTTGAATAACAGCTAGTAGTCGATAGTATTCCTTGAGTTCCTTTTCAATTGCTTGCTTAAAACCCTGTGCCATCAATCCGTTAGTTGGTTTGTCACAATAATTTCTGATTTTAGAGTAGCAAAATCCCAACTCGCAGAGTTTCATGGTATGAAGACGTAGCGTAGGATGAACAAATTGCTGTGAATTTGGTTTAAAATATTTAAAATAAAATATCATATTATAAAATCATAGAAAAATATGCGCATAAGTTGTCGAATATAAATTTACCTTCGCCACTATTTCAAAAGTACCCTTCATGGTCGACTTGATATAATTTCCATCAATTCCTTGTAAGATGAACACAATGTCCCGAATCAAATCCCTTTCCATGTTCTTGGTACTTGCAACTAAAAAGGACAATATAACTGATTAGCATACAAAAATTCGCATAAATTAAATGAAAATCGTATAATCAGTATAATATTATGTTACATGTTTGGCCGGTGGAAGCTGTCGGGACTTTGAAACTGGGATGGCCTCTTAAAGATACAACATTGTTCTCTTGAGGTTTTCGTAGATTAACAAATTGTCTCTGGCGATTAACTGCAGTTGAATTGTCAATCGGTGTAGATGCTATAACCTGCCGTGAAGAGCCAATGGCAGAATCCATTCCACTGCGCAGTTGACGAGGAAAACCATCTCCCTCTCTCGAAATTGTAGAGATGGATTGCCATGTTGGAGGTCCCCCACTTCGGTGAATACTGTCAAGGTGGCTTGACTGGTCCCAGTTACATTCCTTGTCCGTTTCTACTTTTATTCCCGTGCACGGTTTTGAGAGTGATGGAACCTTTGTATCACTAACCAAATTTTGATTAAGCATCTTATCCGATGTGCAATGCAAACGAGGTATTGGCGTGTAGTCAATGTCGTTTTGAGAAGCATCATCGGCATGCTAATGAATGAAGGAAAAAATGAACTACTATTATAACCTTTCTGGAATCATACAAAATCAAAATCATCAGCATATTTTTGCAGGTTTTAATTAATTTTTTATTTCAACTTACAGTTGACGCTGCCTGTGGCACCTTTTGCTTGACGTGCCTGGTGTAAGAAGTAGATCCATAATAATTACCGATTTCCACAGACAAGACACTTTCTTCTCCACCCTTGTCATTGCTCTCCTGAATGCTAGCCACAGATGCCGGAGGCTTCCTAGTTGAAGTAAATGCAGCTCTTGTAGCTTCTTTATCAAACAAATTGTACATCAACCGAATAACAGATTCTCGATTTGTGACAACGCTCTGCAAGTTTTCAAGAAACGTTACGATTTACAATTGCAATTACAACTTAGATTTTAAAATATTTTAAGTCATAACTGAAGCATACCATTCCTCTGAGTTTCTGATGCAACTCCATAACCCGTTTCGCATCTTTTTCTCTGCCTTGCTTGATTAAATGAAGCTTTAACTTTTCCACGTATCTCGTTTCATTACATATATTACTTCTCTCAGGATCAGCTAGTAAACACGCGTTTATTTCTGACATGGCTCTTTCATCCGGATCTACAAGTACCCACACCAGAAGTTATTAAGAAAGCCAGATAGAATTGTTTTTAAATGTGCAGTTCCCAGTTGAGCACAAAGTGAACTAACCTCGCCCAGTAGTATGCTTATGTAGAGCAATAAGATATCTCCTCAACGCTCCAGAATTCCCAGCATTGGCACTACTTTCGGAAATTGCACTTCCTCCACTAACACGACTGTTGTTACTACTGTTAGCAGTACTTGGTCTGACGCCCGAGCATGGAAAAGGATTCATAGCTTCGGTTGGGGCTCCGCGTTCCATTTTAATGTAAGGATGATGCTCTCCTGTCCGTGTACTCTTCCTCGAGTCCAACGATAACTGCGATAGCAAATATTCATTTCTTCTTGCACCCAAATCCGTTGACCTTGCGGATGAGCGCACAGGTTTGTGACGATCGTGATGGCCATCCATGATCTCAACTATTTGCAGTGCACACAATAAAGAAAGAATATGTAATTTTAAAAATTATCTTTAAATCGTTAAGGTAGTAAAATTAGAATTTCTTACCTCTTCCCGTTCAGTTTTTAAGTATTTTGTGAGGGAAAATACCCTAAAAGTTTGGATTACACAAGGAAGTCAGGAAGTGTTCAATAGTTTATTCACCTATGTACTTTCACAGTACGCATTCTAGTTTACGGCATGTCAAGCACAACTTAAAACACTAAACTTTTCATATTGATAAGGTTGAAACAGTAAGATTCACTTATTCAGTTCCATGATGATATTTACTGTTTTTTGCGTACAGCGGAACAAAATGTTGTACTGGTTATTTTTGTTCCTGAATGGAACATAAATAGATCAGCACCAGCACAATCCGTTTTCCTTGTCCCGACTAATTTGGAAACTCAAGATTCCAACAAAAAAGTGCTCGCCACTGCGATATTTACATTTTACATCTGTGTTTATCCTTCCTGGATACAAAAGTACATGCACAGATGCACCACATTCCTTCCGTATCACAAGCATGAAATGAAGATGAAGAAAAGCAGAGCAGTCTCAAGCACAGAAATTGTGATGGAACGGACGAAGGAAACTCCGTTTTTCAGGATGAGCCTTCGTCTTTGGAACTCTGTTCAATCCCTTTCCTGTGATATAGCATACCTTGTTACATTTGTGCTTTAGAATTGAACAAAAGAAAGCAGAGAGGAAGGGATGCTCTGTACTGCAGATGCAGTCGGAGAGCACAAAGAAGTTGTCTTCCAACCAGCAAGAGAGATTGGTCCGTTGATCCGTTGCCGCTCGCTATCTTCTAAATTTGCTGAATTGAGATACTCACCTGCCATCAACTATCAACCAGCTCAACAGGGTGAATTAGGGATTTTTTCATGTACAATAGATGATTTGCTTCTGCATGTCAAGAGTCTTGGCTCTAGAATCGTTCACGTATGTGTCGTAGGCCCTGGTGTTGTATTTAATGAAAAATCGTCTAATGTCAAATGACAAGCTTCATGTAAATGAATTAATGATTAATTCCTAGATCAAGTCCCATGAAAGCTGGGCATGCTTTTCAATGTGATATTACATGAATGTATCTCAGTCATCAGTGGCATTATTAAGATCATGTTAAAAACTGTTAATTGACCTTAAGCTAAGCTGTCAGCATCAACATTTAATGTGAAGTTTGATTTGTCATAACCTAAAACGGATGCATCGAAAGAGAGCAAAGTGGGATCCCAGATATGCCCGATGTTTTTCCAGAAGCAGCTGACAGCTGATTGATCAGGTGTTAATTCGTCGCTAATGCATGCTTTGTAAACAATTTTGACAGCCACGCATAAACTTTTAATTTGACAGTATTATTAACGCTACATGTGATAAACGTTAATAAACTTAATTTGTGAAGTGAAGACTTAACGATAAATGAACTGCTGCTCAGTATGGATGTTCTTAAACCGGAAGTCTATTGGATAGGTGGCAGGTGTTACCGAATCAACCCCTGTCCAACTAGTCAAAGTCAGTACGTGTCATATTCGCAGGGGGGTGATGATCAAGACAATGCGGTTATCCAATCAAGTGATGTCAATAACACCATCAAGCCATACGTTGAAGTTGATGAATTCGAAGGTAGATTGTTACAAAAAATACACTATGGCCATTTGAACATTTTACTGACTTGGTTTAAATCGGAATCGTTTACTTCATGCTAATGACTGAAATGGCACATGTACTATGTACTGATCATGTAGATGCGTCGGGTCCCCTGGAAGAAGACACTATTTCGGAACTATCTGCCGATAATAGCGTGGAAGTAATCAAGGAGGATACTGGTTACAAAATCATGTGCAAAATTCCTTCAACGCTTTTTTCGCATATAATTGGGACTAAAGGAGCTGTAAAGAAGCGAATAGAGGCGGAAACTCGGACACGGATTCTGGTACCCAGGCAAAATGAAAAAGGGGACATTGGTGAGTGTTTGATTGGATGCTTGTTATTTAGGCTTATCACACATTATTGAGGTCATTATATAATAGCGCATACTTCTTTTTGTAAAAGTCGTTAGAGCACAATTTGAACGAGATGTTAGAAAGGGACACAAACGAATTCAACAGATTGCTCAGAACGCCCGATATAAACGTGATGTAACGCATTTCGCGTGCTTTCCAATGAATGATGCATCCGTAGTCCAGAAAGCCCAGGAATTTAAGGTACGTGACCACTTTCTTCGCCTCCTATGATCGTTCTATTTAAGTTAATGCTAATTTAATTCCAATGAACTTTCAGGAAAATGTTTTGAAGCATTATGAAACGACCTCACGTGGGCTGGACAAAAGTGTGTTTCAAGAGCCAGGAAAATTTCATTTGACGATTTGTGTACTATTTCTTTTGGATGAAAGGGAGCGTCGTGTAGCTGCGGATTTGCTGTCTAACATGCAAAATGAAATCAAGTAAATTTGATAGTCATTTGCTTTATAGTGATTTTATTATTTATCATTTGTGTATTACAAACTACAATTTCGTGCGTTTATTAGGGAAATAACGCAAGGCAAAAATAAGCTGAGAATCCGACTGAAGGGATTGGAAATTATGAACGATGACCCTTCTCAGGTGGATGTTCTATATGCTAAATGTGAACCTGTGGAAGATTCAGATGTAGCTATGATTCAGAACATTGCAGATATTATTGCCAAGAAATTTGCTGATGCAGGTAATTTGAGATAATTACATGCATGCGTACGTATAAAAACAACATGTTTGTAAGATGCTTGTCTTGTCTAGGTCTTGGAAAAGAGTCACGAGGAGAAAATGTGAAACTACATTGCACTGTCATCAATACAAGATACCGCAGCGACGAGGGAAAAGTGGATCAGGAAACTAGGAAGCAAGATGACCATTTCAAGAAGAGAAACAATGGCTACAACTCTCGTGAATCATTCGACGCTCGTGAAATTCTAAAGGTGCCGTGTAGTACAATATGCAAACTTTATGTGAGCACAGAATCATAATCATAATAATAATGACCCTTTTCTCTTTTAACAGAACTACGGGGATTACGAATTTGGAATTGTTGAAATATGCGAAGTAAAAATAGCTACTCGACACACTACAGCGAATGATGGATTTTATAAATGCTATGCCGGTATATCATTATAGAAGTTATGATTTTTTTTTATTCATGAATTCTTTGGTTTTCAATATTCATGTATTCAGTAAAACATGTTTGTATTCATTAAGAACTCGAATTCATTAAAGCTTGTGCGTGCTAATTCATGCATATTTTTACGACTCTGTTGAAGTGCACTATTGGTATACAAACTCTAGAGAATCTCGTACGTAATTTCATGTCAATAAGTCGACTCTAAAGGTCAGAGGTCATCGGTGGTTCAACATTTTTACGTAAGACCTATTTCATGCGGTACATGATTTGATGCAACGGTACCCTTTGAAAGTTAAATTTTAACAAATGGACATCATATTCTTAATCCTGGTAAAAATGGACCTAAGCTCATGTGCCGCATGAAATATGTCGAATGTAAAAATTTATATGACCACTGGTGACCTCTGACCTTTGGAGTTGACATATTGACCTGAAATTCAACAGGATTCTGTCCCAGGTGTCCTATGTATACCAATTTTGGTGGAAAGCCGATTAGCCATTTTGGAGCCATTGGTTTCATTAAATACAAATCAGTTTGTAGAATGACAATTTTTACGGGTTCAAGACACTCTAGTTCTGATAAACGTTTGATGGGACCGTTTGGTCCCACGAAAGGGACCGTTTAGTCCCAGCAAGGGACCATTTGGTCCATTTTATTCATTATCACTTGTTTTGATGTTTTTCTTAAAAACTTTAACGTAAGTGAGGCTGTGTCAAAGTAACACTCTAGTGAAAGCAAATATTAAAAATGAAACGCCATTGTGAATGATCATTCAACTGAATCTTTTTGGCGAAACCTTCTCTTCTCATGCCAAATGTTTCATTTGTGTCATAAGTCGTTGTAGTTTGGAACGTGGTGCTCTGTTCGAATTATCTAATAAAGATGGTTTTCGTTAAGTGTTTTCAGAATCTAATTTTAAGGGCATTATTTTTATTCATTCTGAGTTTTGCATGCACGGAAGCCTTGAAAAATTTCCTTGTCTCAAATCATGACCTTCTGCAAAAACACCCTAACCTTGAGCCCCGTTTAAGTTTTGATGAAGAATATAGCCTGTTTCTGGAAGAGCTTGAAAACGGGACGGCCAAAAGCAGCGGAAAGTCCAGACAAAAACGCTATGTGTATTTGAACACTGAAACCAATTTGGATGTTGGGTTGTTTATGGTTATTCCGATTACAGTGGTTTTACCATCCATGAGCAATCTTTTCAATGTGTGGCGCAGAAAACGCAGCTTGGACAATTTTAGCTTGAACAGCACATCTGAGGAGAATAATCCTTTACTCCAAGCCCAAGTTGAACGCATTTCTGCCTATTTTGAACTCATGAATGTAAGTCTTACTCAATCCTTTAATTTCTAGTGAATTTTAAACTTTAAAAAAAGTACTGCCAATTTTTAGGTTCCGGAGAAAGCATGTCAGCTACGAGCCATATGTGAACTTTCTGCAGAACCTCGCAATTACTTCCCCCTTTCAGATGTCGTTATTAGCAAAATTCGGAGTCCAACTCAGACCCATCTTTCAATGACCGATAGGAGTTCCAGAAAACCGAGTTTATTTCAGTTATATGCTCAAGCTGCTGATGATGGAGCTACGTTCGGGAGAGAACGGTGTGACATCAACTATGCCAAGAGCTGCAAATATTCTATCGACAAGCTACTTAACATGCCTGCTATAAAGTTCTGGAATAAGCTACAATCTAAATTACAACTTAAATTCGAGGAGGACTCTGACACAATGTCATAAAACATTTACTTTGAATTATTATTTATTTATTTATGATCTAGAAACATTTCATTCTATTAGTTAACAATAAGAATCTACATAAAGTATACAATCCAAACTAAAACATGTACATACTGAATGCTTACAACTAAAACTTACAACTAAAGCCATACAACTTAAAACATTCATTTCATTCATATAAAACATCTATCTGTAAAGAAACCCTTTAACATCTCTGTAAAAATACCCTTTAACACCTCTGAATCTCTGTATGTGCGGATACTATTAAAAATGCTCACATAAATCAATTTCCAAATGAGTCAGTTATATAAACAACAAGTCTGGTCGTATAGTTGTATCCTAGGAAACTAAACGACTGGGCTTCTGCAAGAAAGAGTTAAACCTTAAAAGTTAATTTCCAAAAATTCATTGAATGATACATAAAATTAAATTCAATCTTTGTAATATACAAAATACGCAATGCCACTTGATAGAAAACTTTAAATATTGACATGTCATAGCATAAATAGCTAAATTCGACCAATATAAACTCTTAGCTGAGATTGACTATTGACTAGCCTGAGGTTGGGCAGGTTGCTGACGCTGCCACTGTCCGTAGTAAACATCCGGTGGAACGCCAGGAACCCCATACCACCTCTGCTTCATACTTACATTCATTGTCGCGTTGTTAACTGTGTTTTGGATATAGCTATAGCCCTGAGTAGCGTAGTTAATTGCATCGTTACCAACTGCATTGGGGACGTATCCATGGCTAACATAGTTCATTGCAGCGTTGCTAACTACCGTGGCCCTTGGAGCGTATTGCTGAGTAGGGTAGTAGGGATACGGCATGTGATTTACTTGACTCATCTGCTGCCGGTTCATAGTCTGCATAACTCCTGTAACATTATGTTAAGATTAGTTAACCTAGAATTTAACAAGAAAAATAAACACTCAACGACTCAACATCAATCACAAATTTATACATTACCTGGATGTACAACAGCTTGCTGCTGAATGGAACAAGTGAAAGTTTGGTTGAGGTTGAACTGCCCTGTTCCATTCATAACGGGAAGTTCGTCATTTCCATTTCCGCCCTGGAGATTTTGATTATTCTGGAACCTCGGAATTTGATTTCGGCGGTTGTTATGCGTTTTAACGGATTTTGTCTTCATCCATCGGTCTTTGTTAGTACCATCGGTAGTACTGACAATCATTGATTTTGCCTTGCAATTTGCATCTAACAATAAAAAATGCATGCAAATAAATTCTACCGATGTGAAAAAGTAAAAAAAAAATATGCAAATAACCCTTACCCGCAGGCTCTGCCCAGTCTACAGCCACATCTAGTCCCCATAAATGGATTTTCCCGTTCATTAACTTTCGTTTTGCCATTGCTGCAGCCCTATCAAGTGTCAACAATTAAAAATGTCATAATGCCAAATTATAGCTTACCATATACTGGTATTTATTTTTGGACGAAGAATACATTTTTGTTCTTACTTATGACTTTCGAACTCAACGAATGCACTCCCCTGGTTGTAGTTATACCCATCACGTGCACGATTCACACTGACTGTAACCAGTCCATCCGCTACTTTATTGATCTCATGATAAATCTGCTGTTCCGTTTTGTCTCTGGGTACTGGCCAAAAATATAGACGACAATTGTCAACAGATTTGACCACACCGATACGGCGACCTTAGATTAAAAAATCCACGAATTAAAAGATGGGAAATCATTTTAAGATGTCGTAATTTCATTATATGAAATACCTGTGCGGATTTCAAAGTTGTTAAGTTCAGCAACTGCTCGGTCAGCATCCGCAACAGTAAAATACTGAACGAAACAGTAGCCTCGATTAGTTCCGCTGAAATCCATCATGATTCTTAATTCATAAATACGTCCAACCCGCTCGAAAACCGGAACCAATTCTGGCTCAAGACAATCCCGTGGCAATCTTCCAACAAATACCTCGGTTCCTACAAGAAAATATTATGCAATAAATACATAAAATAATAATAAATATAATTTTTAAAGATCAGTAAAACTACTGTCATTGCATACTTCCTTCTAACTAACCTCTTGGTGGTAGCGGGTAGTCATCCAACGGAGGACCATACCTACGTTGGCCATTCTCTTGAGTAATCGGCATTCCTGTCCTCTCCGTTAGCTTTTCAATCGCATTTAGGGTGGTCTCCTCAACTACGGACACATGCAAGGCTGCCATGTCCTTTTCCAGTAGCACAGGATCCTTCGACTAAAAATCAGCAATTAATTAGAAGCCCGGTTAATTTTATACCAAAGTTTAATAGCCTTTTTAATCATGTTTTGTAATATTCCCGGCGCACTTAAGAGCTTACATAATCAGTCCTCAGAAGCATGCCTTTGTTCTTGTCGTTGTCAGTCACTGGATTTGCCGTGGCACCCTCATCTTCGTCCTCCAGACCCAGCACACTTATATCTGAATCAGATTCGCTGCGGGGAAGCTGCATGCCTGCAAACGGGTTCGTCTTCATCTTCCTCACCTTTGCGATAAATGCTTACAAAGCTACAAAAATGCAGGAACAAAAATGCACTTACGTAATTTTAATGCACTTTACAAAAAAAGTTGGCCCATTTAAAATTTAAACAACAATTACACTTAAACTTTAGGTATATTTAATTATGGCTTACCTTCACAATTAATTGTAGCAAAAAAGTATCAGTGACTCGATAAAATGACCAGCTCGCAAAGTTTCACCTACTTCAAACCGCTTGATATTTGCTTAGTTTCTGCTCGTCTTTCAATGAAAACTGGAAAATGTCAAAATTCAATCAAATGAACTTTGAGAATGGCGCTGACAGACAAAGCGAAGCAAAACGAAACGACAACGAAAAACTGCTTCCGTACCGAATGAAGCAAGTACTGGACAAAATGGGAGAACGAAAGGAAAAAGGAAAGGTGGACAAATCAAAAAGGAGAATAAAATACTGGACCACACACGATGCAAGTTTAGCGCTGTGATTGCGAGAATGCGAATGAAGAAATGCATGAAAAATGCGAATGGACACAAAGACAAACTCGACTCGAGCGAGAATTCCATGACCTTCACTTGACTTGCATTAATAAAGAAATCGGCGTCCAGGCATGCCCGTTTCGTTTCCAAAAAAATCACCCATGAATTTTCCAAGAAAATCTAAATCGCAAATGGAAAAAATGCTTCTGCTTTCTTTAGAATTTGGGAGTAAAAGTAATGCCGTTCTAATGTCATATTTCATAACTATTTAAAGTCGCCGCGTAAAAGTCACAAAGCAAACTTGTTTGAAGTGATGACTGCGGAAGGAAGTGGTGGCGTTTTTGATGATTTGAGAAAATTTGATGAATGCGGGTGCTCAGTTTATGAAATCTTGATGCTTTTATGACAATTTATAGAATATACAGTAGATGCAAGTTATCGGGTAACAATAAACATACGTATTCAATTAAAAAGACATTTAAATGTATTTTTATACTTTGATTTTATTTCGATCTTTTACAACTTCGGCCACGTAAGTGTGTGCAATCAATGACGGGTAACAACAAACCGACAAAGGATGTGTATGTGTGTGATCTTTATCACTGATCTTCTAGCAAGTTCGAAAAACTATTGGCATTAAACATTGAATAGGATGCTAAATCTGATCCCATAGAATACTTTTTCTCAACGTGTTTTAGTCCATCCCGCAGCAAATAATTAGTTTGGTTTAAAAATGCATAAAAGTTATGTAAATAATTGGTTCATCAAGGTACTACATTATACGGCAAATTTTTCGGGGATTGGAATGCTTTTTACAAAATTGGACTAGATTTAATGTTCAATCAAAATCTCTTACGCATTCTTCACTGTTGTTTTACTTACAAATTTACATTTGCATATCCGACATTCTTGGTTTAAATCTTGTACAACATGATTATCAACATTATCATCAAAACATTACCCGGGCAGTGTTATGTAGTTGGTAAAACATTTTTCAATTGTTAGTTATCCATTGTCACTATTTTTAAAACTGCGCTCATGCAAGTGGCAATACAAAGAACTATTTATGAAATTATTATTTGACTAGATTGGCATGTACATCTACAAGTACGGTTATGATTTAAGTTAAATGTGATATAAAACATGCTGCGTAAATAAATTATAAATTTATTTATAAATCTGCATGTGTAGCATTGTACACTAATATGTTGATAGTGAGTCGAGTCACTAACATATTATACTGTGCAAGACAAAGAATATATAAGATTTCAAGCAAGCAGCAAGCCCAAGTCTGTTGATGATGATGTGGCGATGTGTCTGATGAGTTGGATGCGTTTATGTGATCTTCTTTGCCTTGTTTATACTATCAACTATACTGGTTTTTATATAAGAAAAAATCATAATAATATTTTATCGTAACTCCACATTATGCCGAAATGTCTGTTGGTCGGTCGGCGTATGGTATATATCTAGGCGTTGAATACATGTATGTAGTAACAGTAAGTGTATTATGTTTCTTAGCTCATCCAACTTTCATACTGAAGAAAGAATGGAAAGGAAACTGATTAGATAACTGAAACTAAGACATGAGGAATTCGATGAAAATGGAGATTAGTCGTTAATAACTGAATATATAGTTTACTCCTGCATTGCTTAACTCTAACTACTGTCTGCCTCAAAAATGTCATATGCGTGTCATTTAGCCTTATCATATCATATATCGTCATTCTAAACGTAAATGAGTTTGCCATTCTACAGTTTATGCAAATGATAATTAAAGGCAAAAATGCAGTGTTATTGTAGCTTGTAAATTATATAAATAGAACAAGATAGTGTAAGGTAGTATGGATTAATGTAATCAATAAAAATCGCATTCTACTATAATTATATGGACTGAAGCTCGTATGAATTTACTAAGTCCTTCATCCAATGATCCAATATGTCAATTTCTATAATTTAAACCAATTTACATGCATGCGATTTTGTTTTTTTAAATACTGCGTAGTATGCACTGCCATGTGGCAAAAATTTAATTGACAATGTCATACGAGTCAAGTGTTTTGCTTTCAAATGTAAGTTTTCGAATTATACAAGCCACAATTCCCACACTGTTTAAGGCATACTGTTTTTCATTATAAAAGTTAATTACGCTGTGTATAGCAAGGTAAATATTTTTGTATCTGTCTGTACCTCCACTTCTGCATTTAACTGCAGAGCATAAAAATGCAAGTTGACATTATATTGCATTATTGCATACCGAAAGTGCCTTGTTTTCCTCATACGTGTCAGTTACGTGTCGGTTTTCTGTACGTGCTGTGATATTACAGATGTACAGGTATCTCAGCTTCAGTTCAGCAAAATACAATTAAAAGTTGGCCATTTGAAAATAATGCACTGTATGATTACGACTACCCCGTGTCATGTTAAAGGTGAATACATAATGGAGATTGGATTGAATTGAACTGAAGGCTATGATTTTTTACCATTCTTGTACATTAATCCAATTCCTCTTAATAATATTGTTTGCTAGTATGGTTTGATGTTTACTATACTATACCTTTAAACTAACCATTTTAATGTTAAACTTGCTGCTATCTTGTCTTCTTTATCATCTTTTTGACGAGGATCATACCACCACACTGATTCCATCCTATTCTCAACTCTCAACTCAATATACAAGTTTTTATGCACGCACGAAAGCATCTCTAACACTTTAGAGGAGATTTCGTATTAAAATACGAACGCGATTCTCAGGTCTTGCTCTTTTGCCCATCAGTCGTGAAACCCTGCACACAACACCAGCCGCCGTTCTCTTCGTCTTCCGTCGGTGAACCTGCTAATCATTCTTCTACGTTTTAAAGTGTAAGGTGGTTGTTTCCTACATACAATATAATATATCATTTACGTGCTTACAACAGAAAATACATATTTACCCAAATTTTCCCTTTAAAATCCCATTATTCCTGAACAAATCCTACTAAAACCCTACCCCCTTAAAATGTTCATCATTTCCCAGAATCCATGTACGTAGGACGTGCACAAGGCTTTCCAACGACAACAGCCCATATTGTTTCATTTTAGCGAAAGTTGCCGTTGACGGAAATCTCTAGAAAATAAGGCGCAAAAGCAAAATACGTGTTGTATACTCCTTAGAAGTACTGTTTGTCCCTAAAACAATAAGCGATATAGTTATATATAACCCTAAAAATAAATAGGCCCGAAAAAGGGACATATAACCTCATATCAAATTACTTATTCAACACTCTCACCATATTTTAACTCGGTAAGGTGCTCGTTCGCTTTTTGCGCATAAAAGGAAGGATAGGTACCTAAAACGGAGATGAGAAAGAGGAGCAAGTTAAAACGCAGAGAGAGCTACACTACACCTTACATTACTATATTGTAGACCGTATACTCGAAATGTAATCCGTAAATGTAGATATTGGGCTTACGTACGACTACAGAAGAAGGCTAAGTAAAAAGCAAAATATAAATGTCTTTTTATTCCCTGAAGCTTCTGTACGTGTCTCCAATCTCTGTACGTAATAAAAATACATCCTACTCGTTTGACGTACAAAACTTACTTTTACGTGCTTTTACACTTACCCCAGCTGAAACATAGCAAATCAACTTATGTACAAGTTCTCAGAATAATATTTTGATTCCGAAATATTTTCTGAAGACAGATTTAACTAAACATTTTGAGGCTCTTTAAGAGAGGTGGCATTTTTGGACGTAAAAGTTCATAATTTTCTGGCAGATTGTTGGAAGCAAGCTTGGTGAGAAGACACTTTTTACTTTGCTGCTAATTTAGTAGTCCAGCTGGTGTACTTTCAGATTACAGGCAAACCTTTAAAATAAAATTACAGGTGTCTAAAAATTATTTCATTTTTTGGCACATTGTTCATAATTTCATAGATATACTGAAACCTATAGATTGAAGAAAGGGTAATCATGACAGATTTGATTTGACTATTTGATACAGCAGTAGACAGTAGACAGCACATCAAGTTTTATTAGAAATGAAATTTAAATCTAAATGGCCAAGTAAGCACGTACAGAAAACAGAAGTATTTGCACCTGTGCCATTTCGCTGTGCTACCTGTCTGTAGCTGAATTCGTTGATCGTTAGAGTTTCTTTTGTAGAAATACATGTCACGAATTAATTTGTTTGATTCACCCTACCTCCGTGTAAAGGCAATCACATAGCCCCTAACCACTACAAGTCAACATATTTCATGTTAACATTTTTGGAAATGTTAGTTAATTTACTGAGAATTTATAATTGCTCAAGTTAGATTTTTAACTTTAACTTGCTTGACTCTCAACGAGTCAGCATAATATTCAGAGCTTACACCGCATCCAATTAAACCAATTAAAATTGTGGTGCACATTTCCTTTTGGTCTTGTACAGTAGTAGTGTGTAGCAGCAAGTAGGCTACTTGAAGTAGCTCGTTATAGGTTATTATCTTAATCAGCCAAAAACTGTAAATTTAATCCTGTACTTTAAATTTGTTTATAGTTTGTCGGATTTAATCCACATCACAAGCATCCAACATGGTCGCTAAACAAAGAATGAAGGTTGCCAATGAAAAGGCCCAGAAGATGGTGACTATGAGGGGAAACGTTCCAAAATCCACCGTAAGTTTCGGTCATTTAAGTTTGAGAAATAAATTTGTGTAAGCATGGGGCGAAGTGAGACATGTAAGTTAATGCCATTTCCGGATTTGATCATAATTATCTTTCTTGCTATTGTAGCGTCAGAGTGACGAAAAGTACCCAGTCGCTCCTTGGTTGATGGGGCTTTTCATTTTCGTTGTCTGCGGCTCTGGTAAGAATTATCACAAATTTGCTGTAGACGTTATAAAATGAATATGAAATGCTTTAGACAAAGACCAATTAATATCAATGATTATATGTGTTTATTGCTTTATAGCGGTGTTCCAAATCATTCAGAGCATCCGTATGGGATAAACTCATCATTCCCAGATTCTAGATCACGTCGTCGCTACTCCGATTCCACAACTATATCCAAACCATTTATAAACCAGAGTTTCGCATAATTCGCTTGTCAAACCGTGCATGGTTCATGTACTTTATCAAATTGTAAAAATGTAATAAACTTGTTAATTTTAAATTCCTGCAGGAAAGGTTAAAGGAAGTACTTGTAATGCTACTACAATTTCTAGAACATTCTGTATCCAAATTTGCGTAGGGAAAGACAAGCGAAGAACCCGCACATAATTTTGATTTATAAAATTTGATAAACTTTTTTCTATACGACATTGCTAATCTGTTTTTTTCTGTAACGGTATATTCATGTTATTCCATTTTACTTTGTATTACAAAATAAGTTTGTTATATGTGATTTTTTATGTCTGCTGCTGTTTGTATCCGTATGTTTCATGAATGATTTATTGCCAGAGAAAGATTATTAATTTGCTAAAAAGTATTTGCTGCAGGTATAATGAAAATGTACAATATCTGATGGGAGATCCAACAAATCAAAATACTATTTTATGAAGACTTGTCTATATTTCTGTGTACAACAAAAATATGGATTAAATAAAATGATGAGGTTTATATGAAACAGTTTGGTTATAACATTGCCGCGAGAACATTTTATTAATGCGCTAAAATTTCATTTTGCACACTTTTGTTACGATATTTATTTATTACGTTGTTTATTAAGTTACATCCTCTTGTAAAATCTTCGAAAATGTTTTAGGATAACCATTTTTATTTAGTATGGCAGATTCCTGCAGAATAGGAAACCAGGAATGCCGTAAGCTTTTAATTATGGGAAACAATATGAATGGGATAACATTATTATAATTAGTAAAACTATATTACATTAAAGCCTACCTTAACATCATAAAAAATTAACTCCTGCTGGCACAAAAACCTGAGCCATCATCCTTACTTTGTGTTTAAAATACAACAACAATACGGTTACTTAAACTGCAACACACCTTTACACTACATCGATATAATATCATGATTTTCACATTAGGAAACGCATTTCATCAAATGAATTGTTCATTAAAATGTTCTACAACTCTATTAACTCAATACGTTGAGTAACCAATTAGGTAATATCAGTCAGTCCATTTGAATTTACTGTACAGTAATTATGAAATTGCTCCTATCTTTCAATTGCTGGAATATATTGAACATTGTAAGTAATATATATAATCAGAGAAAGTCTACATTTCAATATCGTTTCGTTCTAAACTAAAACTAATACGTACTATTTTGGCTTTCCATATATCATGCTACAATTCTCAATACCCATTGCCATTCTCCAGCAAACAACTTTGAAACGTGTTTCCTTTCAAATTAATTGCGGTATTGGAATTATTAAAACATTTCACTGGGATTACTAGTCATATTAAGCAAAAACATAGCACCGATATAGTGACGTGACGTGTTCTCTCATTTGTTCGTTCGTATAGTTCGGACTTCTATCAAAAAAATTACCCATGAGAAAAGAGATTTTGCATGAAAATTTTTAAGTTTCAGTAATTCCATGACGTTAGATTCAAAACGTTATATTGCAGATATTGAGACTGTGAAGCAGTTGTGCGTGCACTCTGACATATAGTAAAATATACATTTGGTTACCAGTTAAGATATTATAGTAAATGTTTTCTGTACGAGCAACAGGCACATTCAATACTTTCTTTTTTCAAAAATGTAACAGAGAGTCATTAGAAACAAGATTTCTTGAGATTGATTTACATACTACCCTCTTACTGAAATACTGCAATATTTATATGCTTGCACATTAATCCAGTTTTTATGGTATACGTGCTATCAAAACGTTTGATTCGTGTTATAGAAATAAGTGTCTTGCTGATTACTTTTCATTACAAAATTATTTCTTTACAATCTACAGAGCTGCTACCCCTACGTCAATAGTACAACCTGGAATTCAGAGTATCAGCATCTAATTTCTGAGAGTATTTGGTCAATTTGCGACAGTGTAATGTCGACTTTGTCATGACTGAAAGCATGTACCATTTTACGAAACAAACTCTGAGTAATTTTTTGAATGTGATCAATCACTACTGAATTGATGTCTACAAAGTGGTGCACATACAGATGCGCTAGTTTACCCATAATGTGGTTACAAAGTCTCAACATATTATATACCTTTTATCACAACAGAGTTTGTAAAAAATTGCAATTTTTTATTATGAAGAAATAAGCTTCGTATAAGTGTAACCTCAAATATACGAATTTCCACTTGTTGGTCACATTTAGAACGAGTTAATGACCTTTACAAATAGGAGTAAAATGAGTCAATTGCTGCCAGCGGACCGACTAAGAAATAGCTGTCAACAATTACGGATTAAACGTCAAGTTTTAACTACGCGGTTAGTATGAATATATGACATTTTAATAGAACAGTCTTCAAAAGCTGTTAATTACTAGTTACATACAACAACAACAATGACAACATTAGCATGCAGAGGTAACAACACAATTCGAGATTCTTTAATACAACAATTCACAATGATGGCATTAATAGTACAAAAGTATAAAAATGCGTAATAATCTCAGTAGTACATAATATATATTATAATATATATAACATCAACAGTTTATAAAGCCTAGACAAGAGTGAAAGTCTGACATGCTGGAATGCAAACGATTTTTACTCAGAAGCGGATTCAAATAATAGCTACCTTTTGTGAAGTACAGAAATACAATAGAAATGATAATTAATTATTATCTACTTATATATAACAACCTATGTATTATATATATGTATATATATGAAAATACGACGATTCTACAACAAACACGAAATTCGAATCCGGAATTATGACTAAAGTAGTATGCACACGAGATTAACAATATAATTTATGCAATTAGGCAGCGTTCAGCTTTTTGCATGAATACTGAATGACTGGAATAATAGCTACTTTGCATTATTGTAAAGATCGTAATATATTAACAGTAATAGAATCATAATGTAAAATTTCGCTACGTTATAATTTTTGTTTGGCAATGTCTCGGCGAAGTATAAATGACATTGTCTTTATATGAACCTAGCACTGACTCAAATGATATGAATTATTCTGTTGCAACAACAATATTTGCTAAAACAACTACAATAAAAAATGACTAAGTATCTATTGTAGAATGAGTTTTTCTCAATTTCTTTGAATGAAAAACACAGAGTCTACAAATGGAAGAAACTATGAATGAATATATATACCGTGGTTAGTACAACACGTGTGCCCAAGTTTTTTTTTCTCTCACTGAGAATTAATAATTCACGAGTTTTCATCCATCTCCATAAGAATCGGCGGATTTGGTAATGCTTGCAGTTCTATCAACTCGTCATTGCTAACACCTAGTTCATTTGATTCGTTAGCTGCCCTCCTTTCCAAAACTTCGACGTAAGCCCGATAGCGCCGTATCTCGAACTGCATAAAAGCCATTCTCTCTTTTGCGTCTCGCTTTACCCCGGCAGACCCTTTAGTTTTTCCTTGAGCCTACAAATCCAAAAAAAATTAATTTAGCTTCCTGATTTGTGCCTACTTTCAAAAATTAACTCGGAAAGTAACTGCTTACCAACTGTTCCAACTCTTCCTCCCACTTTGAGACAGCAGACTGATGTGTAGCTAACTGTTCCCGAGGGCTTGTTCTAGCAACAGAGCTTGGTAGCAAAGGACGTTCAAACCGTCCCGTACTACTGCATGGCGCTTCCAGAGCTGGAGATGAGAATCGAGCCGCATTCCAGTTTATCATGTCTATCCAACTATTCATTTCTCTACTATCACTTGATTGGTACAAAAATTGGGATCGATCAGCCAAAAACAGGCGAAAAACATGTGGTCGTTTCCTATAGTCTACGGCAACTGTTGCGAATGCATGATGAAGCTTCAGTGTATGAGTATTCTGAGGAGTTACTTTACTTGTCTCGTCAATTGATAAAAGTAGTAATAATTCTTTGAGCCTGCAGAAATACATTTTCCATGACCTTTTGCCCAGAGGAGCTAAAATAATATAAAGATTATATCGGTGAGTTCAAAATGCTTTCAACATAAAAACTGCTAAAAGTATAGTTAGTAACATCTGGTTATACTTTTCTTTCCGCCAGTTTCGATTGTACACTTTCGCATTAAATAGCCACGTTTAAATTCTACCGTGGTGGTCGCTACTGGCGGGTCCGGTGGTAGAATATCTCGATTAGATTCATCGTCATCCACATCCCTGTAAAATTTAACAACCAAAATATTGCCAACAATTTGTTTGACTGCAACTTGATTCATCAAAGTAGGTACTTTTAAAACACTGCAATCAGCAAAACGAAACGTACATGGGAGAAACTAGTGGTTGAGCTTTAATGGATTGATATAGTTGCTTCAAGACATTCTTTGGAAAATCATCTCCATCATTTAGGCCGGAAAGATTTTCAATAAATTCCGGGCAGGTCATTTTATGTCCGCTTCGTATTCCTGAATACATATCTGTGTTTAAAAGCATTAGAGCACAAGTCAGAGTATGAACACTATCTTGTGATCCGAATATTCCAGGGTTGCACTCTACATAGCGATTAGAAAAGTAGGCTAGCACACGTTCTCGTTCTTGTGTTTCTCCTGAAAGAAACATAGTCACAATTCTTAAATACTGCTAGTGGAATGAATCAAACTTTTCTGTTTTTCTGAACAACATGCATTAAATATTCAGACAAACCTCTTAGAGGACAAACAGCCAAGAACTTTCTCAAAGAAACGTCCAACTGTTCATCTCTAAACTCGAAGAATTTCAAGTACTCGGTAGCAACAGCTCTACTAAAGTCATTTGATTTGCTCAAATGCCTCCAAACGTCTGAAACTTTGAACCCGTCTAGAGTGTATAATCGCTTTGCAAGACGCTCAGCCGATGGCAGGTCTACTGCTTTTACAACGGGTGCAATACGCATTGACTCCACATCAGATGAATCCGAGTCTCCTCCACTGAAACTACTGCCACTGCCAACTCTTTCGCTATCAATTCCTAGACGTTCACATTCAGAGTTTGATTCGTCCAATTCCAAGTCTCCATCACTTCCAGTGCCTAATTCGCCTTCATCCTCCGAGCCTTGGTGCAAAGCAGTGGCTGGGGAGGATTTGCCAGTTGAATTATGAACATGCGAGCTGAATTGATGATTAGGGGTACCGCTATATCGACCACTACCGCTAGCATCTTCTTTTGCACTTTTGTCGTCATCATTTCCATTGCTTCCATTGAGAAGAATATATTCGTTATACCTAAACAAAACAATACGAATGTACGTTTTACAGATATTTTCACGATCAGTTTATTACTCCTATCCTCCTATAAACCTTTATAATTTATTGCAATTAAGACAAAATGATATGTCCATACTTATTTGTCCACCATCTACTTCGTAAAGTACCCATATTTCTGTATGAGAGCCTAAAATGTAAGTCAAGAGTACTAAAAAGTAAGAGAAAAACCACCTAGTTAACGAGGAGAAGAAATGAAACGAGGGATATGTCGAAACAGCTCAAATCAAAGCTCGTCTTGCTTATCATTGTTTATTTAACCACTAGCCAGCTCTTCTTATCATTTGAGGTTATGCATATGATAAATCTAATCCGCCTGTTCCAGTAAAAGTATAAATAAGACAGGATGAATGGATGACGCAAATTAATTGCAAACTTTTTTAGTTTTATCCAATCTGGTTTAGCCACTCCACTTTGGCGCAATACACCTTCATGCAGCATAATTTATCTGACATTACTGTAATAAAGTCAAGGCTTCACTGACGACATATTTAAGCTTTGTTTTTAATTTCCTTATAATACGCATAAATGATAAATGCTACTAGGAAAAAATGTCTACATTTTTGTACTTTGCAAGGTTTATCTAAATACCATACTTGTTAAATAAGTTACCTTTCTCTCTCCGGCAAATGAGTTTTTTCTGGCACAACTTCAGCAAATTCTGCATCCCTCTCCTTTTCTGTTCCTGCAGAACAAGCTGAACTAACGTTCCTAGCTTCAATTTTGAGCACAACGCGGTTATTATCCGCAGCACCGACTTCGTCATTTGCAAGTGTACCGTTTTTGGCTTCATCGTCACCTATCATTTCATCCCCACTGTCACTCATCACTGAAGAGGAAATTGATGTATCTTCATTATTGTTATTTGACGATTGGTGATTAGAACGGATGAGCACAGGTTCGCGGTTGGCATGATCCGAGCCAGAATTCATTTTTGGACTTTTATTGATATTTTCTATAACATAATTATTACAGCCATTCCCAGCAATGTGTCCATTTTTAACAGACTGTGACTTAACCGAAACACTGGCATTTTCGCCTACATCGGGAGGTGGAGGAGGTAAATTATCACTTTTGTTGGATACAGAATTATTGTTTGATGAATGAGAATTTTCTTTAATTTCTTCCGGTGCGGGAGGTGGTGGTAAAGGTGGTGTCACGGGGTCCGACTTTTCTTCCTCTTTAAGTTCTTTCTCTTTCTCCATTTGTCGTTCTAGCTGTATTCTCCTCTTGTAATCTTTTTCTCTTTCAACAAAAACGGGCATCTGGGGCATGGGTGTTAGTTTGGAAGCAGTCTTTGTGGGACTCGGTTTGTAGGAATCATTAGAATCATTTCTACTTAGATTTAGTATGGCATCACCAGTCATCACAAATGTCTCAAAGTTTTTTCTTCCGTTCTTCCCGTGAATTTGATCAGTTATGGAAAAGTCTGCTTTTCCATGACCTTGTTGATATAGATTAGGTGAAGTTGGAAACTGCTGCCCAGATCCGGCATTATATTTTGGAGAAGGTGGGAAGTTCGAGCCTTGTAACCCTGAACCTAGACTACTTGGCTGATGACTATGATTTATGAAAAGGTCATCAGAGAAAGAAATATGAGCTGTGGTATTAGATTGATTATGAAGAATCAAGCGGTCTGTGTCACCTCCGCTACTACTATGATTTGGTGAGAAGTTTGGATTGAAATTTGGACGAGAATTTGGCGACAGAAGGATTGGATTAACTTGCTGGTGAAACTGATATACCGGTATTTGGCTTTTTGCTATACGTCCATGTTTTGTTGGGGATGGCTGATGACTATTCAAACTATCTTGGTTTTCAGCATAATGTGGTGTAGACAAAAACTGACGCACTCGGCTTACCACATGTGGATCTAAAACACATTGGAATAAAACAATATTATGCTATCGTGATAGAAAAGATTAACAAAGCAGATGAAACAACATTGCCTTGATTGCCTATTGATAATTCTGCAACTTTGAGTTTTCAAACATCCTTGTATTTACGTGTATAATCAAATGTATATGTTTAAGCTAAAGTAAAATCTTTTACATATTTTGCATATATTTTTAATCCTGAAAAAGTCAATCAAAGGAAGCAATTCACACAGAGAGTTCACTGAGCAATTGAGTTCTTATTACAGATGTATACATAAAAATACTTCACGATAACAAATACTTGAATTTAGTGCTAAATAAACATGAAATCTGCACGAATAAATGCTTTGAAAGCTAAAATCTATTTGGCGTTTAAAAATTTACATACTAATGTCCGTCATAAGGGTTAATACGGATTTTTTACTTGTAAGCATACATGATGAAATTATGATGCTAATTATATTAATTCTACTTCACTACAGGATGATAAACCAAACTACGGGCATGCTTGTAGAATTATCAACTTATTTAAATGTAAACTTTATTATATTAAACTTTCATTTCCCTTCAGAATTTTCTCAGACAACAGGCAGGAATAACGTACTTCAGCGAGTTAACAAACAAGACGTTAATATATAGTAGACTGCGTACCTCTTTTGAACTTGATGTTAACAATGTCTCCACTTAGCCTCAAACATTTTAATACCTCTTTAGTACTCAGTTTAACAACCTCTCTTTCGTTGATAGCCAATATGATATCGCCAGCCTCCAGCTGAAAGAAAAAGAGTAAATTCAACAGGGTTAACACGACACTACTGGAGTCAACATAGGTAATCTTTCCTTATATTGGCAAAGATTTGACCACAGATTTTAACACACAAAACCGTATCAATCATCAATCAATAACGGGATACTATACATATTATTGTTTCAACATTTCAAATCAGCCAGAGCATCAAACCCTACTGAATTCAAATTCATTGAAATATTCTTATCCAATGCAATGATTCGTATGTCACAGTCACAATCATCAACGGTAAAGAAACACGCATGAGGTCAAAAGCTCAGAAGAAATGAATGAAAAAAATAAATTATAGCTGCCAGTCTGCCAGTAGCTTGAGCAGCATTCGCTTATTTTAATTCAATTAATTGTAATATAATTGTCTTGAAACTTCAAACTTTCTTCAACGTTTATCCTACTCGTTAAATTTCATATTACGAAAAGGGAAAATTTTCAATTTATTACAAGAAACAATACAAATTAAAGCCTTCACACTTTAAGCCAAACTACATTACTAAAACGTACACTAGTTCATAAAGTGAGTGGGTAATCCAAGTTTGATTATGTATTACTATCAAGTAAGTAACTGACAGACACATCCTACACTGACGTTAAACACGAATAATTAGGACAGATAAAAATTACTTCCTATAATATACTTCTGCTGATTTTACATAAAACTATTTGATAACGGAAAATCATGAAAAATAGAATAAATCAACATGCTGGAAAATATTTATCTACATTGCAAATATCAGTTGTTACCATTCCAGAAGTACAAAGTCATCTTACTTCAATTCAACGCTTACTTATAACTAGTGTACAGACAGTGTACGTACATCAACGTGAATTAGTTGCGATTTTGCTATTGCATTTTACTGTACATATAACTATGTATTAAATCTTTATACTCTTGGTAAATCCAGAGAGTTTATTATTTGCTGCTCTTTATCAAGTTTTATGCGCTGCCAAATCCACAAACTTTTTGCATGATTTATAAACAAACTTAGCCTGTTCGTTTATTGACACACTTACGTGCACGTGGCAGTGAAAGCAAATTGAACAAAGAACGTGCTTACCAATCCAGATCGGGCAGCCGGAGAATCCTTTTCGATCCCATATATTACAGGAGGAAAGTCGTATCCCGCGCCTCCCATTATTGAAAAGCCTAGTCCTGACGCTTCACTTCGTCGTAGCACCACACTTCTGATTCCTTCCTCGGTTTCCACGTCCATCGTACCAGGTGTGTAAAGATTCCCAGCCGCAATAGACCGATGCCGTGTGTGCAATGACAAGTATCAATGGGTCCAACACAGGACAAACTGGAGCTATTTAGTATATGGGCCACAACATTTTTACTGATGTCGATCAGTCCAGCATGAAGAAGAAATGTGACAAAAGCGCACCATCATCTAGATACAGACATAAAAAGTAAAAGTCAGAGATTTCCCCAGATTGACTGCCTGTATTCATAGTCCAGAAGAACAAGTTCACACATAAAACTTAACGCAATTCTGATAAAATTGGCAGTATTATACATACTATGAGACTGACCATTCACATTTACTACAGAATGCTTTGTACTAGGATCACATGGATCGATCGTTCATTGCGTTCAATATGTTTATGTAGCCTAAAACCATAAAGGCTGATATCTCTGAAGAATAGATAAAATCATAATTACGTTAAATATATCATATAAATCAACAAGGAACACGGACAAAGTAAATAGTAGCCTAACTGGTTGACTTCTCAAGTAAACCTTATATATCAAATCTCGTTCAACGAATGATTGACCATGGATTTGCATTAATGAAAATGTTCCCAGCTTGTTTGATAACTGCGGTTTCAGACTAGAGCGATCGTAGTAGTGGCTTTCCTGTAATAATATGAAAAGTTTTAAACTAGGCAGTGGATGTAGTATACATTGTTCTTATCCCTTTATCCTTCCCTCTGACGACATTCATCACAGTCTCTGTGTAATGGCTGGAGACTAACTCGGGATCAAAGTTCAATTCATCTACTTTACTGGGCTTTCGTGCTCTGCATATATACAAGCTCAAATAAGTACGCCAACAATTGTAGCCGTCTTCACTTTTCTCTTTCTATAGTTTCACTGTCATCAGATAAATCCAAATAGGAAAAGTCTGCAAGTAGCATGCAAGCGCTGCTGCTGTGCGATGAAAGTAAACTACGTACTTTGTTTAAGTAGGCTCAACAAGATTTCAAGCAAAAATCACGTTCTTTCTGGACCTCTTCACTCACAGCTTGCTCTGCCAACGAAAAATTCAATTTCTTTCCGAGAGCAAAGTACTTCCTCCTATTCGAAGCAGTAGTTGTGATGAAAGTGTGCTCTTTTAATGATACATTCTGCAATCCAACTTTCTCTAGTTTTTGCTTTCATACCATAAACGTGAAACGTTTCTTATTACGTACGTACATACATTATTAAAGCAATTCGTGACAATGCAGCTGCTTTGGCATGTGGGATTTCTCTAAATGAATTAAATGTATACAAGTATTACTCATTCCAGTTCGTAACTCGCAACTCGCAAATTGCGTTAACATGAATCCTTCTTATATTCCGTGTAAGTTCATACTAGTAAGTAGTACTCATAATGCATTTCTGGTTACAACTAAGAATTTAGGATAAAAAATACTTGATGGAATAAATTCTTCCGCAATATATATGCATTGTATTAGTGCTGACCTTTATTTAAATCCATGAAGACAAGGACAGATAGAAAAACTAAAAGTTATTGTTTAAAGTTAGCAAATTTAAGTGGAGTGAAAGCATGGAACTCTGTAACTAAATTACAGACCATGTATTTCATCCTGTCCTGAATTTTTAATGCTATGTCTCTCAGTGGAGAGCATACAAAACTGACAAACAAAGATACGACCAGAAAGCAGCCCAGCAGCAGCAAGACAAAGAGAGCATGATAATTCCCCTTAAGATTATAGTAAATTTAGTGCTTATATACTACTACCTGCACCTGCACCAAATAGAGAACTTTCCTTCTTTGCAACATTGATAAGATGTGCAATGCTGTAGATATGCGGCGTAATGGATAAAGAGAAAAGAAGAGAAAGTTCAGTTTATGCGAGTTATTACGCAAACAACAGCAACACCAGATATTGCTAGATGGAGTTGTATAAACTTATATCTGAAAGAACAACCAAACAAGTATTCGACACTACAAAGTATGTTAATACACAACAACGGTAACGGTACCCGTCATGATGTTGCCTAAAATTATATTGTAGATGATAAATTCCTTGGTCTTTAAGTAGCTTAAATAGCCCGGGAAAAAGAAGGTGAACCCAAACATCCAGATAATATTTATTCAAAACGGTTAGTTGTTTTAAACAAACAAAACCCCAATCGTGGAGAAAGTAGGTAAACTTTGTGTCGTCTGTAAATGCCATTATAACCTTTTACGAGTTTGCTCAACCGATATAAAGCATCTCTACCACTCCACCACCTTCTTTAGATTAAACATAATTTGCATCGATCTAATATTCCCATAAAAAATTAATGATTATTTCCTTATGTTGTATGTACTATAATACTACTAATATAAAATAGACACTTTATCTTTAAAAAATTAAATCTTCAACAGTTCATAGTTACAGCCACTGCTATTGTTAGGTACACGGACAGGGATGTTTGAGTAGGACTTATAAAACAACCGCATTACGTGACTCCCAAAAATGGAATCTTTGGTCTGTAGCCAGCTCGTAATGTGTAATGCTCGAAAGCAAAAGTTCATCAAATACATACATGTTGCAACAAACATGCGATAGTATCCTAACATTATAATTTTGGGAAACTCTGCATGACTCACGAGAATAAAGTTTGCGACACAAATATATATATATACGTTAAACAAACATGTGAGTAAAGATAAACTACGAAATGTGAATAAATGTCTATTTTGAAGCAAAAAGCTTCCTTTCACTTGCCATATAAATCTTTTCCTTTTCCACTTAAGTGAAGCTGCTAGCTGCATTTTCATGTTTTAAAGTAATTCAAACCCTTTTTACCGAACAGTTAATACAATGATGTAAAACTCATAAACAAGGACATGCATTAATAAAGTTTATCTTTATTTCAATCATTTTGAGTCATTTTAATGTTAACCATACAAGCAACTACATTGCAAAATTTACCGTTTTAGCAAAACTGATAGAAATTAATTGGTTAATTAACGCTCGTTTGTTGTTGGTAACTTATGCTAAATAAAGGCTGAGGTTGCTGCTCATGAGGAATAATAAAAAATGAGGCTACATGCGTATTAATATGCAACTACCATGTTCATCTGCTGCTACAAAAAGAGAGAAATACGAAAACGGTAGTCATATTGTCTGTGAACTACCAACTATATAATTACACAAAACTAAGTGGCACTCCATGGAATTATCATAGTTTGCGATTTCTCATTTATGACACAAAGATAATAAGTGCTTTCACAACAGCCAACCAGAGAATCAAACCAGCAGAATCATTCTGGTCTGGCTTCTAGGGCTCGAGAGCATAAAGATTGACATGCAACAACACATACGACATAAGTATGGTTTTAAATCATTACATCGAGAGTATATAGTACATACAATCACACAAAAGAGCTTCAACAATATTAACCGTACGTACACCACATTTCTCTTACTCAGAATTACGTATATCGAAAGTAAATGTTATGTATTTCCCATTGAGCATGACATGTACAATGGTAGTTTTAAAACTTCATTCTTTCCTTTTCCCCGTAGAATTCAAATTCACACCAATTTTGCATTCAGATCACATAATACTACTGTACCAAAAACGTCATTGAACTAAAAATCGAAGCTAGAGAAAGTCGAATCTCTATCTCAATAAATTATATTAACACATCACATTTACGGAGACTACGTGAGTACACGAATCGACTGCGAGTTTGCTTGAAACTTGGCAATCGCATGTGTTCTTTTTAAGTGTTGGTTTTTTTGCGGAAATCCCAACAGCTTTTATTCGATTTTATTCGTTTCTGCTATTATAGCATTACTTTAGGGAAAACTGCTTTCACTCAGGGTAAGTTCAGCGAGCTAGCAGGCAGCGGACAAGACTGATGTAATGCTAATAACAATGGAATAACATTTTCCTTTGTCAAAATTTCTAAGCTATTGAAATCTCATCAGCTCTTGCTGTAATCCATAGATGCGCAGTAAAAGCACTCGCGTTGTCGCCAGTAATCACGACTATGCACTCCTCATCAAGACATGTAAACGGAAACGATGAGCATTAAACATCAAGAAATGGTGGTTAAATGGTCAATATATGAGCACATGGAATGAATACAAAATTACTACTAAAGCTTATATTATTGCTACTAATATCCAGTCTATCACAATACCAATGATACATAAGCCAAGTATTTCACTATTTCTCATTCTAAAAAAGATATTAGCTTGCTTTGCTGACTGTTTTCTGCTGATATGGATTCGATTCTTTTATGAAGTCCGTAATTGGCTTAAATAATGTTTATACGTTTGAGCATTAGTCGGGTTTGGCGTTAGTTATTTTTAGACAGAAGCCATATCCACCTAAAATTCTTCTGACAACATCTTTTGTTCATTGGAACTGACTAATATTCACACAAAGATGAGCAAGAAAAGCGAACCGAATGTTCCATGTTGTAGAATATTTAGGCTATTATAATTTTTATAGCTTTAGCTCATTCACTGACTAAACTATTACTCTACCACTTATGTTTGCATTCATGCTGCTGCGTCTCCCGACTTGTCACTAGTATTGCATAAGTTTTGGCAAAAACATGCAGGAAAGATGTCTTTCTTGTGTATGATAAATATGATAGGAACAAATCTAGCCGCGTTTGTCATAATATAGTGCAACTTCTTTGGCATATAAGCCATCAGTATTCAATATACCATAAAACAGCAATAACATTTTAAACAGTTCATAGTTCAAATTCTTGCTCCAGATGTGTGACGAAATGTTAAGAACATTCAGAACGGCAGCACTACTACATTCGACGCGATGATTACAGAGAAATTCTTGCTTTGACAAATGCATTCTTCGTTACACACCCTTCACAACATTTGTGCCCGGGAAATGCATTGCGTACCATGTCTGTTCTGGAACGAATGTCTACATAAACGATGCAAAGCTTTGCAAAGTAAGGAATGCAGCAACGCAAACAAAACCATAAATAACGCACACTGCACACTCAAAAAAGGAAGTAAACAGTGTGCGTACTAATTTTAGCTGACTAACAACTACAAGAAGCTGTAAAGTGTGACAGCATGATAGCAAAAACCGTAATATTTTAACCAATGCAGATCGTTCTTACTGATAAATCCTTTTTCGGGTCGGCTATGTAAATTATATGTGAATGTAACATGATGCATAAAATATGTTGCCAATTAATTTGACTGTTTTTTGCAAGAAATACCCTAGATAACTGTAATTCAACAAACTAAAAAATCAATCCATTTACCGAAGAAATGGCTCCTTTTTAAAACATAGTGTGTACTTGTGAACGTATTTAAATCTTGTCATTTAAATATGGCATCTCTTATAAACATGTATGCAGTAAACGTATTGACGAGATATCATTAAACATTAAGGCATTATTATAATTAAAGAAAGTGTACTTACGAACACGACCTTGGCAAAATATCTTCAAAACATCAGACCACGTTTTTCACACCCGAATAGCTGAATAAAATACTTTTTCTAGCACCCTTGCTTGCCATCATTTCCGTCATGCATAATTAATGGTAATTTGTAAAGTACAATTCACTGAGGGCACACACCTCATTATATATTAAAATGCTTACGCCTCCATCTAACATATTCCATCACGCAACCATATCACAAAGTGCTTTAAGTGCCACCATGCACACAATATGCAACAACACCCACGTACTTATAATTCACTTTTCCAACTTCACTCATCTGAATTCTAGATGGAAATGTATTTCATATTTAAGTGTTAAATTTTTATGTGCATGCATTTTCACCTTCAGTTTGCAATCCCTTTTAATCTATCATTAGACATATATTTTCTTTTGTGATATTTGTTTTTCCTTATTTAATTCAAAAATGCATAACGCTACTTCACTTGCTAGTAGAACACATCTTGGAGAGTCCATGCTCGATAATTAAATCTGTGAAGGAAAGCTGATGGCCTTACTGAGAGGATGACGAGAAAGCAGCAAGAGAAATCAGTGAAGGCAATTCTCTTTGCACAACAGAACAACATTTATGTCTTGTCCGTAGTCGAGCCTGTTAGAAACTGAATGAAGCTATTCTTGTCACCTCGTTAGGAACAGGAACATACATAAGCACCAAAAACTGACCAAGATAGACATGAAATTCTCGTCTTCTCTGATCTCTTTCTACCATCCAGTACGACAGTAATAAATAAAGTGCTCCAGTAATTCCGGATACAAGTGTATGTGTTTGTATCGTTCGAATCTGTATTCCTTTCAAGCAGAAACTAGAACCAGCCGTATGTACAAGCATTCCCTTGCAAAGGTGAAAAGAAAAAAAGGGAAAATAATCCGAATGTTTCCGAATATAACTGTGTAGACTAGGAACACACAATAGAGCAGACAGAATGCTCAGAACCGCTTCCACCTCCACAAACCGTAAGAACAGATAAGTTGGTTTGTTACAAAACAGACAAAAAGACTACATACAATGCAAGCATATATATAACTTATGCAATGCATTGTAGACATTTATTACTACCGCTACTACTACTACTACTTCGTGTTTGTAGTCAACAGATCTAAAATATGATGCCCTTATAGACAAAGTTATCTAAGACTTTCATCTTTGCATTATATTCTTAGTACTACACGGTTGCGTTGTACTTTCGTGGTAGAGAAAACCAAGAACAGGGAGAAACTTGTATTTGTATATTGGAACAAATCAACGGTAAGTAGTCAATAATGTAACATCATGAGAACTTTCGGGTGGTTTAAGAGAGGTGTAATTTTCTTTCTTTTTCGGTCCTCTAGACCTACCTCCACTTCAGCCAACTTTGCAACGAAGAGATCCACCAAGCGCTCCACAAACCCGTTCCATACGGTACAGAGTATGGGCTATTTTGGAGAAAACAAGAAGTGTGTTGCATGAAAAATGACAAAATTTGACGTTTTATGCCACCCTCCCGATTCTCATATTTCCTATATTGTTCACGTAACACTTTATATATGTAATGAATAAGGACAGTATCCGTATCCCAGAATAATACGAAACAGAAGACCTACCATTATATAATGTAATGGTCCAATGGGGTGGGAAATAGACACACTGTGAACAACACAACAAAAGAACTATAACGCTATATAATGCATTCACTATACGTTCCAAGTGGAAGCATCATTTTTCCATCAATTCTCACTTCAATTTTGCTATTCAACGAGAAACTGGTGAAAGTGGAAATCTAATACTTCAACAACATGAAACATGCTTTCAATACTAATACAGCACATGAACAAACAAACGGAGCGCCAAAGCCCCATAAGTGCTTAATCTGACATTTGACTAGATGACACAATGACATGTCTTGCAGTGATGATGATGATATTTAAGCAAAGCTTTCTCCGGATATTTATTTGGAAATGTCATCAATTAAGCCACCACACTACATTTTCCCTAAAGATGTTTTTTTTCATATCAGGGAGAACCGTGTGTGAATTTAATGTCCAGAATATGAGTAATATTCAGTGAAATACTGGACAATGTCTCAATCTAATTGAATCTCATTTGAAATGATCTGAAAAACATCAACATATCATCAATCATCATTAATGCTGCGACGCTTAGAATTTTAGAGAAATTAAATACTATTTAGCTTTTTTGCAATTGTTTCATTGCATAACGCACAACGCCTGAAAACGACCAACCACCGATTTGTTTTCATATCTTAAAATCATGATATAGGCAAATAGACATTTTATGTTGCTTTGCTTTGCTACTAATGCTACTTGTACGTTCTTGTCATTTACTATCCGCACAAAACGCTAATCTGCTTCCGCTAATGGCTCATATGGTAATGGTAACATGTTTGAGTTTTATATGAACAGCAATTCCAGTCGCAGGATATTCTCCAATGCTTTACCAAGTGAATTGCAAACATTATTATCACATTCAACATCATTTTACTGCTTGTTTGCCCAGTTTTTAACGAAGAATACCTAATTGCAGGGTTATGATGCACAAGGCGCAATGCACACCATGTTTTCCATACAATATGTTAATGCTTTATATAATTGAACTGTCGATGTTGAGCATATCGTATGAACATATCGTACTACACACAAGGATTAATATATAATTTATGAATATCTTAGAACATCTACAAACAATGCATTCTCATTCACATTCATGCAAGATTTAAAACATTTTTTAAGCGGAAATATTTTACTTACCTCATGCAGTAGAGGAAATGTCAACGAATCTCAGAAGTGTAGTGAGCAGGAAAATTAACTTTCTTCAATCGAAACACATGACACTTTGAAAAAATGGCAGTGCAACATGACACAAGAATATTGACACAGTGAAGCAAACAGTTAACTGTTAGTCAGTCTGCAGGTCAGATTCACAAGAAGAAATATTATATGAGCTTTCCACAATTAACTTTAATGCAATAATGAGTTCAGAATAACGAAAAGAAGAAATTATACAAAGTTACAGGAAAGTACAAAAGCTTCTCAAACATTTCCTTTGCTGTTAAGTCAAGCCACAACTGATGGTGCAAGTTTGCGGCGTAGAATTTTAATAACACTAATAGGTCATCAAAATAAAAATAGGCAAGAACACAAAGGATAAGCTTACAACACCAAACGACAACAATCCTTTCCGCTTCGTCCAAGTCCATCTTAACATTTGACAGTCGGCATTTTACTGAAAAGGTCCTAACACCCTTGACAAACTTGGAGAAAGGCAAATCCAACCCAAAAAGTCGTTTTAAATGTTCAGACGCTTGACACAAGCTAATTGGAAAACCGGTCACTTTCAATGTCCTTTAGTCCCTTGTCTTATGTTGCAAATATTCGTGTCAATCCGAACACGACACTGCGTTGTGCCCATTCGTTAGTGACACTCCTTCGTTTGCAGATTGCATTGCGAGTTAGTGTAAAAAATATTGCTTTACTGACTGATATTCATCTTTTCAGCAGATTTGATGAAGAACTCCAAGATGTAGAGTAGTATACTATACTACATGTGTATGTGTGTACTTTAATGATGCTGAGTATAAACTTTATAGCCATCCACCGAAGAGATCATTTTTATCGTCATCATCATTCAATTGAAACATTTCAAATCTCTGCGTTCCTTTTTGTACAAAATGTTAAGTCTTTTTAAGTGGTTTGTGTTTTTGTTTTATTTATCTGTTCGTGTGTGTGGTGATGCGATATGTGATGGGATGCAGGATGAAAAAAATTGAAACATTAATCTTTGCATCTTGTATAAAACGTACACACGCACAGCACACAGATTTATAATAGTACATAGAAAACTACACAACAACTTTACTTACAACATAGGTAACAAACATAACAGTAAATATGAAATAGTAGTCAACAGTCAAAACCTAAAAAAGAACTATCAAATCCGCATAATATATTTACGGTATAACCAAAATGCAATTGATGCTTTTCTATTTCTCTCTCTCTGCTTGTCTGCTTCCCTAAAATGTTATGTTGTGTGGTGCTAGTAGTTTTTCAGTTCAGTTGAAAGGGTTTTGTTTGTAACCGAAGAGAAGAGGAAATTTAACACTTGATTCATACACGAAAAGTATGCCGTACGTACATTAATACTACTCTGTGGAGTGGAGTGAAACAACAAGGAAAGGTTTGTTGAATTGAAAAAGGGATGCTGTTGCTTGATGATGGGATCGGATGGATGGGAATGACCAGCTATATTCTAATGAAACATCTATCATCATCATCATCGTCCTCTCCTCATTACTCTGCTTGAGCAAGTTAGATTAAAAAAGTCAAAAGTAGAATGAAAAATTAAAAAGAAGGATGTATGTTTAAATAGCATAAATACTAATTACACACCAGCTTTTTTAAATACTATTTCATGGCAAGTCTTGCTTAAGTTTTCGTTGTATGTACTCTTGTTCCATTTTGCAAAAAAAAGATGCACACGTTTGCACTATGTAATATGTAAAGTGGCTTTCATGAAAAGGATTTTTATGAAATTTGGTTTTATGAGCTAGTAATTGTAATTTGTAATTAAGCTTTAATTTTATTTTGCTTTGGCCTTTAGCCATTTTACATGTAAAAATAAATTGTGTCATTTTTTATAAGCGCAATATAAGATTTCCTTAAATTAATGTTTTTATGTTTATAACATAACTATACCCAATATCCACTGTGTCGCCTGTTGTTTGCATTACGTGGAAATATGAATATTTAATTTTATGACCAGTATTACAAATATTATGCAATTGACTAGCTTGACTATTTATATCTCAGCAATGTTTTGGAATTCATCTGAAATGTGCAATGAAGGAGACGTCACATTAAAGACAAATTCAAAGCATTTCAAATTCAAAACATATGAAAACTGCTTGAATTCATGTTCTTTTTCAATAGGTTAATCATCAAGGAATCTCAGAATTCTTTCGCACACAAATTGTTTGTCTACACAAATGAAAACTAGGGATGTCTCCAATCTAGAAGTTGGGAAGATATATCTTCCATCAATCTTTTTCTTTAAAAATTTTCAGCTAAACTTTATAATTGAATTAAAATTTGGATGTGAAATTTGTTTGGATTTGGAGAGATACGAAAGGCATGATTTGTATATCAATCGCAAACAGTTCGGTTGAAAAACAATGCAAAATGCAATCGCATGGCATACATAGCTGTGCTATTACACTTTTCCCGCATTGCCCCTGTGGCTGCCGGGATGGGATGCCAATACAAACCTTGTTTACAGACAGATTTTGTACCAACTTCACTACCAACACATGTACTACGGCTCTGGTGTCTGGAGAAAGATTCAAAAATTAAATGTCACGAACCAAATTAATTAGGAAGCGTTAATTAACGTTTTGTAAGAAAATTTTATCCAGAAATTCAGGGACACTTTTGTTCGGTGAAAATTTATTAGCGTTTTACTAGCTTTAACAACACAAAGTCAAAGTCTGTCGCCGGTGAATAGATGAAGTGGTATGGCCTTCTAAGGGACCTGATAAGCTCAAGTCTCGCTCAAGTGTGAAGCTTGCTTTTGAAGCAAGACTAGCGGGCATGAGATTAGATTAGGATTGTGCTTAATTTGTTTGGTTTTTGGAAGATGGCTGAAAAGGAAGTTCAAGGAGCCTGCGCTTCCGGTGGAGCTGCTCCTAATGGAAGCGGTGGTAGTGTGCCATGTTCGGCTACGTTGTATGTAGATTCAGTGAAGGCGATGGCGGAGTCGGTTGGGGTGTCCAATTTACAGGACGATGCAGCCAAGGACCTTGCGGAAGATGTGACGTATAGGCTTAAATGCATTATCCAGGATGCATTAAAGTTTATGGAGCTTGGACGCCGACAGAAGCTCAACACTCAAGACATTGATCACGCCTTAAAAGTCAGGAATGTGGAGGTAATGCGGATTATTTGGGATTGTACAATTTACAGTTCACTGATTTGGTTTGAACACTAAATTTAATTGGGATGTTGTTTTTAATTTACTCAGCCCGTTTATGGTTTGGGCGGACCGGAAGCGCTACCGTTCAGATTTGCCAGTGGAGGGGGCAGAGAGATACACTTTATTGAAGACAAAGAGGTGGAATTGTCGGAAATATTAAATGGTTCTATTCCCAAAGTGCCCCAGGAAGTTTGTCTAAGGTCTCATTGGCTTGCCATTGAAGGTATTCAGCCTTCAATACCAGAAAATCCTCCACCGCAATCAAAGGACCAACAACGAAACGATAGCACTGATCCCACGAACAAGTCAGGCAAGGGTGTGAAGGGTAAAGGTGCGGGTCCATTTACACCTACGGTTGGAAAGCCTCTTCGCTTCAAAACTAGTGAACAAGTTTTTGTTAAGCAACTTGCCACGCATGAGCTCTCTGTGGAACAACAGTTATATTACAAGGAAATCACGGAGGCTTGCGTTGGTTCAGATGAAACTCGGCGTACTGTAAGTAACAAGCTTTCACTTTGTATTATTTTGTATATTGGCATAAGACTGTTGATTTTGCGACAGTGACAATAATATTATGTTTTATATCATAACAGGAAGCTCTGCAAAGTTTGTCCAACGATCCTGGACTTTACGAAATGCTACCGAGACTTTGTACATTCATTGCCGAAGGTGTTCGCGTAAATGTTGTTCATTATAATTTGGCGTTGCTCATATATTTGATGAGGATGGTTAAAAGTTTATTGGATAACCAAACTTTATACTTGGAAAAATATGTAAGAAAATTCCTTTATTCTTTCAATTTTACCTGCTTAGATTGTGTGTGTTTAATTTTAAGGTTTCTAACAATTATCAAACTTTGTGTTATTGTATTTCAGCTGCACGAGATAATTCCGAGTATTGTAACTTGCATTGTAAGTAAACAACTGTGCCTTAGGCCTGAACAAGATAATCACTGGGCGCTTAGAGATTTTGCTTCAAGACTGATGGCGCAGGTGTGTAAGAATTATACTACTTCAACCAACAATATACAGACTCGAATGACAAAGTTGTTCAGCTCAGCTTTAAGTAATGATAAAACACCATTGGCATCTGTGTATGGCGCTATTGCTGGGTTAAGTGAATTAGGAAATGAAGTGATTAAAGCGTTCATCATTCCAAAACTTATGGACATCGGCACACGTGTGGAGTTTTGCTTGGAAGGAGTTGGTCACTCGCAAGCGGATAAAGCTTCTGCCCAAAAAATAAAGGGATTGATTGCGGTAAAGCATTAAATATTCATGATTTTATTTACTTTAAGTATATTACAATAAATGTATATGTAGTTTTGAGAGTTGAGTTTTAGCTAAACATTTAAACATTGGAATATTTATTTTTCAGAAACAAGTTTGTCCTGTTTTGAAAATCATTAGAAAGCCTCCAGATCTGGTGGATGAGTACAAAGCAGAGTATGGTTATTTTGCGTCAAGCTTACAAATGGGAGTAGTCACCCTTAGAAACCAGGATCAAAAAAGTGCGACTTCAAATGCAAGTGGAAAAGTTGTTGCGGTTCCTCAGCAGAGCCCTCAAGGGCAGATTAAAATTAATTAATTTTACAGGGGTTATCTTTAACGTTACAACTAAATCTACCATACTACTGTACTATTTAATTGTAATTTTGCATCTGTAATTGTACATTAGTTTGTAGCGTCTAATGAGTGATATACTTATATATACCAATCACAATCCAGCATTATGATCTTCATTTTTACATGCGCATACACGCATCTTAACAATAAAATACAGTTACAATACTTGGTTTAATTTTTTTGTGTTGATAATATTTAGTTTGAAGCAATATTTGATATTATTTACAGTGTATAGCAGTACATATATGTAAAGAGATTTAGATTAGAAAATTATGATAACTTTAAATTATTATCCTTCTGTTAATAAACTTTTGTCGTCTATACTTTTTGTAATGGAAAATTTTGTCAAAGAACAACCTGGCGCGTTTACTGAAACTCAAGTCAACCTTGTATTCGAACAACTTTTGGAAAATTGATCCGTTCTCACCTTTTTGCATATACCACCAATCTTCACATTCACAAATACAATTTCTATTTTGTAAAATAGTCAAATGTGGTCGCGCTCTTTGTACGGCAAATTTATCATGTCTGTTAATACAAAGATTCCCAACAAACTCAAGATGCTCCAAGTTGGGAAGAATGGATTTGTCTTCAAGGTCTATCCAGAAAAATAGATTTTCTGTCTGTATAAGGAAACGTACATTTTCATTAAACTACCCTGAATGTATTAATTAAAATCTACATCTATGCATTTAAGTTTTTTCTTACCCATAAAAGCTTCAATACTCGAAGCTTGTCAAAATGAACCAAATGTCGTAACCAGTCATCGTGATATATTGCCCCTATTAACGCTGGTTGCTTCTTCCAAATGGCTGGCCAATCCTTTGTGCACAAGTCAAGAACTTCCAAAACTACGGTTATAAATTACATTGAGTAGAGGAAATAGTCTCGAATGGTGAACTCAGAAGAAATTTCACAATTAAATCTGAACATACCTCTGTACTGATTTGTTGATGGCCTGAATTTGAATTTGGGCTCCTCCGGACATTTACTTTCACCTGTATAGCAATGGTAACTAGCAATTTTAATTGTTTTGAAAGAGAATTCAAAATTCCCGATAAACTTTCCCAAGCCATACTTTATTTCAGCACAAATGGGAACGTTGTCAAAGGTGAAATTGCATAAGGAAGGAAATTTGTAGTGCAGAATTCCCAAAAAGTGCTGAAAACCTTCCAATTTTGCAAAAGAATATGTTATGTCTTCCCAATTGGGAAATCGAATGTATATATCAGTTAGCCGAGTGTGGGGAGCTTTTCTTTCCCAGTAAACTTGGAATTTTTGGTCGGGTATATTTTTTCGATTGTACATCCAATCCCAGTATGTGGTCCGAAGTTCCTTTAGTATTGGAAATTTGTCAGTTACTATTTGAGGTAGGATTACGTGGGAGCGCCCTGTGTCCAAAGTCTTCAAGTTTGGCATGACAGGAAATTCCGTCAATGACAAAGGTATGTCACTCTCCCCAAAAAATTCTAGAACTTCCAATTTGGCCGCAACTTTGTTCAGTATTATGACAATGATGCCAGAATATGCATCTTGGAACGGCATACAAAGACGCTTTAGCGCCAATGGAAATCTCCTTCGAATCAACTGAGTGTGCATACCCAAAATTGCAGATCTTCCCTCACTCAGGTAGCATAGGTCGGTCACTTTCCCAAAACCGGCTTCTTTACTCATGTCGTTCCAGAAATCATGACATGAAAAGTATCGTAAATCAATGGATACCAGTTTTGGAGCATTTCTAAAAATTGATATCCATAGACCCTTCAGTTCCGAAAGCTCATCGTGATGTTTGGATATAATGGTCAGTTTTTTTAGCTCATTAAAATCTATAGTAGTCACAGACTCAGCTTTCGGAAGTTTCCAGTTTGTTTTATAATCCACGTATATCGTAAGATCATGAATGATGTTGGCGTGTGACAACAAATTTGCATAGAAATGCGTATAACGTGAAAGATTGCCATAGTAACCTCTGTCGTCTTTCAATACCAGGTCAATACCAGTGTGAATACTAACTGGAGGAGTTGCAGCAAAATATCCAACGAGTGCGTTGTCCAACCTGTGTGCCTTAAATGAAAACTTATCAAATTTGTTGGCATAGTCCGATTTGAGAAAAACTTTCTGCTTTAGCTCCAAAGCGATGTTGACCTTGCTGCAATCCCGCAAGAAAGGAAATCCCTCGGACGCCCAAACCCTACAAACTTGGCGACAATTCTTTAGAGTATCAAAATCAGTTTGGACAAGTAGGGCTTTCGCAAGCTGAAATGAAAAACGACACGTTTTGTATGCAAATGAAACTAAAAAACCTTAGCAATTCAACATTTTTTCATCTTAGAATGTTTTATTGTTTAACCTTGGGTGCTTGCCAGGGTTGTGGATCAGGTTCTGGTAGCCTTGGTGCGCGTCGTGCAGGTCCTGCTGGTTCAGGTTCTTCATGTCCGGGTAATGCTGCTGGTTCAGGTTCTTCATGTCCGGGTAATGCTGCTGGTGGAGGATCCTCAGGCTCAGGTAATGCTGCCACTTCAGGCAATGCTGCTATAGGTTCAACGGCAGGTGGAAGTGGTTGATTTTCTAAATCCATTTTTCGTTGCCTCTGAACTGAAGCTACATACGAGGGTGTAACAAAGAAGCTGTTTGCTGGCTTACGTATGAATTAAGCCTACCGATAGACGCTTACAATTTATGAAACAATTTTCACGCTCTTTGAAAATTGGCAGTTGACACTTAATTGAGTTTTTAATACAGTTGTCACATTAGCAGGATGTTATAATTTGGGATGTAATAATTTATTACTGAACTTATGGAGAAGTACAGAAGCTGCAACTACGCAGTATAAATCTTGTACCAGGATAGGTGCAACTGGTTCTTGTGCTCACTTTCTCTTGTCGAGAAGTGAAAGGGACAAGAAATGGAAAGGTACTTCACTTTCTTCTTCTTGTCGCTTTCCCTGACTGAGCATGAGCAGGTATTATTATTCGCCATTCGAATCTACCAGCCGGAAACGTATACCTGAAAACATATAATCTTAAACATCCTCGACGAAAAACATCTTTTGCTTAATAATAACATATAACTAGAAACGTGTGCAATCGTACTGGAATTTGAATTTTAAAAGAAAAATGGTGTGCAAGCACCGTAAGTAATTTTAGCTGAATGTTTCATTAACGTTTCCATACAGGTTACTGAAAACTTTAAAGAATATGTAATGCACTTAGCTAATCACAGTATCAGTTAGACCATGTTCAGCATCGATTTTCTCTGTTCGATCATGGTTACCGTTACATCTTAAGAAACACAAAAGCTAGCAAGACATTTTAACAAAACGAATATTTTCAGGTATAAAACCTTTCATCTTCGTATTTGGCATTTCATATAAAAAAGGCGTAATAGAACGGCTAACGTAAACCATGGGTCATGGTATAAGAAGCTTCATGAAACTATTTACTATTATGTAGATTTAAACTATGAACAGTTTTCAGATAGACAAGATCGAATCAAATGGATAACATGGTTTGTGTATAGTAATACAGAAAAATAACATAAAAATATTGTTTAAATATTCACGGTATTTGTTTCAAAAACTCACCTATATATTCCTAAATCGATTACACGTTGTTTGAAGTATATATGTATATCAATTGTAATAAATTTATCAAAGCCGAAAAACAAAAATGTATTCCATGTATTTATGACCTTATATGTTATCAAAGCAAAGATTGTTTCTCGTCTGGGATGTTTGAGATTATATGTTTTTAGGATATAGATTTCTGGCTTATAGATTGGCAGGCCTAACCGATATTATATACGTATTACATATTGCTGTACTACTACACTTTTCATTTTCACTTTGTGTCTTTATCTCCGTTTTATCTTTCCAAGTTCGCTCATGCTCTTCCAAAGCTTTCCAACCTGTTTCTTCTTCTCACTCAAAAAGCCATCAAACCTGCTTGTGTACCTTTCTTCTTATCCTGGATGGAACAGATAGTAGAATATGTGTAGGCGTAAAGAAGGACGGAAATTAAGCATGTATGATGTTCTTAGTTTGCATCAAATATGTACCCGGAAAACTGAACGGTTAAAGGACAACTTTCACAATTAGTTATACTAGTATCGTCGTATCCTCATGTGAAACGAAATATTTAAAGAGAAGCAGCACTCATGGTCATTGCATTGTGGAATAAAATGTGAAGTAAACTAATATCAAATATTTGCTTTGTACCAGCAGGTATATAAGGAGAAAGACACGAAGAGAAAGTTCTAGCAAACAAGACGCCATGTCATTCGTTCTTTTATTGCAATACCGTTGTTTACAACGTAGTTTTTTCTTGCAAAATTTGTATGTAAACCTATCTTTGTCAATCTTGTAACATACTAGGCTACATGTTCAACTTCCATTTCTGGAGAGCTCCTACTAGCCTGTGAATTCATAAAGCATCTCTCTAGATACAAGCTCGTCTCTTGTTGGATACGCACGGTGAAAGTCCCTGCATGGTTTTTTGGATACAGAATTCAGCTAGAAGCAATATTATAAATCTAGATGACTGAAAAATGATCCATGTTATTTAATTTTTACGAGCTCTGCCGAGATTATACCGGATGCTGATCGGATGGCATTGAATGCATGAGGACCATAGTTTGTTGTACGAAGGAAATTGCTTTCCATGGATTGTCCTACTTGTTTTTGTGTGGTATTTGTAATATTTAAAATCATGGTAGATCACTCTTAGACTAAACATATTAGACAACCTCCTTGAGGTCTATAAGTGTGATTTCAATGTAACGTATGACAATGACATGAAATAAATCTTGCAAGATATAGTGCGTTATATCATTTGATTGGCTTTTTTACAGTTTCTTGTATTTTATTCAACTTAAATAATCAAACAAAGCTTGGCAACATGAATAGTAATGTTTACATTTTTCACATTATAAATAACGAATCATAACCACGCAGAGATGTATGATTGCACGCAAGCATTTTTAGGAATAATAATATGGGTCTGGGTAATCGTTATTCATCAAAAATTACACGTTAGATTATGAAAGTAGTAACAGGTTTCATGTTATTTATAGAGACAAAGTGCAGCAAATATTCATAGCAGTGATCCGCTTCATTACTTGGACAGGAAAATTGAAAGGGATAGAAACGAATACTATAAACCATCGACGATAATATAATAACCATTTCTGGAAAGCAACAACTTTCATTTTACTTTTAAAAATAAATCATGTTTATTTGAAAATTTTCTTTTCGTCATAGGGGAGTTAAAAAATCACTGAAAATTTGCGAATATCTTGTTTGTATTAATTTGCATATTATGACGATCATTAGATTCCGATTTACTATTGGCGTCCATTTAGTTTACTTTTACTCTAAATTCTTTTAAAATAATATATATGGCTTGAATAAATCCGAGAAGAAAGCACGGAATACACAGGTATTTAATTGTTATATTGTTTCGAGCCTATTCTCTTTTGTAGACAATTGTTCTTAGTTCTGATGTGATATATCATATTATAACGTTGTACAGGCAAAATGGTGAAACCAAAAACTGCTACAAACAACTAATTGAAGGGACGCGCATAATAGGGATAAATATTAATTATGATAGCAATAAGTTACTACACATTTGTCTACTCATTACCACCATGTAAAATTACAGTAATAGCATAAACCAGCAAGAACTTTTGCAAACATACAAAGTAGAATTCTTTTAGGTTTAATTGATATGAATAGTTATTTGGAGGTCCATGCGGTACAAAACTGGTACTAAAGTACAACGTACAACACCCATTCAAAAGCTTTTTTGGCCTATTTCACATTAACTTTACTCAAGCATTACTTTATTGAAAATATATTATGAGTTTTCATTTTCCTTTTAGTTCCTGTATTTCTTTCGTATTACATATCAACATCACTGCTAACGTTCCACAGGCCAAAACTGAAAGTGCCAATTAAAATTTGTGTAACGTAAATAGGCGGAAGAAAATCCATTGTAATGAATGGTACAATAATGATTTTTACATGATGGCAACACGTTTCGTAAACAACATTAATATTACAAATTTACAAAATTAGCATGTATCAACTTTAAAAAATATTATATATCATTCCACCTCACATGCAGTATCAGAATTGACTCTGATATTATTTTGAATTCAAAAAATTCTTTTGATTCCTGCATACAACTACAATTTATTCCTTTACTAAAGTACGGCGCGTGTTCAGATATACAACACTTCACTTCAGATTTCAGATATCAAACCTTCATTTACAATAATTCATACCCCATCATAAGTCTTGTATGGTCAGTAATTAATAGAAATGTTCACATTGACACACACCATTCATAAACGTACGATTTAATACCTGTCGTCGTAAGTATTTCTTTTATCAACAATCAGTGAAAAGTTTGTGAATTGGCGTTTTAACCGAAATAAATGCTCAAAAAGAGTAAATGCTAAAACAATTACATAACAAGTATAATATTTTGCCATTTAATTTTCAAATTTTTACGTCATATGAATATAGAATATATTTATTTCTTAATTATTGTTCTTATAGCCTATACGATATATAAAAATGATATAATATGCATCATGTATGTAAGAGTAAATTTTCAATCTGTATATTTATATAAATTATCTATTTTCTTAACCGTTGTACACACTACTTTGAAAATTGTAATTTTAGATAATTCCCTTTTATTGTTTCAACCGCAATGTTCCGAGGTTCTTCAGTTTTAGATATTTTTATAACAAAGAATCGGTATTGCAAAGTAATAACAGTTTACATTACGAATCGTATTGTATAGTAGTCTCGGTCTCTACGTTGCTGTTGTCGCCAGTTTTTGTTCTCTTACTTCAAAAAACTAAGCTTAGTTTATAGTATTACATATAGTTGGATTTGGAGGAGAAGGATGAGGTTGGTGTAGTAAGGAGATACGACCTCCTCGTCAAAGTATGCAACAAGACGAAGAACAATTACAACAATACGACTGTTTACTTTTCGTTGGCCGGCAATTCATTTCACGTACTATTTCTGCAAATACGTCGTTTACGTTTGTTCGATTTTTTGCGGAAGTTTCAATGAACGAGCAACCCCAAAGTTGAGCTAGTGCGGCGCCTTCGTGTTTCGACACTTCTCTTTGATGCTCCAGGTCAACCTAGGAGAGAAAGGAAAGTAAGATTAGACACATCTTTTTTTAAATGTACACACTAAACAGGAGAATCGTATTATATGCTTTTATTTCTTAATATGTAATTTCATAGCTAAACACAAGTTGCATTTATGTTTCAAAAATAGCAGATTCATGGAAATAAAATGTTAGTAAAAAATAGTCAACCAAGCTGCTTGAGCAGGATGCAAGTAGCATTTTTATGGATTTCTATCCCATCTCGCATTGCGCTTCTGTACGGTAACTTTGGTTCCCGAAGCGAGCTCATTACAAATTCATAACGTTAGAGTTCTCTAGCGCCCTTATTTCTGTAAGCTTTCATGTCTGCATTTTGCATATATTTCGGTCACTTAACCGCAAATATGAAATGTTGGTTGCTGCATTAGCGCTATTTTACTATTGCCACATAAATTGTATAAAGAACGGCGTAACACTTTTGTGTGCTACTGTGAATGTGTGGACACAAAAAAAGATAGTTGAAAAAGATTGTTCAATTCAGCACTGCATTTATTATGCATTTTTACGCTTACATATTACACCTACCACAACACCAAAGCCACAGATTCAGGATTGCGCTGTTGTGTGCAACGGTATGGTTTTTTTTCTTATAGTGCCTTGCCATCATGAGGTGTACATCGTTCTTGCAGCAGAAAAACTTGGGATGATAATGATTTTAAATTTGAAAGTTCTAGAAGAGTAAGCCTAGGCTGCTACCTTCTTCCTCATTGCCTCTTGCTAAGGTACACCCCATTACATTATTTGCTTTTATGACAAGTTTTCATCATCTCAGACACAGTTAGCACTGAAGCAATATAATGCCTTAAAAACTCAAATTTAATTCCCTGGTTTTGCACGAAATTGCTGCTAGGTCAAAAGGATTTACTTTGTTTCATACTTGCGAATATTTGTGTGAAATAAACTGAGCGGTCTACATACTTTTATTTTTATTAACGCAATTTAATTTCAAGAATTCACGCCTCCAGTCATTAAATTTTCTAAAAACCACAAATTTCATCACTCACTCAAAATGTTCAGTGAGAATTGCATTGTTTCAAGATGCAAAGATAAAAAATGAATATTTAATAGCTTTCGACTTAGTGTTAAATTTATGAAATTGATATTTTAAACGGCAGGCCCAGAATTTAAATATTTGTATTGAAAACTACGATAGATTTTATTTAAAAAGGTTAAAAGTACTAAATGGGGCATAATATGATGCACGTGACAGTACCACATTTTTAAAAGTTTCTTTCATATTATAAATACTAGTCCATTAGATTATATTCTATTATGTAAATCACAAATAAAATAAGGGATTTCTGGAGTTTAATCAAAACTGAAGTGAAAATGCTATCTTAAAATATCAAAGAAATTATATCAAGTTATAGTTTGGACATACGCAAAATAATGTTTGAAAAAGGAGATTGCAGACATGAAAGGAAATTTTAAAAATCATAAGTGATTGCAAATATCCTAATAAAATGCTGAAATGACACGAATTTGTAGCTTTGGAGCAAATTCAGGTAATATTTGCAAAATTTTAAAAGCAACTTCCCGCAGCCAGGCATATCGGTCTGTATTCGGTATACGAAAACCCAGGTTGCGATAATTATGTAGCACAAAGCAACCAAAAAGTAAAAGTTAAATAGAAAAGCTATCACGTTCCTTGTGTTAGTATGTGTGTTTCCACATTTGTGGAACAAATGCTTCTAAACCAAATCCATGTACGTGCCAATCTTCCCGTCAATTGAATGAAAATTACATCGACTGAATTCTGAGACCCAAAGAGAAAGTAAAATTGGCGAAGCAAAAATGAGTAAGCACGAGGGATATACCGACAGCCGAAAAAAATCTGGCTCTGACGTATATATCGTAACGAAAAAAGCATAAAACGTGAAGCTGTGAAAATTGTAATCATCGGGGACTACAAACTACAGAAACCACTTCAGGAAACAATTCTCTTGACAAATGACGATAATAATTGAACCTTCCAGGAAGAGTCATTAGGTACAAATGTGAGCTATATCTGCACACCTGTACTATTTCCAAACTTTTTGTATGAACTTTTTTTCAAGCATTCCAAGTAAAAACAATACAGGATTTGCTCTGTAATCATTACTTCTCCCAAAGTAATTTCTTTGAAAGCAAATTTTTATTTAATGGCAGCTGGAAGGCAATAGCTATCACCGCAAACGACATGTATTTTTGTATAAGACACTATAACACTAGTATCTAGCTTTATACAATATAAGAAGGGTATATCTAAAGAGTAAATGACAGTATGGCAATTTGGAAATCCTACAATGTAACAATATATGGTATGTTTTCATTCTATACAAAATTTCTAAAGTGTGTAATAATATGCTAGTGAAAGCAGTTTTTAGTTTCCGTTGTGCAATATGATTCATATTCCTATAAAAACACACTCAAGGTGAAAATATAGAAAGAGTCAATACTTCAAAGAAAGCAAATCTCTAAGCTTCTACACACTAAATACGTAAAAACAGTTGCTTAAACACGTCAAGAATCATTCTATTCTGGAGTTGTAACACACATAAGCTGAAAAGAAGAAAAAGTACTGATGTCTCTGTTCAAGCTTTTCTCATTAATAATGAGGATAAGACTAGTAAAGCCAAAGTTTATATCATGTAACTCGTCCTTTAGAATTTACCACCAAAAATGCAGAGAAAGCATTATGTAGACTGATGAGACAATCATTGAGACTGATGCTACGTCCACTATTTAAGCTTAAATTTTCGTTATACACTCAAGGTTCATACTTTTGCTTAAAAACATTACAGGGGAAACTACCTGGACAGGCCATTTACCAATAATAATGATGAGAAGCGTTAACTATTAAAAAAAATACTGCGATAATTATCCGGTAATCCTACAAATCAATTATTGAGAATGCAACTTAGTATTGTTATGTATCGTCTCTAAAGTTTTATATTTTAAAAAATATTTAGACAGTGTGCTGCTGTGAGTAAAACTCGTTCTACTGACGTAAACTATTGTGCTTTCTTAATGGTCAGTGTTGAATGTTGAAGATGTCTGCTTTCTGCAATATTTGATCAGTTATAAATTTGTTATTTTATAGTTATATAATATATTTATTATGTTGCTATTTGGTTTGCTTGATTAATATTAACAAATAAAACTAGTCTAATGTAGCTCATATAAAAGGTTGAATGCATGTATGACTTGTCTGGACGTAGTAGGGTTTTGACCCAGGAAATAGTGGGTAACCCACAAGACGACATGACCTTAAAATAATGTTTTACAAGGAAAAACAAGCAATAAACTGTTCAAACAACTACATTAGTAATATCGCCACAACCATACTAGTAACAAACCAGAGAACAGTAGTAGGTAACAGTTTTATATCAAGTTTATTTAAATTCTTACAACCTAGTCAAGCACAACCTAAAATGCAATAAAAATAGAAAATTGCGCAGAGGGGAAGTCCTATCAAATTTCGCATAAGGATTGTCATTGAACAAAACGAATGAAATATGATAAATACATTAATCAACTTTTCTAACTAGTGCCAAATCCGAAATAATAAGAAGCTACAAAAATTTCAGTAGACGACAGTTGATAGTAACTTAGATATACACTGAATGTGAATAAGACTTATCCAAGTCGTGAATCATGGGACCGATGTATTGTGTTATGCTTCTGCTATTATTATTATCATCAATGTTTTGCGTATGGTAAAATTAGGAATAGAGAAGGAGGCACGAGTGAAATGATAATATCACATTATCATTTTATTGGGGATGAGGCAGAGAAAAAGGAAATGCCGTATGTATGTCCCGATATGGTTGGCCACGACGTTGATAGAGCACCATGGCATTAGTGAGTTCATAGAAGAAAGACTTATGGCAGATAATACATTATTATGGTCATACATTTCCCACAAGCTGCTTCTGCTTTGTCTCAGTCATCACAACTTCGACCGTGTTTGTCATACTACTACTATCATGTTACACTTCAAAACAATCTTGAGACAGTGCGAAAGAATTTTTCTCGCGTTGGTCATGCATATCATGTTCCCCAGTGAAAAAGAGTGATACTGACATGTACAATGTTAATGTGTTTATGGTCTTCCATGAAAGGCAATAAGACATAACTAACTAAACATTATCAAGTTTCCTACAAAAGCACACCAAGGTTGCAGCATCAACAACCGACGCATCATCATCATCGTTTTCAATAATTATTATGAGCATGAAGCCTGTAATATAACCTTGTTTTTGATCATCACTTCGTAGTTCGTAATCAAAAATATATTGGCACAAATCTAATGATGAAAACGGTACCGTACGATTAGTAGTACTGGTTCAGTACCTACATACAATGTATGGAGTCTAGACCTCCCCTCCTACTCCTCCAAGCCATAGAAAGTTCAAGATTGCACAACTAAACGAACTAAATTATATTTAACTTCATAAAGCAATTGCATTGACATTCATTTCATTTTCTTTGCAGCATTGTTTGGTTCTCTTCAGATAGATGCTGTCATTGCCGTTTTTAGCAGTTGGTTTGTAGCATGTCATTAACTTTATTTTATTGACGAGGACATGGACAAAGATAAAATTGTAGCATGTTCACTCGCATAATATTAGTACATATAAGTTATATGATATAACAAGCCAGTGCAGTATATAATGTTGAAATGACCGATAATAACAAGAGTATGTTAGTGTAGACTGTAGAATTACTTTGATAATTTCAATTTTAGTAGAATTTTTAGCGCAAGAAATTAGAGGAACTACCAAGATAACGCATTTGCGTGGATTCGGTGTGCTCAATAGACTAAAGAGAAAATAATAGAAACTATAATATACAGTATAGAAGCAAACATACCAAGCTACCTCAACTTGTACGTAGTATTAATATTTCGGGTGATGACTTTTTCAAACGATTCTCTATTTATTATTTCTTTTACTAATTAAAGATCAAAGACATCAAAAATACAAAGGTAAGCAGCTCTTTGTCTCACACAAGCTATTTGTTTTAAAGCTACATAGTTATAGGTCATAGGTAGAAAGATTTATATAACAAACAAATAACGCAAATGAAAATACTCTGTGGTACTGCAAAATGTAGCAAAGTTTTGTTTTCACAATGTTACCAAATAAAACTTTGGGGATTAATGAAACGTGACAGACTGATTAATATATGATGCGATGCTCCTGTTATCCTGGTTATTATTATTTTGGAAGTAACTGCTGGTTTGTCAGTTTCCTTATTTTTTACCCATAACAAACATTGAACAAGTATGGATATCGAATTCACTTAGGAAAAGAACGGTCTTTTGATATTGTGTGGTATTTTTTGTATATATAGCATGGTAATGATTTCGTTACTCAATGCCGAATCGCTTGGACAAAAAAATGTGATTCATACAGTAGACATTGAGTAGGCGAGCTACAAGGAATGAAGACAAAAGCATATAAATTAGTATGGCTCAGATATTCATCATTCATACGCACTGCAAGGGAATAATGACGACTTGTATACATAATATTTTACCTACTACAGTATTTTGAAGTTTGAACCTGTGAGATTTAAAAACAAATCATTCAACCGATAAGGTTATGTAGTAAAAATTGATTTATAATCACAGTTTATACAAATCTGTATTTTATATGTATTCTGTAGGTTTAGAGAAGACAAAATCATAAAAACTTACACTAGGAAATGAACAATATAGAGAACAATTTAAATACAACATAATTTTTATAAACGTATTAAGATCCTGAGTATTTTTCCAATTTTGAGTAATCTTTACTTCTTGTTTCCTAATTTACGCGTTTAGCAAGAATATGTAATCCTTTTCTGGTAGATGAGAACCTAGTTATTAGACTTGAAATAAAAGTTTAGGAATATTTCATCGAGTGTTTTTGATGAGAACATGTCCATAATGGTGGCGAATATGACTTTCCCGGGAGGAAATGACATTTTGTTATATAGCCCAGTAGTCTACCACTGTCTAACTTGTTGGTGCTCTTTCATCATAAACATAGACTTTTAGGCCAAGGCCGTTGTTCTATTATATCAGCTTGCCAAAACTAAGAGGCATTTAACGAGCCAATAAAGTTTTATATGATTAAGTACACGGAAGCTTATACTAGAATATAAATGCTAGCAGATTCTTCATTCACAAGAAAGCATAACAATAATATCATCTAGTCGTTTTCCCGTTCGTTAACTTAATATAAAGGGAAGTAGGTAGTCGTAAATTACATTCTGAAAGAGATCTAGAAAAATGTCAAGGTCTCCTTTGAAAAGAAATAGATCACAATTTGTGTTCATTACACTGACAACTGAGCTTGTTTTCTCTGTGCGCATAGAGTATGCTTGGCCAATAGGTTAATACGACAGAAAAACTGAAAAAAGGTTTACTGCATTTAAAAGTGGTGTGGTGTCATCCGTTATGAGTACCAGAAAGAATTAAAAAATGAAGGTGCTGTAAATGTATACTAGAATATTATTGTCGTTTTGAAAAGCAAGATTTAAAACACTGTGTAATACATTACTTTTCGCAAGCTTAGCAAATATATGTCAGTCAAAGTCAAAGTTGCTGCAAGGTTTTGTATTTTGATTATGAATCATGATAATCAGTTCCCAATTTATTCACTGGAGTACACTTACGGAAGTTAATACTCTGTATTTTGCCATTAAAAACAAAATGAGTCACCAAAATTCTCGGATTCTATTTATATTATGTACATTGGTTGGTACCATCTCAGAGATAAATTTTATGCCATCATGAATATTCTTTGCTTTCAATTCTGTATATGCCGATGATTACTATCGCGTTCAAGCACAATTAACAGTGTGTCATTTCAGAACATACAATATTCATCGTATGCATAATAATTAGTTTCTCAAAAGCGATATCAATAATACGTCTGAACTGTACCAATTGCCAATATTATATGGTTTTGCAATAACCTAAAAATAAAAGTATGCAAGTAAAGTGAGACTACGTGTCGATTGGTGGCAATATCGGTAGCAGTATTGAAAGTAATTCGTTTATTTTAAAATAAAATATGCACTTGTTTGGAAATGACATAATTCCACACAAAAAAGTGTCTTCTGTACAGTAATGTATGAGGATTCTATTTGGCATTGAAATAAAATTTACCAAACATAAGTAATATGAGCACCTTTCAGGTTTACCTGAGAAGCTGCAATGACAAAGAGGTAGTCGTGTCATATCTATTATTAACAACAAAATCAGTTTATGAAAATAAACAATTACGTTGAATATAATATGTCCTAATTGACGAACAAATCGACAGAGTATTACTCTTTTTTACTTAACCACGATACAAAATTATATGACATAATGCATCAAGATAAAAACATAGGGATTTATATCAAATGTATTCATATTAATATTGCTTCTTTATGAAGTTAAATGTGTCAGCTTTTGTAGAATCATTCCAAGTTTATAACTTGAACACATAGTTCCTGTTTGCAACATTTTAAAATCATAGTCTTTCTTTGCCCTTTTGCTTAAATTGAAAGAATATAAAACAACCTAGATTCAACATTTTCCATATATCTAACGACGACTTTTGTGGTTGTTGTGCAAAAGTAGACAAGGGCTGCTCAAATAAATTTACTATGCCGTAATGTAATTGTAATGGTTAAAACTTGATTTGTTTTTATTGTTATATTCTCTATGTGCGCATGTAAAATAATGACTCATCTTTGTACCAGATAATCTACAAGACATGTGGCTTCTTGCCTCGTCGAAGTAACTTCATATATCATAGATCTTTTAATACATTATCTTCGTGTTCTACACTATGAACTTTCTTTACTAATTGTAAGTTAATGTATTATCGTAGTGTTATGATTACGGAAACGTAAGAGAATGAAGCATAGTATGTATATTATACCGAAAATTAAATTAAAAGCTTTTATCATCCATTAAGATCTATTTTATAGGATCAACGCTCTCCAACAAATAAACCACAATTAATGTCGTATTGATTGGTTGACTAACAGCCCTACTATGATTTATATATTTCTTCCACGATTTTTGTTGACGTTGACGCAGTGAATTCATGTTTATGTTGCGGTCTCCAACAAGTAAAAGAACTTTCTTACATGCAGCGGACTTGGTCATATTAAGGTCGCAAAACTAATCTAAACTAGAAGAGCTTCCGCCATTTCTAACCATTCTAAATGAGTATATTGCACACATATGAAAGAATGACTGCATGTAATCTATAGTTAAATTACCAAACAACTTCTAGTCCAATCTTTTTCTGTCCAAGAGAGATTCCAATATTATCTGATACTATTGCATCAATATGAATCATAAAATTTCTGCTGGTAATAATCGACAGTAAACCTGACATGCTGAAAAAACTTGGAGGCAGCAGTTGTCAAAATTCAAATTAGTTAAGGTCCCTTATTTGTTTTAGTTATTTGTTGTATTATTACACATGCTGAAGCAATAATATAATGTACTACGATACCCACTATCACTGCAAAATGTATACAGGCACCAGTGCGATTGCTACGTTTTCGGATTATCTATAATCAATAAGCCAGTTTTCGCCAAATAAAATCATTCCTTTATGCTTTGATAGTGCAATTATGTATTAATCGATTTTGATTTTGATTTGGCTATCGTTGTCAGCTTTATGTACAATGCCTCAACATTATTCGTTTACATTCACATTTTAATTTATGTTCATTGCACATTGGTATTTTAGTATATTGTATAAACATAGCCACTTCAACACTTTTAGCGTGCAGTGCCAAACTAATCAACTGATTGAATTGAACAATGAAGGAAGGTGAAGCACAAAGCACAACAATAAATATGCAGATTTTCAACAAAAAATTGCTTTTACTTTCATTTCAATATCAGCAGTATTTTACCTCGTCAAGTCATCAATGAATTGCAAATCAATGTGGATTTCGAAATTTACCTAGCCTAGCTGATCATTCAGAAATTGTTTTGTCAGACTGTACGCAATAAATAATAACTGTAATGGAACATTTCGTTATTGGTTGTACCTTAGAGAAGTGTCGCGTCAGTGAAGTGAATCTTCTTATTACCAAACCTGTTCCTACTAAAACATTAATCGTGTTTTGAAGGATTTCATTGTTAAAATGATTAAAAACGATAACAAACACTCATTAAATGCCAATAGTATATAATGGAGTGTGGTGATTAATTTGATTAAATGAAGCACAGTCACAACGTGACTGCGTCTGCAAAAATGAGCAAGGAGTCCCTGTAATTATTTTCATGAAAGTAAGTATGGTATCTAGGCTGATTATAATAACTATGTGTTCTTTTGTTCACATCATAAGTTCACAATTTCTGTCGGTCTCTTCTTGATTAGACTATATGCTAAATGTCATCGTCTGTTTCTATACAAAGACCTCCTGTACCGTAACCGTTCCCATAAAAAGCTGACAGAATGACGTTAGTTTTGACGATGAAAGGAAGATATTGCATGCTACTATAGCCTCATTCCCAATGCCGAATTCTTTGATTGATTGTTTCGAAATCTATCCAGATTCCTTAATTACAATCGAATAATATATAACATAGCCATTTTTATATAGGATTATCAATTATACCAAATACCTATATTAGGTACATATATTACATATTTTATATATTATATACCGACTACATATTATTATTATTATGGATTGAGCGTGCATTATTAGATTTTTCTAAATTACATGAGTTCAAGAAACATTGTTTATTATAAAGGTATTATTAATTGCAACGTAATTGCACTGTACAGCCTAATTGGTTTTCCGATTCTAGTAGAAGCAACGGTGTGCTAATAAGCTAAGTAATTTTAAAAACTAAACAATGAAATCATTAGATACATCGTTCAATGTTGGGCTGTTACGAAATGTTTAATAAATGATAAGATATCTAGAAGTTGAACATCTTGCTTGCTAATCCAAACCTATCTCATTCAAATAAACAAAATAAATAAATGTTGAATTGGACTGCACAAATATTGGCATCCAATATTTTATAGTTGTTTCAGTCTCATGACAAAAATGATTAATTCTCCCACTCCAAGCAAAGCAAATTGACAACCATTTCTCAACCAAAATGTAGACGAGATAAGTCGCGATGTAAGTAGTACATACTTATAAGCTTTTACAGAATGCTTCCAACACTGGAGTGGAGGGCATCGACCGAAGACGCGTGGGTTCGAGCTCGAGATGTGGTAGGTATCGTGTAGTAGCTATCACACGCTCGATTTGACAGCAGAATATGTGGCTTTTCGACCGGCTAATATACTGGGAAACCCTGTCTAGCACAAAATGATAAGGTGTTTCTAAGAGAACTCTATGCTTTAGTACTGTATTTGAAACTGGAGTGAAAGTTTATCTGCACATATTATGCTACAGTATCTGCTTTCATATTCTACGCTTTCCTCCAAACAAAGTCTTCACTATTTTCTGAAGTGTCGCTTTTCTATGCAATGCATTGTAGTATTAAATGGTAAAAACTGACAAAGTTATAAAGTATAACTTTCCTTGTTTATACCAACAGTCCTGCTTTCTTATATATTATGTAGTTTCTCTGTGTGGGTGAATATTCTATGCGTAACAGATAGAAAATGTATGTGCTGTTAAATAGAAAGCTACAATAACAACGTAATTTAAAAATATGATTGTCAGTGTTCATATATATACCAGTAAACAAGGAAAAAAGAAAGCATAAGACGGGATGTTCGAAATCAGGAGAATTTCAGAGAAAGTTTCCTCTTATGTTGGGCATCCTTTCTCAGAGAAAAGTCCAGCAGTGCAAAGGAGGGGTGCGAGATACGAATATCCTCAGGACACGAGTATATCATCATGCACCATATTTCAAGGATGTGCGTGTAGTGTACACACACAAAATCCAAGAACCTCCGTACCATTATCCACTATATGAGTAACAGGGAAATCCAATTTGCTTTTTATTTAATAATAAAGTTTACTGACTCGGCTAAGCGGTTAAATTCTCTGCTGCTTGGTTGCTTTGGCTTACAAGTAGAACTGCTGGGAAGGAGAAAATGGGATAATATGAAACTACGCTTGTGTAAAAGTATTCCTTTCCACTAGGATGCATAATAAAATGGCACAAATCGACGAGACCGGTACAGGCAGAGTTCGAATGCATCTTGACTGCTGCTTGCAGATTTCCTTCCATTTATTGCATGTATGGAGCATACCGTGAAATATCTACATCCTAGAGAAACAAGCTAGAACATGCCTGTATCAATCTAGCAAAACATCAGATACAAAGTACAAAATACAGTCAACCATAAAAAGATCATTCGTGGTATTTATTTTCACGCAATGCTTTTCACTTGTGAACACGTTAGAATATATTTGTACTTTTTAATATTTATTTCTCGAATGACTTGATTTAATAAAACTCATCAAAAAATCTCTTTCGTGTTTTACCTTACGTTTACGTATGTTATTGCTCTGCTTGAAAACTTCTCCGAAATTCATGCCTAAAACCATTTTATGCATTCACTTTTTAAATTAAACAAAACTAATGTGTGCTCATGTAGGTACATAATTTAACTGCGGATCCACACGAACAACACCATCATCGAAAGTGGTAAAGTTCATTTCACTTTTCACGCGAATTAGGTTTCTATCGCATTTCCTCTCTTGTCTCAGTATGATAACCATTATGATTCCTAGTATGAATAGCCAAACAAGGTGGAAAACGCTAAAGGAATAAATTAAGGGTGAGCAATAGAAAGGAAAGATGTACACAATTCATCGCATCGCCGGGTCTTCGTTCTTTCTTTCTGGAATTGTGTGCGCGATATGAATTATTTTGTAAAACTATGAACATGAAACATCTCCTGGTTCCCAAATAAATGTGGTTTTACTTTTAAGAACCGAGGAGCACTGTTGTGTTGTTCTCCAAAACATTTTAATTTATAACCGCGATCATATATTTATTGCTGTGTGATAGGAAAGGTAGCGTAGTAGAAGCGTCTCACAACCTGCATGCATACGCATGCATGGTTCCAACTTTATTCGCAAGAAGAATGCTTGGGCGAGAATTTCGTTGGCATTATTATTATTGCATGAGAACTCACTCTTAGAATTAAGTTTTTGAATGAATTCAACTTTTGAAATTGATATTGTGGCGGATTCAGCGAGAAGTGTGTTATACAATACAATCAGAAATTAAGCTACACGAGGAGGAAGAAGAAAATTATTGCTGCGCATTTCTGTCAAACAAACTACATGCATGTAGTAGTGAACTACAAATTATCTGGGATGCACCACGTACATTGTTTACATTCAATGTGTACACGTGTGCATGTTTCATGATGCGTGATAAGCGATCACTTCTTCCAAAACTAAGTGTATATACAATATCCTTATATTGTATGTGATATGTGACAACTAACCTGAGAAACAGTATCTAGGAATTAAGAATATAGCAAATTAGCGACATAGCGAGTTCTGATGTTATTAGCTTCGTAATCTAATGAACCCTTAGGCCAAAAGATCATCCAAGTCGGTTAGATAACGGAAAAAGGGAAACGAGTCGTAGGCAACTGTTAGAATTAACGTACGACATTTTTAATGAAACCAGACAGGCATGAGGTTGTTGTGTAAAGTGCAAAGTTATAGTGTCAAACATTATTAGAATGGAGAATAAAGCAATTACTACACGTCGTGTCTAATAGAATGTCTTTCCATTCTCTACATCTACATCTCAATGCAATGAAACGAATAAAGGCAGAGATGGCAGGTGGTCTTTCACGTAACACTTTCGTTCGCAACTTTTTAAATTTTTTCATCGATATTCGTTATTATTACGTCTGGATTTGTATAAGCTTCCAATAGATTCTGTATGACTTTGGGAAATTGTATAGTGAAGCGTATTTTTATTTTACAAAAAACATGATAGGAGGTAGGAGTGCTTCGCTGTGATTTTTTTCCAAGACATTGGAAGCATACACAATAATATAGGAAAATGCATAACTGGCGCGTAATTTTGTTCTGAAGAAATTAAGTAACAAAGAAACCGACCATTGCAAGTGTCCTGGAAAGTCGACAATCAACTACGTAATGCAAAAAACTCGTTTTCAGATTTTTATGAACTTTGAAGCTGCCACTACTACCAATGTGTTTCAATAAACTAGACACTACTTAATTTTAAGCAATAGTGTATCCCTCATATCAAAGATATTGTAAATGACGATATGTTTTCTCGGAAAAAATCGGAATAACACAATGCCCCATACAGAACTCTGACTCTTATCTACACATTTGATCATGTATTATTTGCTTAAAGTTCAAGCAATAACACTCCAAATATTATTTTACTAAAACTCAAATATTTAACGTATACTATGCATTTTTCCATAACTCAAACTTTGATTCGCACAAATCCATCGTCTAATTTAAAATGGTGCATTAATATTTTGCCTAGTATCGTATAGTATATAGCAATAAGAATGAGACTAACAAATTTACCAACTCATTATACCTTGCACTAACGATAACCGTTTTTTCTGTACCACTTCTTTCAATACCTCGAAATCTAAGAGATTTCGTGACTAACATTCTAACCAAATCATTGTTGAATGCATTGGTAACTCCCTTCTCTAACAATCAGTGCAATTCAAAATTTCAAAGCTTTTTATTATAGTTTTCAGCAGTCCTCTGATGGGTATATATGTATTCATGAAAATGCGGTTTGGTGGAAAATGAAATAAGAGTTTTAGAGTACTTTCTCATTTTTCTCAAGATGCAGTAGTTGCAAATGATCCAATGGATTCTTCTCTAAAGCATACAATGAAATGCCAGACGTTTGTTCAAGTCATAAGTATTACCAGAACCCGACACACTGTTCACGATGATGACGATGGAAGCTGCAGAAAATGAAGACACAGGGGTTCAAGGAAAAAGCTAGTTGTACGCCGTTGGTTCTGATGCCGCCTTATAGTACTATGAAATATATACCCCACTACGTGACTACATATACTTTGGACGCCAACATCTATTACTTGTAGTTACAGAATATATGAGGCCTGTCTCAATCACACCTATGAGATAGTAAAAAGAAGTAGCAAGTGAGTCAAAAAGCAAGCCCTTAGGGTCTTTGCAAAGGATTTTAAAAGGCTCTGGGCTTGAAACAATTTATTGAAGAAATTTCAGCTTATGCGTGAATCCTAAAGTAGTAGCAAGACATCGACAAACTTCATTTTGCTCTTTTTTTCTCCCTAAAGCTTGATTCTAAAACATGTAGCATTTATACCTATACACGCGTAAATCTTATACACACAAACTACCAATCTATTGAACGATCCCAGAATATTTCAGGCAAAAATATTTGAAATCGAGTAAAGAAATGAAACCCATATGATATCAGTGGGATTTCTTTTGAGAATTTCATGCTCTTTCATAAAAGAATGAAGAATGAGCGTCATTTACTACACATATACAGATAAACGGATTCGTTTGTTTATCTAACTTTTTGTGTATATTTAATCTTCGTTTTACAGGATTTCAAAAAAAGAAAAACAACGAAAGTCAGCCATCCTTCTTTTATTCCAATTATTATAATACTCTCATTTTTTCCAATGATATACACTGTTATTGAATAGGTAAGTCTGTTATTTTAACGTTTTACTGGTATCTGTTTAACTTTGTTGAAAACATTTTCCGAAACAGAAATAAACAATGTTTGACCAGAACTGTATGCAAATGATGCAAGATGAATCCTCACTGCGATATCTAATGAATCATCATAATACTTAAACGACTTTACACTATCTGGTAGCTGTCTCCATAATACTACTCAATGCATAATACTTCATCTTGCAAATCGCATCAAAGGGAAACATCATGGCATCAGTGTTCGCTGTATCCTTGAACCACCACATTGTACAGAAGAACGGTTTAAAACGGTAATCTGTCTACGCTTGAATAACTGAGTAAACAACTGTCTTTGTCAGTCGACAGGATATTGCGCCGCAGTTATACGACTGGTTTCTCCAATATCCCTTTGCTCAAATACAGCTTGACTTTATCTGAAATAGTGTCACCGTCAGTGTATACTCAACATACATATTATTCATCCTGTATGTTGTTTGCAGCAATCAAATATACTTTGTTCTCCTCTGTTTTTGGGAGAGCTTTTCTTTGTTAAATGTATTGAAACTAAATCGTGAGCTTCTTACTGCTTTTTTTCTTCCACAAACAATGAAGTCTTTTTCTCTTCCACATTGCCTGTACAGATTGGCAATGTCTTATTACGCTTGTCATGTCGTGACCATATACGGAGGCAGTTATAATGGGCATCCAACAATATAATAAAAATTATAATGCCTCATACCATGTGGATTATGGTAGTTTTGATATGATTAAGTGCAATAAAGCACATAAATTCAAAATAATTTAGGATTGGATTTTTGCTGAAAAAAGATATTCAGGTCGTTGTTAGGAATGTATCCAGCCATTAGTACTTATATTAACATACTTTTTAACAGTGATATGAGCAGGTTGGTTGACTACCATGCGAGATGACATTTACATATCACCGTCATGAACTAAAAACTTCCTCAAGTATTAGCAGTATAAATAAGCATAATGTGCACATATAGATATCATAGTTTGTAGTACTTACTTTATTTCCGACTAGTAATAAAGGCACTTTATCAGCTCCTTTAACCCGGCTGATTTGTTCCTTCATGGTTTTGATATCCTGAAAGGTCTGATGGTTAGTGATGGAATAGACGACCAGGAAACCCTGTCCGTTTTTTATGTACAAGTCCCTCATCGAGGCAAATTGTTCTGTCCCTGCCGTGTCCAAAATTTCCAGGACACAGGGTGATCCATCCACTTCAATTTCCTTTCTGTAAAAATCTTCTATGGTGGGGTCATATTTCTCCATGAAACATCCCGACACAAACTGTACTGTTAGTGCAGACTTGCCTACACCTCCAGAGCCCAACACGACAACTTTGAATTCACGCATTTTGGAAGAGAAAACTTTAAAATGTACCCGTGATGCTAACTGTGTGTTTCCCGTCAAATAAAAAACTGGAAACAATATTCAACTTCCAAATTGAATTGTTAACTAATTGTGTAGTTGTCACAAAGCTCAGCATACACATGCATAAATATACATACAAACGAGTTTTCTATTCCTACCAAATTTTTCTACTCGCTCCACAAAAGCAGTATCCGGTATAAAAAATATTATTTTATTACTGTTTGGTACTTATTTCTTTATGTACGACTGTGAGTGATGCGTGTGTGCACCACTTCCCTACAGCGCAGAGGAGCAGTATACAGAGATGCTGTAAAACACAATCTTATACAGACCAGCACTTCAGATCGTCTCTCTTCTACCACCACTCACACTCACTTTACTTCCTTCCTACACAACAAAACTGAAAAATGGCGTTTTTTTGCTTGTTATCGCGTAACACGGCGCAATTGTCGACAACTTGTTTGTACATAGATTTAAACAATGTCATGCAGCAGGTAAGCGATTTAAAATATCCTTCTTGGGAACAGAAGTAATGATTAGCTTCCTTCGATTTTGTTGTCTTCTCCAATGTTCCACTTAAAAAGTCACACTTTTATGACTGAGCAATTACTATACTGTCACTGAAACTTCCAACTTCCCGTACAAAAGTTATAAATGGCAACTGAAGAATCTTTCGTCACCATTGGCCTTAAGATTAAATTCCATCCAAATTTTCTCATAAAATATTATAAAACGAGATAAAATTTTAGTGTAAAATGTATGCACTGTGGCGTTGCATAAAGATTCGATTTTTGGCACATAGAATGGTGTCCGTTCATTTGGGAATCTGCAGATGAATGCAAACTCGGAAGTAGACACGCCACTTACCAGTAGCGTTATAAGCGCAGTATATTAGTGTTGCGTAAACGTTGGCAAATACGCAAGTTCACTTGAAATTTTCATTGGAATTGATGAATTCGCATTTATCATGAAGCAGGTATTATCTGCCTGCTTGTCTTGATGAGTAAGTGCTTTCAAATGCCGTACTATCATACTTTACACATACATACCAGATTCTCATTTCTCACTGACTCATTGGTTAATGATGGATAAAGTTATTTTCCTCTTTTTGGACGGAAGAAAATGTTCCAGTTGGCTACAGATGTACTGTTGTGTCTTTCCAACAATAACCGATAAGATATTAGATGAAGTATATATTGATGGTGTCAACGGGATAATGCTTTAATTAGTCTCTGGTACCACCATCACAAGCAACACTGCCAATGAAGATTCGTAACTCGACTCTGGACCAGTTTCGATAAATACGTTAACTAAACAGCATTTTCCTTCTTGATAAGGATATCCTCTCAGATCCAGATCTTGACATGTACTACAAGGCATGCAGTTAACTCCTGTTCATGGAGTAGTGATCATTGAAAAACTACAGCACAGCGATAGTGTTTGCATTGATTGGGGAGACTGCTACTACTGCTGTTGATAGAATGTATAGAGGAGTGGCAGCTTTGTATCGTGATATTCATGTCCTTGGTAAATGATGCAGTATTAATTTTAATAAGGCTTGCATCGACTGTTAAGCTGGATTTTTAAACCGCAGTTACTACTGTGCCGTATTTAACACAAACACATACACAAACACTTTTTAGTAGATATACCACCACTGGAGAAAAAGTTATATCAAGACTGCCTTTGCTTTTGGGTGATAAAAAATTATACTTTACACTATATATTATTGGTCCGACTGCTTATGAGAGTCTAGTCTGTCGTTGTCACTTTCTTTGGCAATGATGGGTGGTGTTGTTTTTGGTGTACGCTAGCGCTAACTCCTTTTAGTAGAATTGAATCAATACCGGTATTTGACATCTGGCCGGTCAAGAGGATTGTAAGGTCATCCAGAATCAGACTCGTGGTCGATGAATATTTCAAACTGGAAAAACAAAAAATCATTTATTGATCTACCATGAAACTTTGATAACCAACCTCAATTATTTCTACTATCAGGCAAGCATTTTTTGCTTTACTCATGCTGTGTGCAGCGTTGCATAAACTTGATCTGATTATTTTCACATGCGTATCCGTCCTTATATTAGTAAATGCAGCTATGCGAATAAGTAAACACTCATAATTATATGATATACGGTCAATACAAACTCTACAAGTATAATAATATGCATGTAAACCTGACAGAGGGTATGATGGAAACACTTTGCATTGTTATGTTGACATTGATTTCAAAATAAAAGTAAAGCCTCTGAAATGTCTGGCTGAAAGTTCAGTTAGTAAACCAGTTTCTTTTTCTTAGCTGCTTCTGTAGCTTTACTTCGTCCGAGTATGAAACTTAATTGACACTCTTGTATAAAACTGAAAATCCCTTTCGTCTTACAAATGCTCAACTTCTTGACGTACTATTGTTGTCGTTTATTGCGGAGGGTAGCAGTACTTGTGCTGAGAAAAATGCTATATTCTTATTTATTATGCGTGCTGGCTTGCATATAATCATAACCTGTGCTTTTAGCACTAATCCTATTGCCTTGTCACTTCGGTTGCATAACTTCCTTTAAACTTTTTTTCACTCCTGAACTTTTATTCACAGCCACGGGTTTAAAGAATGCACATTTTTCTCATGTTTTGAATGAATGACAAAATTACTGCAGTAATAATATGTCAGAGCACAGCAATTGTGATGCTGAAGAAGATGAATGGTGATGATGAAAGCCAAAACGCCAGCAGTACCACAAATGAGCAAAACTTTATTATGATAGCAGTACATGGATGCATTATTTATAATTATAAAAAGCAATCTGGTTGAAGTTCTGTGGAATTTGTATATTATTTTAGCTAGGATTCGGCGTAGATTAAATCACTGATGGATGAATTCAACATACACACACGGTGGTACTTCACATAATACTTTTCTCATCATGAAGATACGCAAAACCCTTTATATCATTGTGCTTTTTCAGATTCTATATTATGCTGCAGTGTTTATGTGAGTAAAAAATCATTTTGGTACTTTTAATGCTTATCTTCCATTTGCAAGCAAGCTTAAATTAATAATTTATAGCTACCAAATAGAGATGAGCGTACGCAATAGCTACTAGATTTTCACAGCTCACAAAATAGAATACAATTTTGCTTCTTAAACCGTATCACCTTTCATTGTCAGATTCACTAGAAAGTATTTTGCTTTAGCATTTAACACAGAAAAGGCAGTGTGATAGCACTAATTGATGTTTAATTTCATGATGATTTTATTTGAATTTTGTTCGTATTCCAGAAAATTAGTAGCTTTCATATCCATAATATATTTGCTTTTCACATGCACATACTAACACTGATGAGTTCAAATGATAAAAATACCATAATTATACGTAAGATATTTATATACCACAATTTTCTTTGCACAACGAAAAACGAAAACTGTCACGTCATACCTGAAAGCCTTTGTAGGTGAGTTTTTATTTTTTCAACAAGAAATACTGCAAAAAAATTTGATTTACTCTGTGCTATTATCTTTTTTACTTTATTCAAGATATGCACTTTCCCTAGTTTGTTAAAGAAAATTTGAACAGAAAACGAATACCTATTATAGCTTTATGAAAGCTTGTACAACATGAAGGGAGACAAAAGCAAATCAAAGGCATGGAGGTGTGATTGATGATTGCAATTTACTCAGAATTTTAGTATACAGTAAAATGTGCTTAATGTAATACTTACTTCACAGGTTTTATTTAGAACTAAACGGCAGTCTTCGTTTCCCTCCCCATCAAAAATAAACTGTAACTGTCAAGTCCGGTTAAACAATAAAAATAAAGCTTGAGTAACGAAAATAGTTTTAAAAAATAACTCAACAATGTCTAACATGGGTTAACGTGTAAAAAATATAGAAGCTCTGCCGAGTGCTGAGCAAGGAAGGATGATGATGACGGTATGAAGATGAACTTTTGTGTTTGTTGATGGTGTTTGCTTGTGAATGTGGATTTCTCTCCTATTGGACCTTTTCCGTGCTATTCCTTCCGACAACAAGCCGTATCAAAAGAACTAGTAACAACTGATACCGAGAGTATGTATTGAGTAGAATGTAGAATACACTACTTGGTGGTAATGATATTACTCTCTCACGCATAAACCCGTAATTTAAGTCACAAAAACCATCTAGAACGAATATAAAACTGTAATGTTCTTGATGACTGATGGTGACCGTCATCAAGAAGAGTCCTTTTTCTTTTAATGCAGTGGTCACTTGACAGTAGTAGGAAACATGTTAATACTACTATTCCTCCTCGGCCGATAAATTGATAATAATCACTTGAATAAATGCGAATCTCATGCGCATATTTGAAAAATTATATAGCAGAAAATTTCTTATATAGGGGATGAAGCCAAAGTTTTGTGAACGTTGGCTGCTCTGTCTTAAGCATCCCCGCAACCAAAAAATGTTGAAAATATGCATGTACTACAATTGCAACTACTCATTGCTCATCTTTACTATTTCTTTATCATCCCAACATGTCGTCACACCAGTGTTTAGTGTTATGCTCAGCAAAATGCTAGACCAGGGTATATACGGCTCTCTCTCTCTGGTTTTAGGACAGACATTGTGATTGTCGATGCAATAGCCAGCCAGAAAAAAATCACAGCAATGTGCATTGTCCGATGAAACATAAATGTATATGCACATACATCTGTAACATCTTCTTACAAACAAGAAGAATAACAATAGGAAAGATGCACAAGAAACTATAATGATTTCATGATTCTTTCCAAGCAAGCTTTTTTACTGCTGGCAGAGAAGCTCATGAAGTCAGCAATGATGCTACGTTATCTCAGCCAGGACATGAGTATTATGTTAATGTACAAAGGATGCTAAAAGCCTAACATAACTTAAAAACCCTCAAACAATCTTATTGTATGTACAGCGATATGAAGCAGATTCTGTCATCTATCTATTTTATGTATGCCTCATTCATGAATGAATGCAAAAAGAGCTAGTACAAAGCACGATGACTGTTCTATCTCAAATAATATTCCAATAAAATCCCCATCTCTTGGTTTGTACTATAAGAGTATTTACATGTGACGGCGATGATTTGTTTGATGAAAGTACTCAGCAGCCCCATGAATATTTGCACACATAGTAAGATTCAGTATATATGCGAATATCTACATGCTTATAATTGAAATTTTTTAATATCACGTAGTGTTGCAGATTGGCTTTGAATCGCCCTAAAGCCATGTTCAGTTACAACACAGCATTAGATGAACACTGACTAAAATGTAGGAAACATTTGCAAGGAAGTTATGTCCAATGCACAATGCTATGTGCTCTCTCAGCATGAACCATGAGCTGATCATCATCAGATTTTGATGTGTTGTTTCCATAAACCCATGTACCTCTCTCTAGGAATGTATGTACTGATAATGAACATATACTATGAATATATGCTTGAACCTGACTCAGCTACAGAAAAGGAGGGAGAATAGACTCTTGCAGTCTACACAACATTTACTATTTACCTTTATTTAGCAGATTATCAAATGCTGAAAGCAAGTACAACCACAGGAATAGAATATCATGCCACCATCGCTAGTTCTGTATACCGACGAGAGGACTGCTGTTTCTTTCAATCATATCTTGCTAGTTTGTAAACAAAAGTCATGCATTCTACCTAGGACAGATCTTATTAGAATTTTTACTTATAGTGTTCACAGTTCAGTTAAGAGAATATGTTACCTTTGCTTTGCTTAGTGCTCCTTCTGCTAAATGTATAATACCTATGCATGGCAATATATGAACGTTAGTTCCTCCTACTACGCGTATCTACAATAATAACATCAGGGCAGAATGTCGTTCCTCCCGTAAGAACGTAGTTATTATTCCCATTTCAACCCTTATTATGAGCTTGGATTGTGTGGTTGCCCCACATGAGAATGGCGTATAAAATACAAAGCCTTAACTAACTTAGCTCTGCTTCTGCCTTCGTCCCTGCTCTGCATACTCCCAGCTAGCAGTCGTTTAAATAGAACCCACAAGTTTCAAGTTACAGTTTGAAGAAAATATGATGCAAACATATAGGGAGGAATAAAGCAACAAAGCCCAAACACCAAGCACTCACCGAAGAGGAACTATTATTCCGTAGAGTTTCCTCTTTCCAATGAGCTGTATCGGGTGCAATCATAACATTATCAACTGTCCAAAAAATGATGGTTTACTAGCAGTGTGAATGCCTCATAATCACGGATTGTTTGTTAATTGCCTACACTCACTAGGAACGAGAATACTAACTTGAAATATTAGCACGATGCAAATGTATGCAATGATATCACGAACGTTCATTAGTAATGGTAAACTGACAACTGTCAATGTTGAAAAAGGGACGATTGTATTGCAATAAAATATTCTGCCTTTTTTATTATAAAGTCATGTTCCCACTTGCCGCAATGGTTTTGAGGTTTGTTCATTATTACTCATTGTCTGTTGTCCCAGTTTATATTGACTCTGCCCTGGGTGGATTGGCAGAAAAGTAGTAATTTTATTATGGCAATAGTAACAGGTATTGTTGGGTGCTTTGCAAAACGAATCTTCGGTCAGAAATAAATTGGTGATTTGTAATGCGACGAAAACATGGAACTTTTATAGAAACTAAACAAATATTCATCTAAACTACGTATTGAAAACAAAATGCTACTGCAATTGGATAAAATCAAACCGCAGCTTGACGTAGATTATTTGTATGCAAAAACAGAAAAATCTTTTGTAACTACAAGGTGCAAAAATTTCAAGCAAGCAAGCAGCTTTCCTATATTATATGACTGTGGTTGATGTAGTATGCGGCTTTAAATGATGAAACATACAGCACATTGTTGTACACAATAATGCACTCACGACATCAACGACAAAGGGTTCGATGAGCCGTACCGTGAGCATGGTATGCACAGCGAGCGAGAACGAAATGCATGCATGAAGTTTCAAGATGAAAATGAGAAATATGTCTACACATCTATAGAAGAAGATGAACGTAATAAATGTAAGCTTTTAAAGTTTAAAGTAAGATGTGTTTTACCTCATTATAGTATAATATAGAGTTGCGTAAACCTATGACGATGATTCTGATGAGTATTGGGGGCGACGGGAGAAGAGAGGGTTACTTTACTCTTCGATACCACACAACATTGATCATGCATCAAAAACCTTTTTATGCCTTGTTGATCATAAGTTTAGCAGAAAACTTTAGTAGCAATGTAAAGTACTAAAGAAGAGGCAAGAGGGAACTTGTGTAAAATAGTTTGAATGCTTTTCATGTCAAATCAGGAAAGCGGTGAAATACTCCAGTACACATACCTCTGCTGCAAACCCTGTATTGAGAAGGTCACAAACAAACCGGAATGCGACTTGTGACTTGGGGATGCACTATTTTACATATTCTTTCTCTTATATATGAATGTGGTAGAAATGTCTTTCTCCGGTTTTTATCCTTTTTTATTTCCTCCTCCTGCGGTTTCAAGTATTTGAATGAACATGGCTATTCCCTTCCTCTATTATGTTACCATATTATATGACTTATCTTATCTTCACATGTGTTGGTCATCGTTGATAGAATCTAAAATGAGCTGAAAAGTAGTGTGTAGCTACCAAGAAAGTTAGAGAAAACGACAAGATGAGTGGAAAGAACTGATCATGGTAATAATGATATTGGTGTGATGGGGAATTTAAACCACAAGCCGACCTAGCTGATGTGTGCTGTACCGTTCACAGAATGAACAAAAAATAATGTTGTGCATATGAAAACAAGGACAACAAGAGAATTGAAGTGGAATGGTGGGTAGAATAGGGAGAAGAGAAAAACACCGTAATAAATGCAAAGGACAATGCGTATGCAACGTAAGGAAGCAGTGAAGTAGAATGCAATTTGCTCTCTCGTCAAATCAAATCTCCTCAGCACCACACAGAAATGTACAGTTACTTATTTTCTTTTTGTTAGAATAAGCAAGGCAAAGCAGGAGGGAAGAATAAGAGTTACTTACACTCGCTCGAAGGCTGATGATTATGATGCACATTTTTAGAGGTAGACAAGAAGAACGAGAGGATCAAAAAGAAATGAGCTTTTAGCATTTTCTCTCCCCATGTATTTCGAAATGTTCCAACAACAAACAGAACGGCGACACGGTGAAAAAATATTATGCGTGGGAGAAAGTTGGGGTTTCTCTTGCCAGGCTGTTTGTTCCTCCAGACCTCGGGAACGAATGCAGAGTTGATGTTTCAGTTCAGAGGTATATGCCTTGAACTAGTGACAGAAGCGAGAAATAGATTTTCCGTCCTTTTCCCCCTCTCTTGTATTTTCCGGTATAATATGATGATAGTGGTGCGCAACTATGCTTTGCTGCCATCGAACTGAACTCTCACGTTCCATTCCTCTCAAATGGAAAATGCAATGTGGCTTTCCTTCGTATAATACAGCTTTTTATACCGATAGCAGGATCTTTGGTACTACCATCACCACCACCACCGTTACCACTACGCTTGGAAACGGTTAAAGCACAATTGCTCAGTCAGTGTGTTCCGTTCCAGCTGAAGAAAATAAAATGGTGAAAGGAAAAGAGTCTTTAGATTGTAAGTTCTACTACACACACGGTGTACAAGTAGAGGAGGAAGAAAGAAGGAAAAGCACCATTGCATGATGACGACGATGATGCAGTGGGAGATTAGTATTTTCCAACATTTCCGTTAAAACTTTTTTTCAGTGGTGGTGGAGAAGTGTATGGAGTAATTCCTAATGTCATAGACATAAGGACATGAATGGATAAAAATGCTATCAGGAAATTCGATTCCCCTCATGCTTGTATTGTTCATAGGGCTTTTCCCCTTTCACGTACCTCACGTTCTACATTACTAGCGCTTTTATTACATTGACGATGAGTACCACTACTACCACTTGTTATAGACGAAATTGAATCAGTACCATGTGTATCAAAAAGTACAAAATGTAATATAATTTCATACACAATACTCAATACGTAACCTATCCGTAAAGCACAAGATGAAATGTGCTTTTCGTTGTAATTCCCAGTTCCACTCTTTTAGTAGGTGACACAATGGAAAAGGGAAGGAAGAATAATATTATTTTGTAGGAGAGAGGTCCTACAAAACTTTTTACTGGCACAAGGAACATTTAAAAACTGTACTTCCTTTTCCTGTACAACGGCAGTCACAGTCACGGTATTACCATTGCCTTGCTGCCTTTGTAATGCACGCTAACCGTTTATTATGCTTCCTTCACAGTCCTTAGAATTCCCTTTACTGTAATATAGCCCATTTTCCACTTGAAAGTTTTTACCATTAACGAGAAATCAACGATAACAAAGATGTTTTAATATTACGTGCCAGTGTTTTCTTTTCTCTTTACTCGACCCAGCATTTTACACTTTCTTTGTACAACGACATGCAGTTTCTTTCTCCTCCGATGGCAAATAGTTTGTATGGTATGGTATTGTTATTTAGATTTTTTGTAACCCGACCAATTTCTTCTATCAAACTTTCCATTGTTCTCTTCGCTGCCTCTCAAGTTCTGCGAAGTATCAAAAAAAGTTTTAAAGTAACAGAAGAGGAGTTCCAGGAAATACTCGAACTTGAAGTAGTGGAGCTTGTTAAGCTGAATGCGACAACAACACAGCAGGTTGGTTATATAATATCCTACCTAACCCAATATCCTTTATCATCATCAATGAATGGAAATATATTGCATGCATGAACAATCTGTAGTCATCTTCCCTCCTCAGCACTTTCCTGTTCGAACAACTGCCTTTCTGATGATAACATATCCTAACTGCTTTTGAGCTAGGTACAAAAACAAAGGAACACATAAAATTATGTGATCCCATCGACTATATTTCCATTCATTTTTCTCACCAAAGAAAGGAGTATAAAGTTACAAGACTTCAAGCAACACAACAGCATTCTCGAATATCTTTTCGAAGAAAGAGAACGGAAGCTCATCTAAGACCACTTTGGTCTCTTGAGAACATGAGAAACCTGGTGTATGAAATGGAAGAAGGAGATACTCTCAGAAATGAGTATGTATGTTCCAATAAGCAACCGGTAAAAAGAGAGCTCGTGTGGAGCACAAGGTTTTCCAAGTATTCTTCCATGTGTACATGTATATGAAAGCCTGAACATGTGCAAACTGTGCCAATGACAGTCATAAATAGTCTTTTTATCCGAAATATGTGTGCATACCACCAAATATAAGGTTTTATCCCATATTGCACCGCTGCTCAGTTCTTCTACGGAATTTTTTACCAAGTTCCCCTTCCTGTTCTGGGAATGAAAGGTCCTTGGCCTGGTACTTAAGCAGAAGCGTAGATTATGGAATTTTGCTAACGAGTTATTCCAAAAAGCAAAGAAAAGGTAATGATAATTATATATATAAACACCCTCTTTTTGATTGTTGTGTGTGGCTGCTCCTGAAGGTAGACCTCGGACTCGAGGTAAAACGTCGCTTCAAGTCTCATTCCATTTTTCTCTTTCTAGAGGCAACTCAAATACCAAACTTGGTGGACTTGTCCTTCAGGAATTTGCTACATAAGTAATAATATTATTATACAACTCTCTTTTTTCATCACTTTGTCTAGAGTGTAGTCCCACCACTCTACTTGTCTCAAATCACTTGAGCAGGAACACGCACTGGTAAAAAATGCATGGATCCTTCAGTATTCTCTCATTTTCCCAAGGGGTGAAACGTGCAGACAGAGAAAGACAGAGAAAAGTAAAAATGTGCATGGATGACACTCCATTCTCTTCTCTTTCCTTTTCCCTACCAGTTGTAACATGCACTCTGATAGCCCCCATCAGAGTTTACTTGGACTGTCTCCTCTACAATTTTTTGAAGCTAGCTTTATCATCACGTATTATCATGATAAGTGTCACTTTACTGATGAGTCTGTATAATTTACAGCAGCAAATGTATAACGATATTTTTGGCTATGACGAAAGGAAACAATATGGTAATTAATTAAAAAGCCTTGATAGTAAATGTCACAACTGACGTTGCATGACGGGAAATGCGCGATGCGATAAATGTCCCAGCACCAGGAAACTTGAAACTTGCACTACTGCTCATTGTCAATTCAGTTCTTTTGCTTATTGCTGGCTTGCTTAATCGTTTTTGCTTTGCGTAGTTCAAAGAGAAAAACAGTCTTTCGACATTATTTCGTTGTCCATATTATAATTGCATAAGAATTGGGTGAAAGCATGGCGTAAAAAATACTGAGAAGGGAAGCAGTAAAGTGTGCACCGATTACTCGTTTCTCAAGAAGAGAACATTTCATAGGAAATGCAGCTGTTACATAGAAGGATTGTATTTATAATGCCAAATAAAAAATGCGTGGGCAAAGTAAAGAGAAAGTCTACAAACAATCTGCTACCCACTTTCTTCTGTCCATCTGCATCAAGTATTTGACCAAATCAAGAGAATTGAGACTTGCGGATTTCGCGGAAAACGTAAATAGTGCCCCGAACAGAACACTATTCATTACGTACTTTAGAATTCTGCGAAAAGCTTGATTATAAACATTTTGTGCTGCTGTTCAAGTAATCTCGAATTGCATGTAAATCCACAGGAACGAATCCAGGCCAAAAATTCATTTTATCAGGGATGATGCAATGATGCTGGTGTTTCTAGATATGGATCATAAATTCCAGGATGCTTAAAATTTATTACCATGTACGTACTTTACAGATTTCATTGTAAAACCAGGTAAAAGGATAAAAGTGCAACTTTTGTGAATTGTTGCATAATGCAGAGTCAGAGATAAAACGTATTTCCCTGCATAATCCGACCTCAATTAATGAAAACTGGGTAAAAGGTAAAAGCGAGGAATAGGTATGAGCTAGAGCTAAAGCCTCCGTCATCCGTATGCCTTTGGCTTTGTTGAAAATTCTCTGAAAAAGGGAGAGTTGCAAGCAGCGTCCACCAAGAGTATCGCAATCTACAAGCTGAGTTTGGATTGCAAGCGGCAAGTGTAATAACCTATCTGGGATCGATGTCTTCATCTGCGTGCATGCCTTCAGTGTGAAGATACAGCATTCTCAGTATGACGTGATTCTTGCATGTCAAAGTAGATCTACATAAACTTACATTTAGTTTGTAAACCAAAATCATCCATCATCATCATCAGTACAACACGTCATATAATTCCAGCTGTTACACTTGAAGAGACTCACCTTCTGGAGCAAGTATTCCGGATTTATTTCTGCACAGAAAGTGTTTACTTTAGACCGGAAGTGCAAAAGAAAATATTTGAAAGTTTGGTTATTAGAATAGAAAATGGAGAAGCAAGGACTAAAAGTGTACAACAGTTTCAGCCGGAATTTGGAGCCCTTTCAACCGGTGGATCCTAACGGGCGTCTGGTCAAGTGGTACAGCTGTGGACCAACTGTTTATGATGCGTCACACATGGGTCACGCCCGGTCCTACATTTCCTTTGACATTCTGAGGAGGGTACTGGGCAATTATTTCGGATATGATATCTTCTTTGTTATGAATATCACCGGTAATTTGTTCATGAAATATATCAAGTTTGCAACTTTTGGATAATAATATGATACTAATTGAAAGCTATTTGTTTGAGCAGATGTGGACGATAAGATCATCAAGAGAGGTAGGAATGAGCATTTGTTTGCTGTCTACTCGGAGGAAACCAAAGATATCAAGAAGATAACAGCGGATCTTGCGGTGGCTCTTGACGCTTATGTTCAGGAAACCTTGAAAACTACTGATCCAGACAAGAAAACAATGCGGGAAAAGGTCTTGACATCGGTGAAAGCGAACATGGAAGCCGTTGAAAAGGAGATACAGGCTAACGCAGGAAGTGAAGCAGTTGAGGAGCAGCGTCTGAAGCTTTTAAAGGGGAGCAAAGATGTGCTGTTCGAGTGGTTGGATGCCAATAGACCTCCAGATCAAGTTTTTGACAACGAGGTGTTTGCGAAATTTGCTAGAGGATGGGAGGACGAATTTTTCGTTGATATGAAAGACCTAAACGTACTTCCGCCTGACGTTCTAACAAGAGTTAGCGAATATGTGCCCGAAATTGTAGAGTACATTCAAAAAATTATCAGTAATGGATATGGATACGAAAGTAATGGCTCGGTGTATTTTGATGTGGTGACGTTTCGTGAAAGTCCGTCGCACCATTATGCAAAATTGGTTCCAGAAGCAGTCGGAGATCTAAAGGCTTTACAGGAAGGGGAAGGTAATTTTCATTTGCCAGTGTTGCAATATTAAAATGTCAAATTAAGTAACATTTCAAATTGTTTAAATTCTTTTCCAAATTACAGGAGAGTTGACACTAGATCGAGACACAGAGAAAAAGTCACCTGCCGATTTCGCCTTATGGAAAGCCTCAAAACCTGGTGAACCATCGTGGGATTCGCCTTGGGGAAAAGGGCGCCCTGGATGGCATATAGAATGTTCTGCAATGGCTAGTGCAATCACTGGCGATAGACTAGATATACATACAGGTATTATAGCAAAGTTCATTTAAAATATATTATTTTAAATAATTCAAAGATTTACTTATTCAATGCATTTTCTTGTTTACAGGTGGGGTTGATTTAAAGTTTCCACATCACGATAATGAAATTGCTCAAAGTGAAGCCTACTTTGATAGCGACAACTGGGTCAAATACTTTCTCCATTCTGGTCATCTAACAATTGCTGGATGCAAAATGTCAAAATCCTTAAAAAACTTTATTACCATAAAGGAAGCTTTGCAGCAGTACACAGCTAGTCAACTTCGTTTAACATTCTTGCTACACTCATGGAAAGATACTCTCGACTATAGTCCTTCTGGAATGCAGCAAGCTGTCCAAGTAGAACAAAAAATCCAAGAGTTTTTCTTAAACGTGAAGGATATCCTTAGGTCGGCTACTATTTATCCTAAATGGACAGAACAAGATCTTGCGTTCCAACAGAGTATTAATACGGCCAAGTTAGCAGTCCATGAAGCTCTTTGCGATAACATCAATACTAGAGAGGCAGTTTTTGCGTTGCGAGACTTGATTAGCGCTGCAAACGTGTATATTCAAAATGGCAAATCACAAAAGACGCAAATCAATGCCCCACTACTGAAGCAAGCAGCCGTGTATGTTTCCAGGATGCTACGTATATTTGGCGTTATTCAAAGTTATGATTTGGACAGTTTTGGAATGAGAAATGCTGATGCTTCCGAGGGAGAGCAGACAAATGTTGAAGACATTGTGCTTCCATTTATAGAAGTACTGTCCGAATTCAGGGAAAAGATTAGGAATAATGCCAAGGGAATCAGTGATGCTGGGATCAAGTCCGGTATTTTGAAGACATGCGATGAGATCCGTGATGCAAAGCTGCCCGAACTTGGTGTAAGATTAGAAGATCATGAAGGTATGACATATGTCACTATACATCATTAAAATTTGCCGGTAGCCTGTTATAACAATACCATTTAAATTACATGCATATTTTACTAGGTTGCCCAACAGTGGTCAAGTACGTAGGAAAGGAAGCAATGCGGAAAGAAAGGGAACTTAAGGAGCGCCTGGAAAAGGAAAAGGAGGCAGAGAAGCAGAGAAAAAAGTTGGAACAATTGAAACTTCAGCAGGAAAAGGAGGCTCAGAAAAAGATTCCCCACTTTGAAATGTTCCGACATGAAACTGATAAGTATTCGCAGTTCAATGAAGACGGCTTTCCCACTCACGACACTCAAGGAAACCCTTTGGCCAAGTCTCAAGTGAAAAAATTAGAAAAGCTCTATCAACAACAGAAAAAGAAATACGAAGAATACTTGAAAAGTGTCGGTAGCAGCGCAAATGGTGTATAATACCTAAAAAATAATCATTCTGCCTTGACTGATTTTTTTTACAATTACCACCTTTCTTTGCGTTCCTAAGATTTGCATTTTCTGTTGTCCATCATCACGCATAATATCTCTTGTACTAATTACATTTAAATTATATGTCTCACTTACACTTTACTCTCACCACTCTTGGTTAAGGTTCATTCAGGGTTATGGGTATTATTATTTCATGGTGCATAATACATTGTATTGAATATTGTTTTTTCAGAGATTATAATAACTTAAGATAAGACACTTTACATCCATTTTGAATGTATGATTGCCTTATAAAAAGACTAATAATATTGCCAGTTATTGTTAACTTTACCTTTTTGCTAAAATAAACTACATTATTCAAAATATATTATAGCATTCATAAGCTCATCTTCTGCAGAGTCCGTATCAACAACACGAGCATCTTCTGTGTGCTATGCCGTAGTTGCATGTTGCGTCTAAGCAGCAATAACAAACAAGCATCGAGGCAGATTTCTCAATGCAAACCTAAAAGCACCCAAAGCTTCGCATCAAACCCAAAAAAGCCCAATCAATCAGCAGCGAGATCTACAATACACAATAGAGCAAGCGACCAAGCATATTCTCTAAAAACTGAACTAACAGCCTAATGAACTCAAGTAAAATTTAAAGCGATCAATCTGCTAATCTCCAATCATTTAGTTGACAAAATTAAGGAAGACATCAGAGCATGTACAGAGCTGAAGTGAGCCACTTTCTCTGACTGGTCGTGACACAAGGAGCTGCCCGACAGACGCAAATAATATTTTCCTAGAGAGACTACAAGACAAGTGGAGGAATCAACAGCTGCTCAACAAATTTGTTATGTAAACTTTAGTGATTTCGTATCGTACAAAATTGTTAACACAAAAGATAAAGTATTTTCTTTACGGATAGACGACTAATTTGTAAATTTTATAAGCGTAAGTGTCAAATGGGTTACAATTTTATTACAAATAATGAGGTCAAAATAGTTAACATTATGTTTAAACTGAATTGGTTATTCTTACAGGAAGGAGGGTTGAATGTACTCAACTGCTGAAGGTGTCACTGGACGTGATTGACTGACTAGATTAAAGTAAGTGGTGATTAAGCGAAGGGATATATCAATCAAGATGCATATGCCTGACGATTGTTTTGGGTATTGTCCTAATTTTGTCTGTTTTGTGTTCACAGGAGCTCGGAAAGATTTCCGCAAGTGTTTGAAAGTGCCCTTTAAAATATAATAACTGTTTTAAACTTGTGATTCTCAAATTTCCTCCATCATACACGTTGACAGAATGTCCATGGTTGACGAGTAAGTAGCTAGAACTAAAATGGTAGATTCTTTAGTGTAATCTTTAGTTGTTTGTCAGCACATAATAGGTTTGACACGTCAATATAATTATCATTTATAAGCTGTGTCGTGGGAAGGAAGAAAAAATGCTTGTAAATACGTGGCGTTGGCCTTTTTATGCAAGCTAGTTGTACAGCAGCGGTATTTCCTTTTGGAAATTCCAACATTTCAAAGCATAAACGCTTGTAGATAAATGCATTAAATGCTTGTCGATGATATTGCATTTCAGTTATCTTGTGGCGATTATTGATTATGTTAATATGTAGTAGGTTCATTTAATTCATCCATTATTCTCTGAGTTTATCTTTTTATTTTGTAAAAACATTTATTTGTAAATTTTGTCATGCATTTGTATTTTTGTTTAAACATCATTTTGTTTCGTTTCTTTTTTTCTCGCTTTACCTGTTTGTGTTCTGATCTGGTCTCGCATTGTTTCCAATCCATCTCCGCGGCTGTATCACCCCTGAAACGAATCTAGTTGTTTTTTGAACCGTTTTAGCCTGCGTAAAGCTGGAGCAACGCCTGAAGATGACATAGATGAAGAGGAAGATTTGGTTAGACTTACAGGATTTTGTTTTGTGATTGTAGTTTGTTTTCAATGTTGAAAATATGGGTTAACATGTTTTTTTTTCAAAAATTATCTATAGCCACCTTTGGATGTTGGACCTACAGAGCACAGGCTACAATATACTTATGGTTTGTGGTATATTGGAAAAACAAATTACCAGCAGTATGATTTAACACTAAAGAAAATAGGACGTTTCGCTTCAGTGGAGCAGTTCTGGGCACTGTATTCACATTTAGTTCGTCCGTCTGACTTAAATTCGCCTTCAGATTTCTTTTTATTTAAAGATGGTATTAAACCAATGTGGGAACACAAGGTATCTTTTATTTATCTTGTGAATTATTTCTTTGACAAATATTCTATTGATAACGAAGATTCAAATGAATATGAAATGTACTTTTAAATAGGAAAACAGAGAGGGAGGGCAATGGCTGGTGAGACTCAATAAAGGTTTGGCCGCTCGCTGTTGGGAAAATTTGATTCTTGCAATTCTTGGGGAACAATTTGACGTTGGGGATGAAATATGTGGTGCTGGAGTTTCAATGAGGCAGAAAAAGGACTGTATATCCTTATGGAATCGCAATGCAGCAGATAAAGAAGTTACGGAAAAAATACGCGACACGCTCAGAAAAGTTTTGAATTTACCATCTCATATTACACTCGAGTACCGTTATCACAAGGACGTTTTGCAATGGGTTAATACAAGGGATGCTAAAGAAGCAGCCGAAGCAGGTCAGAGTTCGTCTCAGAGTAGTGTTGCTGGCAGTGTTGGATCGACTCTAAACGCATCCAGACAACGTCCATCCAGTCCAACTTCAGATAGTATTTCTGCCACAAGATCTTTAGACAGGGGAGCTCCTGGTTTAAGTGCAGCAGCTACACCAATTGGGTCCCATCGGTAAACAATCACTATACATCCCATTTTCTATCACGGAAAATGAGCTCCTACATACTTAGCGTTGTCAAAAATAGAACAATGATGATTCACAAACAACATAATGAGAGCAAATTTTAATGAAAATTGTTGTTCTTTATTGTATCCTCTGATTGTTCTATTCACTACGATAAGTAGACTACAAGTATAAATATATTACCCGTTTATAACAATTTTTGTAACCCGGATTTCTACCTAATTGAAAATAAAAAACAAATATTGTTATCTGTTGTTATAATTGGGTTTGGACGTACTCACTACTAACTCATTGCTTTAAAAACTCATGAAATGATTTCCCCATTTCAAGACCTTCAAAATCAACTTAGCATCTTTTCAGCAACACGTACTGAATGGAAAGGAAAGCCTAGGACTAGGTAAACATGGTACATGAATCAAGAACTCCACATTTCCCCAAACAAGTTTCTGTTTTAAGTTTCAAGCCCGGTAATGAAATAATAGGCCAGGATTGTGTGAGAAAACATGAACATGAAACTTGTTCGAATCGTAACAAAGTTGTCAGTACGAACAACGAATAAGTCGTCATTAGTCGTATCATTTAATTTTACAATGCCTAGTAGCAACGGTTAAGCTTGCACGTAAAAGTGATATTCTCAAACCCAAAAATGTGTGGAATATGGTGCTGCATTTCCACTGTCCCAAGAGCTTCATTGGAAAACCCCGCCAGCGACACACCAAACTTGAGTAGAGATTCGTATTGTCCAGTTTGCTTTTCAACAAAGTACAAAAACGTAAGAGCAAGAGATACGTCTTTTTAAAATGTGAATTTTGTCTATTGGCAATACATTTAGAACCATTTTCATTTCCTAAATTAGATGATTGATGTCCAAAATGAATTCAACTCTAGACGAGGACCGGATGTATCATCAAAACGTTGCTTCCAAACGGAAGATCCATCAGCGTACATTCATCTTGTAAGTCACGTTTTGTGGACTCAAGGAGATACGGCGCAGATTCAACCGTACGCTAGTCCATGTGGCACTAAACTAATGCTTTTCAATGGGGACATTTATTCGTTTGGTGATGGCGAGCCGGAAGTGGACATGGACAACGGAGCATCTCTAAACGACGGCCTAACCTTGTTTCAACTATTCGAACAATGCAACAGCGAGCTGGAGTTTTGCGAAATTTTGGGAAATTTGCAGGGACCATTTGCTTTCATATTTATTGACATTTCTCGTGGGCGCATGATGTTTGCTCGAGACTTTTTTGGCAGAGAAAGTCTAGTATTTAGCTACGAAGAAGAGGAACATTCATCATGGCACATTTCATCAGTCAGCGTTTTTTCACATGTAGTAGAAATACCGACGTCAGGTTTGTTTTGCTTAGATATGAAAACCAAAGTTTTAACAGTGCATCCATACAGTCATGAAAGGGCAAGTATTTCCACTTTGGAACCCGATTTCTACCAAACATTGCAAACATCGGGCTTTGTCAGCAATGTCATAGTATGCAATAGTAAAATTAACCTACATTTTTCAACTTGGTTAAGGTTTCCAGAGACTGATGATGAGATTCATAAAGATTACGTATTAACGTCTTTAGTTAGTGAAGCAAAGGTAACCAGTTCAGGAGAGCAGTTTATAAAACGAAGCATCATGCACCTTTCAAGCTATGTAGATTCATTTAAGGAGCAGCTCAGTAGATCTGTGAAACGAAGAGTTCTTACATTGCCTCCATTTTGCAAAAACTGCTTACAGTTAGATACCCATGGACTGACGAATGTTTCCAACAAGGAAATTGTATGTAATCATTCCAAAGTAGGCGTTTTGTTCTCAGGTGGAGTAGATTCTACCGTTATTGCATATCTTGCTGCAGAACAACTGCAGCCAGGATCAACATTGGATCTAATCAATGTCGCATTTTCAAAAGATGGAAACTTTTCAAATATTCCTGATCGTGAAACAGCACTCGCTTCATATAAAATGTTACATGCTCACTTTCAACCTCAGGGAAAGTTTGTAAACTTAGTTCTAGTCAATGTAGGGAAAGCGGAAGTCGAAGAGTGGCGAAGGGTCAGAATAAAATATTTGATTTCGCCATTAACCAGTGTTTTAGACGATTCGATAGGCGTGTGTCTTTGGTTTGCCGCAAGAGGAGTAGGAATGCTATATGATAATAGTGTTGGAACAACAACAAATTACGCCTCTCCGATTCGGGTGGTTTTGCTAGGCTCGGGTGCAGATGAATGTCTGGGTGGATATGGCAGGCATAGATCAGCGTATGAAAAGTCAGGATGGAAAGGTCTTAAATCAGAAATGCAATTGGATTTCGATAGAATTTCCATAAGAAATATGGGTAGAGATAATAGAATTGTATCTGATCATGGCATTTGTCCAAGAATCCCGTTTTTAGACGAGCGCGTTGTAGATTTCCTTGTGGGAAAGTGTGATCTCTGGGTCAAATGTTGTCCTGTTAATGAGGGTCCCCTTGGATCTCGGGGAAGTGGAGAAAAGTTACTTTTGCGTGCCCTTGCCGCAAAGTTATTCGGTGATCAATATTTATCATTGGCATTGTTTCCAAAGCGTGCCATGCAGTTTGGAAGTAAAATTGCCAAATTGGAAAACTCTAAAGAGAAAGGTGGCGACTTGTGTCGGAGGCTACAGTGAAAAATTTAATGAATTTCTGTGATATATGAAATATTTAAGTGATGGAAATTAATAAACTTATTTTGTTAATGTACCTACTTTAATTTTGATGTAAACTGAACTTTTAAAAAATAAATAATAAAACTCCAATAAAAGTTTGCGGTCTGCTCGCACACGTGTCACATATTACATGCATGTCATACATTCTGGTGGCCACATTTTATTGGAACAGCAGAGCAAAAGGAAGCATACACCGCCTTTCGGAATTCCAGGAAAAGGAATTTGAGTTGGGTACATTCATAACGACTACGCATTGTGATGGAATGTGCACGACTCAAACCCAAACGAATCTTTGGAGTGCGTGAGGTGACAAATGAGTAAGGATGTCATGAATGCGATCATGCCCAACTCATCTCATCTCCCTACTGTGTGGAATAAAGTATAATGCACAGCCTCCCTAATTTCATTAGAATAGTCATGATAGTAAAATGAACTCATCCAAAATATATGCACCAACTTTTCCATGAAATGAAACCATGCTTGATCCTTCCTCAGATTCACCGCGACCCACGGAATTTCATGTTTCTAGATCTCTAACTCTTACCTTCTTGCACGACTTAAAACAATAGATCTTTTTAGCAAACACGGTTGCGGCTATATCATGAAAAGGGATAAATTAAAATGCATAAAACCAATTAAAACGCTCGGGATCATGATGATGAATTATACGTTTCACTTCCAAGTGATTTGCGGCATGTAATGTAGGGAGAAAGAAGAAACCGGAAGCTTTCCAAACCGTGCGGGCATTAAGGGACTATGGTTGATCAATGTGCTCCTACGTATTTAATAAGTCAGCTTAAGTGAGATCGGCCACGTTCATCAATTAGACATGGAAATATTAAGGAGACGAGGAAGAATTAGCTATAAATAAGAGTTTGCGTGCCAAAATGAAACACTTTCGTTGACTTTTGGCACAAGTCCACCCGTGAGCTGTATAGTTTGACAAGAAAAGCAGAAAAGACTGTTCTCATGGGTAGTTTATCGAAAATACAAGTTTGGAAAAATGAAACTCTTTCTGAAGTGTTATTCAAACACACTCCTTGATAAATTGAGAGGGGAAGGAGAGATACAAAACCGTTTCGCATTCTGAAACGTAATATTTGCATGCTTAAATTTATTTGATTTCAAGTCTTCCTGTTAATACGCAATATTAGAAGGTGGCCAGAATAAAGTATAATTTGAAATTCTTGCTTAAATGCAGATGTGAATGTACCGTGTTCCATGCAAGACGTATAAGCAGGCTATCATCTCGTGCAGTAGTAGTAATAATATTATCACATCTTTGTAGCAGCGGTTTCAAGTTAGCGACTTCTTTAGGAGTTGCTGGTTGTGCTGTTTCAGCGGAAATGCAAATGGAGAGGAGAGATGAAAGCATTTTGCTTCAACTCGAGCAGTTGTAATAAAAGTTTGATCCTTTGTATAGAAGATTTGTAGAAAACTATAATACTTACTACTTTGTTTTTAGTACTTTGTTCCCTAGTTCTATCACTAGTGTCTTGTTTGCTTGTAGAAACGTAGTCGGAAAAAACGCACGAATTTTAGAGAAGCTTATATTGAGCATAAACTTTGTCCTTTTCAGACTTTCATTCGTCGTTTCTTCTTGTGGTTTGAGCCACGTTTGACAGCCATCAATTATCTCTCCAGGTTGTCAACATCATGAAACCCATGAAAAATTGGATAGAAAATTAATGGCTTTTGAGCAAAAAGTACGTGATTCCAGAGAGACGCCTCAAAAAAGCAAAACGCAGACGGTGAATCCACAAAAGAAATATATTGTTTGGTTGACAGAGGAATTTTCTTTTTCCAGTAGATTTCCCTCTACCATCATCAGACCAGGTACATATTATTATTATGCAATTTACTATGCACAATGCACACGAACTATATGCCATATGCATATGCCATCACACTATTGTACCAATTTGTAAAAAGGAAATGGTTCAAATCTTTTGCATAATGTGTTTCTTCATTATTGTATATTTTCCTAAGAATTGAGCCACCGAGACAGGGTATTTTACGGAATTTTACTGTCTGAGATTCAGCATAAAGTTTTCTATTCACTTTCCCGGTTTAGAAATGTATTATTATGGAAAAATGGTACATGTCGAGTGGGGCACAAAAAATGGATGCCTGAAGTAAGTAATGAGGAGTGGGTGACAGTGGGGAATGCCTATGTAAGTTCTTTCAGATGTAAAAATCGCTTCGTTTTCCATATAATAGTACACACTTAACCAACAGGTTAGGTTAACGAAAGATTATCAGGTTATCTATCTATGCAAGATCAACAGCGTTGGAATAGTACACGCATATATATTATAATACTGTAAAGCAATTAAAATTAGGACCAAGAAAATTTTCTTTAGAGATAATGATGCATGGATGCTTATACTCATTACTACCGACCGTTGTAGATTCACAGCCACACTATAAAATGTGAATCGGCTCTAATAACGTAACGGTTAAACTTTAATCCCTACTGCAAACCAACCCCTAAAACTATTTTACTACTTCCATTCAAACACTTTATCTTTTACTACACCAGAAAAACAACGTTGTGGAAAATGTATGAAGCCAGGAGGAATGCGTTTGCTTTCGTTTGAATATATAATATGCTTTAGAATGAACACAAAATATGTAATGAATGCAGTTTTGTGTGGTTGCCTGTCTTTCTTGACTTGAAAGTGTACCTTTTTGTCTTATATAATATTTTGAATGTGCAGTTGTCTAAAAGTACTCAGAATAATAATAATGTACTTTTGCATTAGTACACACACCCAAGAGCTGTCGTTGTTTCTTCTTCTTCTTCTTTTTTACTAGCTCTCCGAAGAGTATTAGCCAAGTTGAATTTCATGCTTCTATTTTAAGTGGCTTACACACTAATGCCCGCATCAAAGTTAAAAATAGCTTGTTTCTCCCGTACTGATTCCATCTTCGTTTAAGTATTTATATTATTATCATGCACATATAATATATAGAATGGAATTACTCAAACGGATGTTGAATATCATCTCCTCATCTCTCCTTCACCTCACCACGACACAACCAGAAGGAAACTGAAAGAAATGCTATGCAAAAAGGTATGTGGATGTGGCCTGTTGTTGGCTTTCCGTCTATATTCCCCTGTCGTTATGTCGCTTCCAATTTTCTTTGTGGCTCTTGGGTGCTTTACTTTTGCTTCCCGTTTTTCACAACGCAATGCATATGTCGGGTTCAACTTTCTTCACAGGAAAAGATTATGCACACAGAGTCACAAGCAGTTTTCTTAATATGAAACATTACGTCGAGTAATTTGAGAGACGAGGAGACCAACGTCCCCGGAGACAGTTTAAAGAATTGCGTAATAATTAATGTCAAACAAAAGTTTGGCTTATCTTGTAATAATAGTGATAACAATGTTCTATAATATTATTATGCGTTTGTAAAAAAAAGTTTAAGCATCCACGACAATATTGGCTATCGTCCATTGTTCTCAGAACCTTGAAACAGTACATTTTGGGGCAACGTGCGACTAGTCTTGTTTTTCTCTAAAAATGTCAGCCAGCATAAATGCAAAGTAAAGTGATATTTGTGAATTTCCCTATTACGTCCGTATTTACGAGATGAAGTACCGGAAACGGCAATATTTACAGTGGTTCTGGTGGAGTTCTAGGCTAATCATGTCTTCTGACGCAAAATTAGTTTGTTCACGTGTCAGTGTGTTGTCAGTGCTTTTAAGTTTACTGTTTGCTTCTTTATTTCAATACGACTGTCTTCGATTAACGGCAAGTCTGGTCGAAGCAACTGAACTGACCACGCTGAGTCCTCGAGTGGTTTTTACAAAACAAGGTCCCGTACAGGGTTTCCTTGGTCCGGGTAAAGTGGGTGTACACTACCAACCTCAGACCGATGGATCCTATGCGTTCAGACACTACGGAGGAAAACCAGTTGTTGAAGTAAGCTTACAAGTCTCTATGATCATCCAGTTGATAAATTAATTACGCATTTTTAGTAGCATAATAATATGACACATGCACATTTGACAGATCTTCAAAGGCATTCCTTACGCATCTCCTCCCGTAGGAAATCTTCGTTATGAAAATCCTACACCCCCACCATTACGGTCCAGAACACAAATTTACAGTGCAAATGTGACAAAACCTGCGTGTCCCGTCTCTTACTCGCAAATTTTAAACCGTACAAGCGTTCCGGGTGATCCAATTCGGGCTCTCAAGAAAACAATGGAACTGGATGCCGATGACTGCCTATATTTGGATTTATTTCTTCCATTAAATAGTAAACTTCATGATTCCTCAGCCATAATTTTGTTTTTGCATGAAAAAAGAATAAGTTTCACTTTTTATGCTCATCATGCCACTTTTATAGCTTTCCATCTTGCTTAGTGAAAAGATCCTTTTAAAATCCCATTGTAGCTCTTTATGACCATATTACAGGCATTAATAAAAACCGCGGCACAGGCTTACCAGTACTCGTATATGCCAATTCTCAAGCAGACGATCCAGAAGATCCATTTGACGGAAGTAGCATGGCCGCAATAGGTAACATAATTGTCATATCTTTTCACTATCGGGTTGGAGTACTTGGATTTGTAAAACCGGGATTCAGTGATGACTTGAGAAGCAAGAGTAACTTTGGACTCTGGGATATTCTAGCGGCTTTACAATGGATAAAGGTACATACAAAGTTCTTTGATTTTTTGCATGTTTTAGCTCAATTTCTCTAATGCCACGTTCTTTGTTTGTCATCATAAAATATGCATACCAGCTACTGCAGTGTTTTACGAGAAATTTTATTTGTTTTTAGAAGGCAAAGTGTTTGCTTTATTTTGTGGTTAAGAGGCTGACAGCTGAATGGCTTTTTGTGTTATCTCATCTTTTCCGTTAGAAAGCAAGCGCTTTTAAACCCGTTTTATTACCGCATTCACTGAAAGGATTACTTGTGAAAGACATTTAGTAGTATACATATAGGGAATGGTGTAAAACATGCTTTTACCGATAAGGTTTATCTATTCGGTAGGAAAATGTCGAGGAGTTTGGAGGCGATGCCACCAACATTACTCTAATGGGATATGACCTTGATGCATCCCTAGTCGGTCTGATATCACTTTCCCCTGTTTCTCAAGCATACAACGGTGAGACTATATTGGCGTGAATCTTGGCCCTTCGTTTACAAAATATATAAAGCGAAAAAATGTGCTAACGACTCGTGTATCAATGCAATACAGGTCTTTTTCATCGTCTCATCTTACTGAACGGATCTCCCTTCTCACCGAATAGCATTAACCAATCACCTCAGAAAACAACGGTATGATGATGAAACTATAATCAAGCCATTCTAATGGCTTAGTGTTCCTTGTACTGATGATAATGATGATGTAATCATTCTGACTGGGCTATAGTTTCATCTGGCACGTAACCTGAGATGCTCTTTGGATGAACGATCCGGTGATTTGGGAAATTGTTTCCGCAGAACTCCAACTCCTCAGCTTTTTAGTGCCGCGGAGAGCATTGGTGCTCCTCTTTTGACATACCCATTTGCTCCCGTTGTAGATGGTACGCTGGTGCCTCACGATGTCAGCAAGGAGGATCAACGATACATTCAGGCTGTGTTGGACATGTTGGCAAAATATGATCTCTTGTGTGGTATTAAAGAAGGACCAGTCCTTCCAAGAATTGGAACGCCAATTTTGAGAGAAATTGATTTGAGCAGTTTTGTAACTGCAGCGATTAAAGTAACTCTCAAGTTGGAAGCTGATGTCGAACCAACAGACCAGTTGAAAAGGGTACATTACAAAAATATTGTTGGTCCACTTCCTTATCACGTTAGATCAACTTTTAAATGATGACAATCCCATTCTAGGAAGTATTAAAAGCAATAACGGACGTGTATGGATTAACACCACCTATGAGGGAAGTTGTCTCTGACTTTTTGGTGGTGTATCCCCTACATGACCTACTGAAAACACATGCTGCTTCAACATCCAGGAAAAACACTTTCTTTTACGTTTTCAAAGATTTTGATCCTCTTCGAATTAATAAGGTATATGAAACAAAACTTTGCACTTATTCGCCAGTGAAAGTTGTGCTATTAAACTTTTTTTTGCTTTGCAGTACAATGAAATTGCATACATATTCAGTAACAAGGTTTACAACTGGAAATATCACAGTGCGGTTCCGGACTACCGACATCTTGTTAGTGATGCTAGAGCAGAAGAATTGAAACCCAACTACGGAGTAAACTCTCCAAGACCGGATTTATACCCATTTGTGCTTCTCATCAGTTTGCTGTCCAACTTTGTGAGAAGCGGGTAAACGAATATACTTCCCATTTGTTTCATGATGAATTCGCACAATATTCATAACAATCTGATTGGTTTATCCTAGGGACCCAAATGTAATAGATCCCCACGATAGGTCCATGCCGAACCCACCAAAGCCATGGCCGAAATACGGCAACTCAGGACGTTACTTGGAGTTGGGTATGTCTGGTTTTATTTTATGCAATTGAAAAATTGAAATAAAATATTTTCCAGTCCAATATTTAAACTTTTGGTGTTCTCAACAGGTAAAGAGGTTGAATTCCCTTCGGGGTATCGCAAGCAGCCGATAAACTTTTGGGCTCGCGCATTTCCAGAACTCTTGAAATCCTTCGGAAACCAATCCACTACAACAGACCCTTACAGTTTTGACCGATTCCCTTATTTTCCAACAAGAAGAGAAAATCACAAAGAGTTCGAAGTAAACGGATATCCTGAAATTGTATTTCCTCCCTCCGAAAACGGTGAAAATGGAATGGAGACCAACGAGAGTAGCGGCAGCGTGCTTTCTGGAATTGGTCAAAATACCGTGGTGCTCATTGGAGCATTGCTACTTTTGCTAAATTTTTTATGCTTTATCGGTTTATTCTACCAGCGAGAGAGACTTAAAAAGACAGAACTACAGTTACGAAGACGTTTTCTTGACTCTCGGCAACAAAACCCAGAAACCAGCCAAGAAATGGAAACTACTTCCAGTTTTGAAAGAGCTATTCCTATTCATACAGGAAATCACATTGTTCGTCACACGGAAACACCTGCAAGGGACGCCATGTCTGAAACAGAAACTGAAAACGGGTTTGGCCCTGATTTCCTTGGTCCAAATTATGACCCAAGAACCAAAGTCAATCGCTGGATGAATATGCAAAATGCAAATCGAGCTTTGCTCAGTAAAGACAATAGTTTTGAAAATCCTAGTCCGTCCATTACTAGTGACTTTCATGTGATGAACAGGAGAGAAACGGACATGCCAGATCCATCGCTTACAGTTTTACCATTGCCACCACCATTACAACCGTCAAATCTGTCGCATCATCATCCTCCGTTGCATATTCAGGTGACGTCTTTACAAAGAAACTCACATGTGCCTAAAATGATGCCGCATGCACCTATGCCCATACAAATACTCCCTCCTCTTCCTTATCAAGAGCCTTATCAGCCACCAGGAAGCATGGTGAGCGATATACCGTACGCAGATTCAAGAAATACTTCCCCTTTGACAATCCCAACTTCAATGGGGTATTCTAATACTTCTCCAATTTCATATCCTCGTCCACAAAACAAGTTGGATCCATCCAAAATGCTTGTGCCTAATGTAAGCCCTACGCCTCCACCTTTCTCGGTCTCCCCAAGCCTTAGTACAAATTTACCCGTTGCGGATAAACGGGCCTCGGTTACGGGTAGTCCCTCTGGACTTATTCCACCACAAACAGCTCCCTCGCCAACAGACCAGGAAAGAAATCCTAGTAAGCGTACCTCAGTAGTTATTGTGCGAGACTTGGACCCTATCGATACCGAGCTTGATATGTCAGAACCAAAACTGGTCCCTGTGAAAACCGGAACTTTGAAGCGTTCCGTGGGAGTAGACACGGGGCATGATGGGTCACCAACAAAGAAAGAAAATGGAATGGATAGCCAAACTGGAAGCAAGCGGGGATCTTCGCAAATAAGAGTGACATTTTCAGAGAAAGTATAGCACTTTTATATAGGTAATTCATAAACTGAGTATTGCTTAGCGGGAGTGACTATCAGCTACTTATAGGATTGTAGAAATACCACATGCCATATTGCCTCCAAGATAAAGTTTATATAATTTACCTGATACATAGATAAAAATATTATTACATACTTGTTATGCCACATTATATACGTATGTAAATGTATAAAGTTTCTTGTTATCGCAGTGCTTTTTTGTAAAAATGAATATTTTCTATTTAAATTGTGCCAGTAAAGTTTTAAGTTTTGAAATTAAATCAATTCTATCAGTTTTTATGCCAATTTTGAATATTATATTATTAGAGCAAGATTCGTTGACTTACTATTTATGCTATGCGGTTTCATGCCATGAAATTCATGGTACACATGAAGCATCATAAAACCCAAATCAACTCATGAGTCATGATCCAAATGGCAAGCCAGCTCTAGCTTATGAAGATGAAGGGTGTCGGTGTCACATATGAAAACGGAACAGCTCAGCTGTTGGTCATGAAAAACGTGACTCTAGTTTCCAGCAAGCTACTGAATTCCAGGGTTTTCAATATTTTTTGTCTTGGGAAACCCTTAAAACTTTCATTTTCATGTTACTTCTTAAGGGGTGAAGTGAATTTTGCAAAATTTTCCAACGCAAATACAGTTTTAGTTCAAAAGCATGGGAAAGCGCGTTAGAAAGGGACAAGTGAGCCCTCAGCGAAGCCAAGAGGATAATGACAACAAAGACGAGCTTATCGAGGAGAAACGAAAATCACGTTTGTCATGTGAGTTAAAGCCAAGCGGTGAACTTGTTTGCATATCATTATCATACCATCCAAGAGAAATGACAGATAGACATGTTAAAAAAAGACAAATGCATATAATATGACCGATGCATTCGTGTTTAAAGATCCGATCATACAGCAGCTTAAAAACATTTCCCTTTGGGTTTTCCTTGTAGTTAACAGTTTTGGTTAGCCTTGACCATACTATGAATTATTGCCAGTCGTTCTAACACTCAAGTAACAGGCAATCAACAAGTATATCATCATCGTTATCTCCTTTGACGTTGGATCGGCTTGTTAGGATAGGTATTACTACACTATAGTTTAACTAAAGCCCGACTTTGGTAATGATGTCACAAAAATGACTTTACAACAGTCAACAGTACAGTTTTACACTACTCGAAGAGTAGTTAGAAAAACGAATTCACTTCCATACATAATTTAATACTTAAACAGATTCCACAAATAGTGCACTTATACACACCTATATATGAGATACTCGTAGTGCACTTACTTACTTTGCACTTACTATGATGTTCACTTCTGGTGCTAGAATTCATTTTTAGAACATTAATGCCCGAAACCGAAAGAGGCTAATTACACGGGGACCTGTGAATTTCTACATTATTTATTGCTAGTAATCAGTATTTACTCTCAGTATGGGCAATAAAATTGTCATGTTGTGACAGTTGGAAAAAGGACTTGGACTTGTTGCATTTATCACGAAATACTAACATCATGCATTGTTAGTGATTTCTAAAATGATTTATTGAAATAAGAAAATATAAAGGAATTATAAATAAATTTAAATAAGTTTATACATCTTTTGTTTTAGTGAAAGACGCCGGGGTGATCTTGACCATGTCCAGCGTTCTGTCGATTAGTTTGGTGACATGCACAATCGGCGTCGGTGGAGTGGTGGAAAGATTTCATCAAAATGACTTTATGGACTTTGTTTTGGCGATTGTCTTCTGCATCGGCTTCTTTGGACTACTATCTTATATGCTGGTGAAAGTAGCGGCGCATTATGTGGTGTACCTGGCCGTTGCCACATTTTGTGGCATAATATTTCCGGTCAGCCCTCGAAAGCAGCAAACGACGACAAGAGAACTTTACGAGAAAGTAAAGAAATGAACTTGACAATCGCATCCAACAACAGTTCAAGTTTCTCTGGAGCTAAAAAGTGCCTACCATAACCATGTACAATACGTGAATGTCTCCATTTCCATTAGCTTAACAAGGTTTCAACAAACCTTATATGCCTTCTAATCGCAAATGAAAACAGTTTTGCAATATGAATTTTTTCTAAGCAATCTTTCAAATTAGTTTGTTATAGTTTGTTAGCCAAAAATGTGCAGAAGCGTTTCTGTGCAGCCTTTTAATGACATGATGAACACAAGATCTTTATAACAGTATTTTTTAATAAAATGGTGATGAATTTGTCGACATTTATCTGCAGTGTAAAGACATTTACTAGTATGTTAGTTTTTTTGTTGTGTTCTATACAGATTTACAAATTATAATTTTTACACGTCATTCCTCTAGCTTAGCCAATCCTTCTTTACACTGTAGAAAATTTAATTTTAAAAGAGTTTAAACGAGAGAAGTCTTTTATTTTAATAACTTTCCTAGTCCTTTTAGAATTAATTATGAATACCTACGCATACTTACTGTAAAAGTTAATGATTTAAGATGAATTTTATATGATGAAATAAATACTATGTGATAATAAATTGACATTTACTGCTTCACGAATCTGCTTCTTTCGGCATGTTAGAAAGACCATTTTTCAATCAAACAATTAAGTTCAAAGTAAAAGCTTTGCAATTAGCAAACAAATCATAGTGCATACAGTTTGATCATATTTACCTATTATCTTGGTCGAATTTCTCACGTTGTCCCAATCCGAAACTTGCTATTAGACCAAGACAGTGGGCTTTGCGACTCCTGTGTCCTGAAGCTGTGGAGTTGGAGACAAGCAAATGCACCGTGTTTACATCAGATGCAGATGCACTCCGCTGATCTCTCAAATGCTCTAATTTTGACAGGATTTCGTGCAATGAAATTGTTGTTTCCAGCTCTAATAGTTTTAATAGTTTTAGACTTTTCGTTTTAATTTAAACCAACTTGAACACTGGTTCACTAAAGTGAGGTAGGAGGTGTAGGGGTTATCTTCCAACCGATGGATTACTGGAATTTGAAGGGATAGATCAAAAAGAGTTCTGAAGAAGCACAAGCAAAGCTCCAAGTGAAAGGTGACAAGGGCATTTTCACGGTTATTCTGACGTTCTGACAAATAGTTGTATACTAATAGTTTAAAGAGCAACGATGGCGGATACTCCAACCACCAATCCAGCTCCAGCAGAAGAAGTGACGCCAGTGGAAACATTGACTCCAATGGAAGGAGTGACTGGAATTCAGACGGAAGTAGTGAATGATGTGGTTACTACTGATCCAATCAAACCATATACGAATGATGTGTATGCAGCCACTCCAAGCAGTGGTTCCGGTGGAGGTGAAGAGGAGGATGAGCCGGTACAACGTGGCACTGAACCGACGAAGGTGTCAATTTCTGACTTTATGCAAGCGACAAGCAATGATGATTCAAGTTCAAAGAGTGCAATTGTTGACGAGTGGGTCAGCCAAGCAACCACCTACAATGCGGAGAACCCTCCCGTGGAAAAGGGAGACGAGAGTTTTGAATCTCCAGTTAAACCGGAAAGTATGAAATCAAATGACACGCCAACCGTGAAAGATGAGAACCAAGAGCTTGAAGATGAAAATCTGCCAACCACTTTTAAAATTTTTGTATCTAATTTGCCTCCGGGATTATTCAACTCTGAGCTAATGGAACTGTTTGATCAATATGGAGAAGTGGTGGCATGCGAAATCTTTGCCAAAAATTATGCTTTTGTGGTATGCGAATATGAATAAATTGATGTACTAAACGTTGTTTTAAAAACCTTTTAAAATTAACTTTTAATCTCTAATTTTGGCACAGCACATGACTTCAGAGGAATCTGGAATGAATGCCTTGGAGGCGCTCAATGGTTTTGAATTACGAGGATGTCGAATAAATGTGAAAAGATCCGTGAATACAACAGGCACCCCAGGAGTAAAACAAAAGAAAGAAGAAAAACCCCAAGAGGCTATAATACCTGGAGTTGAAATCGGAACATTTAAGCTATTCATGGGAAATTTGAATGATGATGTGACCAAAGAATCTGTGGCAAAGCTGTTGGAACCTTATGGGCGTACTGTGGAAATTGAGATATTTCGGAAAACTTCCGCTTTTGTGGTTAGAAAGCTTAATCTTTATAAATCTACTTTTTGTACTGTTAGTAGTACTAGTAATATTTTCGCATTATATGTAATTTTAGCATATGGAAACTGAGGAAGGTGCGAAAAAGGCTATTGAAGAATTAAATGGAAAAACACTTCCAGATTGTGAAAAGCCAATGGTTGTTTCTGAATCAAAAAATCCTGAAGGACCTACACTACCGACAATCAAGCTGATGGTTAGAAATTTAGCTTCCGATGTAAGTGCAGAGGAGGTGAGGGATCTGTTTAGTCCTTACGGGTTGGTACTAAAAGTAGTCCTTTCATCAAAACCAAGTTCAAGTCCTCATCGTACAGCAGTCGTGGTTAGTAACAAATGAATCATGATTTCGTTATGCTATGTAGAACAACAGTACAACATTTATGTATGTTATCCCTAATTTTAGCACCTGGAACAGTTTGGGAACATTAGATCAGCTATTAATGACTTGACGGGGAAGGAAGTTGGAGGAAGTGAAATTAAAGTTGAAGCAACTTTTGACAAACCTGCACCTGTAAAACCCAAGCCAAATCTTTCAAGCACATCCACAACTTCCACCAGGCAAGAAAAGTTTAAACGCAAAAATTGCACTTGTCTTTAGAATCTATACGGTCATATGAATATGATTGAACCATGTATATCTGAATTACAGATCTCCTCCTAAAAAACAAGACCCTTACGGTGGTTGGGTGCCTGTGGAGTCCTCTTCTTCGTTTCGACCTACATCATACACACGTACACATTCTTCAGAACGAGCCTTACCAAACAAGATGAGATTGATTCCAATGCCCTCCAAGTCAGACCTACAGAAGTTTCCACGAGCTGGCACGGGTGGCGGAAGACGCCTTTTAAACCCTCAAGTTCGTCCTCCCCCATTAATGAATTTCCCTTCACGGCCCACGTGGGAAGGAAACGATAGCTACAATGATTACGATTACAGCTATAGTCAAGCACATGATGGGTATGGTGGTGGGTATTCTAATTATGGAGAAGAGGAAACTGATGAATACAGCGAATATGAAGTATACGATTGGAGTCAACATGGTAATGACTATGAAGCGCCGCCTATGAAAATCCCCAGAAATAGTGCATGGAATAGTTCTCCAAACTTCGGGGGAAGGCCAAGTAATCCACCAAACTTTGGGCGAAGGCCAAATAATCCACAGAACTTTGGGGGCAGGCCAAGTAATCCACAGAACTCTGGGGGCAGGCCAAGTAATCAAAACGGAAGGAAAGGCTGGGACAAACAAAAGAACAAGAACAATAATAATAGTAAAAACAAAAACAGTCCCTTTCCGCAGCTACCGACGGCAGACAGATTTCCTGCAGCACGCCCACCTCCTTCACTGATGTCGTTCAAAACTTCAAATCCAGAAAACAATGATTGGTCCGCAGATCTTCCTTTATCAAACTTTTCCGCAGACTTCGCCAGTGGTCAGGATTTTTCCAATGATGAGTCAACGACCTACTCAACGAATGCAGTTCCATTTGATTATTCGAAAATGAAAAAGAAAAATAATTCCGCACAAAATTGGAATTGGAATTCAAACCCGGGTCCTAATTCCTTTGGTAATTCTCAAGGGCAGGGCAAGTCTGGAAAAAGTGGAAAAGGGCGAAAGGGAAAGGGAAAAGCTAGGCATCCTGGTCTTGGAACTGCCCAGCAGCAAAAGAAGGCTGCGCAACAAACGGGAAACGATGAAGCGTATTCAGATGCTTCTAGTGCAAACCAAGGGGGATGGCCTTCGGCTGGTAGTAGTGCTTCCACTTCTGAGCCCTCAAATGCTTATGCACCATATTATTCTCAACAAAATTTCTCGTTCTCAAAAGGAAATAAACAAGGCAATAAAAGACCGACGCCAAAGCAGATGAAGGAGGCTGAGGAGGAGCAAAAAAGACAGTACGCGGATTTTCTCAAGCAAAAGCCGTGGCTTTATCAAGCCATTCCTGGAACTGTAAAAAAAGTTCAGCAGTGATAGTGATATACAAACAATTTATGATAATAAGTCAACTTAATAGAGATATAAACATACCATTGCCATTATGGCTATGATTCTGTTCTATTGTTTCTAGTTTCTATTTGCTTATTTTTGCTCGTTCCTTATTTTACATTGTTGCAAAGTATTGTAGTTTTAATGCGTAGTTTAGTCTGTTGAATACAATGAATCTGGATATGTTTGAAATAAAGTACTTTACTCGATTTATTTTTCACCTAAGTCCATTTAATGAATTCGCATACATCATTGAATGACTTTGTTGTGCATTATTATGTCCAGCATAAGCAAAGGTATAGTGATTATCAGAAAATGCTGTAGCTGCTGTTGACAGAGACTGTGTTGTTGTTGTTGCAAGTGATTCTGGAGTGTGCAGGAGCTGTTGCTGTGTAGGAATAGGAAAATAATCAGCAAGCGATGTTTCTGGGGTATCAGGTAACCCCAAAGATTCCCAAAATTTTATGGCCTTTTGCCTCGGTTCAGGGATCATGATGACATTCTCGTTGTCAATAAGAAGAAACTGCAAATCTTTTCCATGAAATGTTGCTGGTTTCCACACTTTGGCAACATTTCCATTCTGATACGTCAAGAACGGTTCTCTGTTAGCGAGAGAAAATCTAATAAGTTTCTTTTCGTTATAACATTATTTACCTATTTACACTTACTAACCTTTTGTTTGCAAAATTGTAAACCATATTAATCAGCATTCTTGACACATCATAGTTTGGAGTTCCCTGCACAAGTGGAGGGAAGTTGAAACTACTGTTAAAGTAGAACCTGTTGCCCCAAAGAAATTTTAAAATGCATATAATGATAAAAATGTATTTTTTCGAAATTGAAATATGACATGCAGAATTGTATACCCTATATCACTTCCATGACCCACGCCATAGCGTTGAAGTGATCCTTCCCAAAGTTGTGGGGATAAACTCAAGTGATTTCGATAACCAAACAGAGAAGCGTACGTTGGAGCAATTTTGGAATGAAATATGATAGCTCTATGTATTCCAACCCGAAAATATCGATCTGAAACTAGCTGCAAATGACACGAGATTGCATATAGTTAGATACGTGGACACGACATAAAATTGTTGCTTTATTATTCTTTTGCACATACGTCGCTAACAGTTTGGATTGCTGCTTCATCAGTAGGACTTGGTCCATCTTTTCCAAAATATGCCTCGCGTATTTTAGACGTTATTTCAGTTGAATTTTTTGCATTATACCAATAGTCCAAGATGAATGGAGCAAATCTATCAAAGTTTTTCTGATAGAGTGGTATCCTTCCCACATGTTTGAAAGCCAATGCAAACGCCTCTGCTTCATTTGTAGTTTGGGTGCATATCCAAGGAATTGGTGAAACCTGATTTGTGTTGTACAGATTTTCAGGTGTATCAGGAAGGAATGCATGAGGGCCAACCCTTTCCACGACTGGTCCAAATAAAATGGGTGGAAATGTCATAAAATCCTATTGATCAAAACGGGAAAAAATTATGGATAATTATTAAGTTTAATACATACGAAAATGTAAGCATTTTTCATTTTTCGTACATATAAACGCTGCTGCTGATGTAACAGAAAGTAAGGATTGGTTGCTCTAAGACAATCCATTAGTACGCGGCTTCCAGCAGTAGTTGGGCAGCCAACTTTTTCCGCTAGCATCCTTGTCAAACGCAAACTTCTAGCCTCGGTATTGACTCCCCAGTGGTTAAAAGCTAAGAAATCGTTGTCACTTTTAAGCATGCCTAAATGATATTCTCTTATAAAATCTGCAATTCATGCCTACCAGTTCCAGAAGAAGATATTGCGCCTTGAAACAAGTGCTTTGACAAAGGTGACATCATGTGTAATTGCACTGCCACAGCACCTGTAGAATGTCCCTGCAGTTCAAAAAACCGATGCTTACAATATTCTACTCTAACGTTTTTGTTAATTACCGTTGTATTAATTACCATAATCAAAATTCTCGTGCTATCACCTCCAAATTTGGCCACATTGGAACTAATCCACCTGGAATTTATTGTTAGTTAGGGTCAGAAATTCGTGAGTGAAAATTGCTGTAAATTAGTCATTAAACGTAAGTATACCTACCGAATTGCCAAGGCCTGATCTTTCAAACCTAGGTTTTGGGGTAATATAATATTCAAATTTTATAATGACATATAAGAATTTTACTTAATATCGGAAAAGGGTCTTTAATTTCAAACCTTGATTCCCTGAACTTTCTTCATCTGCCGTGGAGAGAAAACCTTAATTGTAGATATTTAAAAGATGATATTATACATTATATTAGACCAAAAAGTATACAGTTTGAAGAAAAATGGCTTTTCAGTACCTAAAGCACCTTGTCGAAAATTCAGAGTAACCTACAAAAATAACATGAATAGTTTAGAACTGCGCATAATTAAGTTGGATGAATTCAAATTGCCTTGTAAATTTTCACTATCTAACTAGAACTATATCTTCTTGCAAAAGGTATGAAGGTCCAAACTCCGAACCACTCATGTGGAAATATCCTCCTCCTTAGGATCATACAAATACACATTACGTTTTTATATTATTTCAAAATTTTGAATAAACTATAATTAAGTTTTCTACCGTGTAAATAGACTATAACGGGATGGCCATTTTGATACAATTTTCCTTTCGATTCCGAAGGAAGCTGCATGAAATATTATATTTTGCATTATATTTTAAATCATAATGAATTTAACGTCTAGTGTTCCTTACCGCAATTGTGTATATTGACAAGCTAAGACAATCTTCGCTTCCGGCAATTCTCACCAGCTTTCTAACATGGTACTGCAGACAAATTGGTCCAGGATTTTTTGCTTGTCTAATCCCAGTCCATGGTTTCACCGGTACAGGATCCTAAAGTAATGCCAAAATCGCATATCATACTGGTCTAGCTATCAAACTGGTTAACTCGAGATTTTACCCTAAAACGCAAGAATCCTATGGGGGCTTCGGCGTATTTTATTCCTGTGCATAAATAAAAAGAAGGGCTTTCCATTTGGGGCAATATGATACACGTATCTTTATTTGTTTATTTCCATTATACTTCCTGTCTATTACTTTAATACATCCTTGAATTACCTTCAAATGCCATGATTTGCCTTCCATTTATGGTTTTCATGTAATATCCTTCCACCAAGCCACTATTCGTTTTAACGACTATCCCAGAATGAGGCACTTGTCCTAAAACTTCGTTGGATATTTCTTCCTGATTTCTAAATGATTTTGTAAGTCCACTTCTTGTAAATCTGTTTTGAGGTGAAGATTCTGATGATATTTCTTTAATGTTAGGATCACTATATTTTCTATCACAGGGCATATAGCTGCACATTAGACTCAACAGAAAAAGTGATGTGACAATCATCTTGGATCAAATGTTCCGTTGTGAATGGACAAAGGATAGTATCGTGTATACGTGAAAACTAAAACTTTCAGAATTGCAGTAATTGCACTTGTAGCAAACTTTATTTTTCGGACAGGCACACATACCAAGTACCAAGCATCGTGAACGTTTTTGTAAAATCAAAATTCATTTTTGTCTGTATGGACGTGTACGTGATAGTAGTTCTATTTTCAACTGAGCTGAGATTTCAACTTTGTCAAAATAATTGTTTTGCTTTCTATTCTTAAATTGATGACACAAACTTGATATACGACTCATTGAAAGTGCGGTAAGCAAAGGAAACATTTTTTGCATGCTAAAGAAATGTGGTCTTATTCAATTGAAAGGAAACTGAAATCTGACATTTGACATTTTGCATACCTAGTTCTTATAGCGTCATAAGCATGTTGTTTAATTTACACAAAACAAAGTCATTAAAAAAACATTGCATTGCAAAGCATGTCTGCATTTTAAACTCGCATTAGATCATAGATGTAAAGTAGCAAGATATTAATATTGTATCTCGTTACAAGTAGGGTGTACTTTAGATAATTATGAGTCAAACTCTGGCGTGGGAACTGGGAAATGACAACTTATAAGACAGCGATAGGAAATTGCATGGCTATGAAAAACTGCATTAAACTCTAATTATCTTCCGAGTGTTTACGTATGGTGCAACTAAAGCGATATACAGACAAGGGCGGAAGGGAAGCACTTTTTTGCACCTTTGTTCTACTAAACAAATTTATATAAGAAAAATCGCATGTGAACTTTGTAAAAGACAGAAGTGCAAAAAAAATATTACATAACATCATTTAAGCATGCTATCATTCAAAACTCATCATCACTTATCACGTCCGGTTAACAGTTAAATGTGGATTTAGGAAAACGATATTTACTCATTGATTTTGATAATTGCAATTATTGCACAAATATATAAACTATTTGATTAAACTTTGCCTATCTGTAGCTTCTTGCTAAATTCGGTCAGAAAAGTGTAAAAATAGAACTCTTAATTGCGTTTCTTGCCATTTGAAACAGCACCATGTTAGCCATATGACGGCATTTTTAGATCTTACTGTCTTACTGTATTATGCCATATAAGCAAGTTTTGATAAAGTAGTGTAAATTTGGGTACGACAGTTTTCTAGGCCTTTATAAAATAATGTCCGCTAGGAGTAAAGGGTTGTTGGCATGTTCGAATTGAATTGGCGTTTGTATCGAACTTTGAATGCTACTTATTGGAACAATAAACGTAGACTCGTGTATAGATTTTTATCATGATAAGTTCATGTCACGCAACAAGTATTGATCTGCTGTCTATATTTTCCCTTCCGCTGAGTTGTATTCGAATTGTTTTATACAGCTTGAAAAATTCCAGCAACCAATTTTTAACAATATTACGCTCGACATCATAACATGCTTATGATATACATATGAAGCACAATAGATATATGATAAGCACAGTGGCACTTTTTGTAATTATTCTGAATTATAATTGCACGGAAAAGGTAGTACGAGTACAACCATCATATTTTGTGCTTGAAGGAAGCTGAATATTACTTTAGATTTTGTAAGAGCTATCGTGACGTGTCGTCTTATTTTTCAGACGGCCATCATAAATTTTTGATAAATAAAAGTGTATCCAAATTCTTTGAAATTCGTGAATACGCACATATAAGGAGTGTGTGTTAGTTTACAGATAAAAACAAAATTGTTCCAATAACTTGTGATTTAGTTGACTCATAGTATCTCAGCTTGCCCCGGGCGATTAAGATTTACAGTTCAACATGCCCGTAATAATAAATCAACCTAACTCTATTGGTACAATGGGCTTTGGTACATTTCTTTGATGCCATAAGCATAATTTTCAAATCATAAATCCGATATTGAGAAACAGTAAATATAATATGAAAAAATATTTATCCAATTTAAGGCCCACAAGAGCTTGCCAATGGAAATGGGGCTTTGCAAGGTTATGCGAACGCTCAGCGAGTTCCAGGACATCTGGTACCACTTGCAAATTCCGAACGAGTGCTGATCAGGCAAAAGAAGGAGCTTCTTGAAGGTTTTTCTTGTTGATTTGGATTCATTTCTTTGTATCTACGAATTTAAGTCAAGTTTTCATCTTTCTTCAAACAGTTGTACTTGGATGCGAAACACAAAACAGGTATGAAATCTTGGATGAGCAAAATCAGCCTATTTATGCAGTCGACGAAAGCTCAGAGTTTTGCATGCGATGTTGGTGCGGTCCACTGCGACCGATTTTCGTCGACATCAAAGACGCGGATGGAAAAACTGTGATTTATCTCAGTCGACCTCTCGCATGCCAGGAAATGTGTTTTCCATGCTGCATGCAGGTCCATAACAGAATGGAAAAAATCTGTTTAATTATGAAAAACTTTCTAATCATCTTATTTTCTTTCTAGTCGATCATCATTCAGTCACCACAAGGAAACAATATTGGTTCAGTTCAACAGAAATGGGGTTTAAGACCAATATTGCATGTCAAGGATGAATCGAATCATGTGGTATTCATTGTGAAGGGTCCACTTTTTCAGTTTTCATGCAGATGTGGGGACGTTGAATTCCCAGTAAGTACATTACTGTATAAATTGAAGGAGGCGATCTTGATATTTAAAATTGACATGCTTTTAGATTTACGCGTCTGATGGAATTAGTGAATGTGGAAAAATTTCCAAGCGCTGGAGAGGAGTGCTTGATGAGGCACTTACCGATGCTGACGTTTTTGGAGTAAAATTCCCCCCGGGAATCAATCCTCAAATGAAAGCTTTGCTTATTGGAGCAACATTTCTCATTGTAAGTATTGCATAAGTTTGTATTGTTTTAATTTTCAAAAATGATACAAAATACTCAAGATATATAAAACCCTGAATGTTTAATCTGTATCTCACAGGATTACATGTACTTTGAAAGCTCCAACCAGTAAAATGCCTGTAACGAATACTGCACAGATAAATAATACTTTTGACTTTTAGAATCTCTTTTAAAAGCTAAGTATACTAAAAATGTTAAGAATATTCAAACATTATTAGCAATGTATTACAAAACAATGAAAATTAAATAAAATAAATGCAGTCTCAACAGTTGTAATCTATTACATATATTATGCCCCCTGCAATTGAGGTTACAGTTTAAATGGTGGTGTCAAATCAAGAATACCCAGCTCATTCCAAAATTTGGCAATCTTCTCAAAAGGGTCGTCTATCATTTTAACCTCTTCATCTATGCTTAGATACTTTAATCGCTCTCCAGGATTAATTTCATCCCAAATTTTGTATAATTTGTGATCTTCAGTCTCATACAATGGTTTCCTGCCATATGTTAGAACGTGCATTGTTGTAAGAGTTATCTTATCATAAGAAATTTAAACATTTTACATTATTTATGTAGAAAACATACCCATGAGCAGCAAAGTTTGCAATAAGGTTAACTAAAAGTTTAGTAATAGCAAAATGCGAATCATATCTTCCAATTGGAGGATGAATTCTCGTGCTGTTCAAGAAGTAAATCTTAATAAAAAATAAGAAATACCATTAGCACAAATTCTAATTTACAGTAGTTTTTTAAATAATGTGGCTGAAGGCTGAACGAAAATGGTCAAATTACCAAATCATCACCATGAAATGTACCTGAAAAAGATCGTTTTGCGAATATAAGTTTTTAATGAAACCCGGAAATGGATGTTACATGCAATGAGGATTTAATGACATTTTTATATGCTACCGAAATCCCTAGGATCCAATCCTCTTCTCCCAGCGCGATTCAGGGTGCTTGAATAGTTAAAAATTGATGCATATGTAGGAGCCACTTGAGAATGCATTTGAATCGCTTTCCGTATGGCCACAGTAAAGTATCGGTCTGTCGCAATCTAGCCGGAAGGAAATACAAATAAAACAAAAATCCACTAACCCATCAAGCATATTATATACTGTCATGAACAAAGGTCAGCAAACTGGACTTAAACTTGATAATAAAACGACTACCTATGTACCTGACTAATTGCATCGTGAGTAAGTGCAGCTACTGACTCACTACCGGTATAAAATTGCACTATTTTTTTGCGAACAACGTCCTCATTCACTTCTCCATGTTTAATGGTTAACAGACTAGCGAGATCTGTGCTAATGGCTGCTCTGAGAAGTCGAACTAACACGTCTGCTTGAAGAGCTAAAAATATAATGTTTTTGAACCTTTGTGCACACCTATATTTTGAGAATTAATTTTCCAAGTTTCTTTATTATGAATAATTTACCAGTCACGGCCAAGTTGACCTCTCTGGATGTCATTGTCACAATCCATGGGATTTTGGCCACATTTCCATTTGCATAGGCTTGATCTGGAGAGTTACTCAGAAACGCACCTGGAATGTCTGGTTCAATGGACGGCAAGAAGAAACCGGTTTCCTGTAATACGTGCAGTTTTCAAGTCATGCCCATTTATAGATTCAAACAGTATTTTTAACTTGAATTTTAATTATTTCTCCATACAAGCGTGAATAACTGATTTGCGACAATAACCCTGGGATCTACACGTCTCATGCAACTGATCACGTCTTGGCTTTTCATGTGTGTGGGGCAACCTGAAATGTTTGCTAAATGCATGCTAACCATCTTTGCGGTTTCCATTTTATTGAGTGCCCAGATATTGTAAGCAGTTCCACTCAAGGAAATTGCACTATTAATTTTCGCTTTGCTAGGACTATTTGACATCAACTGCAAGTGGACGCTCGCACCGCCTGCAGAGCTTCCCTTCATATGCAATTTGCAGAATTATCAGCTCAAATTAAATTCAAATATTCAAATGATGCCAAGAAATTTATCCATTTTTATTTGAAGTTTTAATGTCTTACTATAATAGTAATTTTTGTAGGGTCACCTCCAAAGAAAACTATGTTATTTTGAACCCAGTTAAGCAATTCCGCTTGATCGCGCAACCCATTATTGCCTAAAGTTTAATTTGAAAAAACTTAAATGTAAAAATATCATGCAACAAACTGTGTGTTATAATTGGAGCCAGCTTACCTGGAGAATTGTTATCATTTGTTGTGAAAAATCCTAGTGGTCCTAATCTAATATTAAATACAATTAAATCCAATTAAAACGTTTAAAATAAAGCAGGTTAAAATTTGCATTTTTAATTTTAGATAGCTGAACAATAGTGGCTTAAATACCTGTAATTAAATGTGACTAACACTACGTCCTGTACAAGTAAGTATGATGGTCCATAAAACTCACCGCTACCCCACATGAAGAAGCCCCCATGGACGAAAATTACGGTTTCAAGAAGTTTGGCAGGGTTTACCTATGTATTTTTCAGAAATGAAAGCCATCAATAAACGATAAGTCAAAAGCGATTGTAAAAAACTGTATACCTACTGGTTTTATGGTTCAAAGTATGGTAGAAAGTAAATTTAATGCAAACTAACGTTTTTCGTATAAACTGTAGCATGCAAGCAGTCTTCGGAACCTTGGAGGCGTCCATAGTTCAATTGAAGGCATTGCGATCCTGGTTTATTCGCCAGTAATGTACCCGTCCAAGGTTTTTTCGGTACTGGAGGCTGTTTCGAACAAATCATTACTTTATTAGCCAATAATTCAAGTCCAAATACAAGTGATAAAGACACTGAGATCACCTGAAAGCGCCTATCACCAATTGGAGGCTCCGCATAGGGAATACCCGAAAAAGCGATTATTGGATCGCCTCGAACATTCTTCATTACATATCCCCTGACCCGGCCAGTTTTAGTAACTACTTCAAGATTATCACTGGGATGAACAAGAAAGTTTGCGTCATCACCGGCACTTTCATGCACTGACAATATTCTAGCATCTCTGTCATTTGCGGTTGGGTATTCGTATTCACTATCACATGAAATTAATCTACACACGAACGAAATCAAGTTAGTTAACGCGATTGACGGAATTAAATTCATTTTTATTATTGGCTCATATTATGTTTTACAAAAATAATATTGAGTTGTGTATCCACGTTGTGAACCTACCACAGCAATAGTAACCCACTACTATCAGCAAACTTGAATCGACTGACATTCTGCAAGAGCAAGTCGGTTTTTCCAGGATAATATAGATATTATTTTGCTTTATTTTTTGCATTTAATATCAGTTAACAGCAAACAAAACAAAGCACATCTTACATTATATCTATAACCTGGAAAATATTTCATATTAATTCATTAAATGTAAGCAAGAATAATAACTACTGCTTCACAGCTATTAACTGGATACTCCACGAGTGAGTGAGATGGTGAGATTTTTAGATAGAAATTTTTTGTGCAACAAAAAACCAACGTGTTATCAAATAGACATCTGTATATTTTCATAAAATGTACAGACACGAGCAAAGATGTTTATTATTATATGACGTTAGTACCTTTGTTACTGTATAAGAGAAAAGCAAGTTAGTTCTGAGGCTAATATAAAAAAAGTTTGCTTATTTTCGCCCATAGCATCCAGTTAGCTGAGAATGTCGTGTCATTTACCTGATGCCAACGCAATCCTTTGGCATATTGTAGCAAAAACATGACATCTCAATCTCAGCCAATGTCATGCTGAAATTGTCAGAGGCATGACAAAAAAATTTCCTTCCGGAAATAACGTTACAATTCTCAGGCGCTGTTACTGTTGACTGTACACTGTAGAAAAGTATAGTAGATACGGTTTTTTGGACAATGCTTAAAACACAATCAATATTATATTGTTTCCGAATAAAATCACACCATATACTTACAATACTGTACGTATGTGAATATATTGTGTAGTTTCTGGAGCACTAATATAAAAAATGACAATAATTATATTTGTAGGAGGTGGGAATGTGATTTTTCCAGTCATTTAAATGCTCTGCAGAATTTCTCATAATATGTAAAGGGTATAGTATGAGTTTAAAGTTTTAGCTAAGCAGCTAAACGAGCCACTATTCACTATTTACCTCGCATGTGTTTATGTGGAATCGTTTACTTGCAAGCAAACTTGTTTTAGGCTTAAATTTGCAACTATCTTTGGATGCAAAATGCTTTGCCGTTGAGTAAGGTTTTTTAAAAGTTTCTTCATGCTTCTATGCTGTATGCTATAGAGAGCTTAGCCAAGGACAGCTAGTTGATTTGCGTTTGGCAATAATTCTCCTAAAATATTGTTGCAGTTTAGTTTATAGAACATGTAGCTAAAACTTGCAAGTAATAGACGAGCAAAGCAATAGTAAGACTGCAATCATGATATATATATACATTTAACATGATGAAAAAACAATTACTTCGATAACAAGCCATGTGCATTACAATGGAATGGTCAATGACATAAATGAAATAAATTGATATCATTAACGCAACGCGACGGAATCTCATAATTTGCTTTGATCTCTTTAAAAAATGATGGTAAAGTATCGGTTTCGAACAACTATGCTTTATTAGAAATTTCATTCAAGATGGAGAAATATGGATAATTATATTTATTATGGAGAGACAATATCGAATATTATAAAAAGCTTAAGAAAAATGAAAAACTCACATAACTCAATTTCAAATATAATCATACTAATTCAATTTTATGTACAATAATAAGAATAAATATTTTGTAGATAAACAAAAAGATTCAAAACATTAAGTAGTAGTAGTCAGTCTGTTGGGGTGTAATAATATACTACGGCCATATTTCTGTACTTTTAGGTTCAACTTTGCATCCTGTTTTGTAGTAATGGCACGCAATCCGATATTGTGATAATGGCTTATTTGATACCTAACCTACTCCAAACTTTAATTTCTTCAGTTCCATACGTAGGATCAGGAATCATCTTAATTCCTGTCTCAGATATTTCTAGAAACTTTGGATACTCTGGATCTTGAATAGGTTTCCAAACATCAACCAGGGAACCGTTTGGAGCAGTATGATAGGGTACGCTAAATACATGTTCCAAAATGTTATATTTATCTTATCATGTGTATAATAAACAGTATAATTTGAAATAAAAAAGTTCAAATTACTTGTGCGTAACGAAATTTGTTATTAGAGACACTAAAATGCTGGCAATATCATACGCTTTATCCTTGGGAGTTAAAGGGTTGGAGAAAGCAGTGTTGTTAAACAATAAAGTTATGTCCTCCTGTGTAATTTATTGCAATTTTTAAAGTAATCAAATATAATTCTAAAAAATAGCAACGAAAAGTAGTGACTAGTAGCATTACCCCGTGGGAGGAACCTACAATAGAACGACAATAATTGTTTATAGATTCAATAATTAATTACGCTGACATTATGATGTAAGTTACATCTAAAATTGTCGTGACTTACCCCATTCTTTATAATTAGTAGCCAAAAAGCTAGCCACACCAACATGGCTTGTAAACTTGAAAATGTAGGAATATGTAGGCGCGACATCATTGTGAAGTTTTAGTGTTCGTCTATTTCCCAACGTAAAGTAGCGATCTGTGCCAATCTAAATGGTTTTGTATAAAAAATTATATTAATGATAATGAAGCATTTTTTGTAGATATAAAGTGTATGTATGAGATATAAACTTGCTAGCACTTAGCTCACTTAGCACAATGTATAGTACCTTAGCGTATTTCTTGACATTACTGTCTATCACCGAAGTTCGAAATCTTGGTGGCACGTCACGTAAATAAACATCACGAATCTCAATTGCAGCTTCTTCTGGACTAGTTGAGTTCAAGTTTCTGATGTCAAGAATTAATGGGCCTCGGGAAGCCCAATTTCGAATGACGTGACCCAGAACCAAAATATTTTTCATTACCATTAGAATATACTCTCCTTCCTCCGCAGTATTTGTACCTTTAAAAAGAAAAGTTCAATGAGCAGTGGCTTCAGTATTTCTATATTTCCTACAAAGCTTTTTCATACACAAATATGGAATTTTGGCCACATGTCCATTTCTGTAAGCACTTTCAACAGACTCTGTGATAAAGGCACCCGTGATGTTTGGTTCAATTACTGGACCGAAAAGGACTGCAGGAAACCCCATGTATTCCTGACAGAACAATAAAATTGCTTTAAAGCTTTTCTTTTTCGGATAAGCACATTTCAAAAGAGTCAGGGAAAGTTTGAGTAGAAATTACAATAAGATTATTTTGCGCTGCTACAAGAAAGTTGGGCTCAATTCTATTCAGACAGCTTACTAGAACCTTGCTGCCTTGATTGATCGGACAACCCACGCGTTTAGCAAAGTTGTGCGTTAGCTTTCTGGCATCTTGTTGCGATTGAAGGGCCCAGTGATTTGAAGCCGAACCGCTGAATGATATCGCATTTCTGAACAAACCCTTGGCTAAACTATTTGTTGACATCATGTGTAGGTGTACAGCAGCGGCTCCTAGTAATACATCATAAATTGATTAAATATCTTTTTTTTTAAATTAGAAACATATTAAAAAACATGTTATTTAAAAAAATATGCATACCTGCGGACTGGCCTGCATGCAAAAGTTCCATGTAAAAGTTCATAATAAAATTTCATAAATTAATCCTACAAAGTATTTTTACATCTTTTTTATATTAAAAAAAGTACAAAACCTGTAAGAGTAATTTTATCCTTATTTCCTCCGAACTTTTCAATATTTTCATAAATCCATCTAATTGCCAGCTAAATCGGTAGTTTTTGTATTAGAAAAATAATTTTATGATTTTATTATAAGCTTTTAGAGAATTTTGTTTACCGCTTGATCATGAAGGCCATAATTTCCTAAAGATAAAACATTATTTTTAATTTTCAGATTTGCTTCTGTTATTACTTTTCATATATCCTCTACATATAGTTATATAATTACCAGGTGCTTCTTCATCTCCAGTAGACATAAAACCAAGAATTCCGAGTCGGTAGTTTACCGTTACCAAAATTATGTTATTCTAGAAAGAAACAAAAATAACTAGAGCCTCCTTCATAGATTATTCGTAAGTTTTCTCGTTCTTGCACTCCAAATTTCAGGAACCGTATTTATCCCAAGAAATTTGAAATTTCAATCAAAACCTCTGACAGTTTTCAGTAACAACGAGCCATTTTATTGATGACATTAATGATGAGGTGAAAGCATTTTCAACATTTCATGAAATATTCCAAGTTTTATCAAATGTTATTATTGCGGAAAAGTTAGTCTATACTTTTTTATATTTAGTAGTATTTTGCACGACTTTGTAACATGGAATATAACTTGAAATTTATACGTTGCCTGAATCTTCATTTTAGAGAATTGAGACTGAGAAAATTTTCATAGGAGAAAATTCAAAATGACAGCATACAAATGAAACCGTAAAAGCTTACCTGTAACAGATACGTGGGTCCAAAATCACTTGCACGTCCAAATATAAAGCTCCCTCTAAGAATTGCAATACATATAAACAAAAAAGGATCATTACAAACTTTACAGAATATGTATATATGATTAATTATTAATTTCAAGTGCAAACCGAATTAAATTTACCCGTGAATGTATATCATTACTGGAAGCATCGGATTACTTTCTCCGCTTGTGATCTAGCAAATTCATATAATTTATTCATTATAATTCATTAAAGGTTGGATTCACATAAAATTGCATAAACATGATTAATTAATTGTTATCGCACCATTGGAGAGTACACATTTAACAATACGCAATTAGATTCAGACCCGAAAACCCTTAAGAAACGGGGCAAATTAAACTGTAAACACTCCCCACTTGGTTTCTTGGCACTCCGAATACCAGTCCAAGGCCGTTTTGGAACAGGTTTCTGTAAGTAAATGCGAGCACTTTGTGAGCGTTTCATACAGTCGATAATGGAAATAAAGTAAGTTTCATCTCAAAAAGTATTCTTTTTACTTTAAATCTGAGGTTTCCCGTTGGTGCTTCAGCGTATGGAATGGATTCAAAAGCATATATTTTCCTATTGCCAAAAACATTCATAAAGTACCCTTCCACGAGGCCTTGTGTTGTATTGACAATCGGATCTGGTGGTGAGTCATCATGACTTCGACTCACTCTTTTCATAAGTTCCCCATCCACGGATAAACTGGGGGAAGAAGGAACGGGAGCTGGGCGAAGGTACTGACAGTTGTAAAAGGTGCACAACAAATTTGCTAAATACACTGAACTGAACAACATTGTGGGAATTTCTGCCACTTCCTCCGCTCTTTTGTAAAACAGACTTTGTCACTGTTGCAACTTGCAAACCGTGAAAAATGTGAATTTTCACTGGACAATAATGACTTGTAAATTGCAGTCGCTTACGAATCAATAAATATCACGTGCTTCACAGCATTTTTACAAATAGCGATTGTTTGGCATAATACCAAAAATCTGATGATGTATTGTAGGTTTGATTGGCAATTCTGTAATGCGACTAGGTGAGTGTAAAGCTGCCAAGTTTAAGGTCAAACGAAGCAAGATCAACTCCAGAGAAGACGAGATGCTTATAAAAAACACAATTAACAATAAGACAATGAATCTGGAAAAGAAAAAGCTACAATTCTTATAAATAATAGGCAGGTATAGTACGTGGTCATTAAGACCAGCGCATCATCAATTATCGCCTTTTTTACATTTCTTGCAAAACATTTCTGCATAATACCATCATGTCCAGTCACCAAACAAGTTTCATATTCCCAAGTTTTGGATTTAACACGACTCAATGAAAAGAGCTTGTGTTAAGAAATCAATTGAAAAGGCTCGTATACAATTTTTATAATGATAAATGCACGCACATACATATTCATGCATTGTTAATGAAAATTGAAGATTTTTATATTTGTATTGTTCTGCTTTTTAACTGCAGGTTAAGTGCGTTGTGGGTAAGCTAAACCAGACAACACAAAAAGATATTTCTTTACAATGCTTACGCTTAGACAAATTGCAGCATGAATGAGTGGGTTTCTAGGTCCATCATTGAGCGGACTTTATGGCATTTCTGGTACATTCAATGAACGTTGGAGCTTATAGGAAAGTGTACTATCTTGTACGGAACTGAGGAAGTGATGTTAAGCAAGATGCAGAAAACTCGGTGACCTCCTCATATTTTATGCCACAACATTGGCATGTGCATAATTTTTTGGAGTTCATTAGTTCCTAAATCTAAACTAACTATAGTACTTATGATGAGCTTACGTTTGGTCAAAATGAATTTGGGTGAAATGATTACTTTAATTATGAATAATCGCAATAGCACGTATTCTAAATTGTTTATTTTGCATTTCTGTTGCGCTCGGCATACCAGCGAATAGTGCGAATAGGATCTTGAAGATTCAATCTTGGCATTACCACAGGTTGAGAGAATCTTGAGTTGAGTACTTGGAATAATTGTGCACTCTTTGACGTTGAATGTGCAAAAAATTAGTGTAGGTTATGTTAGCGTTGTTGTTACTTTGCCCCTGAACTTGAACTTGACTTTTTTCCGGTTGCAATGATGTCATGTAACTAGTTAGCCTTGATGATGTGACGTCGTAAAAAATGCTTGCGCAAAGGTATTTCAGTTTTTCCAAAGAATTTATATATATTGCATGTTAGGCAAAGTCAAGTAGGATCTTGCAAAGTTCAACATAAAAGTTTGTGTCTCACCAACAATGTATTCAGGGATCCTTGTGAGTATTACGATTCATGAGGATCATGCAAAAATGCAGAAAAAATGCAATATGTGAATATGCAAGACAAATAAAGTTCTGAATAAATCTTTCATTGCGTCATTCAAGATAATAATATATTTTATCAAATTAAATATAATTCATATATAATAATTAATTTTGCTATAAATAAATTAACCGCTATTATTTCGCTTGAATACAAAATTAAAATACAAACATTTGTCTGTGGTCTTAAACTGAAGCGATCGACAATCGAGGTTTTCAATTATAAAAAGGATTGTATGTAACCCAATGAGCTTTTTGCTGCGTTTGTGCGGATTCATGCGAAGTAAACAATGATTTATATGCTTCACTGGCATTAGGATCTTTTGAAACACTGTATTTCGACAATTTTGTAGACGATGACGATGGCTCTACTTTAGCTTTTTTGTCATTTTTGGATGTTGATGGTTGATCTGTACTGATTTTGCTTTTCTTCACTGGAAGGTTACAATCTCCATTAGTATTGCTTCGTTTAGAAGTAGATGGTGATATTCTTCCGTTGGACGTAGAAGGAATGTTCTTCGCCGACTCATCACCATTATCGTTTGATTTCTCAATTTTAACCACAGTACCATTAACTTCGGTCTCCTGTTTCTTGGCACCCTTTTTGTTTTTCTTTGCAAGAGCCCTTCTGTTTGCCATACGTTCCGTTTGTCTGGCCTTTTCTTCCTCATCGGTTGGATTGATAATGATGACATCCTCAAAATTAAAAGGTTTCTGGCACCTATTCAGTATAAACATACAAATTACAAATCATTCATAAGTCCACCATCAAGTGCAGGACCAGTGATATAAGGAACTAGAATGAACAATCCTTAACCTTAAACACTCAGATGTTTCCGCATTTGCCTTGCGCATTTCTTTCAAGGCCTTGTCACTCAGAACGCACCCGCAAGACCAAATAAAGCAGAACTTGAAGGAACCATTCATTTCCTGTCCAGAAACGGGGCAAATCCATTGCGCCTTCTGTGAATCAATATACCCATCCCCAACTTCAGAAGCGGCATCCTTGTCCCAAGCTGGATTCTCGGTTAACTGAAGTTGCTTGACATCCTTCAAGGTGCGAATGTGAGCAGCAACATCCGGTGTGCCCTCTGCCTTGTTCAGCAAAGTTTCCAAAACAGCTTCCTTGCTGTAAATTCTTCCCAGCTCACAAGCCACCACTGGTGGCTGAAGCGGCTGCTGGGTTATCGCACAGTGCTTCCAACGGAATGCTCGCTCTGCCTTTTTGTCTTTCTGGACATGTGTCAAAATTGAAATAGGAACAAACACATTTTAAAATTAAATTGTACATTGTAATATCAAATTCAATAATACACCAATGTCGTTTGTTTGTCCTTTTTTACCTGTTCTGGCTTCTTTTTCGTTTTAACAAGCTCGTCCCTTTTGGGAATAGTTCCTCCATCACAACCCATCTTGACAGTAATTAACTTTAAACACTTTTATTAATTATTTTAACTTATATTCAGATTTTACGATGTACAATATCGACGACTCAAATATATTTTTGTGAAAACAAACAAACGCCTCAAACTTGCCACGGAGAAATAGCCGATATGGAGCAGCTTGAGACTACACGTCTCGAATTCCCCATAAAAGTCATGATAGTAGTGCTACTAGCAGCTACGGCTATCCGATAGACAGCTCTCTTTGGCTTTTCTGGCTTCTTTCATCTTTTGGCTTTCACTTTTTGGCTTCGTTTCCGTGATACTTCTTGTAACAGATATTGAATTGAAATCTCATGGGGCATTAGGAAACACGTCAAAAATTGGCATGAGAAACTGCGATGCGATATACTAAATTCAATAACCTCTTCTAGTTGCATTACAAGTTAAGTTTTTCCACTTTCAATAAGTTTATGAAGCTTCGCTTGCAATAAAGCTGGAAGCATTGATTAATGTGACGCACACGCTACGTTTGATGTTTTGAAAGAATCTTGGGATGCAGGTGAAAAATGATGATGACGTTAGCTCAATTGACCTTAATTTATAGCGTTTACCTTTATTCAAGCCACGTTCTGCTTTTTCATCTTAGATATAGAGATTGACTAAACGATACTTGCGTGAGGGATTTCATATAACAATTTTTTTTAAACCGAAGTACTTTTTTTCAATTTGATGGACTACTGATATTTCAATAAAGTAGCTTACACTTAAGCCGAAACCATGTTCATAGACATATATAGTCGGGGATTTTTCATCGTTGAACTTTTACCCTTCAATGATATAACCAAGCATTTCAATTTAAAAATTTATTTCAGTTTTTTACTTCAGTAGTTTGAATTTCAGAATGTAGTTGAATCTGTCTTTCGTCTACAAAATATTTTGCAGTCTTCCTTCATCCTTGCAGAAGCCATGTTTTCGCACACATGAACTTTTCTTCCTTCCGCAAACTTTTATGCCTACAGACTATTCATCAGTTCAGGCAATATAAGCACAAGCAATTTCATTTTGCTTCCATTTTTGTTAACGATTCCTAGCTTTCATACTTTTTGCACAATTATTTAATTCTAGCATTATGAGATTCTAATATTCTTTTTTAATATTACTACTCGTTTTATGGCTTCACATATCATATACGATAATGTAGAATTTAATATCTCTCTTCTTGCAGTTGTTAAATTATTTTATTATTAGAGTCTACTAGAATATCGTTTTGTGCGTCACAAACGAAGGACTCACGTTTTGATGCATACAACATATATCCTCTTAGATCGACATGTTTGTGCAAGTTTCAATAATATTCTTTTCATATTATAAGATGAACATAGTACTACCCATTACACAGTTTTATCAGGTTAGCAGGTTGTTTATATTTTCATATAAAGTGAAAGGAAGCAGCAAATGACTTCATTTTAGCGTTGATATCATCAAACAAAACGACTCATCATTGTATAAAATTATGTGCGATCTGCACATATATTTCCCTCTTTCTCTGGGCCTTGTGCTTTTCCATGCGGAAAAGAGGTCAGAAATCTGCTTTAAGCGAGAAAAGGAAGATGTGTCCTAATTTCTTTCTGCTAAAGCTTCACATAACTTTGCCCGTGCGCTTCGTTCGACTATTGCCGTGCTTCTAGCCAAGTAACAATGCAATGTGGTTTGATGTAAAAGTTTCTGCTACTTGTACTACTAGCCTCTTGCCATACCAGATACCAGTTTGACATCTCGATGGCTGGACGAGACGAAAACGGTGAGCATGCACAGAAAGATCTGTTATACTACACGTTATTGCAAACACATTATACCAGAACAGGGAATAGTGTTTATTGGAGTTTCTAAAAACGAACATTTTTCTGCTTGAAAGATAGCGTTATTGAATTTTCCATTCAGTCGTTTTCCCTTACTTTTCACACGCATCTTTGTGTTTGTACTCGATTACCCAATTTTACATGCCTCCGATTTTATACTACATCTTTTTCTTTCTCTCTCTCTGTTAAACTTGCGTTTATAGCACATTGCAGTTGACAGTTGACCTAGTGCCCCTCACAGAACAGCTAAAATAAGGTCTGGGCCACCAAGCTACGTCGATGTTACGTAATATATAAAGCCATAGATGCGTCCAATCGTCAGTCTGTGACGGTATCAGAACTTCATCGAAAAAGAATGAAATCTGGAGCGGAGAATTCTCGTTAAATTTATATTGGCAATATTCCAGGCTCAACATGATTCAAATGAAATGTTTTTTTTTCTATTCCATAGCTTATTACACTTACAGATACCACGACAAACAAGTACAAGGAGGAGAATGTGTCTATTTAGCCACTCTATCAGTTTTGTGTTATCCATGTTTCCCATTCTCTGGAGAATATGCTGGAAAACGCATTTAGTTCAGAAAGTAGGACAAACATTTCTATACTTTCACTGCACATTTGCTACAATTATTCAAGCGTATAATAGTTTGGAATAAAAAGCCAGTTATCAAGAAAGGCTTCCAGAAAAATGCCATAAAAATGAGAGAATTGGGGCATTTAGTCCATTTCATCTTATTTTATTCAAGGCTGGAAACTGATGTTGGCAGTAAATAATTGACATGTTTTGGGTTTATCGTGAACAAGAAAAGGGTTGTACTTGCTGCATTGTTATTACACAATCTTTTACCCATTAGTGATACATGAAAGTTTAAATACATTTCACACAATCGTAAGGAATAAAAATAATTAAATTGGTTGTGAAGCTAAAATTATTGCATTATGCATGTATGGCATATAATTCAGCATTAGCTTGATGACAAGTGAAAGTTACTGGGATTTTCTATGTAGCAAGAGAAATCCAAAACGCAAACAAAGTAAATCCATGTAACTTTCTCCCGACGACATGCCGTCGTGCTACTACTAATCATAGATAGCAATTTTAAGCTATAAATAGCATGTAGCTTGTCAATCAGAAGCATTGTACCAAAACGTATACAAAATACAAAATCGGCAAAACAAATATAGGAAAGTCGGGGATCTTCTTTTGTTCATTTATTCAAAAGGTTTCATTCTTTTCCGTCCTATGATTACAAGCCATACTACATTATTAGTAGGGAAAATGGGATGATGAGATTTCTGAGTCTATCTGTCTGCTCTCATCAGCTAAAAATCGAGAGAGAAATCTTTTCTTTCCAAGTTTCTTGAACAAAAACAGCGTACAAGCCAGAAGCTTAGTCACAAGACTAACAAACAACTGTTCCTGTAGTAAATATTATTGCCAGCTAGAAACAAAAAAAGTTGGTACAAAATGGCTTGTAAGCAGTTTGTTGTTATTATGAAGTCTTAACGATTACAAGTATATATGGGGGATGTGCAAGCGTATAAGCTAGCATGGTTCAGAGATTCTTACAACAGGAAAGTGTTTTTTCAAAAACATCCATTCTTTTTAGAGTGTAGTGCAACAGCGAGCAAAAGCGAGGTTCATCTCATCACGACCCAACTACCGAAAAAACTGTGTATACCTATATGAAACTGAGGGAAATAGCAGGTTCAAACTCTCTATGTTGGAAACGCGAACTTCTCCGAATGGTGACTTCCCGAAGAACTCGAAATGCATAGCCTAAATACTTTGATAGTATAAAACACAAGTTTCCTCCGCGAATGACTTCACACTCTCTCTGGGACATTCTCTGGAAGTTGTTGGATTCTGGGCTCTCTGTGACTCCCTCGTGCTTTTTTGTTGCTCTGTGGTACAAGTTTTTTCTCCATCCTCTCCAAAAGCAGATCAAGTGAAAGCTTTTTTACTTTGGTTGACAAGTTCGTTTGTCAATCGTTTTCTTTGAGACTCCTTTTTATAGTAGCAAGCAGTCAGAGTCTCAGACTCTGAGAGTATAGAGGAAAGCAACGTTGTTGACGCTCCCTTTAAAAAGGAAAAATGTTGAAATGTCACACCTACTAGGACTGTCTTTTTATAAATAATTGTTTCGGATTCCAAAATTCCAATCCAGGAATTTTTGCAATGTGACCAGATTGCAAAACTGTCGTTGTAAGAAAGTGAAAGCGAAAAAAGTCTACAGAAACTTTGCTCAAATTGAAAATGACTGTGAAACTTTCTATTCCTGCTAGCCTCCTTATGGCAGGTACGTTTGAATATTATATTTCTAACATTTTAAAGTAATTATGCTAAGTTTTACAATTTTACTAACAGTTGAACAAAAATATTTGCAAGGACGCGTTTTGTAACTTTACCATGATAATGTAGCTAATCAATACTTTCTATCTTTTATGGTATGTATGCATCATTTAAATTAAAGCATTTTTGTTCTTTGCTAACCACAACTGCAACCAATGTACTATTTTGTTTTGTATATTACTGTTTTGCTTTTTATTATTGTGAACTTGGCCTGTGGCCATTTAACAAACGCCAACGAATTGACATTTCTTTAGGTAATTGCAACAGGGGAGAAGTGTGACGGTCAATGGCAAGTAGTATTAGGAATCTGTCTATAGAGAGAAAGTGTATCTCTTCCTGTTAGAAAATAACAAGCAGATACCCAACATAACCTACCCGCCTTTGCTTTAGTAGTTGGAAGTCAGTACGCAGTATAATAGTCTCATGGGCTTCATGTGAAAGAAAAGAGAAAGACTTGACAAAGGAAACAACAACGTTGGCTCATTTTATCGTTTGCTCGAAATATGATCATGGGGCAAATAAAAAATGCGAGAATGATGTCTTTCAACTGATGTGCTACTAGTATACAGTAGTTTAGTAAAAGCTCAAGCTAATTTCAAGGCGAGTAACATAACAGTAAGCAACTACCACTGAGCCAGACTATATTTGTTTTATTGCCTCTCATACTTTTCTGAGTACATAAACTAATTTAATAAAACAATAATGCTCATAAAGAGATACGATCAAAAAGTCGCAAAAAATAAAGAGCAACTATATTCAGAATAGTCCATAGCCTGTAGCTTGTAGAAACGTCGTTTATGCTCTAACAATAACTGTCTGCTGTTGCCAGTTAAGGTACACGAAGCTATTTTTATTCCTTTCAGAATAAAGATCCAAGTGCCACGATCGTGTTACTCTTTTACTATATTATCGAAGGACAGCTGCAAAGAAAAGTTCTGCTTGCCCCATTTCACGCATCATACACGCTACACTACTAATACCAACTCACAAAAATATTGCTTTGAAACTTTGTCATCATCACTGCTGCACTTTATTGCACAAGTTAATAGAGAGAAAAGCAGCATGATACACACAATTTACTAATTATACACAATGTTATATGTTTATGATTTAGTGGACCAAACAAAGACACTTTGATTGAATGAATGTATTAATATCATTTGTCACATAATATGTCAATGTATTCCATTTCATAAAGAAAATTCTAACTCACCAAACAAACAATTACTGCAATGCAATATTGAATCGTAATTCTTATTGTCACACTTTCAAATTCACACTGCTCAAAATACTTTACCTTTTAACACAATAAGCTGACATGTCATACTCAGGAAGTGTGGGCAGGCAAACAATAGGGTCCCTGGGATCATCTGAAGACTCTACAACAGGCAGCTTGAAAAAACCAACATTCAGCGAAAGGCATCCAAAAGCCATTCGAAGTATTACAGTTATCGGATACTTATTCTGCGTGTCTTTGGCTGCCATTCTCCTTAGCGCGTATTACGTTGTATTTTGGGAACCTTCTGCAAAGGACCCACAAAAGAGCAGCATGCTCGGAAACACAACTTCGCAATGTCCGTGTCGCGATGCGGGGACCTATGTTCCAACAGAGAATGGCGGTGGAACCTACTTGCATCCCTATAAACGTTTTGCTCCCAACAAACGTATGAAAACCCCATTTCTTGTGTACGTGGGTTCCCCTTCCAGAGCAGCACAACAGCCCGCACCGATTCCGGAACCCAGTAAACTTGTGTCGCCTTCCAAAGAAGAACTTGCAAACACCAGCAACAACACCCTTCATCATCAAAACAATAGTACTTTTAGTCATGCTTCGGTGCATGATAGTAATGATATTTTACCCAGCAGTGCCACGTTTACCATCTCTGAGAAACATGAAGAGTTTCAAACAGCAACATCCGAGTCTGTTGAATATGATATGGCTGAATCAACACTTGTGACAAAGCCGCCTTCTCCAAGCACAAATTCAATTATTATTCAAAAGTTACTGCAGAGTAGCAAAAGCGTTATCCAGCAGCAGAAGGAGTACACGTAGAAAAAAAGCAAGACTGGAGAAATGGGGAAAGCAAAATCTTGAGTGAAAGTGTGCAACTCAAATATTTAAGAAGAAGATTGGGGTTATATGATATTTATGCATCTTGGGAACATCTTCGCACTTGGTTCCTTACGTTAAGAGTGCGCACTATATCAAAGCATTTTTTGCTGTGAAGGGAAATAACTAGAACGTATAATGTTTATTAAATACATTTAGTACATATATGCAAAATCTGATTTCTTTGCCAGTATGTTTTAAATTGCAACATAGACTTAATGCGAGTTATTTTATTTGAGATTAAGTTTACTTTAGAAATCATTTGCAGAAGCATTTTCGGTGTTGGAAGATACAATATGACCACTCTCATCGAATACAATACGAAAAGATTATTTTTGTATAAAATATAAATACATGCTTTGGAGACAAGAGCGAAAGTTCCACGAAACGAAAACCAATTTTTTTGGTATGCAAGTTACACTTTGTTCCACATTTTCGTACAATTACCTATTACCTAGTCAACTTTGTTCAAACGTGTTAGCACACAATTCGATTATGCTATACTTACTAGTAATATTGTGTTTTTGTGTAACATTTTGCTACAAGTTTAATATTTTTTGTAACAAAACAAACCAAATAAAATATAAAACTTAGATGTGAGATAATAATGGCCTTCCGTACAGTGAAAGAGCTGTACTAATAAATAGTACACTAAGTCGATTTATTATATACGAATTGATTGACCGTTAAGATTAGTTCTTCTTTAGAAATACTTACATACAACATACATTTACATGTACATCATAGCATTATTGTTACCTAGTATGTAGTTAATATGTTAATACGTACATATATGCCATCAGTTGTATGAAAATGAATTTAATAAACAAATTTTTGTGTGTATCAATGTACACAATTAAACTTCACTGGTTTAATAACACGCATACACAAACGTGATTTGTTTCTTCGGATAAGCAGGAAAGGATCATGGAAGAGCGTAATCAGCAATAATAATATAAAATTAATATTTTATTGTACTTGTAACATGACAAATAAATGACACTTTTTAACTTCATTCCAATCTGTACTCCAAATTGCAACCGTACCCTTATTAAACGTTTTGTGATAATGTGCAGCATTATTGCATTTCATTGTTGTGTTGCTAAATAGTAAGCAGCCATCTTACAAATTACAATTCATTATTGCTTCAAGTAGTCCACCTTGAAATTCATCATATAATATTATGCATGTATGCGACTACGAGTCTCTGGAATTTTTTCATTCAATTATCTGCGTTAAACATCCAAATTAAAATGTTCACATAATATGATCACACGTGCATAAGCCAATAATGTTTTTTTTACCTATTTTCATTTTCACTAACTAAAGGTTCACGAACAACACCAAAATTGTTATCGTTTATTCTTTACAATAATTTTTCATCATCATCAAAATCTCAAGAGTTCTCTTTTAGCATTTTTATTGATATTTGGGCATTTTCATAGTACTCTCCTTCCGCCTGAGCAGGACGTTGACGTTAGCAAAATATGGCATATAGATATATTTTTTATACATGTCCATTATTATGAAAGCTTGAATGGGGGTAGCAAATAAGTTATGCTGCCTAAAAAGATGACAAATCTCACCTTGTGTTCACACATTGTATACCACCTGCTTGTGCAACTTCCGTTGTACATCGAAACACTGTACACACTCTTGAGATCTACCAAGAGCTTTGTTAGCGTTGCTAACAAAAATGAAAAATCTTCATTGAATTTCAACGAAAGCGTTCTTTGACCGGAAGCATAATGAAGGTAAGCAACTAATCTTTACCAGCAGTTGGTTATATGCCACGCCACCGCCAACGTCAAATTATTTTCAAGTTCATGATCAATCTACCTGAATAAAGGTACAAACTAAGATTTTGTTTTCAATGATCTGCTTGATTTAGTGACATTAGTGTCGGTCCGCTGACCATGGCACTTTCTGAATAATGCAACAAAATGTGATAATGAGAAATGAATTATGACTCCAGCCACCAGTGGTTTACCGTCAGATCGGAATGAAAAATGGACCAAGCTTATGCATGTTTGCGTCGTCTTCTTTCTCACGTTATCATTAGGTAGTGATTGCTATATGTAAAGGCTACAACTTTAGTAGTTGCTTGTTAGGGGGTCAATCTGGACAAATTTTGTCAGAACAAAGCTTGGAACTAGGCAGTTCTATTGCATCTTGGAGCATCCGCTGCAGATAAAAAAATCCGACACGATTATAGATAGATTTTTTTACCCAACTACACGTGCATATTTTACACTATGCAAATCCCATTCTTTAAATTAAAATCGTCTATTTTATCAGTTCATTATCCAGTTGCTAGCTGCGGTGGTTCATAGTGTTAATAAATTTCCAATTTAACCGTTTATTGTTTCAAACTGTCAAAATGGTGGTTGTTTTTCTATTTAATTTAATGTGTGCAATAGTGTCTTGCGATCCGTTTTATCAACCTCCCACTGTGCAGCCTCAGTTGGCTAGCACAGAAAATGAATTTCTCAGGGCATACAGAGCAACGCGAAACATAGATTCGAATTTAAGTCTACCACTAGATTTTAGACCTCCTCCTGAAGTCCAGACACAAAGCGGCATTGTTTCTGGTTATTTCATGAAAGTAGTCAATGGTAAACATTCATTTTTTGCAATTTTATCATTCTTAACAAACAACACAGTACATCAAATGATTTTCTACATTTTCAGAAGCAATACTTTTAGCAGTTTAAATTTTCCTCTTTTAAAATATCAGGTTTTAGAAAACGATGAAAATTTGGTATGCTGGGATCTTTAAAACAAACTTTTTTAATTTTGAACTAAATTACAAGATAACATTAGCAGTACAAATAAAATACGCGTAGCATTAAAAATACATCCAACATAAACTCATCGAACCTAATTTTTGAAATCGCATATTTCGTTGAGAATTACTATTATACCTATGCAGGTTTTGTTAAGAAATGCTTGTCATTGTACAGTTCAAATAATATGCTGGAATGCTTATTTGAATTATTGTAATTTATGTATTTTTATTTTTGCAATTCACCCTTAAGGTCGTGAGATTTACGCTTTCGAAGGTAAAAGAAGTTTATGTTCAGTTATGAATTATTATACTCTTCAAGCAGTCATTAAACATGTTGCCCATTTTGCCCCGTATAGGAATCCCATATGCCGAACCCCCTATCGGAGATTTGAGTTTTAAGGTCACAAAAATAATTCTAAACACGATAAATCTGTTACAACTTGATTTTTTGCTAACATGCATATAACGTGCTAACAGGCCCCTGTTCCAAAGCGCCCTTGGGTTGGAGTTCGTCAGGCAAAAAAACCTGGACACGTGTGTACGCAACTGCATCAGTTCAAACTAAACCGTGTCGTCGGACATCAGGACTGTTTGAATTTGAATGTATTTTCCCCCATGGTAAAGGACATGAAGTCATGTAAATTCGTGTCATTGCATACTAATAAAGTACCTCCCTCCCGACTAGAATTCTGTTCAGATACGCAATTTAAACTTACAGATACCCATCAAGGATTACAATCCAAAAATGGCAGTTGTAGTCTTTATTCATGGGGGCTCATTTTTTTATGGAAGTGGAAGTGAATATGGACCATCACTACTACTTCAAAAAGACGTAGTGCTTGTAACCTTGAATTACCGTCTAGGTCCATTAGGTAAGTTAATTGATCAATGACATTTTGGCCTGAATCAAAAACTGATTTTATGATTGGCAGGATTCCTCAGTACAGGCGATGAAGAATCTCCAGGAAATTGGGTAAGCTGGGGCAAACTAAGACTATGTAAAACAAACATGTACCGGGTTCTAGCATTATATTGATTATATAGTCTCGATTTAATGTGACTTTGTTATTTTCGTCAGGGCCTAAAAGATCAGAGCTTGGCACTTGATTGGGTTGCGAAGAATATTCAGGTGCGCAATGTTTTACAGTGTGCTATAAATAATCGATTGCAAAAGAGTAAATTATTTGGGATTTTTTTCAGAAATTTGGTGGAAATCCCTCAGATATTACTTTGATGGGACAGAGTGCTGGTAAATATAAGCAAATATAACTTGGAATTAAAATGAATCATTCCGAAAATGTACTCTGAATCGATTTTAGGTGCTGCTTCCGTTCATCTTCATATGATGTCTCCTTTATCCAAGGGTCTTTTTAATAAGGCCATTAGTATGAGCGGTTCAGGATTTGTCAATTGGTTGGTTTTTGCGCATATTCATTAGTCTACACGAATTTCTTTTGTTTAGTATATTTTGTTGTTACAAAAATCAGGGCAGTACATACACCTCATCAAGCTCGAAAGTGGAGTGAAAAGTTGGCCAGATTTATGCGCTGTCCTACATCAAGTACATCAAAAATGATGAACTGTTTTCGGAAACGGGATCCAAACTTTTTGACTGCAAACTTGTGGAATTTATATGTAAGCGATTGAACGGTTGCGATGATTTATAATGTTCATGAGATAAACACTCTTGAACTTGAACCACCATGAGTCACTTTACACTTTGTCTTAAAGGACGTCATTGGATTTCCTCCTGTGTTGCTACGACCTGTCATCGAGCCTGACTTACCTGGTGCCTTCCTAACTGTATCCCCGCAGGAGGCATATGAACAAGGCAAGGTTGCAGAAATACCACTAATGGCCACTAATACGAGGGAAGAAGCAGAATTTATTAGGATTGGTAAACAGAGAAAAATGTTTATTTTCCTTACCTTTTCTAACATAGCAGTAGTGAAAACTATAATAGAAATTTCTATGCATCCTGTTCTTGTGGGCGGATGATTATTGACATCTGGCATGAAAAATGGTTCATTTACCTTGTAGTTTTGAAAGGATTTGGCTTCTTCCGGCTTTGGCTAAGACATTGGGAAGTACTTGCTCCTACCATGCTTGATTATCGCAGGATTACTGATAACACCACAGCTATAACTGACGCAATTGCAAATTTCTACTTCAAAGGACAAGATATATCAAAGCTCTCAGGAAGAGAACTTTCTCGGGTATGAATGAACGTTTTCTCTTTCAGCTCTTTTATAAATTCAATTGAAACCTTTTTCATGCAAAAATAGTTACACAAGTATATTATATGTCATGTGCAACGTGAGCTATGAAACGTGCTGTGAATTACATTTAATATTATATGTTTAGGTTGGGACTGATCGATATTTCAACACAGGAAACAGAAAAACCTTAAAGTATCACTCAAAGATTGCCCCAACCTATTCCTACATATTCAGTCATAAAAACCCTAAAGGTTTCGCGAATTTATTTGGGGAATCGCCTGACGACTACGGAGTAAGTCATTCTGAGGATTTGGGTTTCGTTTTCAATAGCAGCCTTTATTGGGAAGCATTTGACGACAAAACTGGAGGCATGGAAGTGGTGAATTTGATTGTGAATCTATTTAGTAACTTCATCACCAAGGGGTAAGCAATTTATGCACGTCCAAAGTAGATTTTTATCATATACTTTACTGGATTTCGTTTATGCATGTACTCTATATATCGTCAAATTGATTTGCTTCATTAGGGAGCCCTTTTACACAGGCGACGATGGAAAAGACCATAAAATTTGGGAACCCGTAAAAGACCCATCAAATCCGATCTTCCTTGAAATTGACAAAGAAGTTAAAATGATCTCAGAACCCTTTAAACCAGAGATGGAGTTTTGGGAAAGCCTTAAGCTAAACGAAAGTTATGCGTACGAATATGCATAGAAATGGGATGCATTTCAAGATACCCCAAGACTGATTTTCCAGAAACAATACATCAACATAAATTATTAATTTAATATGTACTTAACTTGCTAATGTGACATGATATGACTAGGTTTACTTTAATCCTTTATCTGCGTTTCTACATAAATTATAAAATATTCATTACCAAAATGTCTAAATGCAAATATTTAATAAAATCACATTTAAAAATAATTCTGCGTGGGATTGTCCCCATCGTGCTTACATTTGAAGTGTTTTCGCTTTCTTTATCGCTGTATAACTCAATTATGTTTCATTGCCCTGATAAAACACTTAAACAGACATCCCATTTGAGTCATGCTTTGGACAAACAAGCAAGTCATAATTCAGACCATACAAAAATATAGTGTGCCATTAAGAAAAAGGATGAAAAAAAGAAAAGTGCTTCTGTAAAATAAACATGTCATATTCCACTTCTACACAGTGGTATGTTGCAGTTGGGGTACTTATGACTTATTCATCGTTTTTTTTTTGCTACTTAGGTATACATTTATTTTTTATCCTATTTAAATAAGAACAGTCTTAGAATTAGCACGAAGAAGTTTAGTACAATATTTTATTCCATTTGGACGATGAGTCTGTTAGCTTTTTGGAAATTTTCTCGCGTTTGGAATAAGTTTGCGCTACAATAGTTCAATGTACCTCTTTAAATGTGTGTCTGTAGTGTTTTATTCCTACCAACATTGCCCTTTTTATGTCCTGGATGAATTTAGGCAAAACCAACTTCATTCTCGTGGCTTTTTTGCTCTATCTGATGAATCACTTTAGCGTACTACCCTTCTCTACAAACCACTGGTTTGGCGTGATATACCGAGCATACCTATCCACTCAGAAGCATTAGTCCAGAGTCCAGGATGCCAGGATGATAGTGTGTCCAGTCCGTAGTATAATTTTCATGATTTTATGGGGTTTTTACGCATCTGTTTTGCAAATAATATGACACATGATCCTCAATCTGATCTTGAATCAGCGTCATGAAACGTACTGTATAAACAATAATTATACATTGTATCCTGTGAATGAATTTTGTGTGCAGTTAGAAATGCATTGCACGTATAAAAGTTGTTTATTATCCTAGTGCAAGTTATGTAAACCTATGAAACATAATTAGGTATTAAGCTCTTGATTTGTCGAGTAAACAGCATATTTTGTCATTTTAGCACATGTTGTCAACTGCCAGTTTTGACTTTGATAATGTCATGTGAAATCACTACTTGAATTTCATTTGGCAAGAAGGACAAAGCATTTTGTTATAAATTAATGTAGTGTCATATTAATTAATGAAATCGCATCCATCCGAAATTCCGTTGCATACACCGCTAGATAACAATTTTATCTCTAACAACCTAACATCCAAAGTTCAATACAAAAATATATCAATGTTTTTCCTGGAAAGTAGAAATAATTTTATTTACATCTCTATCGTGTAAAAAGAATTCGTAAAAAATCTACAATGTGAAATAAAAAATATATATATATAGTTTTTCAGCACTACAACTTGTAAAGAATAAGCATCAAAATGGAGGTATTGAAAGGTTTTGGGAGGCTGTTTTATATTATTAGTCCTAGTGAAACGGCTATAGAGAAGTTGGAAGATGTCCCTCATCCTGACTATGTGCAAAAGGTAACAAACGTTTACATATAGAATAATCAAATAATGATACGTAATAGTGGGAAGTAGTAAAATACATGGATATTTTTTCATTTTGTAGGCAATCCCATACTTTATCACCCTAATCCTGTTGGAATATGCTGTTCAGGTATACAAGAACAAGAGGAGAACAAGGTTAAACGATGGAATTGTATCGCTATCGCATGGGATGTACCTGGGGTGTCAAGAGTGAGATTCCTACTATTCTATTGAAATAGCAAAAATGTTTCAATATTATCTAAAAGTACATTTGCTTTTTTCAAAGACTTTTGTTCAAAGGAGTGGAACACTATGCTTACATAAAAATTTATGAAAACTGGAGGATAGCAGAACTTCCATGGGATTCTGCATGGACATGGTACTTCACTCTATTAGGCGTAGACTTGGGCTACTATTGGGTTCACCGAGCATGCCATGGTATGTGTCGTACTTACATTTTTGCAGAATTAACATGCATATCATCAAGTTCGATGTCAATGATCAATGCTAATGCACGAGGCAAAGTCGGAAGCTTGGCATATAGTTGCAAGTAAACAGGAAGTGGGCTTATGGATTATTTATGCCATGATGTTAAAAGCAGACTATTGTAAACTATTAGCAAGCAAAATCAAGCCTGTTGGGCATTGCTTTACCGTTTTATTTGCAGAGGTGCAGTTTTTCTGGGCACAGCACCAGGTTCATCATTCAAGCGAAGACTACAACTTGACGACAGCATTGAGACAGGCAGGCTTCCAAGGTTGGATAGCATGGATGTTCTACTTACCGTTGGCTTTCTTTGTTCCATCTCCAATTTTTCTGATTCATCAGCAATTTAACTTGCTCTTTCAATTTTGGATACACACGGAGGTCATTGAATCCCTCGGGCCTTTAGAATGGATTCTGAACACTCCCCGTCATCATAGGTTGTTTATATACGAATAAAATTGTAAAAGCAGGATGCATATTTTTTCTAAGGAAAATTTCATTTTATGGCACCAATATAATCTGCCTTTTCCTTTTGATGTAGGATTCATCACGGTAAATACACACACGCAACTTGCAATGCTCAACCATTATCAATGCCACCACTGTGGTTTTGATACTTTCGCACAGAGACACAAGCCAATTGTTCGGTGGAGTCTTTTATGGCCCCACCACTACAACCACCACCTCCAGAGTAGAGGATGCTGTCTTTTGTATAATACTTACACGCTTTCTCCGAACTTGTTAAAGAGTTGGGCTTGTCTCCAAAGCGTGTAGAAAGAAAAGTACTAGAGTTTTGCAATTTCTCGCTCTCATCCTACGAGTAGTATTGATCTTCGGTTTATGGCAATTTTTGGAGCAAGAACTCTATGGTTTTCCCCTTATTTCTCTCGCTCTTTTTCTAACTAAATGTCTGTTTTTAGGTAGCAATCGTTACTGTTTGGATAAGAACTACGCTGGCGTGCTCATTATATGGGTAGCTTTTAACTTTTATTTGCAAACTAAACAACGAATACTGCCAATGGAAAGGCTATTTGAGATGTTCTCTGACGTTCGTGTTAATGATTGTTTGCTCGTAGGACCGGATATTTGGTACATTTGCGGAAGAAAAGCCTGGAGAGAAAATTGTCTACGGTCTGGTAGAAGACGTCAAGTCATTCAATCCATTTTGGTTGCAGGTTGACAATAAACCCAAGACTTTTCTCATTTCTCCCCAACAATAATATACTGCTGCTCCAAAGGCTTGTTTTTTCTCTATATCTAAATAGATATTCTACTACCCTAAAATATGGAATCGTATGAAGGACTTTGTAAACTGGAAAGATAAAATTTCCGTGGCTCTTAATGGACCCGGATGGGCTGGACCGGGGAGTCCCAGGCTTGGAGACATTAATGATGTCCCAGAGGTACAAAGTACAATATATTATGTGCTGGATGCTTGCATGCAATTTACTTCCTTCCAAAACAAAACCCATCCATTTTCCACTTGCGTTTTACTTTTATACGCCCTGAGTGAAAGTGGAATGGTGTGTGATGATGAAAATATTCTGGTCACACAAAAAGCTTGTTTATCATATAGCGTCTAAAAGCTTTAAAACTTTCCTATTATAAACACATTTAGGTACCAACCAGGGAAGTTTATGATGTGCCATTACCCACATGGAAAAACGTGTATGCTGGTTTTCATTTCTTGATTCTCATCTCAATTTTCCACGTCCTGTCAACGAATGAGTTTGTAAGGAGATGCTATTTAAACAAAAATACATACAAACCTTTTCATCACTATTACTATTTACTTTAGTACTGTCCATGTCTACAATTTATTCTCATATTTAACTGCTACCTTTGTTCAAATTTTCTGATTGCCTTTTCTTTTCAGTTGTTTAACCAGGCGACTGTGATTTCCGTTGTCGTCTTCATCTTGTTTTCGTTAACAAGCATTGGGTTCATCTTGGAAGATCGTCGGGTAGGGGAAATGACAGAAATTTTCAGAAGTTGTATCATTATTCTTTACATTTTCTTGACTCCGGGCGTTGGGTCGTTATTGCGCCAAGCGATACATGGTGTCTATGGTCTTTCAATTGGAATCTGGAGTATACAGCTTGCTTTTTGCAAAGAAAAATCCAGTCAGGATAGCAGCCATTCCCATAAAAATGGGTTCCAAAACGGTCTTGCAAATAAAAAGGCAGACTAGATGATATTATGCATAATTATTGATCCATTATTCATCGCCTGAGACGAGTCGGCGAGTCTATGTAACATAAATGTGGCTATAAAATAAAATGAGTACCTATTCTAACGACCTTACAGTTTGGAGCTATTTATTTTTATCCTGGAAAATACATGCTCACTTAGCATAATTATCATACACATTGCTCAAAATTTCACAGAAGAGCTAATTACACAAGGCAGATCCGTTTCTGCTGAAATTTCATAGGGTTGAGACTTGACTGCTTCATACCAGATTTTACGAACCTATTCATATCTTAATTGATTTCTTGTATTTTCAGTTATCCTGAGCATAATTCTTTTTCCTTAACAAAGCTGTATTATCCAAAATTTAAAAATTGTCATCATATTTCAAAAGGATCCAGTGTTAACATTTTCCAGAGTTTTACGGTTTGTCGACAACTGGGCGTTGAATGAAAAATGATGCCCGTGCCACTCAACCGCCTCATATGTCTCTTTCTAGTGCTAATTAGCTTTCTATTGGCTAAAGTTTCCAATACAAGTGGCTACAATTATGTGACAGATTTCTTTCAAGTGCCCGTAAGTACATACATCTACTAAATATTAATGTAAAAAAGGGAAAGAAAATAAGTTTTAAAACTTTGTCGTTTTTAGCTAAATCATTTCAGTTTCGCTGCTAATACCACATTTAAAATCAAGTACCTTTATAATGACACTTTCTGGAAGAAACATGATGGACCAATATTTTTTTACACCGGAAACGAAGGAGACATTGAGTCTTTTGCAGATAACACGGGTCAGTAAACTGCAAGAGTATTAAACTCGAACCATAAATACATTCTATGAACTATGCACAACTTGCATGGATTACGCTTACTATCGCCGTTTTTCCTCTAGGTTTCATGTGGGAAATTGCAGAGGAATTTGAAGCGATGGTGGTTTTTGCAGAGCACAGATTTTATGGAGAGTCTTTTCCTGAAAATTTTACGTACACATACCCGGATGTGAGATTTCAAGTTAAATTGCTGTCCATTTCTCTCCTTCACATAGAAAAGTACTTTCAACCTAACTATTTCTCTGTGGCACATTTCTTTAGAATAGCGTCATTGGATATTTAACTGTAGAACAAGCCTTAGCCGATTATGCAATGCTGCTGACATGGCTGAAAAAATCTTATTCGGCAGAGTCGAGTCCAGTAATTTCGTTTGGAGGCTCGTATGGTGGCCAACTAACTGCTTATTTCAGAATGAAGTATCCTCATATAATTCAAGGGTATACATGTTGTAATTTTATTTCTTTATTCGTTTTTCCGTAACTTTCTCATATAAGCTGCATGTTTTTGCATGATATTTTAGAGGAATAGCATCGTCAGCTCCGCTCTTTTTGTCGGATAAACTCTGTGAACTGCATGACAAGACTTTACGTACTGTTTTTACAACAGATTATCCTCAATGTGCCGACTTGATTCGCGCATCATGGTCCTCAATTAACAATATGACGAGCACTGGTGAGATGCCACATTGAAATACGTAAAAATATTTACCTGTGCAAATTTTAATTGCAATTTCAATTTTCAAGATAATGGAAATCAGTGGCTTACAAAATCTTGGAAACTTTGTGAACCAATTGAAACGGCAGACAATGTTACAACACTGAAGCAATGGCTCCAAACAATGTACAGCAACCTGGGAATGATAAATTACCCGTATCCAGCAGCGTTTCTTCGTGATCTACCTGGGTATCCCGTAAAGGTATATACAAACAGCAATTCCAACATTGAAGATTTATATACTAGGAAGCATATTATACTAGTACACAGTGTGTACTACACACGAAAGTACTAAAATATCTCAAATAGTGGATCGTATTCTTTTTCAGGTTTTTTGTCAAAAGCTGACATCTAATAGCACAATGGGGCATTTTGATACCGACGAAACTCTACTCGCGAGCTTATTTGAGGGAATTAACTTGTACTTTAATTACACGGGTAGAACAACTTGCTTCGATTATACAGACACTGATGACACTAGTGGACTGGGTTTTAACGCTTTGGACGCCCAGTCATTCGATTTCCAGAGTTGCACAGAATTAATAGATCCTTCATGCGATGATGGTGTGCAAGACTTTTTTGAACCTCAGGCCTGGGATGTGAAAGGCTTTATTAATGACTGCGAAGACACTTTTGGAGTAACGCCACAAATGGATCGTATGGACTTGTTTTACGGAGGCAAGAATATCTTGGCTGCATCAAATATTGTCTTTAGCAATGGTCTTTTAGACCCTTGGCATGGGTATGGAGTTTTGCGGAATTTGTCTGATAGTTTGTTAGCCATAGTCATCGAAAACGCAGCTCATCATCTTGACCTCAGAGCAGCCAACCCAGCGGATCCCCCTTCGGTTGTTACCGCAAGAGAAATCGAAAAGCGTGTAATTCGTAATTGGATTCAAGAATATCATGACAATCAGTTAAGAATAAAGGACTTGATTCCCTGAAATCATATGGTTCAATTTGGAATTGTAATAATTACAAGTACAAAATATAGAAATGCATCATCAGTTTTAAATTTGGTTTAATCAGTTTCTATTTGAAATTTTTTACACTTCATTGCAATTTGATTCGTTTAAAACGTATATTATTATGCAGCAATTAAAACGTTTGCTGTGCGACTGTAACAATAAACACACTTAAACTTGTATATATAATATAAACTCTCTCTGCACTCTGCATCATGTACATTCACGGATTAAAGATCATCCAGTTTGGTTTTCGGTTTCATAGAATATGTGCACCATTACATTTTTATACATGTATAAAAGCAACAAGTTTACATAAATTACTTGTCTATTTGTATGTTTGGAATTTAAACTTTGGATAAATTGGCAAACGCTAAAAATAGTGTAAGCTACTACTATAAACGCTACATATTGTATTAAATACACTATTCACACACAACTATTTCTCGTCCAGTCTAAAAATGCCAACGTTTCTTTGATCTCTCGCCCATATTATCACCTCGGTTGTCGCCGTTTCCTTGCAGCAGCACAATTCGGGCAATACCATTTTCCCTGAAAAAAATACATTAAATATTTTAACAAAGATCATTTTCAATACATGTACAAGTCCAAATTATCCTTACCTTTGGAGAAGTAACGATTCCAACACAGCCGTAATGAAACCACTCGATTGGACACTGTAAAGACAAAATGGGTTACCATATTATTATACTCTACACTATTTTAAATATCAGTTAATTACATAAACTAAATTCCTGCGTACCGATTCATTATCACACGCAACCATGTCCCCATATGAAATTTCATTGCACAAGCAATATCGAGGTTCATTAGAATCTGCCCCATTGTACCATTCTCCGCCTTCGCCTTCCATTAAAACCGGCTCATCAGGTATTTCTTCTTGAGAGGGATGCACAAACTCGGGATTTTGTGCGTGCTGAGACTTCCTACATCCAGAACTAAAATTGTTAATATCAACATAACGAGACAATAAAAACATGCGGTTTAAGTCAAACTTTCAATCAGGGTACCTTTTGTTTCGCTTAAATTCTGCCCCCGATCGATCTGAAGTGGTAGCTGCCAAAGCTTGTTGTGCAGCGTGATGCAATTCCGCATTATATAAGAGTTCTCGACCTACACTGAATTCGGCCGTCTGAAGTCCCAGGTTAACTGCGTCGTAAGAAGCTTTGAGGCTAGCAGTACGTCTTCCTTGTTGCATCTGAAAGCAATAAAATCAAATTATTGGCATTACCCAGCTCATGTTTTGCTATATATTTATTCATTGTGTTTATAAATTTGTAGTCACAAACCACTACCTGTTGAGTCGCAGCGATTGCCTGAGAGGCCGCCGCTGCGATTGCATTGCCACCTGCTCCCATATGTCCCAAATTATACGGTAGCGTTGGAGTAGGAATGCCCGCAATGTATGGTGCTGGGAATCCAGAAGTTCCAGCCTTCTCATAGGAATTCTTTCTTTCAGATTTCTTTTCCGACTTGATGACCACCTGACCAGACACGTATCGATTCTCCTTTTGGCTATGATGATCTCTATCTCCCTCCCGCTCATGAACATCCAACTCAAGAGATCCTAGCAGATTATAATGAAATATTTCAATTTTTTATATTTTATTGTTAATATAATGTTACTGTTAATGTACAGCACAACACTTACGTTTTTCAAGGATTTCAGTGATTCCTGCATTGTCAGCCTCCAACTCCATCTTAAACTTGTGCAACTCATGATCAAGTTTGCGTAAATACCGGTCCACCAAATCATATAATTGACTTGCCTGATTCACTTTCTCATCTTTACAAGAACCAAAACAATAATTATTATACCAAACCTGTCATCGTGGTACTAAACACACAACTTTTTAATTTCCTTCTATAAAAAGTTTCTTACCGGCATTGTCCAAAATTTTATAATAGTCTTTCCGAATAGACTCATATTCACAATCCCGCTCTTGAAGCTTTTGCTTTCTGGCTGTTTGGAAGAATGTCTTGACACGTTCATCCAACTTGTCGGATGCGTCTATTTAATAAGTTTAATGAAAACATTAAAATCAAATACAAACTATCATTCTTTTTGTAATCCAAAATTCCCAACTTACTCTGTACTTCCAAATCCAATTCACGAATTTCGGTAAACCGGTCCTTGAGCTCCTGCGGTAAATGCTCAATCACTGAAAAGGCAATTCAACACACAATTTACACTTCAATAAAATGACACATTTAATTACAGATTTTAAACTAAACAAGCTTACTTTCAAGGTAATCCTCCAAGTACAACATTTTAAAACCAATCACTCACAACTAAATATAATTAATTAACTATTAAAATTTTGCTAAAAGTCAGTCTTAATTGCAAAAAGTCCGCTTTTTTGAAGCACTGTTTTGCCCTTTGACACTGAAAGAATGTTTGAACACAGCCAGTTACTGGAAAATCACAGTTTATTCGGCTTTCCAACTCTAATAGCCCAATTTGCACTTAGTCCACCTTAAAGTCGGTGAAATTGCGGATTAGCAGTAAGTATCGAGGTGTAACAGTTTAGATTAGCGCATTAGGTTAATTGCTCCAATTTTGCAATTTTTTGCAAATTTTTGGACAATTAGTGAAACGGGATTGCTGAGAATCATCTGATGATCCCACTTGTAGAAAGCAAAGGGGCGAATGAACCACAATAACAAAGCTTGAATTTACGCGCCGTGCTCCACTCTGTGGCCTGTTTGTAGTGCACAGGCTGTGTTGTCTCAGAGCGAGTAGCGTCGTTGCAGGGTGCAGTTTCCTTTGTTCACCTTTTGCTGCTTTGCGACTTGTGCCACTGCTGCTAATGAACTAAAGCAGTTTTGGTTTGTTTCAAGGACCTTCAGTCTTCGAAATTAATTATTAGTGAAGGAAAATGTCATAAAATGAGCCTTTTTGTAGTTATTTTTATCTTGATCTATTTTAGGTGTCATTAATGTACATGCCACAGTTAGAATGAATGCTAACAATGCCAGCTGCAGCTTTTTATTTGTAAATGAATAATATGACAAGAAAGTCAGAAAAGGAGTTGTCTTAATAATAATTATAAATGTGAATTACTTAAAGTTTGGTAAAGGTTTAAATACTGATAGGATGTAATGTGTAGATTTTGAGATGTTGGGCCTGTATCAAAATCTAGCTCTAGAGATCAAAATGCTTTGACTATTATCCGAGGAAATATGACCAGACTCGGAAACAGATGAATTTGGATTGGAGTCCATACTTGAAATTGTTCCGATTGATTCAGTACGTTGAACAGGGAAGTCATCAGAGTCTGAGATGCGGTAGGTATTACGTGCTTCTGCAAAGTCAACCCGGGTAGTTCGAGGTAGGCGACGGGGTGACGCTGGTTTGGGGTCGAGTTCGTGGCTTATTTTGTCGGTGGCTAATTGGGGACCCTTTATTACTTCAACTGGACTACTTATCTGTCGCCGTAAAGAGAGTCGCTTTTTTCCTTTTTCTTGTGTCTCTGAATCACCACTTTTCATAGATGAAACCGAACGTTTACCCTGAATAAATTAATTAGTTGTAATTTACAATAAACTTATCACTGGTGAATTGAATTAAGTTTGCATTTAAGTAGGCTTACGTTCGTGGACCCATCATTGCCTCCAGGATTAGATGACATGGATGATAGCCAGGAAGGCAAATATGTTGACAGATTTCGCTGGGTGAAGGATCGTACTTTTTCGTTGAATACACAATTGAACAGGAATATAAACAGGCCCTATGTTAAACAAGATTTTAAAAGTAGAAGTAGTTAAATTTACTGTTGGAAAGGATTTAAAATTTATTTGAACTTTTGTACAAACCTGTGATGCATTTAGGATTGTAAAAATGTAGGCTGCCACAACTCCACTTGGTGATTTCATTAGTGTGAAAAACCCAACAGCCCACGTTAGTCCTAAAATTGCGGTTAATGAAAAGCAGCCCTTGAACCAAGTCCTGTGGAGTGGAAATGATTTATTAAAAACTAGTTTAGATTCCAAAAACAAAGATAAGAATTTTCACGTACTTGTAGGATCGTATTTTTCCCATAATGAATATTGGTGAATTTTTCTTGCTCTGTTGAACCTGGTATGCTGTTTTCAAAGCGATGAATAAAATTACAAAGTTCACCTATTATAAACGTCATAACGAAAAGGTTACATAACCAACTCTTAATTTTTCCTTGTAATTTGAAATAGCAAACTCTTGTACCGTTGTAACAACTGCCACTGGTCCCATGAAACTCCAAACATACGATCCCTGAAGCCAACAGCTTTAATGCACAAAATTAATAGGATTTCGTTATACATATTTGTGTCTACAAATTTTAGGGATAAATTCTAAGAAACTTACTAAACATCTCCACCATATGGTTTATCTCCTTTCAAATATCCAACTGTTGCAGTGATAGCAATCACAATTAAGGGGCTGCCGTAGGCAAAAATGCCAAACTGTTTTATGTGACTCCTTCCAGAATCAAATACATGGACAACCATCCTGTAAAGCTGAATCCCTTCTATTAACATCCACATGAATGCGCATAAAAAGGCGTAATGTGTCACCATTGCTGCCCCCGCACAAACCCCCTTAAAATATGAGAGCTCATTGAAGTAAATGTTAATTGATCACTTTCATTTTGAAGGCATATTAAATTTACCTCACTCATGTTGAAGTAGTTTCGATCCAGGACAAACAGTACAAGGGCATTTCCAATAAGCAAGCAAAACGACAAATTTGTGGTGATTGATGCCCTTATTTTTTGAATACCACCCATGGAAGACAAAATGATAATACTAATGACAAGTGCCACTTCAGAAACTGGACAAAGAATGAGGGTTAGTAATTCTAACCCAAAATCTTTACCCTGAAAATACATAGTGGAAACACGTTATAATTTAGACAAACCTACGCTAAAGTTTAAATTAAATAGACACGTACCACATATCTGTGTATGTCCATTAGAATAGCAAACGAAGTTAAGTGGTTACATTCGCATACAGTTTCATATCGGTTGGATTTTACAATTTTGCATCCTCTAGAAGACCACGAGCTGCAAATAAAAAAAAAACAGATCGTAATTCTTCATTTAAATGGCAAAACCGTAAATTTCTTTAGGTTTTCGTTTTTCTCACAATGTCTTTGTGTCCCAGTAAACACATTCGGAACTCCCAAGAACAGCCTTTGGAAGTTCGCCCTCATGCAAACTTCTTGGAACATTTTGTACATCAATGCCCCATGCTTCAATATCATGATGAAATACAATTTCCACACCTTTGCCTGCATGAAGAATAATCACATTAGCTACCATTAACATCGTGAATAGACTTCCTGAGAAAGTGCAAATATTAGCAAACCTGTAAAAGAGACAGAAGGTCGTGCAATGCTTGATTCATTTTCCTGAACCTTGTTGGGTTGATCCTTTGGTGTCAAGAGTGAAAGGGACATTAATCTTCCATTAATTAGTTTAGCATTGCCACCATCATCATCGTCAATAGTTGAGCTAGATACCAGACTGGATAAAACAAAAAATAGAACAAAAATGGGAGATCAGAGGCTTGTCCAAATATTTACCAACGCCGCAAAACGAATGTGGAGTGAGTGACAAAAATGTTGGCCCAATATTACTGGGTATACATACTTTTCATATTGTCCTGGCATAATGCTACTTATATAGTCCGATTCAATCGACATGGCTGCAATCTCAATTTGCTGACTTGGTACAAGCTTGCCCCATCCAGCAGGAAGCTTGATGAATGAATCATGGTCCTCCCTCACCTTTCTAGGTGGGAATTCGTAGTTACGACTATGCATATTTGCTTGTTTATCGTATGTTTCGCCAAAAATTAGAAACTTGTTTGCTTCCGTATTGTTTATAGAAAAAATCTTTGTGTAATTATTAGCAAGAGCTTCATTTGTCAAATGAAACAGAGCCTCTTCCGTGTTATCAATAATATCAGTGGAAAGTTCAGACTTTTCCGGAAGTGAAAGGTCTTTCCATGGATCATGAAACTGTATTAGAAAGGCATTCAGGTCAATAGCCTTCTCAATTACATCCTCCAGTTTTGAGAACTTTGACTCTACCGATTCCGCAAGAAATTCTCTGGCTTTTCTTACGGTTTGCTCGACAAGGGATGAGATGTTTTTGATCTCATGACCATAAAATTTACTGGAGGAATCGGGCAAGCCAGCATTTTTACAAGCCTCAGAGAGTTTTCCTACAAATGCATCAGCATCTTCCTGTAAATTCAGTTATTCAATTTTGAAATTATGCTCAAAGAAATAAAGTGGTAAGTATTTGGATGAACCTACAATATCTTGGATTTTTTCTATTTCTTCGTGCTTTTGTTGAAGCCATGAAGATGTGCAGTCGGACACATCAGGCTGTAATGTTTCAAAAAACCCATCCTTAGAGCATCTCCAAAATGCAAGACCACTAGCGTTGGAATTTCTGTTCAAGTCGGCACAACGAACAATACCCTGTTGGCCTGCGCACACTTCCCAGTAGTATCCGCGTCGATCATTAGCTTGGCATTTTAATGCGCAAACCGGAAATGAAGTAGTTGGTGCCATTGTTGAAACATAAGATGTTGTGGATGATTCAGTATGAACCGTTGTACTAGTTGAAGGTGGTATTGTGGATTTTGGGGTAGTACTAGTTGTTGTAGTGGTAGTACTAGTGGATGCAATTGTTGTAGTTGTAATTGTGGTGGTGGTAGTTGGGCTTGTATCCTCTGTTGTGTAGTCATCTTCAGTTGTAGGGACTGTTGAAATATCAGGGTTCACATCGCAGTCAACGTCTTCAGTCATACAAGGATCTGCGGTTGTTGTAATTATAGCTGTAGTTGATGTGAGGTTTTCGCTGGGGTTTTCTGAGACTAGTTCCCTACATCCTCCAGTTTTTAAATCCCGTGCACAATAAACGGTCATAAAGCTGTAGAGGTTATGCTCGATTCCTCCACATATGGCATCTGATTTCCCTGGGCATGTCATGTTGCATTCTGATTGATCTGCTGATTCCAACTTTTCCACAAAGTCTTCGTCAGCACAACTACAAATTGGCAAGTGCATAGTAATATCCTTCCACCACAGTAATATTGCATATTGTGTGGGTTGACGTTCCATTTCTTCTGGTTGGCCTTGACTATGCCTGATTTGTACATATGAAACACTCGAGCTACAATACTCTACGCATTGCTGAGGAGAATTTGCAGGAAAGTAATCAAAGTCCGGGTAAGTGTAGTAATGCCGACAGGTCTCAGAGCTACACTTGGTACAAAGTCGATCCAGTACTGCAATAGGTTTCGGTTTTCTTTCATATTCAATCATAGAGTTTTCTCCCATTGCCATCATTGCGTTACGCTGCCGATGAGCTTCTTGGACTACATCATTACAACTTTCTGGTCCTGATATGCAGTACACAGAATAAGCCTTATTTCCCCCACATGGGTTATCAAGGAGGACATGATTAGAGAGAGGGGACAATAGATCTTTGACTGGACACGGAATATTGCAATTTGAGGACCATATCAACTTTGATTTGAATTCATAGGTTGCTGCACATTGACATTCGGCACCTTTCACAAAGATCATTTGCATTTGTTCGCCCTGAAATAATACATGATAATATTCTTTTAATACCAAAATTAATTGTATTTTTTATGTTGATCATGAGTGAAACAATTTTTGCAATTACCCGCTGTCGACATTTTCTGGCACATGTAATATGAATTTGAGTGTCGTCATATTTTTGGCTTGAATCCGGTGTGTGCAAATTCGTATACTGTTTTTCCCATGTTGAAAAGCATCCAACATATTCTATACTAAAGCTATTATTAATTGAAGAATCCAACGGAGTCGTCGGATGCCTAACTGTTTCATAAACAAAGTGATGGTTAAGCCCTTGAACTTGTTCGTTGGCCTCACCATCCTTATCGTTCGCTGAATCCAATGGATTATCAGACGAAGGCGAAGTTAGGTGAAACCACACGTTTGTCGCCTTTGTACTAGCTTTGTAATAGAGATCAAGATTTCCATTTTCATCAAAGGTATTCCGCTTGCGGAGCAACTTTGAAGACTTAAGGCTCGCAGCTTCCTTAATGCTATCAATATTCCTCCTGGTACTTTCGTCATTCTTAATATGTAACTTAACTGCTACTAAGCTACTACTTACGTCTACATATGAGATCACCAAAATGCACAAGAATGACAGGTACCACTGTCCCGTCATTTTCAAAACTTTCTAACAGATTCAGTACTGACTAATAAGGTTTTATGTCCTTTGGAAATACCCATATCATTAAATACAATTTACACTGGCTAAACCAATAAGCTTATCCGTATTAATATTAGCCCTGTTAACCTTCAAAACGTTAGTCAGAGTTATATAGCTGTATAATGGAACGGTAACGAAGCGCACACGCTTTAGACTCTTACTCAACTGCTGGAAATATAGAAGTTATGCGCAAGTGTAAAAGTGCAAATCAATCATTCGCACTGATATCATATTGTGATAAACAGTGACGATGAGTGACAGGTAAATGGGCACGAATAGAAGAATTTTGCATTTTCCATTTATTTCACAAAGTTGTGTACACTTCAACAAATTTCATTATTGTTATTGTTCAATTAACAACAAAAGCCTTTTACTTGTAATGTTTTTCTAGAAATCACAGTACAGTACTGCTGTATTCTGTATTCAAAAAGGAATTCTTTATATCGAATGTTAGAATGTATAATGTTTTTTTCACCACATAACATTACTGAAACTTGGATTTTCGGAAAGAACCTGCTGCTACTTCACAATTTTCTTGATATCGACACTTCTGCTGAACACAGGAAACGTAGTCAAACCATTTTATGAAAATGTAACTATTCCGTGTAAGGACTAGTCATTGAAAGTCTTGAATTGCTATTATTCAGTGTACACATCGTGTGAGGCAACAAGTGTGAAAAACACTACTAATTATGCACAAGCACATTTAGCGTCTTGTATAGAAACAAAAAATCAAAAAAGTCTGGATGTGCATATAAAGAGCATTATTCTTGATCTGATGGAACAACTCGAATTTTGAAGCCACGCTTGCTGCGTCAGCATATGAATGTGTTTATATTAGTTACGGTAAATTAATATGAATGTTAATTTGATTGGTAAGCTACGTGGTTTTTGGGACTGTTCATTTGTCGTATATTATGTAGACTTTGGATAAAGATGTAATATTTTCTTTGTTCTTTGTCACGATTATTGCGTTGAACGTATATCATAAATACAACTCATAAGGAGTCCGATATTCAAACTCCACTAGCTAGCCAGATACCAGAGGAACAACCTTTATCTTTTATTCATCTTTTGTACTTGTCCGGTCCGCAGTTTGTCATTTATCAACTATTGTTTGAATGAAAAGATGAAAGCATGCGAGTGAATGCCCACTTGCACTTTTGTGTATCCAGCAAACATTCTCTGATAACGAGTTAAATACTTTGCCAACAACAAAATTGTCACATTGTTAAATACCTCTATTTATTTTAGACGCAAGGGGGATTTGGTAATATTGGTTTACTTAAATACAATTACGTACAATACTTATATAAATACCAAATACTTTTCAGGAAGCACATAGGTTGCTACAAACTATGCCAAAGTCAAACAAATTAGCTCCAAGTATAAAATTAATTTAGAATAGCATGTATTAGAATACTAAATGTTTCCTTCCTGTATTATTTGCAAGCGTAACAAAGTGTTGCAATTCTATTTTAGCATACAAGTTTAGGAATCTCAATAAAATAGTTTTTTCAAGGAACGTTGTTCCTTTTTGAATGGAGCAGATAGTTTCTTTTTTAAGTTTCCATTTTCTTTGGCTTGGTACGAGGATGAATGATTATTGTAATAATTATCCACTCTTTCAATTTCGGTACTATTTTCACGAGAAATTCTCCTGTTTCCGCCCCTAGGGTTTCGCGTGTATTTATTGCTCGATGAAGCATTTTCATCCCCAGGGTCTATTCCCTTTTCGGGGTTATTTGAATATTCAATTACTTTTATTTTACTATTCGGTAACGGTAATCCAAATACTTCAACTTCGCAATAAATTGCTTCTGGTTCTTCATTGCTTGTGAAACTATGTCGTTGTTTTTCATCAACGGTCTCGGGAAAGTCACCCATTATAAGCATACCCGACTGCGTATAATCGAAAGTTGAGGATTTAGCAAGGAACATCTCAGGGTTTATCCAAGGCTTTGCTGATCTACATTTGAAAACGCTCGAAGGGGGAAGTGGCCAACTCCTGAAAATGGAACAGTAGCAAACTTCAAATTCACGTTAATTTACTCGCTATATTTGTATTTTAGCAATACCAATATTTCCAAACTTACGATCTTCCTCCTGTATCAAATTTCATAATAAAGTTGTCGTTTGCTGAAGAAATGTTCATTTCAGGTTTTACTTTTTATTAGACTTTGGAGGTTTTTACTGGAAAACTGACCCAACAAGTACGTATGCTCATAAAGATTCAGTTTCAGAATAGAATGTTATATTAATTTAACTGTTTACGGCTACATTTCAACATGCGTATTTAGATAAAATGACTTCAGCGGATTTAATCCCTTTGTTGGGATATGGTAGGTTTAGAGTTAACGCTTACCGTTTGTAAGCATTTTATAAAATTAGAGTGTGCTTAAAAGGCCTGTAACAGCTATTTTCAACATTATTACTAAACGCAATTTAATTTTAATGGCTTATTGTGTATTGGTAAAAATCAGAAGATAAGTTGGAAACATTGGTATCAATGACTGTGATTTAGTAAACACGTAGGTATGTAATTTTTCATCGCATCCAAATCCGAGTGATTACATTTTTATTACCCCGAGTGTAAAGCTCTTTAATCTCTATAAAAGTTTAAGGAAACATTTCAAGTTTTAATGTAATAAAATTCAATGAAATACATATATTCAAAATTGTTGCATCATATTTTGGGAACAATTACTATTTCTATAAAAATATATTCAAAACTTGCATTCGTTTAAATGGTTTACCTATATTCTTGTGTGCATGATTCATAAGTGCCTAAAAATTAAAAACTATTTTAATGTACGATGTTTGAACTTTGAACATTTACATTTATTGTCACATCAGTGATTTATTCAACTTCATGTCCACACGTTTCGCTAATAGTACGCCTACTATTTTATGACACGAATGTCATTTTCTAATTTGCGTTCAGACGCAATAGTTCTTTCAAAGGAATTTAGATGAGCATCGGTGATTCACATGTCGCAAGTCGCGAATATTGTGTGAACATAAAGTTCGAATGACCAGCATTCACCTTGCAATATCCACAAATGTTGCAAATTATGCACCGAACCATTTAGTACGACCATGGTTTGTAAATAAAGGTGCACACACGGCAAACAATCAAAATCCCAAATCAAGTCCAAACTTCATAGTAAGCGACATGACATTTCAATTTAGTATACCTTTTAAAGCACATTACTACAATCGGCCACCGTTTTTACGACAACTATAAACTATAACTATATGCTTGCTGCACGCTTATAGTTTTTCTTATATTTGTGCGAAGCAGTTTGCATGACGAAGGTCAACGAAGGATAGAGATTAAGAGCTAAATTGTTTGCCAACGTGTCTTGGTCCAGTAAACAAGAGGATGATCCATTATAATGGCCAATGTTTTACAAAAAAAGATAAGCTCATAGCCTTTTTGTAGTCCCATCCCATTCCATGCACACCCTGTTTGGTTCCCAGCAAAAGCAAACCAGCATCCTGTATATATTCTCGTAATGCATTAATTCTAACATTTTCTAATTCTCTTATGCTTTGCTCATTTTAAATCTAATCTAAGAAAACAAGATGTAAATTTTATAGTAATTGTATAAGATTTTCTGACGCTTATTGTTTCTGTTTCGATAATATACACACTACATTAAAAGCAAAAAGTTTGACTTTCCTGTCTGTTTTTTGGATTCTGGACTATTTGAACTGCAATACACATGCACTGTATGATAATTCTGATTTTGTTGATTCTGTCAAGTCAATAGAAGTTTTTTCTTAAGAAAACTAGCATATAAGATACGCGCTGAGACGTAGTTGTGTCGTAAACGACTTTGCACAATGATATAAACTAAAGCATAATATATATATATTATTCTTAAACTGCGGGCAAAAACTTGAACCAACATGGCAAGGTACGTTAATTATGCCTTGCTAAAGTTTAAGCATAACTTTATGAAATACACGAAAGTATGAACATTCGAGAAAAACTTTGTATGATTATGTTCATATTTTTTATTCAAGCAATATAGTTTTTATATTTTGATTACAGAACGGCTTTGGTTAGATGCATGTGAATTTAAAAACAACCGGTCGGATATGTTTTTGAGGCTCGTGTATTCCCAACGGAAAGCTAAAGCTGAAACCTTAGCTTAGCAGTCAGCAATTTGGTAGCTTCCAAAATCACACTCTTATTATTCTATTTTTTCTCATGCATCATCAAGTTTCCTTCTGAGCTTTAACGATCGAATAAAACGCAATTACGGTTTAACTTTCTGTATCGTATGTCTGTATAAGCGCATAGATTGCATGTGTGTATCCAGAAGTGAATCCATTGGTTATCATCTTATTTTAATTTTATTGTTAAGCTTACATATCTCATTAATTGGAAGTAGAATTACATATTTTTGAGATATGGAAGTAAGGAACTAAATGTATCCAAATTTGATCAACATCAATTTTCGTAGTTACAACTGGCATTGGAACTGTGGCACGGTTTAATTTTCATTGATTACTCAACGTTTTCAGTAGCTCCGTCTGCACACACAACCACCTTTGGATTATTGAATGCGTTTCAAGCAGCCTTTCTCAAAAACTAACGGCAAATTTGCCCATGATACGAACGTGACAGTTACTATTCACTTGCATGCTCGCATGCTACATTTTGATTGCTACTTTGTTAATAAAGTGAAGTGTTTTTGTGAGAAGTAAAGGCAGATGTAACATAACTTGGTTCGCTCAATGTACCAGAATGATCAATGTTTGGTTGACCAAAGAAGAATTGAAAGAGAATGTGTTGTAAAAGTGTGTGAGTTGCCTTTTTGGTGCTCATTGTTCGACAGACCCTAATCTTCATCAGTTTGCCAACTTGGTTAGTTCAACGTGTATGTGAGAGGAGTGTTGTTATGAACGTGCTTTGTATTTAGGTGAGTTATTTAGGACGATGGGTTGCCCTTAAGAGTTCGTTCTCCTTGTATCTGAGACCTGATTATCGAGCTGGAGAACGAAAGTGTTATTTGCTCATACTCATAATAATAATAGGTTTCTTTCATCAGTCAGTATGTATTTTGCATGTAGTCTCATCACAGTTCCGGATTCAGGGCTAGGCTCGCCTTGGGGCAACGGAAGTCAATTCCATACAGATCCAAATGGAAAGTCTACTTCGATTTCTGGACTGAAGAAGCTTGCAGAAATCATTGATTAAAACTCCACCGAATAGTGCAGTGAAAGTTATTATGCATGCGGTTTTGGCATACGAAGAGGAGAATGATTATTGTGCTATTAAAAAATTGTAAGTGCATCTAATTCCTTTTGTTACCTCAATCACTAATAATTATCACTGCTAATCCATGCAATCTCTCCAATATTTGAACAGAGTCTTTAAATGACATGGATTCAGTGAATGCAAATGTCGAACAAGGACAAAATGGAGGAGGAAGAGGGGGAAATCGAAAGAAGAAACCCTTGGAGGTTTTTATGAGAGCGTTCCTTGTAATTATGACTCTACCGTGGACGGTTCCAATTGCAGAGATTTATTTTGCCAGTCAAGTTTTAATGGCTGTATTTCTCACACAGTTGTTCGAAAGGGAATTTTTCAAACGTCACTTCACTCGGGATTCTGCTCGGGCTATTATGGTTGGTTGAGAATATATTACCAGTAGACAGGCACTCAATTTTTATGGGATTTTAGTTTTGGTTCGTTATATATTATGCAATTTCATTCAAATTATTTGATATGTACATAAATATATACGGTTAAGAAACTAATTTATTGCTTATTGTATAACACATACTTCCGTGGATGCGGTTTTAAATTTTAGTGTTATCAATTAAAATGTTTTTAAATTATATGTTTTGTAAACAAAAACATTATGAATAGATAGATTGCTTTCTAGTTTATATTTTTTAAACGTCCTGTTCTTGTAAAAATATCTGATATAATGGAAACTTTGTACTTGGTTCAAGAAGGAAAAATAATATTCATGAATTTGTATGCTTTTACTATCAACCAGGATCCATATTAATTGTTAGCAAAGTGAAATATTTATGAAAAAATGAATTGTTGCAATATATATAAAAATCAAATAAAAAACCACCATCTCTTACTTTTAAATAACTTTGGGCTTTTATTTGTAGTAACTCATATTATTTTAACTTATACTTTTGTTCCAATAAATTTATGAAAATCATCACGCATACGCTAGATTTGTCTAACGTCTTCATATATTCAACTGTACTTAAATACACGTGTACAATTCAGAGTGAAACATAATAATAATAATATTTTCAAGAACAACAAGAGCCAATTTCTAATACTGTGGTTCATGGTATCCGAGTTTTCCTCACATAAGTCGAACGTCAGCAATTAGCGGCCAAGAGAACTCGATTGGAGTTATTTTAATATACCAATAATTTTTTCATCATTTAAACGGGTCAAATAGGGGGCAACAATTTGCCATTTTTTGGTTTTAAATGTTTGTATTTACGAAAATTACGTCATCATGAATGTAAGCCTCATGTTATGCGTTGGACTTTTCAATACGAAAATATATAATATTTAAGGTTGACAATCAAAAACTGTTGAATCTACTTTGACATGGTACACGGACAATTATTAATTCCTATTGCTCGTCACAGTCTAAGATGTTTTGCTTCCAAATATACCGACATTCATTATAATACTACAGACACCTGGAGTACTAGAAAACAAAGTATTTTAGAGATATATAATATTCGCATCAAAGTAGCAAAGTTCACACAAAACATACGAAACTTGAAATTATCCTATTTATATTATATAAGTTGTAAAATTCCTAAATTCTGTATTGCACCAGACTTGATACTCATCAAAATATCAAAAACTACAACTGGCATACCTCATACATAGCTGACACAGTTTACAAAAGCGCAGCGGAGGAAAGTCAAAGTTCTTATTAGGTAACATACAGTAGAAGAGCTTTTAATATTGACAATATCGTCACTTGTAAGTATGCATGTATTTTATAGGAAATTTTTAATTAGATACATACAAAAAAGAGTACGAATTACTATTTTGATCATTGTACGTGTGAAAGTTTCATCAATCGATATTTCACAGGCTTAGGTAACATATTATTACCCAATAAAGGATGTCGTGTTTTAGAATATAGCAAGATCTTTAGAATGTTATATTTTACCCTTTTTCATACGGACCAATTAAAAATAGTATGTGTAATTCGATTTTATATTCAGAGCATACAATACACCTAATAATTTTTATTGATTTTATTTTTTAACATGCTTATATAATACCTAAAGTGTAGAGATTTATAACTCCACTTTTCATGTAATTTTTACGTATTACAAATTTCCTCCTAGATCATTATTGTATCTTGTGGTGACATAATCGGCTGCTAAGGTCAAATCACAGAGACACTGTTGGAGTCCATTAAGGTGATGATGGAAAGTGTCAGCCATGCTATGACTGAACTCTTCCTCTTGCTCTGCTTCTACTCCAGAGTCTTCATTGAGCTCGGAAAATTCTGTAAATCAGAAAAAAATAATGTTTTTATCTATATAATCACATTTTAGAGACATTTTAGCTATAAGAATGTGCATTAAGTATATATCATTTACCAGTGTCACTGGCAGAAGTTGATGAGGTAGTGGAGACTGTGGATGGTCTGCGTGCATGCCCCTTAACTTCAGAAGACTGGCCCTGGGAAACCTGAGACAATGAGGAAGTACTGCTTGCAGAACTACTCACGACGGATGAAGCTGAAGAAGACGTGGAAATAGTATTGGACTGATTGGAGGTTGATCGCTGACTCTGGTTTTGACCCTGAGTTCCCCACATCAGATTATTCTTAACAGAATTGAGCATAGTGTAAAACTGGAAAAGATCTGTTCCATTGAGGCTGGCGAGAAGGCGCTTTCCAGCAGCAGCCTTATCAACTCCAGCAGCACCAATTTTGGCAGGAACGCCACTTCCAGCAGAAGATTCTTTTTCAGCTGCAGCTGCCACTATGGTGTGGTCAAACTTTACATCCATAAGTCGGCAGGGAACCAGAATGGTTTCATTCATGTCTTCAACCGTTTGCACAAATCGTTCCATGCTGGACAATAAACTGCCATGAGAGTGAGTTGGTTCGAGTTGATCCCATCTGTTTTGTTTCCGACGCGAGCCAGCCGATCCATTACAAGTGGATCTGGTGGATGCACTGTGAACAAAGCAACAAAAGTTATTACTACTGGAATCACTCTACCTTCGTAATTAGCAATCTAAATGCATATTTCCAATCCAAAATTGACCAACTAAACTTAATATTAATCTACCTGGAAAAATAACCTTCAGCGTACGAGCATAATGTTCGTTTGCTTATTGCAAATTAAATTAATGCTACATGTATAATAAACAATTTACGACAAATATCATTGACGTCATTCACACCAAATTAAAGCACAATGACTTTGAATGGGTGTCGAAGACATTTTAACAAGTTAAAATCAAGGCGATAATATTCACACATTTTTTAGACTGTTCCATTCCTGGCATTATATACTACTATGCTTTTTTTCATTTTCTTTGTTCGCCAAGATTGAAGCTGGACGTCTTTGTACTTTCTGTCAACTATATTGCTACCTTAGAAAGACGCATCATAGCTCAATGTCACTTAATCCATCATGCGAATTCCCTGTAAATTCACACAAAAAGGTAACGTTGGGATTTCCACCTCGTAATTGAGCATTCATTCGAAGAAGCTCTGTCTGGCAAATATTTCTACCACCAGCATTGACCATCATACGAATCATACGAATTCCTTTGTCCTCCGTCACATTTTGTGTGTGACGGTCGCTTTGCGTGGCGCATATATAAAAATATTTGTAAACTTCCCAAAAGGAAAAAACTCCACCAAACAATAAAATCATTCATTCATACAGTTAAAAAACTGTTCTTTCTTTGACTATCCTGAGAAAATTTGGAACGGTTTTCACACTATTACTATCGCCCTAACAGTTTAAATTCGTTTCATTATTTTGTTTATCAGTAATATTCTCGCTTGTATGATACTATGAGTCTATTATTCCAAACTCAAAAACATAGCTGCTGGAATGTATAATGATTTAATGAGCAGAAGTACGTTTTTAAAAATATATTTTAATTTGATATTTACCACAGCACAGCCTTCGACGAAATCCACGAGTCTTGCATTTTTTGAGTTTGTTGCCGCTATTAAAGCAGCGATATCACAGACAAAAATGGTAAAACGTAAAATGAGATTTTGGAGAAGGAAAATAAAAGCTGAAAAACAGACAGAAAAGTCTGAGTCTGACTATTGTCGGGATTTGAGTGCCCCTTTACCCGATAGCACACACGATAATTTATTTGTTGACTATAAAACAAAAGCCACTGACTTCACTCAAGGTGCATACAAAAAATATGCTCTTATCTGTACTTTAAAAAAATAGTTTAAAAAAATATGGTAAACAATGTCACATTCTCTGGTAGGTAAAGACTAAATTTGTTTCCTTATTTTTTTTATTATTCGGAATAGTTTCATGCGATCCTATTACATCGCAACAGATTTAAAGCCTTAAAAATGTCTGATCCAGGAAGGAACCACTGACGTAAATGTTGCCCTACAAGAATCCTTTGCAAGGAACCAAGTAGTATCACCCTTCAAAAACTGAATGGAGTGACCTTTCCTGACAACCTTCACCACCTCAGGCGGTTGCCGTTATAAAATCAAAAAGTTATGTTCTTGCGCACATAAAAGTTTATATAAAGGTCCGTCGGATTTCCTTATTCATGATGACGTGAAGACAAATTATTGTGAACATTTTTTTCTTGCCTTTTTGCCCAACATCTGCTATAACTAACTACACAGTGGAGGCAAAATACAATAATCAAAAGAGAGAAAGTTTTTAACGCTGCGATGCAGGATTGCTCAATAAGGTACACTCCTCGTTCTCATTACAACAATGCAAAAATCACACTTCCGCACTGGTTGTGGCGTTGCAAAGATCTACTTCATTCATAACGCTGCGCGCACTTACAACGCTAAGGTCTTTATTTGTTTGTTTCAGTAGTATGTAGTAGTAGCAAATTGTTTGCCAAAAAAAATGTTTTCTTTTTGAAACAGTCCAAAAAGAAGCAAGTAAACCAAATGGAGCAAAGAATTCCACTTTCAAGATTTACTCTGAAACACAGCTTTTCAGATTGCACGCAACAATCGAAATAAGAAAGCTTCAGGTAAAGTGTCTTTTCCAGGGTCCACCAAAAACTAGGTTACAATAAAAATAGGATGGTGAGAAATGAAAGGAACTCGTAGCCTTGGACGGGCGGACGGAACTATTGCGGTGGTGGGCAGAGTGGGACTTCTTCAATTATTCAGACAAGTTATTGCAGCAAAGTTATAGCAAAGTCTGAACATTTTCGCAATGCAAAGACGAAAGGCGTAAGGTACGCGGAGCAGTAATAATCAGCGATAACTTGATTGACGTAAAGCGTATATTTTCAAAATGCCTATAACCTACACTTTTGTTGAAAGGTAAAACACACTTGTAAAATGTGAACTGAGCACTAGAGCTACTAAGACTGTTATGATTCATAAACAGGTAATTTCAGAGGTAAGGGTATGCGTAAGGCATTAGTAATCCTTTGAATTCACAAGGTGCAACTATTTTTTGGCGACGATGGTGCAAGCCAAGCGCAAAGATATGCTTTGTTTGTTGCGTTCTCGTAAAATGCACAGTAGTACATAGAACAATACAAAGTGCAAAAGTAAAAAACTGAACACACACTTGCTCTACTTGCCTTCTTGCTAAGGAATGATGTACAAACTGGTCAAGACCATTAGGTTTTGATGCCTAACTTTAACTGCCAGAGCTAGTACGAAATGGCCAGCTACTCAACAATGGATACATTATTGTGCATTGAATGACCAATATCCATATATGCACATAATATCTATTTCATTTTATACTGTTATCATCGAATGAAGCTCTAGTACTTGATCGTCTTACTCTAACTTCTTGGTACACAGGTTTCTCATTCACAAACGCTGCGTGTCATGCTATGGCAATCCCCAGACTGCGGCCAAACCATGAAAAAGTTAGTACTGGCGACTATATTAGAGACTGAAAATATGAACAGGCAACGCACGATCGCCTTTAACTAGAAACAGTGTACCCTCTTGTCTCTCTCAAAACAGATTTTCCTTTCACACATCTTTAATTTATACGCACACTACCACTATTGTACACTTTTCATTTGTCTAGAAGGGATAATGGGTATGTTGTAAAATGTTTTATTGCACACATACAAAGTTTGAAATGAACTATTTTTATATTTGATTAATGTACCTTATATGTCTACCTTCACAGCGAAACGAGCAGCAGAGAACATAAACGAAAGAACAGTAGCAGAAGTTTTGTAAAAGTGGTGTTAAAGGCAACGGCACCCTTTCGTTGCCCTTTTACAAGTTTTTGTGACAGTGATTATAGGAGAAGCCCTGCAACCTTTGCAGACATTCCTTCCACTTGTTGACCACCTTATTGAAATTTATCAATGCTACTACTAGTCAATTGTAATAATCGTATAGTGCGTTCATGTCATAAGCGATTGTCTATTGATTGTTGAAATTCACTCACAATCAAGGGACGCAGAGACGCAGGCGGTTCATTCCATGTTGTCATATGAGACAGCATGTGAAATGCTTAGATCACATGCACCCCATGGACTATAATATGTTGCATACATGTATATTTTGTGCACACACTCACTGTAATAGAAAAATATGTATGATTAAAAGGAAGGAGCGATTCTAATTGTGTACCAAAAATGCTTTGCTAAATACCCTCTGAATATTATAAAACTTTCAAAGCAAACCTTCATTCAGGTGCATCAATTTTATATGCAGATATTCTACAGAAGCATCCTATATGTAGAAGGTACTACTTGCAGGAATATAGCAAAATTATTTTATTGAAAGAGTGAGAAGACGTCGTCATTGTCATTGTGCATTCCGTCGGTACATCCCTTTCGATCATATCAAAAGCCCTCGATCAACTTTCTATGATATTTACAATAACAACAACAACTGTGGCATAGTGGACTTTGAACTGCAACCCTTGAGATCACAGGACGATTAGAGTAAGAGTTGCAGTTGTATTTAATGATACAAGTGCACTTGGCTATTATCACTCAACGAAAGCCATGGATTGGATTCTATATACCTTATGCGCACTATAGAATTCCCACACAAGGTTGCGGCGTGCAGTAGGAGATTATTAAAGTTATCAATATTTTATGACTATGGCTATATGCTCTAACTATATGGTTGACGTATGAAGATATAATTTCTACCTTTGTTTCGAAGAATGGTCTAATTATTCAAGCAATTCTGCGACAACTTCTTTTTGTCTCCAAAAACTGCATACATGATAATCATTGTACAACTCGCCATTTTTCTGTCATAATATTTTCTCGTATATAACATTGCATCAAGCACACATGAGTCCGTCTTTTTCGGGTATGGCAGAGGTCTTTGATTCACTTTTCATATCAACATGATTGTGTCGGTTTGGTCCGCAGAGTTTACTAATTATTTTTGAAAATCTATAAGATGTTATATTACAAGTAGGTATCTCCCATACTCATATCTTACCAAACCAGTTGGTTGACTAAATTTTACTTTTATTCTCAAATTTACAAACAGAACTTGTCTGTACTTCCTGTTACATTTTCTAATGCTACTAATAAGACACACTTTTTTCATGTTCTAGCAGGCTTTTACTTTCTCTTCTATTTATGATAAATTTAAGATATGCTATGAGATGAGATGCATATAACTTGTTGGTTTGGTGAAAGTAATGCAATGTAAGTAAGTAACGCTATTTAACTGCAAGTAATAATTCCACTACTGCCAAAATGCAAGTTCTTTCTCCAAGAGCTACTCGTAACCATTTTGTGATAAACGATGGCAGAGATAAATTTTGATCTGAGGAAATAAAGCAATGAAAGTAAAACCAAGCAGAGGGTTATCCCTGTTTACAAAAAGTAGACATCTATGGTATTTCATTCATGTGACCCCTATGATCTTTTGCAGATGGATAATCCTTTTTAGGAAATGGAGATACCACATTGATTATTTACATTTCCATTTCTTTCGATTATGTAACAGGTCATGACAGCATTAGCAGCAAGTTTCTCGTAATGCTCACGTTATATATCAGTATAAACTGCAAAGTCCAGAGTAATATGGTCATTTTACGAACTGTTGACCTTTTAACCTTATAGAGTTGTATTTACACACATACATCTGATTGCTTTTACATTTTTCAGAGTCAGTGCACTGTACATTTATTTGATAACCTCACCTCATCATGATGTAACCGCTGTCCCGTCTGCTGGTGGACATGTAGGGATTGTTTGATACAACTGCGGATGATGTAAACTCAGGATCCGTATCAAACATCTTTTTCTTACAAAAACACACAGGCACAATCGAATATTTCTTTTTAACAACAATGGTCTATGTAGTTACCTATAAAACGTTTTATATGGAAAACACTGGGCACGCATGATAAACCTGTCTGAATTACTAGGTACATGAATTTAAGGCGTCTGTTTGTTACGTAAAATTTTCAAAATATTCCAAGTATTCTTAGAGTTGAATAATATATTTTCTGGAAAACACTCGTCTTCTTAAAGTTTCTAAAAACTGTGAAAGCACAACTGCGAGCACTAGTTTGCTTCACGGTCATATGGACGAAGCAAAGAAAGAAAGCGAGTAGGTGTATACTAGTTGTATTCGAGGACAATACCCGCAATCGGGACAACGCCAACATTTTTTACTTGGAAAGTTAGGCCTATATGCACGCTAGTAGCATATAGCACATACATATTTAGTTTTCAAAGAAGTTTCCCCGTAGCATACAACGTCACTAGTTGGTGGAAAGCCAGAAAAGCATGTAGTACATTTTCATTTTCATATAAGCAGATATAAACTAAGTATTTACTATTTGCAGCGTGTGTAAATATATATTAGCAGTAGCCAAGCAGCGTGTAGCTCTCTGAATATTTGTGCGCCTGCCTGAACTCAATTTCGTATTTTCATCGTGCAGCTGCTTGCTACCCGGTTTTCTGCAATATCGTTACTACTATACTCGTAGATACTTCTACGCGTGTACATTTTGCAGATTTTGAATTCAACAAAACGTAGCAAATTCTGGTTTATTTATTTTATCGTGGAATGGAATATTCTTCCAAAACTAAGACAAATCTAACATGAAATCATGAAATGATCACTTCCTGAGTGCGTGATTTCTTTAGTATTAAATACACTCTGCTAAAGGAAAAGTATGTTGATGGTGATGGTCTGATCATTTCTTGACGTTTGAAACACCTAGCAGGGTTGCCTTTCCCAGCTTGCTTCAAAGTAGATGCCAAGAAATGATGATGTAGCATGAATGCACTTTTGCATAATCATGTTTTCACACACTGCCCTACCAAACAGAATTCTGATGTAATGCATTTATAACAACCGATTTTCGTAAGTTGCCTATACAAGTGTCATTTTGCCCCGTATCGTCAACTGTAATACACCATAATATGACAAATACGTACAAAACCTTGAATCAATTTATCAATGAATGACTCATAATGGATCAAAAATATTGATATTGATAGCAACAACATCAACAACAATTGATGCTATAGCGCTTCTTGGTGAATGTACGTAATCACTAAATGATTATGAAATACTCTTAGAGCGAGCAAATTGAAAGATAAGAAGATCTTAGCTTTTAGTAGCATCTCAGTCGTTGACCATGTAATTTGAATTAATTGCAGCTTAGACAGACAACAAGTACTAATATAAATCAGTAATTTAAAATCACGCTATATACGCATACGCTCTGACTACTAAGTGATACATTGATATTAACTGTGCATTACACCTGTTCGTTTTCCTATAATCTAACAAACTAAATCGATATATGCTAAACTGCTAATGCGTAACAAAAAATATCTAAAAACACTTTTATCGTAACGTATTGAGATGTGTTTGCTTAGTAATAAAACTCGATTATATGGATGGACGCAATTATAATTCTATCCCAAAAATAAATGTTCTGCAAAAGCTTGTTACATCTAAGACATTTAACGTAGTCGTTTTATTACAGAGTCGCATTCACATTATTATTTTGAGAACTTTTAACTAACTAATTATAATTACAGTAACCTTGTGCTACTCCCTCCCAAAATGGTTATAAGTAATAACAAACACTCATGAAACAAAGAGGTTTTATCATCTTATTGTGAATTTCAAAAGTAAACAACAACGTATAAGTACTTTTCACATGATCGGGTAGCATATATTAAGAGAGAGAATTACTGACAGTAAATACCTACTTAAATTCACATTTTATGTGACTGCATGAATCACGGTAAAAATCAGAGAGGATGGTAAAAATCTTGACTCGGTTTTACTACGTCAAGCGAACGAAAATAAAATAATAATAATAGTAAACTAAATGCTGTAACTTTGATTGATGCTAAGTCAATCGAAGAAATTCATTCATTCATTGTCATTCATGCCCTGCTACTATCATTCGGGAGATAAACTTGCAACAATTAATCACAAAAATTATCGCAGATATTGGTCCCTTTTGCTTCTAATTGGATTGTTATTAGCCGACCAGTAAAGAGAGTATTCTTCATTTCTACCGTCTTGGTAGTATGGTAGTGCATGTTTGAGTTGGAAAAACTGTTGCAATAAAAGAATCTCTAACCAATGTGTAAATTGTAATCTTACGGCCAATTGCGATGCATAACGTGTGGCGTGTGGCAAGTGTACTATGATGATGAATGCGTGTAAATGGGCAGTAAGCCTAAATCATACCTAGAATATCAATTATATAGTAGTAGCATAAATTAATAGCATGTTCTACTCGTGCTCTTAACCAACTGGTTCCATCAGTCTCAGGGAACGTCTTGTAAACTGAAGACGTACGGTGATATTACAGTAAAAAGACGTGTACCTATAATGAGTGGATGCGAGCATAAAATATGGAAATTCTACTTAGTGGGTCATAGTCATATTAATTGATAATTGTGTTGAGGTGTTGCAATAATCCTCTTCCTTCTTTGAAGGATACGCGTCTTTTATATTCCTTTGTGAGCTTAAGAGATACGTTATAAGTAGCAGTTAGGTATGCTCATTTTGGACAATTATACCTACCCAGGCCCACATGCCCTATCCACAGTCCACAACTATCCAAAAAACAACATATTCGTCATCGTCACGCTTTGTTTTTAAGATTAAGAAGATAAGTTTTAAGTGATGATATTGCATTGTTAGCATTTGACAATGAAAGATGTTAATACATAGGTACTCGGTATATCAGCGGTACATTAGCCGCATTTCTAGCGTACAGCATATACACACAGGGGTAGTTCAATTACTTAAGCATACCTGATAATCATTTGACTTTTGATATTTTTGGTAAATGTCATGGTGGAAGGTGGGCTACGATTGCACATGAAATCTTCAATAATTTAATACCCACACCACACTGCATTAGTTTTTTATCCTGCAAAATGTCTCTTTTAGACTTTTAGGATTCTCAAGGCAAATCTACTTCAAGGATTCATAAACATGGAAAACACTCCACCACTCCAACTCATGCGCATGCTTTATTTCCGAAATCTACTCCGTTTACCCGGCTTTAATTACATGGCGCATTTATGAATACTGGATCAATGCACTTGATGGAAGTCAACAAAAATACGGTAAATATATCCAATGAAAACTAAAATACGCCGCAACCACAAAACCAAATTAAGTATTTAATAAAACATGGGTATTGAGTTTATAGGTGAACAGAAAATGCATTTGACAAATCCTCACAATTATGGTTAAAGTTAAAAACAGAAACTTATTCTGCCCGAATATTGAATGTATAATATATTAGGGAATACCCCCAAATGCCAAAACAGTTATTAATAATAAATTATTAAAGCATGCGTGTTTGCTGCTTTGGTGTTCATCAGAAAGCCAGTGGAATTATTGAGATTACGTCAATCCGTCCACCAGAAAAACCAGGTAAGAAATTTTCAAGGAAATTCGAATAAAAACTAAACAATTATTCTTATCAACCACCGCATAGACCTATTCACTTATTATGTCATAGGTATCCTATGTATATATATATACCTATGTTGTATTACTGAAAAACCCTGAAACGATTGAGTGAACATTTTTTGTTCCAGAAAAAGTTTATTCACCAACAATCTTAAGCTTGCACACATCCTGTGTCGTACTATTTTTTGTGAACATAGGATTTTCTGCTACAACATTCGTGTTCCATTCCGCATCATCAAGGGCAAATCGTGTTGAGAATTTTGACTTTGGTTTTATTAAAGCTTTTATGAAAGATACGGTTAGGTTACACTACACAAAATTACTACAGACTGTCCGTCCAGTTCAATCTGGTAGAGATTAATGACAATTTGTAGATGGCCAATCATTTTAATGCTTAGTGGTCAAAATGCCATTCCTCTTATACAGATAACATGCACCTGTTGATGAAAGTTTCACGCAACTTTTGTCATTGGAATTTTTTACTTCTGGAATCAAGATTGTAAAGGAATTTTCCTAATGATAGCAATGTATTGCACCAATCAAACAGAGTTTTTGCTACAATTAAAAATACTTCAGAATTTACTACTAGAAATTCAGTTTCATTTATTTTGCATGCAATATTCAGCATTTTTTTGGCGTCATCATATAATATAATACTGAAAAAGCATCATTGCGTCAATTTTTGTGATTTCATCCTTTTGAGAATGCTTTTATAAAACAACGGCCCACTGTTTTGTTTTTGTTCAGGTGGTTGGCATTCGTCAAACAAAAAATGAAACATTTTTCATGTTGTAACTCATTAATCCCTGAAAATAAGCATCTCGCGCTATATCTCTATAATCTGTAAGTTGTGGATGCCTAAAGAACCAACATCACATTGTATAACCCTTATTAAAGTAATCAAAATTTCAGCAGAGTCACTTTGCTCTTTTGTCTTATTCTCTTAATGCAGATCGCAATGCTCAACAGAGCTTATGCTAGAATTCTTCAAGAAACATAGCTAAAAGATACAACACATTTACATTGATGAGCTTACAAAAAGCACGTAAAATGGTGTATCCATTCCTTAGGAAAATTTTTTGCCAAGTTTTTATTCATTAGAAGAGTTCTGATAAGCGAACAAAAGAATTAGCAAAACTGCGAATATTTGGGCATCATAAATTTCAACAATTTCGTATAGAATAAGCTGCACATAGCTACTGTAATACTAAGCTACCGTGTACATTCTCATGTTGCGTGAATGCGACTTTAACGCTGAAATGTTAAAATTTTGTGATGATAATAATTGATGCAAAGATCATTGTATGACGGGGATTCCCTATGTTGCAGTTGCTCAGTACTTTGAAAACAAAGCTCTAATCTTTCACTGGTAGAGCTGCATAGCTGCTTTAACTCGTACTGAAGAGAGTAGAATGCAACAATGGATCTAGGTTTCAGTTTGAATAAAACATTTTTGGGTTGGGGGAACGTACAGCGCCATGTAAAACATAGTCCACAAATCCACATGCAATGATCACACCACCTTTGCACACCCTCCATTCTAACCAATAAGGTTGGATTATGTGGCAAGCTAAAGGGGTTATTATCTACGTGCAGTGGTCTTTTTGGCAATTTTTTCCTGAACAACAGAAACTAATAGAAAATGCAGTGGCTATTACCAAGAAGTTAAACCACCACTTTTTTCACAATGCGGTGCATACTTGATCCAACTTTTCAAAATGAAAATTGCACTCCTTGAATGTACTTTTAAGAGGCAGACGATAGACAAGTTGTTAAGAAAGGAAGTAGTTCTACTATTTCATTCTTTTTACGCGAAAATTTAAATGCCCTCCAACCAGTAAAGCTGAAGAACTTGCATATACCTGCTTGCTTGGAAATTGATATTTGCAGTGACTCAACCGCTAAAAACGGATCGTACGATGACTGATGAACGTCTGTCTGCTGACATAATGCTACAACCGTACACTTTATACAGCTTGTTAAACTACGAAAATTGAAAGCGGTGTATATAACTTTGATTACGTGTATCAAACAGCTTATGTTGTTTTTCATCGTTGTTTCAATAAACAAATTTAGCACAAGCTGATTTATTATCATGAATCGTACGATACCCCATTATTACGGTTTACGATTACATGGACCTGAAGAAAAAGACTTGTGACTTTAGCGGCCTGAGTCTGACTCAGAAATGAAATACTGAGATTGAATACGGCTATTGTAAGCACTTCAAAATACATATCAATGGTCATACTGTTTTGACGATTACATGAGCAAGAGGATGCAATACGTTATCTACACAGTTAACGCCCTCATTAGTGGAATAACAATTTAGCGGTCAGTGTCACAAGATGTATAGATTATATGATGCAATACTATTAAGTATATATCATATATTTTATTTCCTATTCCTGTTTGTAGATTATTTCCATAACATGACGTTTTGCATGCATGCTGTACTGCAATTATGAAAAATGTTTCCCTATTTTTTAAGCTGAATAAATGTCAGGGTCAAATCAGAAGAGCTCATTACACGAGATTCATTTTACCTCGCTTGCAATAAAAATCATGCCCTCCGTTGCATTCACTTTTTAACATGACAATAATTATTTTATACGCTAGGAAATGTGGAATGGAATATCAGAGATGAATGCCGAAAAGAATGCGTCCACATTGGTTGAGGTTAAGGACAGCAAATCCCTAGGATTGAGATTCTGATGTGATGGGCAATACGGGTTACGGTTTGAGATAACCCAAACTCATAGTTTAGTTGCTGGCATATTTGTTTGCAGTTGTTGCTTTTGGCCACAGATTGGCCATGTATTCTATCATTCATAACAAAAAGCAAACTAGTAGAAATGAAGAATAAGTATTTAGGATTTAGGTGTATATGAAAAGAGGTCAACAAGTGCATGTTATTCAGAAAGAAACGTCCGAATGTTTATATGATTCTTACGATCCGTCCATTCAGAAGATTTAATTCAAGTTTACCTATTACTGCAATGAGTCTATAACATGGAATCCTCCATTCATTTATCGCTGTAATTATAATTTGATTGTTCACCATGCACCTTAAATTTAGTTACTTTCAGCTATACAGGTTTTGCGGTAAACAATTCTGTTTTCGTATTCTACTATCCCACTTTTATATTGACCATAGGCATTGATCTTCTATTCATATGTCGAATCTAGACAAACATTAAAACGAGAATTCTAGATACGTCAGACAGCAAGAAATAGAAGATTCCTCGCTTATTTATATTCTCAAAGAATCAAGATACTGCTCCAGGAAAAATGGACGCTTCACTGCACTTGATATACAGTAATTGGAATATTTATATAAATAAATACACCGTGGTATTTCCGAGGAGGTATCATGTAATTTTTTAACTATGACGCAATACAAACGGTCATCCTAGGCTTCAGCAAAACCATTCAGGTGATTTTCTCTCTCGGAATTAAACCATATAAAAACTAGTCTGACCAGATTAGAAAACAAAAAAAAATGCATGCACGAATCTCGTGAAGTTCAACCTGCTGCTATGCAGTGAATTTCAGAGTGAGTGAATAGTACTTGACACTCGTATGATTGTTCTTATTCTTTTTATATATTATAATAAAGTGATGCTCTGAAAAAATGAAAATATTGACTGTCTTTAAAAAGTCATGGTGTTTGCATGCGTACAAACGATGATCTAAGCAAGTACTAGGAACACCGCCATATATATTATCGTTTGCAAATAGAATTGTATTTTTACTACTGCAATGATGATGGTGATGGTGTGGTCTGCTGTGTTCACATGTGAGCCACATGCATGCAAAGTGGTTCATAGTCATCCGATAAAATACTCCAAAAACCATCGGGTATGACTGCATTGAATACTTAGGTACCAATATAGGTACTTCTACAATTAGGTATTAGCATTATATATTATAAACACCAAAATGTTCCGAGTCGTGACTCAATACCAGTACTAATTTAGCAAAAAATGTACAATTACTAAATATACTAAAGTCAGGAAGACATGACATGAGACAATATAGCTATCTTTCCTGCTAATGTATATTTGACTTTGCAAATTCAAATGAAGTTGCATTGATTCTGCAGTTGCTTTGCAGATTGCATATTTTGGTTTGTACAAGACGTTCTATCTGTCTTTCTCTCGGTAGATGCAAGTAACTTGCTGAACTGTGAATAAGCTTTTTCATATTTGGAAATTTGAACACCAAACGCGCTGTATAGTAAACCCGAAATTAGCAAGAAAACAAAAATTAAGCAGAATGATAAATCAATGGAACGAATTGAAAAAGCTATACTTTTCATTATGTATATAGTGTAGACTGTATACTACTTTTTAAAGAATACGTGGCTTTTGACGATGCGATAAACTAGTAACAATTAACATTGAATTGGCTGCGATCCATCCGACAGCTTGGTGTACTGCACCAGGATTTCCAATGATGCATACCATATTATACGAAATACATTTATGTAGCTAGATTTATTTTCAGTTTTTTATTCAGGTTTAGAAATACTATATACATAGATATGATGACGCCCTGAAGTCATGTTCCATTGCAATATATGTGTCTGTTTAGACGCACAAGTAACGCTATGTCGCTTAGGTTATGTAAGGGCAAAGAAGGACAGGGTTTTTGGTGGTGTATGTGTACACTCTCCAATGAGCCGGAGCTGGAGACCGACTGATAGAACAATGTTTAACCTTTTTGATATTCAACGCATCCAATGTCTTCTTTTTTTTCGAAAAATAAACATATTGCATATAACTCCTACAAACCTTGAGTCAGTATCAGGCAACCTATGCGTGATGTAACATGATATGATTGACTAGCCAGTCACAAGATTAACATCCAAAGAGAAAAAAATTCTATTTTAACATTACACGAGAGGGTAAGACTTGCATCCGTCTAAACTGTTACGACAACTTTAGAAAAATCATAACAGTATGCATAAGTAACATTCATTCCCTTTCATCTCTGTCAGTCCAGTCGATATGTAACGTCAAATTTAAATGAAGTGAGAGTTAATCTAGGTATATAACAAAACCGCAGTGATGTGGATGCTTAAGTTGAATGATTGTTGCATAACATACAGTTTTCTAGCAACTTCATACATTCATAGATCATAGAACATTCTATACAACAACATATTATATTCTGGAGATGCCATACACTTGAACTGCTGCGAAAGAATAAAAGTTCATGCACAATTTCAAGTGCAACGCGTGTTATGATTTTGATACACTTGTGTGATTTGTGCCACTTTTGTAAGAGATAACCTGATAACCCTGGCAAAACCGCAGTGCTAGGCTTTTTTTTCGTACTGGAATCTAATGACACTTTTGACCTCTGGTAATAGATGATTGATTTGATTCAATAAAATGCAAAAAAAAATGTTAGCTTATGAAAGTGTATCTTAGAATATACTTCTTTCTCTCATTCTATAATTCAAATATTACTGCATTTCAAAGATTTTGCTATTTCGTGTTTGTCTCAAGGTAAGAACCAGTAATTTCTGGTTTCATTCAATTTTCAATGTACTTGGTCTCTCGACTTTGACATAGACTCTATGTAATAATGGAGTCCAATATTTACATAAAAGTAACCTCATTAAACTGCGGCTTTCTTGGGCATGCTAAGAAGAAATTTATTTCAGAACACACAGAACAGAACACAGTTCTATCTAATCCCCAAGTTTCATAAGATCAACGACCATACTGGTTTAAAACGATATGTGGTTGAATCCAGACAGTGGATACTAATTAAAATTAATACAATGCCAAATATAATATCAATACCAAAGAACTTTTTCCAGGCCTTAGCTTGGCAGGAGTTGTCACTCTGCATTTACCATTTCTATATTCACGGAAAGCCAAAAGCTTCAGCCGTAAGGAAAAGAATAAGGTTTCAGCTGTTTTACGTGCAAGACTCGTGAAAGTCGGCTTTTACTTTTTCCCAATATTATAGACCTGCCCATTCTTATTGCATTTGGCAAACAAACGTCACAACCATATAATATGAAAACAGAAACGCAAAATTATTTAACCTATTTCTAAATCGGTAAACCTTCAGAAAGAACCTAGTCGGAATATTTAGAACAGGCTACAAAATGGGATTGTCATACAGAATGTGGATCAATATTCTGGAGTTCTTTTCCAGTTTTCCATCCTTCTAAATGATTTATCGAAACACATCACCAAATCCAGCAACCTTTAAACTTGCTGGTTATTTTATCAAACATAACCTGTCAAACTACATGTTTTCCAATGTACAAAACCGGAAGTCGAGTCTATATGCCACTATGCTGACACTGCTTTTATAAAGTAAAATGGACTGACACTTCACCAATTGTTAAACTTGATGGTATAACCTCTATTAAACCTAATGACACTTTACAAAATTATCTTAAAATTGAATGTAGAGGAAATGGACTTACGATTCTGAGGGATCCTCCATTCCCGTTGTGCAGCATTTGTTGTAGCAGATGCCGCTTTCCGTATCAAGAGTAATCATTTTTGGTGGATTTTTGATTCTTTGGTTTTAACTAACAAAAAATTACAACTTAATCCAATTAATATGGACGTTACTTAAAGCGTTTTTTTGTTTCAAAGTGTCAGTTTTCTTACACTTGACAGTTCTACACTACATCTACTAAAAACTGCACTTATTCAAAAGTAAGGCATTTAATGGTAAAGTCTAATGTTGGACTAACAAGCGGTAGTAGTAAATCCAAACAGAGCTTTTGTTGTTGTTGAGCAAATTTGCTGGAACGACTGTTACTGTTAACAGCAAATAATGTTGTATGACTTTTGGAGAAGGAACCGAATGTGGCGTGAGCAGAAGAAGGGAGTGTTTTCATTTGACTGGAAAAGTCGTTGTACAGCCCATATATATACCAATAAAGATTGCCACGATGATGACTAGTGTGAAAAACTAGTACATTGTAGAAGCAATTCACTCGCTCAGTCTATCTACCATGTACAAGTATCTCCACACTCCATTGCATGTCACAATTTCCATATGTGTGCTGTGTCTTGTGTATCTCTGCTACTACACAAAGCCATCATATTGCTTTTTTCTACCGTTTATTCCCCTTCGTTAAATACGGCATGTGTGATGTATAATATTACACCTATTTCTGCTGTGAGAAGTTCTCATGCAACTTGTTTAGCTCACCAAATCTGTTAACTTCATTTTGTAACTTTAATCATAGAACGGGGCATGAGTTGACGATGGGATATTATGAACATGAGAAAATTGTCAGCATCATTCGAATAAGCGGAATTACTTTTTCTTCCAACATTTTCAACTGAATCATGAGATTACCTTATTGCATACTTTACGTTTTAGCATAGTTTTACTTGCTTAAATGCAATTTTTAATTGTACGATGCGAGGATCATGCGATTTGTTCATGTACAAGACATGACACCTTGTATGTCACTACTACATGCTAACAACATATATTTGGAATGTGCTTTCTATTAGACATACAGGTTGCTTGAGACTGGGACGCGTATGCTTACAGCATCGCAACCGAATTATAGCATGGGATCTGAACGTGATCACGGTCTTTCTCTTTCTACGAGTGGCACAGAGAGTCGCAAATTGGTAAAACTGACGTTGATGCCTCGTTCACTAACTCAGCAGAAGCTTAAAATGTGAATGAAAGACTGCAATTTTCTCATGGAAAAATATGGTAGCACATTTAGTGATCATCATGTGAAGTACCCACGACCACGCTTCCGTATTATGACAGTTTTTTTGCTGCGTATTATAATATCAGTCAACAAGTTGCATTATGTGAAGTACCTAGTGCAACAAAGCCATCATTCTGTCAAATGATTGGTGATTATAAAAAAATTAAAGTTTACACTGACTCGTCGTGATCACCTTCGCTGATGATGTTCATTAAATGCGAATTTATAAAGTGACCAATAATAAACTCCTCAAAAAAATTTTCTACATACATGACTGGATTTGCGTTTGCGTATTTTTCAAGGTATTTCCCAAGAAGGAGGAGGAAGGATATTTAAACAACCATGAATTCTACAACATTAGAACATTTAATTTAAAAAATGGAAATTGGTTGCATTCACGAAACATATTTATAAAACGGATTTTTACATCATATTACGTACAACCTATATGGTACGTGATTGATGGGTTTTCAGGCTTCTGCATGTGCTGATTTGTCTTATGTTTATTTTAAAAACGGTTCTACTATATACATATATGCTATTACTATTTGTGTTGTTCAGAAGTTCAGGAAAATTGATTTTCCGCAAAAAATAACATGAAATTCACGCGTCCAAATTCAATTTCACACGTTCCATAATATAATTTAATAATTTTCGGGGCTATTACTGAAAAGATGTAAATCGTATTGTTTCTTATTATTTACCCTATTCAAAGTTCGGAAAATTGACGCAAATATATTTTAGGTGGAAATTTCGAGATAAATCTGAAACCTGAATTATAATGAGGTGGCGAAATCAATTGATCAGTAGTACTTTTTCAGAAATCACTGTACTCCTACAATACATAATTATAATAGTCTCGAGAAATTTCACATTTCAGTTTTAGTGGCGTACATAAATGTTTTATGCAATCATAAATAATATTTGCTGTAAATGCTCTTACATTCATTCCTTCATAAATTCCATCTAAAACAAAGAAAAAGTTCACCATGTACTAGAATGATTGAATTTTTTCTACAGATATCGCAAAAATTCTAGTTGTTGTTTTCATATTTTAAACCGGATTAACGTCATCATTCGTTGTCGTCATTCTCTTTTAGATTGTAGATATTTTGCTAGATCCTACTAGGTATCCTACTTCAAATTATTTTGATTTTCACATGAAATAAAATCTACAAAGTTCAAGTTGTGTGTGTTTTGTGTTGGACGTCAACATCCATTCAAAATCCAATAGATATTATGATTGCCCGATGGAACATGCAATAACAAAAACATATATAATTTGTAGAATATAAATGCACAAATAACAACTAAAACATTGACGCAATTGTGCAGATTTTCTGTATGCTTTCGTTTTTGCAAAATAATTATACTAGCCTATCTAAAGCAATTTAAATTAATCAAAGGTTTCAAAAAAAATCTTTGGAACACATTAAAGTTATATTTGTTTATACACCATTACTTTGGCATTGCAACTATTTCCATACACATAAAAGCAAAAAGTTTTTTGAGAGACTTCAATTTCACGTTTTCTTGCTGCACAAATCTTTTATGCACAAACTATTATCTACACAAGTGCTAACAATTATACAACAATTAAAATTAGTTAATAGAGGCATCCGTAGCCTTTTTACTAAAAATCCCTCTGAAAATTCATCATAGTATCGTCGATGAACCATAGTTACATTGCGATGTTCATATAGGTTTACTTGTTTAATGCTACCTAAAACTCACAATGACAGGATTACAGGATGAGAAATTTCATGGTTACTATGAATGAAAATTTGTCTAATCATCTAATGGAAAGGGGAACACGGTTGACGCGTACTTACATGCACATGAATTCAAGTTATTCTACAAAGAATTATGTCAAGTTGTCGTTATGATTGGAACGTGATTTTATCATAAAACAGTTTAACCACATACACCGATGTTTTCTGGATTCAGATTAAACTGCATTTTTCTGTCTTTACAAAATCTCCTGGCACTTGGCATGTGTGAAGTGCATGGTCCGTCACCCACCCACCACGTAATGTATTGCGTTAGTCCGGATGATAATGTAACTACATAAGTTAAGTTAACTGATCCTTTTGTTCAAAACGTGCTTGAAATTTAATAATATTCAATCATCTCACGTGGATGGTACATGACTAATATAAACATTAATACATACTGGCTGAACGGGATAGCCGAAGTAGGGACCAGCAGAAAACTAAATACCAAGGAAAATGGTCGTTTTACACGCATTGTAAATAATTGTAAATCATCTTTCTAAAGATTTACTGAAAATAAAATTAACACATGCCCGCCTGTCTTTAGTATTTCCAAAATGAGATTTCTAAAAGTTTCGCGCAGCTCAGGTCAATCAATTCTATTGTTTTAATTATGAGAATTCTTTCAATCATTATAGAGTACTACGAAAATTTAACCTCGTTTTACTAATCATAACGATTATTTTATTATAGAAATTCTAAGGATATAATATTTTTTGTGAGCACAAATAGCGCAAATTGAAAACCACAAAATCGCACGTCAAAACTGTCCCGATCGATTCAGAACGTTTATACTAATGCGAGAGATTTGTATAAAAGTCATACATTAACCGTTCCTGAACAACTCTTAATGTAATGTATATTTTCAAATCATTGTGCTTGGAAAAGAGCCACGCTGATGGTACTATTGTAATATTTATTAACTATTGAAGGGTAGTACTTCGACAAAAAATAATTAGTTAACATTCGTCATACATTCTGCTGAGTACAACTGAATAAATATAGCAACAATTGATTTATTAATTCATTTAGAAAAGGAGAACAATAATGTATTTTACACAATTTGTCACACGTTAACTAATTGACAGAAATGTACAATTGCAAAGCATAAATGAATTCACCATAAAAACAGTTCTTTAATTCAGTTCGTTTTTCAATTTCCAATATGTGACATAGGGTGAGTATATTTTTTGCATTTAGAAGAAACCCCTTTTATATCAGAGTCAAACCATTGAAACTACTTTAGGTAAGTTTGTAGCTTACAAGATTTACTTTACAAATCAATTCTATAATATAGAATCTATTTAGTTCATAGTTTATAGTTCTAAATCTGACTTCTGTATCAGCACTTCTGATTTAGGTAGGCTTAAGATTGAAAACAATACAGTATGTGTCGATGACTTGGAAGCGACCAGGTAATATAGTAATATTTATATAGATTATGTAGTTTTATAATGCAACATATTCTATAATATAAACCTAAATGATTTCGCCAGCCTACTACAGGACAGAAGAATTAGCTGGTACATCAAACGAAGCTCTCAGTACAATTAAAAGCTATAGATCATATCGTGGGAAATTCTATTGGAAAACCCCATTCACAGGAAGAGGTCATTTTTTCATAAGGTGTTTGCTTCATAACTTTTTTATTCTATATTAATCCACCTACTGGCTACAGGCAACAGTCAGTCGATACAGATAATATGCACATACTTGTTAATAAGTGGCAAGTAGTGGATTAAAAATAATATCTTTATGGTTAATGCTTGATTCTGCTTAAGACTTTTCATATAAGATAATATGTTCTGGCTGAGTCGACAGAACAATTTAAGCAAGTAAACTACCCAGAGAAAATAATGCTGTAAAAGTTACTAAAATAAATTACACACTCTTGAGATAAACACCCAACCTGCAACATAAAATGTTTCGGGTTTGCACTTATTATCACCAGACCGTAAACAGTTTGCTTCATGGCAATACCACAATTAGAATGGTTAACTCAAAATAAAAGCATGTCAGTTGTTTCGAGTTCGTATTTAAATATTAATATATTGAACACTGACTGGTGTTGTGGTGTTTCTTGCGCAAAATTATATTTGGTCTGAATCAATAGATGTACATGATTTTTAGCTAAAAAATCGCAATTTCTCAACAAAATGGAAGAAGCAAAATCACAGTAAAGCCAGGATTTTAAGAACCAAAACTTACTGCCTCTTTCTTACCAAAGGAAATGTCTAGCAATTTGAATGGAAATTGATTCCGCCATTTGAAGGAAATCGTTGTCACTAGAAGTAGTAAATATATATAGTTGGATATAAAAATATTTCAATTTAAAAGTTCACGGTATCTTAATCAAATTTCTGTACCAAAAGATTTTATGTCGATGTTTGATATTTGTTGGAAAAATTGCGAGATGCATACATTTTTGTTGAGTCAATTGGAGCATATTAGCCCAAGATGCCCATCTCTCTGTCTTATAGACTGCGGTGGTTGTTCTTTTGGCTTTTAGTTGGAAACCAGGTAGTAAACTCCACTGTTCTAACGAACGAACGGGCATTATAAAATTATGATGAATATAGTCAAAGAATCTTTGACAAAGATCAAACGAGAATATTATTCGATGGAGGAAAGGAAAAAACGTATTTTATTTTATTTTATGGATGAAAGGATTTGCCAATTAAACTCACATTTGCTATGCTTTGCTACTACTGAACTTGACCAATTACCATATATCAATCCATGGATAGTGAGTAAAATGTCTTTCTAATTGAATGCATAATTTTCAGAGGGCTCGTCAAAATGTCTGCAAAGAAAAATCAAAGTTTTTTTAACCTACTTGTAATTCGGTTGTTTCGTGGTTTTCCAGAATATATACTTTCCAAGTTTCAGTCGGTAGGTTAATAATAATTACTATTGTGGTTTGTTCTTGTTCTTATTACGTCAAACAGTAGATTTAAAATCCTAGAAATTATGCAACCTTCTAGTACTTTTCAAGTATTGATTGATGGTTGTGTGCTGTCCGAAGAAAAGCAAAATGCTTATGCTTGATGTATTTGCAAATTTTTACCACAATAGTAATAGTTTATGAAGGACTAGTCCGAGCATTGTTAGGTACCGAAACTTTTATGTACACATGAAGAAGGATTTATGTAATTGTGGTAAACATAAGGAATTTCTGATACAGAAAATCTCTTAAGCTACAAATACTCTCTTGAGAATATTTGCACAGTGTGAATTCGATTTATAACTGATAATACAAGCATTTGTAGGCGTACCTTTCCTTTATTATGCAATAAAGTAGTTATATGTTCTCCTCATGTGTATTAAAAAATATTGTGAAATATTTTACCGATTGTTCATTATGATGAAACAACGTAAAACCAGAATTTTTAACTATTTAATAAAAACAAAGATATACTGCCAGATATGCAACTAAACATTTTCTGTGCCTGTAAATGTACTAACAAGCTTCCATAAAAATCTTCTGGCGGTTGTCTGAAGGTTATTTATTTTAGGGCACGCAAACTCATTTTCCGGTTTTGTAATACAGGCAACTCTGCGAAAGAAAAGTTTCTTTGTCCACATGCACAACACGTGCTAATTATTGCTGCAACATTGTAACGCTGAGTTAACTATAAGCAGGCATCATTTGACAGTAGTGTGTGCATGCATTTGTATTACGTACGACTAATTTGCGTCATTGTAATAATAAAGTAACCCGCTTTCAAGGAGCGTGCAAGAAATAGAAAGCTGACCGTCGGGTCAGCCGATCACAGATTAAGATTATATTATTGAATTACTAAATCTTTTGTCTTCTAAGAAACGAGCGATATTTTCACCCATACACCATATAAATTCCACTATATAATGGCATTTAAACTTTAGTAGACGCATTCGATAAATATCCTTGATACTGGGTATACCCTCAAAAGTAGCATACTTTGTAAATTCAAAATTATACAATATAAATATAAACTTGCTTGGGTACTAAAAATCGTGGGAAAATCCACCAGTAATTACTTAGCTGGTAATAACTATCTCGAATAGACGTATTCTTTTCTTTGCAGGAAGTCAAGAAACCGCTCGATTCCGGTTTTCCCCATATTGAAACAAGGTTTTAACAATAGGATCAGACGTGAATTATCTTGTTTTCAGGTTAAAAGCTTTCTTACATACAAAATGGAGCAGAATACACTCATAATACGTCGTGTGTGCAATTAAATGTTTTCGACCTGATATTTAATTCTGTGACAATTTATCGGTTCTAGATGGTAAGCAAGCTCCAATTTTTTTTAACTGCATTCACATTTAGCTACAAGGATGCATAGTTTTATGTTCCACTTTTTTAAGTTCCAATAGTTTTTAGTTTCATTCATTTTTTGCTCCACCACTTCAATGCATTCTTGGTAACTTTGGATGAAATTCTATATTGTTGATTGGAAATGTAATGGAACTTTGAAATGGAAGCAAAGAAAAGTAAAATAAATTGATCACAAGAATTTCAAATTTAACATCCAAAAATTTACATGTCATTTTAGGTTCAAAACTTTTATATTTATATGACACAAATACATTGGTGGAACTGAAAATGAAGCAAAAAATTGTAGCTTTAAGTTTTTGAAGATAGATTACAGGGTATGATTAAAAATGTGGAACTAGGGCCCGATGTAGCTTGCATCATTTAAGCTAAATATTGTACACCCACATATCATTTCACTGTTTAGCAATAATGAAAAAATTGAACCCTGCCCTAGTACACTGCGCAACATATCTACAATGTATTGGAGTCACTCAAATAAATTCATAGATCATTTTATCCCTTTGTTTTCATAGCTCTAACTGCATGCCAAAAGCGTTATACCAAGTATGAAAATCAAAAACCGCTTGAGAGCGTGTGGTGCCATCAGTATGTTGCGTAGAAACTTTCACATACCTATCTGACGTCTTCTTGAATTGAAACTCTTTCCACATGAAGATGTCTACAGTGTGCCTTTCTGGTGTTATCGCCAAAGGAAAGGACAGAATAATTCCTAGCAAAACAGACCCACCGAATAAGATGAGATTTTGTTGACTACTTGTTGGCATATAATTTGGTTTGTTTATGCCTTCCAAGTCATCTATAATTTGTCACGTTAGAGTAATACTGCAAACGTGAGGGAGACTTCATTAATATGAAATGTGCTGGATTGAGCATCTGTATGCTGTTTGTTCCTTTGCATGTGTATTATTTACATAATGGAGTAGTATTTTAGACATTCTAGTTGCAAAAATCGAAAAATGGTTTCAGGACAATTCACCTTGGACCAGAGGAAAGGAATTTGTAATGGCTTTGGGAATTTCGGGTAAATTGAGAATAAAATCTTATAAACAATGCATGCAGGATAAGCAACTCGTTGCTACAAATTTTCTTTTTTTCTGATTTTAAATGCAGTTTGTCTTCTCGGACCAGCTTGTGTTTGGAATAAAATATTGACTGTGGGCCTCAGTTTTGTCAAAGAATGCATTATGTGCTTTACGCAAGATGAGTTTCGTTAACATTATTATTTCATTTCGAATGTGGACCATGGTCCTGAGGACAAGAGTATTATATGACTATGAGTTCACAGTCCACACATTCTGCACACAGCACTCTAAAATTGGTACAACTTGCTCCGACAGCTCCAAGGGAAAACTGCAAATGCTCTGGGTATCTCAAGTCAGTCATTTCTTTTCTGTCCTCTTTCTAGTTCACTTTTGGGAGTTGCTCAAAGCTCGTTAATTTTGCTCCAAAACTTACCTCATTAGTATTCCATGGACAGTGGATTGTGAAATTCTATGTGTATACTAAAAAATCAATATGGACATGTTGTTCCGTCCTTCTTGAGGATCTGTCTGCCACTACTACAACAGAACACGAACACAACCCTTTGTTCCTTATTATGTAAACTTCTTTACTTTTTCTCCCACTTTTCTTCCTTGGGATCATCTTTTGTTTCACTTTGTCTTACATGCAATACACTCTAGCCCAAACTTATATGCGTATTATAGCGCTTATGGCAATGCCTCTTTACACTTGGGCAAGTGCGTGAAAGTAGAAAGTTCCTTCTGCCTTCTACTATTTAGTAGCATTTTGCTACTTTCCTCCAATGTTCATATACAGAATAGCGTCACAGAGGACTTGAATGTACATTATGCATTAGAAGAAAATGTGGCAAAAGAGCACATACACTCATTCGGGGGACAAAGTAAATTTTCTGTCTACAGAAGGCCCTGTAACAGTTGAATACAAGCAAACATTGCTAAAGGCTATAAAGCAGTTGGACACTTCTGTTTGTGTGACTTTCTAACTGTGTACAACTCTGTAGTAATGTTTGTGCAACTACTGGCACTACCTATTATTAGTTGCTTCTTTTTCCTTCAATGTACATTGAAACAGACCAAGTAGACGACAAAATAGCAATATAAGTAAAGTGGCGGGTAGCGGCACAAAAGCACACGCGTACGTGTTCTCATTTTCTCTATTCGTTGTCTCTCTCTTTGAATCTTAGCAAATCAAGTGAAATTTTCAAGTTGTACCTCTTGAGATCTTTTTCTCCGTTCCCTGTATATCCTTGTGTAGACAACATTGTGTGCTTTCGTCGGTATTTTGAACAACATCCAATTTTATACGGTTTGATCACGACGTTGTGTGTAGTGTGTGTAAAATGTTCTTATCGTTTGCCTCATATTATTTTGGGTCTCACCCTGCCATTTCGCAATGTGCATGACAAAAAGGACGAAACTTATACAAATGCTTAGCAATAGCATGACTTTGTATCTTGCGTGAGCTTTTCCTCTTCATCAACGTCATCATCATCGTATTCGGTGTGTGTACACGTAAGCGTTTCAAAAACGAGAAATGCTTCCAGGAAGACTTCCTCTAAATCGTGGGCCCTGGTTTTCACCATTCGCATATAGCATGCTAGTCGACAGTTTCAATGCTTCATATTTGTGCTTATATATATTTCTGTTTTGAAAGAGACACACATAATCACACAATGTTATGACGTTTTTTTGTATAAGTCGTGATGGGAAAATATCCGAAATATAGTCATGTACTCTGTGATAAGCAGAGAGCAGCAGACTACCTTAAAACTGTTACACTATTCCAATTCCTGGAAGCGTCACACTATTATGGCCTGAACAAGACGTTTAGAGACAAACGAATTCGAGAGGTACTTTTTTGAATGCGTTGGTGGTGGCTACGTTTGCAGCAAAACAAGGAGAGAAGGAAAAAGAGAAGAATTCATGGAATGAGACACAAGAAGCAAAAGCATCAAGGAGCGGATGGGAGAATGGAGGACTAATGAGGTAGCGGAAACAGGCGATTTAATCAAATTAGACTCATAAAGTCTCTGTTAATTTTGCTCTATACCAAGTCAACTGAATCCCTTAAACTCATGTTTACTCCAGGAGGTACGACCACTTTGACTGTGATTCTTGACTTGCTTTGACAATTCCTGCTCTGCCAACATGCTATATTCATAGATAAATGCTCTCTGATATTATTATTATGGCAGTACTAGACACTAAAAGAGGCAATACGGTAGACATGATGGTAAAAGTACAGCCCATTTTTTGCTAGAGACAAAATGAAGAGATTCGTAAAGAAAAGTGTAAACACATTACCATAAATATTCAAACGAGCTGTTGTTGCACTGTGCAGAAAGTAGACTGAATACGCATTTTGGATGCTGACACACAAGTGGATGATTCTTTCCCTCCCTTTTTGGTTTGCCAATGATAATATTTTTATGAGAACTTTCTCCTGGTGGTTTTATATTTCCGATTGGAGAATTTTTGTGTTTGGCAAGGGCTTACACTCAACGGGGCTCTCTACACGAAAGAACTTAAGGACAGGTTGATGGCTTTACCGAGGAAAATGTTGTTACTTCCTTTCACTTTCAATGATTACAAGAGCCTTTAATTGAGCTAATGACGCTAGAGAGAAGTAGTGCTCATTTCTGCAGAAAATGGCAACAGAGAACAGAGACCAACTTGAGAAAAGGCAGAAACATGCACAAGTTAAACAAAATATGTATGCGTGCTTATTTGTTATGAAACGAAGCGTAAAACAAAAAATGCGTACAGTCCCTTTTTAATTTATTTTTTCATGACTTTTTAAAATGTATGCTTGTCATTTCAGAAGACTAAATCAAAGCAGTTTAAAGGATTCGTAAAAAACACACCACACTCACAAATTCTTGCAAAAGTGCATGATTCTTAAACGCTAGAAAACAACACTAGATCTAGTTGACACTCGTTTATTAGCAATACTCTTATGATATATACATAATATAAATAATGCGATATATATACATCTTATTATACTATTTATTTAGGTAAGTCAAGCATGGTTCGCTACCCTAACATGGAGTCATCATTGTCTTCTATAGCTTAATCCAAAAGCAGTGAAGTAGAAACGGATGTGTAATGTTCGTATACACACGTGTATTTTACACTCTGTGAACCATCGTCCGTTCCATTGCATTGTGATTTCATTTTTCATAAAATGAAAGGACCGAGAAATTATGTACTATACAGTTCATTTTGCAGGAAATTCCTAGTACAAGAATCCAATGTTGCTGGAAAGGCGTATATGTCTAGGTATCCATATTGCCACTTGAACCGTTCTTCACTCTTCACTTTTGTGCTGACAGACCGAGTTTTGTTCAGGAAGACAATAGAAGATCTTGATGTTGATGATGAGGATGATGATCCAGATCATGATGATGGTCATGCCATAGTAATATGCTCTTGGTGGCAGCTATGCTGACGCTGTTCACTGCTACTAAAACTTGCAAACCTACTTACCACCACAACTACTAGCGCTTTTATCAAGGAGAAGAGGAAGGAAACCTTTGGTGTTCTACAGCTGCCTTTTATGTTTCATAGTTATTTGTGGATTTCTCCCTTTCTTTTTTCATCCTACTTATTGTTACACCAACGTACCACACACCACCAGCACTTTTCTGGCTCGATCGATTACTAGTTGGACCCTCAAAAGGAGAAAATGTATAAAAAGTAAGTTAGACGTGAGGATGCCAAGGGAAAAACAGTTCGAAAAAAGCTTTCCAAAACATAAGAACCTTTTCATGTGGTCATGAAGACGACTATATACGAGTAATGCGAGGGAACCTCTTAAAAAAGAAATGTGGACCAGTTGTGGATCCGTAACAAATACGGCAATTTTACACGATTCTACTCCAAATGTAATAGATGGACCATTCCTTTCCTCACCACTGATACTGAAATATTAGAAACGGGAAAGTTGTATCAAATGTTTATGTGTTTGCTGCTGCTGGCTTTCATTTTTACGCCATATTTGTCAATCCAGCTCGACATAATTTACGGGAATCCTACAGCTCGAAAAAGAAGCATGTACAACATGTTGTGCTGTGTTTTATTTCACGAGTACACATTTCTTTCATCAACAACAACCTTTTATGTCGCAGTCAATAAGAAATCTTTTCATTTTTTGTGCACAACTAATAATAATAATATTATATAGCAGTTCAGTGTAAAAGACAGGATCGGGTTCATTGCGCTTACGTAAAGCACAAAAAGATTCATAAAACTTGCAGGTCATCCTACTAATAATTAAAGATCATCCTTTCATCTTAGCATGTGCTCACAAGACAAGGGAAATGCTCTTGTGTAGTATTTATAGTTTTATCCAATAAACCGACTAAGCACACTCTTTTGCGTATCGTTACTAAAGAAGAGCTCATAATGAAAAACTTGGTTCTCAGTCTCAACACTCTACTTCTATATGTTGTATAACAGATATGTTCCTTAATAGATTCAAGAGAGTAGAATAAAAGGGAAGGTAGATAATCATCAGCGTCTGGAAAGATGTACACAAGCAGTAAGGACAAGTCAAAGTAAAAATGTAATCGAAGAGCTTCCTATGAGAGATGTCAAAGCCATATGTCTGCAAGCGTTGTCAACAAAAGCCATTGATGAAAAAAACGTATTATCAACAATACCGGAAAAATGACAAAAATGAGAAAATAGAAAACTCATGAGCTATGATAAAACAACTTTCAAAAAAACCAATAATATAGCTTGTATCAATACGATGTATGCATTTTAACCCTTTTTTCGAAGAAATCCCTTTTCAGGTTGACCCAGATATAGAAGAGCTTTCACTTTGTACTCAATACGACTAACTTAAGTTGCACTATAGATACGCAAATCTTGCATACCTTGTTTACTATAAGAATAGAGGTGTTTTGGGGCTTTGCAATTGACTTACAATAGGATACTAAACTGGCCTTAAATGCTACAAGCATAAACATGTAGTTAAACATGCGCAATTCACAAACTAGCATTTATCTCCATGGTATACCACCACGTTTTTATAAAAAGTTCAATTCCAATAAGTATATAATACCTATTTAGAGGCATATCATCTAACACGGGAAGTAAGCGTTTGTAAGCATATAAAACAGCAACAATGGACAAACAAAATGTCGGTTATTGGAGTTATCATGGCGAAAGCACTGAAGTGTATGAGTATATTCGTATGAGTCATCGGGAAATTGAACTTCTTCGAGGGCAGAATAGATTGACACAAATACCGTGTCTGGAATTTTGAATTTTGATTGTAAATGTTTCAACATTTTTCTTGGGTGTTTACCAGTGTGAAAGCGCATCAATATACAAGCTTAATATAATACTTCCACTCATACATGGTTACCTATGCTCTCTTTTATCTTCTGCTGTTTCAAAGTCGTAAGCATAATTTTGCTTCACTTACTTTTCTATTTGTATTTATTGTATTTTGTGTGTACTATATTCTTGTGTCCCTGTGTAGCCTTAGGACTTTGAAACTTTGAAATGAAAGGCTTTGTTCCACCAACAGTTCAACAGTTACTTGTTGTTTATGCGTTTATAGTAAAAAAGGAGGAAATCATCACATGTGTGGGGTAATAGTTCTTGCAGAGCACGCTTAAAGAATGAAAGATGTAATATCCATCCATCCATCGATACGTTTCTTTCTTTTTGACTTTCACTTTCTCCATTTCATTGTATGCCCGGCGACTCGGCTGAAAAAAGTTGAAGTGATGTGTTCAAAAAACTGCTGCTGAGCGACTTCACGGGTTGCGTTGCTGTGTTGTTGTAAGGAACAAGGAGAACCACTAGACCCCCGTGCTCTCCACTTTGACGAAGGGAACTGAGAGAAAGCAGTCATGCAAAACGCCGTCCACCCCGATCCGCACATCACAACAAATTGAACATATGTACCCACAAGAGTTTGATATTATGTACCAGTAAAGGAAAGTATGAAACTGAGTGTTGACTGTGTATCTCTGTTTTGGGTCACAAACACCACCAACAAAAGAACGGATGCTATTATAAACGGCTGTTGTGCTACATGATAACGTAACATGCTTCCTTTCCCCAGTTTCTCTTGGAAGTGTACCACCAAAACCACTGTAGAATTCAAATCGACGGCAAGTAAGGAATGAATTTGGCAGGAAACTTTGCCAATACTTATATACACACATTGGTCCATGTTTAATAGTTTGATGTACCCTCCTTGATTCTCATCGATGCCTCAATATATGTTATTTATGCAAGCGAGGAAATTATTGCACGTTTAACGTAACACCGTTGTTGTTGATGTACCCTCTTTTCATATAGGTTATAGCGTATGATAATGGCGTGTAAACCGATTATGGAGAAGAGAGAGGATGCAACCGATTTGTTTAATAATTCTCCGACCAACACGCCATCACATTTTCATCTTTGTGTCGTTATTTATGGGGAAAATACGTTTTGGCATGCGTTCTCATCTCATACTTTACTTTGAATAATAATTTTACACCCCGTTGATTTTTCTTTGGTTTTTTACACAACATATTTTGCGTACTCGTACGTTAGTGCATATATGAGACGGTGCAACATGCACACTTAACCAACCAGTGAAGAGAAAAGAGAACATAAAAAATGGGAAAAGCTTTATGGAGCTAAATTGCTCTTCATTTCAAAGACACTTTTTTCCAGTGTACCGAAAATATATAAAGGTTGAAAGGTGGATCGTTAAATCTAAAGCCCCTGTTAAATTTTTACAAAGAAGAACTAGTCCAGCTGAATACTAATTTTTGGACATTAACCAACTTCTACACGTAGCAGTTATAAGCAGAAAGCAATACGCTTTATTTCAAATTTAACCTACAAGACAATAGACTTTAAAGTTATCTGTCACTTTTCTCACTTTCCTGTAATTACAGTTGAAGTTGGAGCATATGTACCTGTTCTCCTAGAGAATCCACCTCGAGAATACAAAGGAAAGAAGAGTACTGAGCACTGAGCTGAGAAAAAAAACTTTTACCATTCCAGACAACATCGATAAAGAGATGACTACGACTGAAGGGTACTTGTCACGACGACTTGAGTAAATGTAGATAAGAAATGTACAAAAGTCGTCAACTTTTTTTGGTGGTTGCATTGCTATCAAAAAGAACTTGTAGTTTTGGTAAAAGAAGCTGGAACATTATATTGTTATCCTTATGGGAAGTAAGTTGTACCCCTAATTTTGTTTCTAAAAAGGCATAAAGATACAAAAAGATAGAAAGATGATGCATTCACCTCTCTGAACACGGTGTATCGTAACATGCATATTTTTGTGAGCTTGGAGAAACCCCTTTTCTCCTCTTTCTCTATGATCCTCATCTAAATTCAGACAGAGTAATACAGGCATAGTCCCCCAAAAAAAGCTTGTAAGTATGATGCAATGTAGGAGTAAGCAAGGAGAGTGTGCCAGTGCCACTGCCGTTAGCTTGTTGGTACTTGGTTGGTGGTGGTGGTGGTAGCGTTTCGTTCGTGACGGTAGGGGAAGACGAGTGGAAAATTTGCATGTACATCTGATTTTGTCAGAGACAAGCAGAGAAAGTTGATTTCATTTTTTCTCATCTTTCCATATTTTCCTTCCAACGAAGAATTACTCACAGGTTCAGCAGTTTTTTAGATAAGGATTACAATGGTTTATGCTTGAGTTGGGGGAAAGGAGGTAGAAGGAAGGAAAAGGGTTGCTGGATTGGGAAGGAAAAATATTTTGTGTGTGTGCCTTTTACATGTACGTGTATGTGCTTGTTAAGTACGCCTATTATGCATGTTCTGTTCTGTTTGAACAAACTTTAGAATACACAACTCATCATCTCCAGCTTGGTGAAAAGAATAAATTAAATTATTCAAATTTCAAATTTTTCTTTAAGAATCAACCTGCCTACATTATTATTTCTTACATACACTGCGAAGGTAGTGTATAATATTAATTCTTCAATGTATTATACGTACATATGATAATAAAATATTATACACAATGCATGACATATTCACATGATGACATGTGTGGTTGAAAGTTGAAGGAGAAAACTGGAGAAAAGTAATTTTTGAGTCTCCGTGAAGCAGTAAAGTAGAAAGGATGGATAGGAAGTTAGAATAACTTAAGCTCATATGAGCGCTTGAGGGTTTGTGATGATGATATTGTATGCAAGCTAAGCCCTGCTCAGCCGCGGATTCGTATTTGCGGTAAAAATGAATCCTTTGTCATTCCAATAAAGACCCTCTTGAGAAGATACCCTTTGGACAAATATGAAGCAAGAGTGCAGACTTTACAAACTGTTGTTATGTTGATTGTGGAACATTTGTTTTGTTAGACAAACTGGATGTATGCGTGGGTATAAAATATCCAACCCAAAAAGCTGTTTATGTACTGTAGTAGCACTAACCCATGTGGGTAATATATCGCAGTTAGTTTGAGAAAAACAAATTGTAAATCTCAAAATAGCTAAAATTCCACTCTTGTTGCAAGTAAGTTACTTGGTTTGGTGGTTTTATCAAAGATAATTCTGGTTTTTATGCTGAAAACGTTAAAACAACAATATAAACTACGCAAGCACAACTTTTAGAGATATTTCTAAAAAAGATGATGATATTTCTTTGTAAACAATTAAAAATATATACAAGTAGCAAATAAATTATAAATCAAGCAATATGTTCGTGACAATTCTTGCAGTCAACTTATCTGGAAAATGTCACCGTCTGTGGTGTATGACACTTGTGTTGGAACATACTTGCCGCGAGCTTTCACCCGATGTCTTATGACAATGAAGATGATAGACGCTAGTAACACTATAAAAATTACTGTGGCAATCGCTATCAGTATGGTAATCCAATACTTATCTGGAAACAAAAGTACAAATTGTATGCCAAATAGGAATTATTTTCAACTCGACAACTCGAGTTAGGTTAGGGGATTTTGCAATACAATTCCTAAGGAAGCAAATTTGTAGTTGGTGCACTTACCTACTCGTGAGTCTTTACCGTTATTAGGATTGTCAAGCGTAACAGGAATCTGTTTACTTCCGTATGCATTTAACAAATGCACGAGAAACTCGTCCCTATAATCCTCCGAGTTCAAATTTAATATTTCAACGGTTGTAGTATAATTACTTCCCTAGCAGAATATAGAATACCAATAAGGCCTTGATTTTGACATAATATAGCTAATATTGTTCTGTGGTTAGTTTCTCTACCTGATGGTGATGTAGAGAGGTTTTGTACTTCATGTGGTTCTTATGTATTTCAAAAGACGCCCCGGTAGAAGGATTATTTTTTAGATACCAGGAAATAGTTGGCTTTGGGTTCGCAAGAAACGGAACGGAAATCAAAAGGCTATTGTTTTCAGTTAGTAGTTGCGTAGTTAGTGGTAAATTTTCCGATGAGAATAATGGAGCGACTTGTCAAGAGAGTACATTAAATGTAATAGTTGTTGTTGAGAGAATTAATAACGTACTTACGTACATTTAAAAATATTTTGGCTCCTATAAACTTACATGTTACGTTAACTGGAAGAACAGCCTGTTGCCTATACTCATGCAATCGATAAGTATGTGTAGAAATGCAAAGCAAATTTTTACCATGGTCCTTGTACGTAAAAGTGTGGTTTGTCCGTAAACATGTTTGATTTTCTCGCGTTGAATAGACTCTGGACGTACCAAAACTTTGGGAAAGGGTTTCACTTAAAGCATCCCGATTTTCTACAAAGTAGTTACAAAAACGACTCTCTCAATATAGTGAATTGCATACACGAATAAATTGACATAAATAAAGCTTTGGCTTATTTTAATGTACCCCATTCCATTTTGATTTCAACTGACAATTTAGGTTCTTTGAAATCAACACAGCACGTGACGTCAGTACTCGTTGGCATTGTTTCATTAAAAAAGATTCCATTCGAAATATTTGTTGGTTGATAGTAGGGTTTGCTCGCAATGTGCGAGATGTTTAAAGTACCAATCCACACGTGATCGTCTAATCCTACCAGCGTACACTCCCACTGTGCAAAGTGAAAGTCACTGGAATTGAATATGGAAATAGAACAATCACCCTTATCCAAGCCGTTTCCAGCGTATTTGTATGAACAGTTGCAATTGGCATCGTTCTCTGTAGCTGGATAAATTTCGGTCTCATTTACACATAATGTATAACGTTTGCCGTTTAGAGATAATTTGCGCTCCCAACGACACGACTTTAGAGGACTTTGATTCGGCGAATAACAAGAAATGTTGACGGGTAATCCAGAAAGGGTAAGGATTTGCTGCTCTGGTATAATTGCAGGAGAAGTATGTCTTTTACCCGTAAATTCGTCCGTGTTATTTTCCGCTACTGTAAATGCGTTTAAAAGAATAAAAGCTACGCAAATAGTTAATATTGCAGCCATTTTTATTGAAAACTGTCAACCACCACTTTTTGCTTTAGATCTTGTCCAAATGAATCTATTAGAAATAAAATCACGGAGGTATTTTTTATGCATTATCCCGTCAAACAACTGACATTTTATTCGCAGTTTTAACGGGATTTTCATTATCATAAACTAATGTTTACAAATTTTATGGCAAAATCAATAACTTAATTGACTTAGCAAAACATTAATTAAAACCAGGTCACGACTGAACAGTTGACAAAAAAATGTTTTACTTGACAAATTACCTCTATAATGTGTGTATATATATATGTAATAAGTATGAAATGTAATAATTTTGAAGCCACATTAATGAATGTTTAATAAAACGATCCGAACCTCGAATGTCATTGAATCTATGATACGGGCAATGTCATTTACTTACGATGATCACCCACCGTTATTTTCTAGTTCGAAAAGTCCAAAATAAAGTACAACCTAATAATATAGTGTTTATTTATGTAGGAAATTTTGGGGTGTATTTCGTAGCAAAAGAAAAACTGTCATATTTTAGAATAAATGTAGACATTTCTAGGGTAAGTACATATTTTATTACACATAATATATTGAAGTACCAAAACTCTCTGATTGACTTGCACTACATTTTGTACAAAAATAGTAAATACTTTTAAACCTCGGTTAGTACTGATAATGCTGTTGTTTGAATTATATATTGAATGTCAATATTTACACATTACAATTGCGTTGCTAGTTTTAGGAAAACCAATAAAGTGCACGTATATTGTAAAAGGTAATAGGCTAGCAATCTGATTCCATGGATGATGAAGTGTTCCACTTCACTTGACGTTGAGCAAGTGGCGATTGGAAAGGAGTATATTTTTCAATAGATACCGTATATTTAGCTTACCTCACAGTGATTGAAACCTATGTACCACTTGCATGCATGAACATTAAAGTTTAACGTACCATGACCAATAGGCTTTAACTGAACTGACTATCCTGGCCTTTGCCTTGGCGTTATTTGGTGACTACCAGCAAAAGTTGTTATATTATTGCACTGACGAACTGACAGTGAAAATGTAATATAGCTAAAAATATATAGAAACTTTTGAATTTATCATTGTTTAAAATAATAATGCACATGCCTACGTGCATTTCGGTAATACTATAGTCCTCAGCATAATCCCTATCTAAAAAATATGGTTTTTAAACGCAATCTCTGTATTGGTTTCTTAAAAGGTTGCCAAATTTTTGATACACAAAAGTGATGCAAATATTAGCAAAATCGAAAAGCTAGTATGTTTTATTGTTACTGTTTTGCAGGAAGATTTCCCTATATTTTTATATCAATTTGGACGCACATAATAAGTATTCTCCTCGAGGCGTTGTAAATTTATTGAGCTACAGCTTATGTACACAGAGATCAACGTATTTTTTATGAAAGTGTGCATTTCATTGTGTTTTGCTGTTATAGCATGGAAGTTCATTCTATTGTACTGAGCAACAATTCTAGCATGAATATCGCAAACATAAACTTGAAAGGGGGCAAAGGGAAGGGGATCAGGATCTGTAAGGTGGTTTGGATTTTCCTTCCTTCCTTCCGACATTACAATATTATAAGGAACGTTAGAAAAAGGTTCTGGATTCATGCAAATGGAAATCTCCTCTCCAATGATTGTCACATGAAGAACGAGCGTTCATATATCTGGGAAATAAGTTCCTGTTGGAGAACCCACAAGAGGATATGCACGTTTTACATACACTTTCTTCACCAAAATTCAGCTGAGAATCATTTTTGCACTGCGTATGAGTAACAGAATAACGGCAATGGAGGTTGCCTACATAATACATTATTATAATCATCTAGGACGTGTTGTATTTGTATACAGCAGTAAAGTAACTAGGCTCTTGCCCTTGCTAGATTCCTAGATAATATAACATATTACTTGCGACTTGTGCAGAGTGCCACAAAAGGTAGCATTTTTGAGCCACGGAGTATAAAGGCTTTTTCAAAAGGTATACCATCGAAAGAAAACTCGTACTTTCCCAGGGGATTTTATGTAAGATGCACTTGAGCATTCTTTTCTTCAGTTTTTTTTTCACTCAAAAGCTGTGGATGGTTGATCATGTGAGTAGGTTGGAACTTTGCTTTAAAAATCTGTTACTTGAAACTCATTCTACTTACTCCGTTTGTGTATTATTATGTAGAAACGATACATCTCTAACCTGAAAAGGTGTAATATCATTCTTTGGTAACTTTATACATGTCCACACAATATATAATTTTGCATTTATATCATGACTGGAGTGATTGTGAAAGGTGCATGACATGCCGCTTTCTTTCACTTTCTCAGAGATGAGTGCCATTCATCCAAACAACCTGTCTAAAAAGTACATAAATTCAAAACACCCACCAGAAAGGGGGGAAGAATAAAGTAACCTGACCCAGACAGGCTTAAAAATGAAAACTACTTTGCTTTCCGCGTTGGTTGAGCATTCATAAACGCGAGCTAAATATATTGTGCTTCAAAATATCGTGTACACAAAATGCGCACAAATGGCGTGTATGCTTACTCCTTCTTACTCCACGAGGGTATTTTTGTGAGATGCGGGGAATCTGCGGTACAATGCAAGCGTATTCAAACGGCTGGATCAGTGGAGGCATTTTCTTTACAATAAAAAAGTCGAAAATAGGGTGGCTCTACAACGGCAAGATATAAGAGCAAAACGTTGGCACTCTGGAAAAAAGGAACCTTCCGTTCCCAACCATCAGATCAACGTCTGCTTACTCTCCTTTCATTCACACATTGTATTCACAATATGGGCACAACGCACATTTATTTATAGTACTTCTATATTGTAACGGCCTCACACACATTCCATTAACTTCCATCATCCATTTTTCTTCATTGTATAGGCTATTTTTTCTTGGCTCTGCCAGATATAGCTTTTGGAAACAAGAAGAATTGGGATGGTGGGTTGCCACCTCTGCTCTTCTTACTTCCGTCCTTTCTTTTGCGTTTCTCCCTGAGTTCGAAAACGCGCTCTGTGCCTGTAGCTGTTGTGGCATTTGGTTAAGTGAAAAGAGATTAGCGTCAAGGGTTTCCTGTATTTTCGTCTGACTACTTCATCACGTTCTTACTAGAATCTATCTATTTTTATATTTTTGTAAGCGGCACAAGCCCCTAAATGCAAAAAACACTTTCCCTTTTTATTGTTCCTTGTTGCAAGGTTGCGATGAGCATGATCATGTACAAAGGACTAGAGAGGGAAAAGGGAAATTCTAAAATAACATAACCTTACTCAGAGACAACGACACAGTAACAAAAATGGCAAATCCACCAGCCACCAGAACCAAAAATCGTTTTCCAAAGACGACTAGTCGTTTACAAATATAGAAAATTATTAGCTTCATTATGCTATTCTCGATCTGCACCAGATGTTACTCTTTTCACTCGCGATAATACATGACTAGATTGTAGCAAGTGCACGTGCGATTTGGCGGCGTATGTCTGGCTGCATATTGTTGTATACAATTTACAATATAATATAGCAAGCTGAACTGTCTAATCCCAATATGCAAACACTATCTTATTTGGAAAGAACACTAGTCGGTGTATGGATTAGTCTGTGTGACAGAATAAGCATTTCCTATGTGAAATCTTGACACAGTATTTTGGAAAGAAAAGATCAAAAACCAAAAAGGACAGAAGAACATTTGTGAGACATAGACTTGGAAACTTCAACAGAATTATGGGTATATATAAACCCATTTACGTCGAGTCCAGAATTCTCAATATGTGTACATATAATAAAAGTCCATTCATAAGCAAATTTTGCCAATTTGTTTTCAGTTTGTAAGTCAATTTAGGATTGAATGCGGCTTTCAAAACTGAATTTAGTTTTTTAATTGAGATACTGTTAAAGAGATGTTTAGTAAAGCCGTCAACTAAAAGCTTAAGAAACTAAGCATATCAAACTTCTAATAAAGTACAAACCGGTTGAGACTAGCAGTCGTTAAATTTCATCTAGGTACACTCCCTTCCTGCTGAAAACGTTCAGGCAAATATAGAATCATATAATATATTTTGTCTAATAAGTTTAATAGAGTAGTACAGCTACTTCACATAACATAATAGCGTAGAAAAACCTGGAAACGAATCCAAAAAAACTAACCCTGCTATTATTTATCTTCATTACAATCCAATGTATAAAAAGGAAGCGCACAAAACTTTCTACGCTGGTGCACATTAATATATGTAACTTTGCACAATGTTCTACAGACTCAATATAATAAGTTTCCACAAATACTGCATTCTTGATTTGGCATTATTGTGATAAACACGTAGCTTTGCATGTTACACACGCACTTGGAGAATAAAATATGTCATGAGTAACACAGAGTATTAGTCTTTGTTGGAAAATTTGTAGCATGTGTGGTGAGAAGATGTCTTGAAACGTCATATTGGACCACAGAATTTCTGTATTCAGAAACTAGCTTTTCTTCTTGGTTTTGCACTTTGAGCTGTAGCTGAGTTACTTGCTTTCACTTTCGTGCTCTGGTAGTCGTGTACAAGATTCCACCATACTAGTAGTGGCACCAGTATTTACTACTATTGCTGCAAACACAATATACGTTAGTTGCACTAATAATAATGAGTTACGCACCCTGTGGTCAGACGTCCAAGACGAAGAGGCTCTCTTTGAACTTTGCTCAACAATATATTTCGTTTTACGGCCTCTGGCCACATAAAACTTTGTAAAATATTAGGCTCCTTGCCGACACTTTTAGTTGAAGTCTCTAGTATGCACTTGAGTGTGTTTGCCTTGTGTTTGCTGCCTCCCTTCTTTACCTTTTATAACCCTGCTTCAGTATTAAGAAATACAAAGACTTCTGTAAGACATTACAATAAAAGTGTACATGTGTTTCTTCAAATACAGTCAAATTTCTCCATATGTCCAGCTCCGTAACTCAAGCATAAGAAAAGCTAAAAAATAAACTCTCGCAAAGCATGTAAAATGAATTTACTACCACATCTATAGCAAGTTAGATGTGCTTGTTGGAAATACAATGAAAAGACTAAACCTCTTACAGAATGCCTACCTAGTTGTAGGTATGTTCAATTCTTTAGCCCATGCTACCAAAATGGAGTCTTTTCTTGTCTTACTCTCGCATTTTTGAAAGATGGCATTTTAGCCCGATCCAGCTTCCCAACTTGTTCCATGTTATTAGTTCCGCAAATAAGTTTTAAACGAGAAGTAAAGAAAGCAGAGTAGGTATACGGTGTATTATTTCGATTGGGTGAAAGCATTCATACCTTCCTTTTGCACACAATAGTTTTACTACATGTTTTTCTATAAAAAATGCAATAATGTTGTTTGACTAGTGTTAGTGTTGTATGTGATTTGGAAATAATATTATAGATTCCGAAATTAATGGAAACATGTACATTGCTCACTGCTGTTCATAATATAGAGTATATTATAGTAATAGGAAAAAGTGCTTTATTTGTTTTTATTCAAGATGGTACTACAAAAACATAAAGTATGGCTATTCACATCAACATGGTCATGCTTATTTTATTTTTTACTGTTAGTTTTTCCAAAATCCGGAATGCAAAATGAAATGTTCAACAGCAGGTTGAACTGAGGGTATAACTGCTAGTACGCGTGAACGTTGTTCTATAAGTTGGTGTTTGCTAGTTTCTCGAGTCCCATTCGAACACTCGATCGGCTGAATTTAATGAATGTAGAAGGAACAGAAGGAAATGTTGTGTTTGCTGCTTCTACTTTTGCTACACAGCTATGTTTTCCTAGAACTGATAATGTTTTGGCAATAACGTGAAAACGAATGGGAACAATAATAATAATGGTTCTTTAAGGCCTAGTACAAAATTGTTAAAGCTCGTGTAAAGAATAGGGCGGCAAAAATTTATTGACTGCATATCCGAATTTTTAAATTGAAACATTTCCTAATATTTGTTTTTGTATGTAAAATCTGTAACCGATACATAATAATTTACTCTCTAACCGTGAAAGATTCAGTAAATAATAACCTTTTTGGCTAACTATATACTGAACAGTTACATCCATTATACACTACTTAATGCTGAAATAAAAATGTTTACTTTACACTGAGCAATCGCAAATATGTTATATAAGCGAACATGAGAACGATAACGATGCATTTTGTCTCTCGACTTTTGAATGAAGTCTTTTTATGGTACATAATATATAGTGAAGTTTATAATACGGGATTTATGGTTAGAAATTCACAATTTCGATGCATCCTATATGAAAATTTATGACATTTACTTTATTTTCTTCGACAGTTCTCTTGACAAAAGATGCGTAGCTGCACAATTTTCATTGGTTTACTTTTAGCGTATCTCTACGTGAGGCAAGATAGCTGCCAAATATTATGTAAGGTCTTTTCATCACAAGGAGAAAGTTTTCTCCCACCCGGCCAATTTGGGAGAGATGCCTTCAGTGCAAGATATTTGTCTGGATAAGTTGATGCTGATGATAAATAAATAAATAAACATTTGGTTTGACTAATCAAACAATTCAAGCCCCATATATGGATTGATGTGAAACTAGATAATATGACAAGATAAAGTTCCAAAGCTTTTTTTATTTCTACATGTTATTTGACAAGATTCACAAAAACATGAAAGCAGTTTATTAGACTAGTGTTCACCACTACACTACATCACCTACAGCTATATATACATATAGATTTTTACAATAAAATGAAATTATATACAGGTTTCATTATTTCATCAAACATTAATCACTGTGGTGATGCAATTGCAGTTTTAAATGTAGTTTTTAACATTCTATTAATTTTATACATCTGATTACAATTAAGGACGATTTGTCTCCAACTTTTTCCTACCTGGTTAAACTATAAATGTGATTCAAATGGAATTTAATGGAATTAGTATAGATGAGCTTACCTTATAGAAATAGCTTTTATTAGTTCAGTTTGTAGAATTGATTTATGTACTTTTTACATACTTTGGATACATAACATACATGGTATGAAAAGAAGTCGTACAAGCATGCTTCATAATATCTACTTGTAATATTTGCAACCATCACCAGCATTCAGACATGACATACTTTACTAGTTTATATATTTCTTCATAGTTCCTGTTTATAAAAAGGTTGTGTGAGATCCTAAGGAAATATCTTTATTTTTTGTATATATAGATCAGAAACGTTGCATAATATTGATAACTTCTTATTCAGTGTAGTAACCATGAAAAGTTAAACTAGCTGCTCTTAACATTCCAAGCTATTCAGTGTAAGTAGGAAAAGATTGAGATAGTTTCATTCATACACAACTAATATATTATGCTTAAAAGTAGATAGATCATTTGTTCTTTGTAACGATTGTAAATACACGGTAATATTTTACAAAGTTATTTTTATACTTAATCAATCTAACCCAATTTACGCCTGCCGAAATAACAACAAATGAACTTGTTTAAAGGATAAATTCGAACTGTAGCCTGTAGATGAGTATTCACTGTTCACCAAGCGGTGACACATATAATATAATGTGCAAATATGCAGACAAGGAATGCTGTTTCTTTAATATTACCTTATTCTATGGCTCCTCCAGAAGTCGAGCGGAAAAAAAGTTGACACGGGGGATTGAAAGTTTGTTGCAACTTACCTCGTTCTTTTTTTCTAACAAATAATGCTTTCTGGTTCCGTTCATTTTTAACTCAAAATGCTCCTACCAAGTTTATTTTCAGACGAATAAAAATTCTGTATGTAAAACATGTTGGAGATGTATTGTACTGACGTTATCGACTATATATAACATGTATACTTGAAATATAAATACCATGATTCTATACTTTAAGTCAGTTATTTTTTCCCTGTGGCATATATAGAAATATTATTCTAAAAAATTATCAGTAGAGCGACTATGAGAAAGAGATTCGTTTTGTAAAATACGATTCAAACCGAAATTTCCTGGATCTGTACTCGTTTTTTTACTGTAGAGTTGGGAGTTGTAGATGTATGCCTCTTGAGAACTCCAACAAGAGAGGTGTTTCCGCTACTTGGACTTGGGTTACTTGTTGTGGCACCAGTTGGGTTATTTGTTGAAACTGAAACATTGCTTGCGTTTGTATTGGTCGCTGTTGTACATGTACTTGAGCTTGTACTACTTGCCGTACCAGAAGGATTTGCCCCAGTATAGTTTGGACTTGTGTTGGAAGCGGAACAGGAAGTTCTTCTTGCTGAAGGTCGGATAGAGTCTGATTCTTCTAGTAGATTGTCACCTTGAAAGTAAAGGCAGTGAATTCAAAGGACCATTATTCATTGTACAATACGCTGTTACTGATAATATTATACTAATGTATGCGTCAAAAGAGAAAGTCAAGAGTAGTACGTGTACTCAGTTTGAAAAGCTGAGAAACGAAAATTCTTTGGTTTTTGCTGACAGGAAATAGAAAAAATATTTGAAATATGCTACTTGACTGTGGTCACAGAAAAGGCTAGCAATTTATCTTTTGCCGTTCCTTTCGACATCACAACGCTTCTCAAATATATATTACCCCGCGCCCCTATATAACTACCTATACATACGTACGTTCATTTATTTTCCGTTCAATCTTCTTCCTTTTAAAGAATTTTCGTTTTTGCTGTGATTCATGTACCCTCCGAAACTCTTTGTGCAAGCATTTTCAGTGTCAACCAATATTGCATCATTTGCTGGTGAGGAAATATGCGCGCACTTGTGCTTGCATTCCATGAGTAGCGCTCTCGTTTCATGAAGAATGTTTAATAACAAAATCGTAATTCTATGCTCTTTTTGGGCTTTCTGAAAGTAACCACAAAGTTCAAAGCATATCTCTTTGATGGGCGTTCTATTAGTGTAGATTTAACAAAAATAAAATATTCAAATAATGTACACTGCACACCCGCATGATACGAAATCCCTAAAGTTAGCCAACCTAATACGTATTAAGGTCATGCGTAATCACTGTTATTACATTTCAAGGGAAATAAAAGACATCTTTAAAGCATACTCCGCCTTCCTGCTGTTCATTTTAACTGAAAATACATTACTCTACGGAGACTTTCATGAATGACAGGAAATTACATTGAACAAAAAACAACAGTTAAGGCAGTATATTTTCAGAAAGAAAAAATACCTGCAACTTGGTTCATGTAGAGGCGAATGGCACTCTCAGGAATTCCATCGTCCATGTCATGAACAAACTCGTTCCCATTGTCCATACATGGATTAGAATTGGAGTGAGGAAATACGGTCTGGATAAAGTCAGGTATGACCATTGGCATTTGATGTTGTTGTTGCTGATGAGTTTGTTGGTGCTGTTGGACAGTTTGGAGATGGGACTTTTTAAAAGTTCCACTTCCTCCCCCTCCACCTACAGATGAATACTGCTGTTGCTGCTGCTGCTGCACCATTGGTGGTAATTGTAATGGTTGCTGTTGTAAAGTGTGACATGAGGGATGATGCTGACGATGATGGACATGGGAATGATGTGGATTACGATGTAACGAGGCAGGACTTCCAACACCCATTAACGGTGACGACGATCTCGGAGATCTCATTATAGTTCCTGATGGTGAGTTGCATTCAACAGTGGTTGTACCGGTTGTGGGAGCACCACCGCCACCATTCGCCGCCGCCGCGGCAGCAGCAGCATTCATCAATGTGTGCTCTCTTGAAGGAGGAATGCCTACGGGGAATTGATTCATTGCTATTGACTCTGGACTACCGTACATCTGTGCACCACCATGGAATTCAGCCGGATTCATTGAGGAGGAACAGCAGGGTGTCCATTTATACTCATCCTGTGTCATACCGTGCATACGGATGCCAGCAACATCCGTTAGAAATCATGAAACATGAACAAAAATCCGGAAACGTAAATGACGGCAAATCAGACAAGCGTTTAGACTTAGGCATGTAGCTACAGACAAGTTTACACAGCGTCTACTCTGCTTTCACCGATTTGTTGGTACGTGCCAGTCAGCATTAAATAATTTACTCGACTTTGTTCGTGTCTTTACTAACTTTATACTGTTATAATTTCAACAAATTACATGTTGCCTACCATCAAGAGATACAAGGGGAAAATACATATCTATATTCAGAACCAATCATGTCATATATTGCTAACTTGTTTGCACGAGCACGAGTGGAGACCGTTTATTTGCTGAGAGCACATTCCATTTCAATGAAAAAAACTATTTTTATATAACTGTGCAAATATATTAAACGCAGGGCAAATATTATATCATGTATCTATTAGAGCAGCACAAAAAAACCGTACACTACAAAAAAGAAAGGATACGTGTATACCTGATATGTTGACTTTTGGGGTGTACCACTATGGCTGCTCCGCCGACTTCCATTGTCAACCAGATTGACGGGGATATTAAAACCTCTTTTTCTGTGACACATAATTGCCGAAAAAACAACAAGGTTCAGCAGAATGAGACAAACTCCCACAGTAAGGGTTACTGTCAGCGCTGTCGTGTAATCATATTCCCCGTTGGCCATCCCTAAACCGGATATCCCTGCATTAGGGGAGCTTGATAAAGGTGCACCCGGCTGACCCCCACCGGCTCCATGAATTTCTACTTCGACATCATTGGAATCAATGCTACACAAAGATAAAAGTATTAAAATATTTACATTTACTTTTTACACTCCTTGCTCCATTTATAATTGTACTCGTCACACACAAATTTAACGTATGAATACACAATATGCATGAACGACAAACTAGATTAGTAAAAGCATAATACAGTTATCAAAAGAATGAAAGTAAGTTAGAAGATGCTGGGCCCATTCTCTTCGTCGATTCCCACTTTCAAAATAGTAATACCAGAAGCATAACAGTGGCAACTGAGGGGATTACTACTATTATTACAGTTGTTGTTCTAACAAAGCTTACAAGTCGGGTTCGTCATGCTCCATTTACCAATGGTTCAACTACACCAAGCAGTAAGTACTGTAGTATTGTTGCTAGCCCGTTTGCTATATTGTGAATGGGCCACAGTTTGGCTTTCTCTTGTACCTGACTTGTCACTTAATTCCCTGTTTGCCTTTGATACACAGAAAGGAAATCATTTTTCTTCACCATTTTTCTTTAGTTCTTCATTCGTTAGCTTATGATTATAATCATACGTTGACGAGCTTGACGACTGAAAGCTGAAAAAACGAAACTTTCTTTCGCGTTCCCAGCTTTGTGCATTTGTTATACGCAACAAAACATACAAAGGAGAAAGCAAAGTCACGTTCCATATTATACAATGTATTCCTTAAAACATGGGGGCTCAACAGACAGGAGAAAATCTGTTCACAGAGAAAAGGACATGACACGAAGCTGACCTAACAGTTTACTAGAAAATCGGTAGAAAAACGTAAGCTTATACACATAGAAAAATAAACTACTGAACTCCATGATACCGTGCTACATGAACTCCATGTAGCACATTCTCTTATTCTCTACAATCTTCAGTCCATTATATACCAGAAGAAAATGCTTATGAAAGTTTTTTTGTTTTTCTTTCTGACAGCAATAGAGAATAGTCATGATGAAATGGAAAATCTATAACTTGTTCGGTCTGTGCCATAAAATCAGTGTATTGACTGTGAGTGAGTTCTCGCGCGTTCTGTGTGAAATATGTATGTACATTTATTATACTTATTTTGCGCTTCGAAGAAACTACGTGTGGTGTAAATGTAGCCTACCTGTGCGGTCCCCCGGGGTCGTGTCTTCTAAAAAAGAGATTCTAGCAGAAATCCTCGTCACAAACCTTAGAAATCTGAACAAAAGGGTACCATATAGATGCCCAAAAGTAGATGTCTTTTTCAGTAGTAGAAAGAGCCAGCATCTTTTTCAGTAGTTTTATGCTGCCTGGATTCCTAATATCTTTAGAGAGATTGTTCGAATTCAGCCACAAATATATAAGATTGTGTGGATTCCAGCAAAATGCCAACTATTTATCTATGTTACAGCCTGCTTAAAAGACTTCATTTCTTGATGCTTGTCCGTTATCTCAATCTGTCTTCGTACTGATTGTGAATGCACACAAAGCTAGAAAACTGGAGAGGAAAAAACATTCTGGAGAATCAACCTTATAAAGCAAAATGTCACAGGATACGGGAATAAACGATGCCGAAAGTGGGAATTTTCACAATGTGCGCACATACATGCAACTAACTCGTTTTCAGTAGCAAAATGGAAGATGCTTTTTAAAGAATTGGAGGAAAGCAAGGGAAGAGAGTATAATGTGGCCACGAGTAAGTATGTGGTAAAATGGAGGACTTGTAGTAATAAACATTTTTGTCCTTACCGAACACTATGTCTGGTTCCTTGAGTCAACGGAGGCTCTGTGGACTCTAGACATTCAGTAGTTGTCAGTGTATTCCCTGGGGATGCCGTTTGTTGCTGGCCAATGCCGGTGCTACTGTTGTTGCCTCCACTGACGACTATACCGACTCCAGGAGCCATTCCAAATCCGGGAATAGGATCACCTAATGTGTACGGCAACAGTGGACGAACAGGTCCTGGAAGAAAAACAAAGTTGTGTTTATACACATCCTATATATAATCAGAACTTGGCGTGTGGGTGGTGGTGTGTGTGTGTACACACCGCCGGAATGAATTCAGGAAACGTGTAAATGAATTCGACATCGTTTCAAAGGCATGATTTAACAGCGCTCTATCGTGGCGGTGTTGGTTCTAAAGATAATCTTGTTAGGAGAGTTCTATTGTCTAGAAGATCTTAGCGTTGTTAAGGGTTGAATGCTTCCTTTCTCCTGAAATCTGTACACATACAATACATGCAAACAAAATGTTGTTGGCCAAGTTTTGCTCCAAGAAAGATCACAATTTTCTCTTCTTGAGTCAATACCCGTTCCTCGTCATGAAAATGAGAGATACTATTTATTTACAAAGAATGCAGAATAGAAAGGCTCTTATATATTGCTATTTGTTTAGTCAATCAAGAATACGCCCGTCTTGTGTTTTCATTCTGTGGTGGAGAGTGAAAGTAAAAACGAAATAAATGTGCGTAATACTACTTTATGCAGTCCTCTTTTCCTTTCAAGGACTACTTTGAAAAACAGTATATGTCTTTTGAAGATACCTAAATGAATTCCTTGAAACACTCATGTCGTGTCTATACCGTGTCACTCTGAAATGCCAAGAATAAGATTTCACAATTTAGGACAAAAAACTGCATGCGTACTTTCTTCTCCTCAAAGATATATGGGGAGAAAATGGTAACTGTACTATGCCAGCAAAGGATTTCTCTCCAGTACATGTCGCGTAGACTGCATTCATTTATATTTTACAGCTCACATACATTACACATATATTCATATATATGACAAGCTGTCAGGAAGAGGGAAATTCTCAACAGCCTTCACATAAAACGGGCACTTTGCTACCACTCTTCACATTCAACTTTGCCATTAGCATTATGCAGTGTGAAATGTGTGATATGAAGAGAAAGACCGAGAAATGTCATTATATTTGTTATGGCGGCGGTGTGGAGGATAAAAGAAAACGAGCGTATAACCAAATCGAGTATTTATTATTTAAGAGACTGCTTCCATCTCTGTTCCGTCTTTGCGCATTTACAACTTACCAACGTATAAATTCGGATTATCATCTTGGAAAGCGTGATGAGCGAGGCTAACATCGGATCCACCAGGCAGATGAATCTGAGGTATTAAATTAAGCCAAAGGGCCATTTTATGACTGCGATAATGGCTCCGGATCTTCGGCTTTCCACCAAGCTCCATATAAGTCTGCGATCCTGGTTCGTAAGGGTCCCAGTGCAGAGAGCGAAGACGAAGCCTTTCCCGAGAACTTCCGCCTCCACCAACTGCTTTTATTGTGTTGTAAGTTGTAACATCAACGGATGAGGGAGTTTCATGAATGCACAGTGAAAAGTCAAAAGAGTTGACGTCGTGTGATGGTGAAAGAAGTATGTAATACGTGTGGAAATACATGAAATAGGAATATATGCATTATTATAGGCATTGAACTAATTAATTGGAATATGGGGATGTGTTTAATGCTGTCACACATTTTCTCGCACTTACCCACGCTTCCACCAGATCCCATTATTGCCACATCTTGGTTTCCTGCTAAGCTCAACATCAGCGGTGGTTCGTTCACGTTGGGATCCCTGCACATGCAAAACCAGGATTATTATATATGACAAATTCAAAAGAAAACTTGCATAGGTAAGTGTCAAATTCGAAAAGATTTTAGTCTTCACTACTACTGACATGACGGCAATAAAACTCGTAATAACATATTTGTAAATCAGTTCATGTTCGTATTTATTGTTCCGAAATATCGCAATTTCAAACGATTTTAAGATAGTGTACTTGAGTCTTAATTTATCCCTGTTAAGCCAATTTATGCGGAATATGTAAGAGCTATTCTGGATAATTAGTGGTTTCGTTGGATTAGGACTGTTTGGAGTCCAAACAGTCAGAAATTTGGCAACCTTTCACAGTTTTATCTATAGACTATTATTAGTTATATAAAAGTGATAGAGGCTATGGGTTGTTTTAATTTATTTTAACAAGAAATGAAGAGATTGCTTGCAAAATGTCCCAATGTTGTGTCTTTTCATAAATTAACATACATTTAAGCAGTTTTGTGATATCATGAAAGTGGTACAGCATAAATGTGGCTATACCCGCGTTTTTATATCAGCATACCTATATCATATGGCTTCAACAATATAGCTTGTAAGACACATAAGTTGTGTTGTTGAGTGCATTCATTAGATGACTTTAAAAAATATTTGGTTTTTCATTTTCGCACGCTAAACAAACTTTGATCATTTTTTGTGCTCCTCTTTCAACCAAAAATTGTAACTAATTGGCCAGTACACACGCATGATAGATGTGGAGCATGCAGTAGTGTGCATATGATGAAGGATTTTAGCAAATTAAATTTTAATGATAGAAGAAGCTATTCGAAAAACACCTTTGAAGTTTGGCCTTTACTTTTAATGACATTCTAAATGGGCTTCATTCAATTCATTTCCAGTAGTTCATTATTACATACATACCATCAGACTACTACATGTACTACATGTGCAAAGCGCGTTTTAAAAATATCTCTCATTAAAACATCTTGTCAATGCACTACGTTTTAAGTGTGCTCTAATTTACATGTGAAAGCTAAAACTGGAAAAGTAAAGCGGAAAACATGCATAAGCAGAAAACCGAAAGAGAGAAAGCAAACTGTCACAAGCGTCCTAAAACATCATTGGAGAAAAGAGCACTTGAAAACTCATATCTGTCCTGCTACTGCTGTTTGTGAAATCTGAAGTCATAAATCAACCTCCACACAGAGGAGGGAAGCGGCAGTCGGATATTTGGCTAACTAACCAAAACCGACTTCATTTATTTCGTAATGAATTTATCTCATTTTGAACATATTATGCCCGCAATCTTATTGTCATATAACTGTTTGTTGGAAACTCAGTCATGCATGTTAGTTTGGTATATTTCATAATATAGCATCATAGCCAAGAGCAAACAAGATGGCTGTATGAAATGCAATCAAATATCCATGAAGTATATGACTATCTAAAAGTAGCTTTTCCAAGTCAAGCTCTAAGATATACAGAACGTCATAGTCATAAATTTTTAATATCCATATTGCGTTAATTTCGTCAACAAAATTATTTATAGCACAGAAGCACATATAGGTCGAGTTTTAGCATTTCATAATGAATTCATACCCGCTTTTGGCAAAGTTGGAAGTATAATGAACCAAAGTCTCGGAAACCACTGCATCTTGCTTGCTGAAGTTGGCTATAGATGACCATGGAGAGAGATATTGCTGGCCACCAAGAGCCGGCACATTGTTCGTTACGGGAAGTCCCATGACGTAAGGCACTACATCACCCTCCAGGCTTCCTAACCTCTAAAATTCAATTACCAAAATATCATATAAGAGATTTAAGAAAAGAAAATATTATTGCTTGAAATGACAAGCAACTTTTCCATGTTTTCTTTTACTACATATATCCGACGATATACGTATGAAAGCTGGAAAAATGAAGAAAAAGAAAACTTTAAACAGAAAAAAAAACTTTGTGTAGAAACTATTTTTCTCATCAATTATACAAAAATAATATGCCCTTCCCCCTCCTTAAAACTAGTGGCATCAACTGCAGCTATACTAAAGGTGTAAATTTTCTCTTTTTTACCTTGTACGGAGAATGTTCGCTATCCATTTTCGAAGTATGGACGTGAGAAAAATGTAATACAAAAGTTTTTCCTTTTCTTCTGGAATGTATTAAAGCAACCTGAAGAGCTGGTCCGACAACTAAACAATCACTTAGAGCTTCAATTGTTGCGTCCTTTAAAGGGATCGGATGTAGTATAGGCCGTTCCCAGTCCGTATACTCATTTCTAACGAATTTATAACAAATACAAATAAATATAATTTTTGCGTTTTAAAGAACCGAGTACGTTTATAATAATGGCGAGTTTTGCTCAGTATTCCATATAAGCTCATTTTGCCTTCATCATTTACCTAACAATGGAGAAAATCTCCTGCTGGTGAAACGTGAACACATTTCTCACCATAGTTCTTAGGATACGGTCTCTGTGATCGGACTCAAAACCGTTCTTTAGCTCGGCACTGCTAAGCTCGTGCACTCCCTCACTCGTGGTGAACATTAACAAAATCTGCGAGCGAAGGAACTGCTCACTCAGCTCCCCTTCCATCATCGACTTGGGATTCCGGATGAGAATATTGTCGACAAACGGAGCGAAAGGGGGTAAGAAGCGAGGGCTGTCAGGCACAACATTTAGCAGGTCGGAAAGATGCTTACGACGAAGACAGGGCGCCAAATCACTTTCCGGGTGTGACAACTGTAAATTCATTAAATATCAAATATCATTAGATCAAATAGTTTAGTGACGAGAAAAGAGTAAACTAATGTAATAACTTACCGGCAATCTTCCCACGCAGCCTAAATGAGCAGATACTTGGGAGGCTATGTCCTCTGGTCGTCGTTGCAGGGCCCAAGGGCTCAAAACTGAACCACTTATTAGTATCGCTCTTTGAAATAAACCTGAGAAAATTCGATAAGAGACAAGTAGTGCAACACTCGCAATAAACTAGCTTATTATTTTAGGTTATGATCCTATACTTTGCACTGTTCTCATTTTGGAAGCTCGTATTATTACTGTCACATTTATTTCTTTTATCAGCCATGAAGCGCATCATTATAGCTTCATACGTTCTTTTTTATGACATCCAACGTACCTTTGGCAATTTGTGCGACAAGCAAAAGATTAGCAATCACAGCTCCAGTCCGGTAGCCCATAAGTGTTATCCTATTCCGATCTCCTCCAAAACTCTCCCCATTTTCCCGTACCCAGTGCAGCGCCGCAATAACATCCAGCAAACCAAAATTGCTTTGTTGGTTGCTGGTTTTCAAGAAACCTGCAAAGAAAAAAAGCTTTAGTAAAGTTGTAAAATACGCACAGCAAAAAACTATCATCCCAAAAATCTACTTGAAAAGGTCATGATTCCTTCGAAAAGGTCAAATTTTGGGGTAAGGGTCGTGGTCGAGTGGGCGTAGTAGAGTCAAAAGTAGGAACCTTTTGTAAAGTTTAGAGTGTATAGAGGAAAGTAAGGAAAACAGGACAGGACGCGACACTTGGAGAAAATCTTATACGCTCTGCGTAAATAAAACACAACATGCGTTGCAGAGTTCATCTTTGTGTATTATATGGCCACGCGGTGAATTCCCAGTAATCATTTTTCCGCACAGGTGTTACAAAAAATGTAATAGTGTGCTTTATGTACACAGCACTCCACTAAACGCCAACTGCATTCGCTAAAAACACATCTACCTGCCTAGAGCTGGCATTGCTGAACGATGATCAGCCGAGGCTAAACATTCTTCAAGTTCCCACACCAATTGTAGCCCCACGCTTTCTCCTCGACTATTTGGGGAATCAGTCATTTATTATTTTGGACGCACATCCATATCGGCGGCGGCAGTCTTGAAACAAGTTTTACTTTTATACCTTTTCACGGTGGTATGCACAAAGTTTTTCGCATTTATCACAGACAAGAGGAAAAGATGGGCTGAAGTAGTATGTACAAGGAATACAGGATATTGATGTGTGTAGTGGTACGAATGAATCCCTGAAACTAGCTATAAACCCGGGCACAGACGTATGCATCTGTTTTAAAGAACTTCATTTCAATGGAATCCACATGACTGGCTTAGTGCTGTTCAGCTCGTTTGTTGGACACCATTTACTTCATGGTTTGTGTCGAAAAAAATTCCACTTCTCCCTGTCTTCCAACTTGTGGGAACATGAGTCATGGGCGGCTAGCATCCTTACACTTCACAACTATCATGAGCACCACACACTTCATGTGTATAACGAACGGATAATATCAAAAGTTGCTAAAACTTTTCTGGGTAGAAAGTTTCGTTTTTTCTATATAAGAAAAAAGCTCTCTTTTTGGCGAATAAAAGTTACAACTTTCCCCTTTCTATTACCTCAGGGCATCATAAAATGATAGGACCGTAGGATATTGAAAGTCAATATTTGTTCAGAGAAGAAGCGTATATATAAATCTATAGAGTGGTGCGAGAACAGGCTGTAGAAATGAGATCAATGACGTTGCATTATCATCACTTATGTACCATTGTATTGCTTCCCTATATAACTTTGCAAGAAGAGGTCTTTTGAAATGAAAGGAAATTGGGAAGAGACTACCAAGCAGAACGACAGTCGTAGAGGCCTATTCAACTTGTGCTCGACATGATTGCGATCAAAGAGCGCTTAATAAGTCATAAAATTACAAGGGAAGGTTTACAAAAGGGCTGTAAAAAGGCTTACGGTGAAGAAGCACTCTTATTTTGTTAATAAAACCAAACATTTAAGCATTTTGACTACCACTACCACCCATTGTAAATATATGGCCAGGTAATTTTTGCACCCAGTAAAATCTCTGTATGCATAGGAAAGACAATATTTCAGCTCGTAAGTAAGTAAAATATTGTTTTCCCGATTTGCAATAACGACAACAAAGATAATATAATATTCTTCATAAACAGATCTTGTGCAATATATTGCAAAACCAGATTGCATTTTGTTTGTTATTAATTTAAAAGGGAATATGACATAAGAGCCATTGGAAATTTACCGAGTATTCCTAAGCGGTAATTAAAGGTGACAACGATATGATTGCCTAGACTAGCGAGAGCGCCTCCATCAAATTCATTTCCACTACCCCACTCCCAAGATTCTCCGTGGATGACTAGAACAATCGCAAATTTTCCGGAGCGGGCGTCTGTTTCTCCTGTAATGAAAAAAAGATATAATTAGTATTTCTGGATAAATGAAAAATTCAGGTTAAATAATGGTTGACAGATTTTCTCTAGCAGGCGCAATTCAATGTTGCAGTGTAAAAACCTATGAAACATGAGCATGGCATTAGATTTTCCAGTAGTAGTACCTACTACAGTTGCTTTTTCATAAAGGGAAGCAGCCAAAGTCCATGAATTGTTGACACTGCACCGTAAAACGGCTCACACTATTATCTAACTTTTAAGTAAGTCATAAAGGCAACTACCACTGCCTTTACACAAGGCAGCCAAAACACTTTTTGAAATTCTGAAAACCGAGGGAAAAACGAGCAGCAAGAGCAGTGATAATTATCCCTAATTACTATTTTGGTCAAGAAAATGTTGTTACGAATTCCGCAGTGTAATCACGACTCAAACAACGTTACAACATACTACATTCTTTCCCAAATTGCAAAAGACATTTCACTGTACACCCGTGGTTGGAGCAGGCAAAGCTATGACGAAAACAACGGACGACACGTTCAGCGTTCCATGCACCGTAGTATTACTCCTTTCTCTTTCTTTTGACTGCAAAGAAAGATGTGTCCAAGAATGTTGTACAAAAGAGGCAGGTACATATTTTCGGACAAGTTTGGCAATCAAATTACATGCTTGCTAGCTTTCATCAGATACTCATATTATTACGAGCCACAAACATAACGGGCATTTTCTCTTTCTATATTATTATGAGGGAATGATTTTATGCTTCAAGTACCCGTGGTCGAAGCAAATACACATCTACTACTATTCTAGATGAACACATAAATAAAATGATCAAGAATGAAAGAGTAAAACGAGAGCTTGAATATCTAACTAAATGGTAGACCACGGCACTGTGGTAAAAAGACGTATACATCGACACGGGCAAAGGGTACACATTACATACAACTATAAGAATATTCATGCATAAAATGTTCCCTTTCTATCTCTCTTTGAATGACATGCTTTTAGCCCTTCTCTTTATGCACCAACGATACTAAAACAAGTTTTGCTCATAAAGTAACCACAATAGCATTTCTGGTTACATTCTTTGACATCCTTGCTTACCCTCTCATTCTCACAACATCTCAGTGATAATGTTGCATTCACAGAAGCGTGCAATTATTTGCTTATGTACATGTCTTCTTTCTCCAAGGTTGAGCCTACATATATACACAGATGGATACACACAGAGATACGAAGCAAAAAAAGAAACTTCAATGGGGCTCCCACACGGATGCCATCATATTCTACCTTCTTTTCCCCCTTCTCCTCCCATCACCATCATGCCCATTCTTATTATTCCCGTCCACAAAAAACAAATCCAATTTTCTTGGGCACAAAACTTTATTCCACGCAGCACTAGCGTATGTGCATTTGTGCATGGACGATTAGCCAGCCAAAGGAGAGCGTAAAAAGGGAAACTCTTTCTCTCTCTGGCACTCATAAACTGACTTATGGATTATAAGCACCCTTATAAAACTTACATGACTGCACGAAATCAAAGCCTACAGTGTAATAGTAGGAGAGTGTTCGGATAATACGACTACATAAAGCCTTTTTTGTGAGTGATAGCCAAAAAGAAGTTGGTCACACTGACCGTTTTGTTTGCTAGTAGTTCTGCTTTTGCTCTTTTCATATCACGTTCAGACTGTCAGGCTTCTTTCCAGGAATGCCAGACAAATGACTTTCTCTCGGCAAGACTTGGCCAATCAGTTTTGTGCCAGATTCTATTGCAAAGTACTTTTTTTTATTTTGGGCATATCACTTGATACAATACTATATGTAGGGGAAAATAGGAAAAGTTTTCTGCTACATACTCTAAAATAGTATAGAATGTGGAATAATACTAAAACATTACAATACTATTTTGCTATTATAAACTGCTATTTTGTTTTAGGGCAGGACGAGTACTCCCCAAGAGCGAATATTATGAATACATGCTTTAAATATATAATTCGTGGTCCATAATATTTTTGTTCATTTTTATAATGGTTACAGTCAACCAATTTACTACAAAAATGTATGTTAATATGCGCCCGTGGACATGGAAAATGTGTTAATGGATTAATTCTGCAAATAAGGACTGATTTAAAGGCGTACATGTGGCATCATTCATAATATGTAGAAAATTGTTTGTTACTATTCTTGCTCCGTTAATGGGAGCCAACACGCTCATGGGAATAAAATTTACTAAATACACAAGATATATATGCTCATAGATTATATACTATGTATATACATTTACTTCTTTTACAGAAAGTGATGGCATTGGCATTGTTGTTTTGTTCCATGCCTTTTGTATGTATCCTAAATACAATTCAAATTCAAGAAAACCGCAAACGGGACATAATATGCATGAAGTTCCGCTTCTGTTAAAATGCACCAAGTCACGCAAAGTTAACTATTTTTGTAGTGGAACTTAGTGTTGGCCACAAAAAATGGAGACAATTATTTATGAACGTTTGTACATGGATATGTGTCATGTACCTTTCAGAACAAGTGAAAGTTGTTCCAAATCTTGCTTTGCTGCGCCAAGTACATCAAGAAAATTAAAAATTTAAAGTGGGATGTCGTTCCTGACCCCAAAACACTAGCTAAGGAATTCCTTTCCTTTTGATATGTAATGGTAAGTATAAATGCGTTTCATTTTTAAAAATTCTGTTCAGAAACATGTGTACATTTAGCCACACTACTTAGACAGCACTTTTAACAAGCCGATGTTAGAAACCCGTAAAGTTATCAAAGTTGAAGTTTAATTCCATCATGCCAAGTTTGCTAATATGTATGTTGGTCGTCAATATTTGAACAAGCTCAGTGAAACAGTAAACAAACAATATCTGCATTTAACTTGTCAAGTTATAAGCCTGCGATAAAATTTCCTGCTCAAAAATTAAAGATTCTAAGAAAAAGCGAATCGACTTTTTGGTCGGAAAAGTCTTATTATTAATAAAACGGTCTTCAAATAAATATACCGCGGAAATGGAAAATAGCCTTGTATATACATTGCGTGTGTCATGTATATTGCTAAAATATAGTTTTCCGATCATAGTTTTTCTGCTTTTAGTCTTAATATATCTACATTGCTTCCTACATCCTACTGCAAAACTTTGTAATTTGATTTGGAATATAAAAACATGAGAAACTGGAATATGTACTGGGCTAAAGTCAAAATGAATAATGAATATTATGAATATTGTTAATACACCAGAGGAAAGGGATCATAAGACTAGGATAAGATCTGCTTATTTCTATACGTTATATGCATGGCAGAAATCTCATTATCCAAAAGGAGTGCCATGATTCCCTTGAAAAGCGTGTCTTTGACACGAACCCTTTTTTACTGAAATGATTAAAATGCTAATCAGCAGAAGTCCTTTGTCGGAACTTAAAAAACTAAATAGAATATATACAACAATATGCGTATATGTAAAATACTAGAGATTACATTTATGTTTTTATTCCGGATAAAGGTATTATGCGGTGCAGTCAAATGTAAATGTTTAAAATTATATGCATATGTACTAGGATAGGAGTGAAAAAACTTGGAGACAGATGAAGGAAAATATGGCAATGAAGTTTCTTCCTACTCGTATCCCATTTCCCTGAGAGAGCTTGCAAAGAATAAGAAAGTGGTCGAGGAGAGTTGAACCCAAGAATCTGCTTTGCAACAGCAACGAAAAACATCGTAAAAATCTAGTTATATCTTTTTATCTATCTATCTATCTCATATAGGTGGGTGGGTTGGTTGGTAATGTTGTCCGTGTGCAGCTGCCTTCATCATCGGTTGGACACATACCATTTTTACATATTATAAACCATGCTTATTGTACATTTTTTCTTCCTCTTTCTTCTTCTTCCTCCTACACATGCATACAGAACCTCCCCGTGTGTGTAGTGGACGGACATGTAGAGAATCGCCATCAACTCGCAGCAGCCAGCAAGTAAAAGAGGTGTAAAGGCACGCAAAAATATGACACACACAGCATGACTTGGCCCTTCTTCCTTTCTCCTCTCTTATTCTTTTTCCACTACACTTAAAACTTATGCCGCATTTTCTTTTAATTCTGGGTAAATGCAGCCCTTTGTCATATTCTCATATCAGCATCGTAAATTTTATGAGGCAACACATAAAGCTAAACTCGACTCCCCACGGACTTCTCTACAAGGCTGTGAGAGAGTAACAACAAAGGAAATGAGGAACACAACATGTACTTTCTTCGTACACGAATATATATATACCACTTGATATTGGTAGTAAACTACTTGGTGTATTAAGACATATAATTGTGTGCGAGCGAGTGCGAGAGTATTCTCCTATTGCTATATACTTTTGTTGTTGACGAAGAAAAACAAATGTGGATAAACTGGGTATACCTTTGGCTAGAAGCAATCATAAATTTTTCCATGTTTTCCTTCGTGTTTTTTTCTTGGCTCCGAGCTAACCTGAAGAAAAGAGAATGTCATTGTGTGGCGCTATCCCAGATACGTAAGGAGATAAACACCAGAAACAACTGTGCTATTTCTTTTCTCCTGCCGCTAACCACCAAAATACCAGAGAGTAGGGAGATACACGACATGCTGCTATACAAGCCGCCAGCTTTCACTTTCAACCCTTTTGTTATTACTCAAAGAATGATGCTTTCAAAATTACATTATCCGAATTAATATCATTACTTGAGCGCACTTTTGGCAAAAACGAGAAAAATTAATGCAGTTTAGCTAAGAATGCCGCTCACTGGTAATCCACTTAGGGTTAAATTTAATAGCATGTCACTCTCTTTATGGAAAAAAGTAAGGGTGAGTTTAAGTTACTGCATAATTACCTGCGACAAAACAAGGGTGCCTTTTTTGACATTTTAAGAGAGAAGTTTTGCTTTTTCAAACTGAAATATAGCATATTTTTTTATAAATGCTTGTTTGCTTATATATGTTTATATGAACATTGTTACACCATACTTCCTGTGTGCAGCACAATGTGCTAGTATGAAATGACCAAAACATATATTACGATGATCAGGGATAGAAAAAAGAAAAGAAGTATTGTCATGATACTCTTTTACCTACATATAATATCCAAATTGGGAGTACAGAATTGTACAAACCACGAACAATACTGCTACCATAAAAGCATGTTACGTTGTTGGTTCCTGCTTTGAAAGATTCAAACTTTTTGCGTGTGCTTTGATAGGCGATTATGCTTATTATGCTATCTAGCAATTAATCTACTATATTCGATATTTAATTAGGACTAAAATACTTACCAGAAGAAGGGACAAATAGATTTAAGTAAAGACAATCCTGCAAGAACGGAAGTAAACACGTTACAAACAAGTTAAACTGATAAATCTTATCTATCTTATCATACCTTATCTTAACTTATCTTACCTCCGACTGATTTCCGGATGAGTTCCGCGTTTGGAGCTTCTGAATGAGTTGATAACGTTGTGCTGTCATAGTCTGAAGAGCTTTTGTTCTGTTTGAGATATCAGGGAATTTTTGAGGGCATACTGGCGGAAGAGTAACGGCAAGACGGGTGCCTTGCCATGGGAGTGGGGCGACCGGTGGCATAAAGCGGTACGCATTGATGGGCGGGGATGCGTAAGGAATCCCGAGGTATGCATTCACAGGATCTGTATAATGAGAAGAGAAAATTAAATCATAATTAGTTGTCCAACAAACTGCGAGAGGGGATGCTTAATGAATTCATTCACGGACATGTAAATTAATGATGGTAGAAGTGGGTTACATATTTTTGTTTACAGAAATTATCTGCGTGTCGCACATTAATCTGTGTAAAATGCACGAGATAGTAATAATTGTAACAGCTTATGGAATGTTAAGATGTCCCTTCTTTACCTACCGCATTATTACACTCCCCGACATATTTTACCCAAATTACTTGACCAACAAGCAATGAAAACATGAGTCACCTATTGTGTGTGGTTCTAGACTCGAAGAGCCACACATGGTGATTTTAATTAAAATTTTATCAATGTAACTTGCTTTGCTATCAAAAGCTAGTAATGTGAACGTTTCTCATATTATGATGATAATATATGAGTCTATTCGTACATTAAAGCTATAACAGCCAGGCACACATCTCTCACATCATGGACAGCGTAGTATAGTATGCAATATGAAATTGTAGGTTTTCGGATGTATACAACACAAATAGACTTTTCAAGAGTTTGTACAGGTGGCTCAACTGCCCATATTGCTCCTTCGATCGTGATGATGTGAGCAAATGGTCAAATAATAAGGGAAAGCTTTTGCTGCCCTCATTTAGGTCTGCCTGGAAGGTACCATTGCACCATAATATTACTACAAACATTATTCTGCAATTCACGCTAAATTATTGACACACAGGAAGGATTTTACTTCTTTGATTGTAGCCAGTTTCAGATCCCATTCCGCATTATTATGATGGTGTGGTGGGCGATCTCACCAAAATATAATGCGAGTACGAATACCTTATAGCCTACTTTCTCCACACCAGTCTCTCCAGGGAGAACCATATTTTTGCTCTTATCAGGGGAATATTACACGAATTAAGGTGAACAGTTTTGGTATAAAAGTTAATGAGGACGAGGATGCAGAGAAACAGAACAGATCGTTTGGCGCAGATCGGGAAAATATTTGCAATAAATTACAACACAGGTTCTCGTCGACGAGCAAGCATATGAAAAAAACTATTACCGCTGCTACTTCAATGAAAAGTTGGTCTTGCTAGCCGAATCAGGCAGATGTATATTCCACTTGTTTAGAGCCTTTTGCCGCGACAATCCACGACGATGCTCTGGTATTCTGTTTTTATTATTACTTTTCGGTGTTGTTGGTGGAGTTTGTGAAAAGAGCAGAAGTGAAAGTGAAAACCCGATATGAGCCAAAAGTTTAGAGCAATGGGAGTAGTGGTGGAAGCAGTCATGTACATTATTATTGCTACTATTAATACATAAGCACGCACATACAAAGTGGCAAAAGTTGCTCCATTTATGCGTACATGTTATACACCGGCGGCGTCAGTAGCGACTAAAGCGCGATGACGATGGCGGCGTGCGATGTGATAGTAAGACAAAATGGATATTAGAATGAGCCATTTTACTTGTAGCAAAGTGCACATTTGGCATAATTTTAGATGAGTAGCTGTTTGTTGATGGGGAAATTAGTATTAGTAGCATTAGGAATATTGTGGAAAAGTAGGATGCTGAGTGCCTTCAGTCTCCTTATACTTAAAACGAGCTTCAATTCGCTCCTGCTCTTCTGCCGCTTAATGGGCACAGTAGCAAGCAACACAGTCTTCTTTTAGGTTGTAAATATGCACCTAAGCCATTCGCGTATACTAGTGAAAGAGATGTATAATATAAAATGCCATTGGAGTAAACTCAAAAATGCTGAAGTTGTTGTTGGTGGTGGCGGCAGTGGATAGATGTTCACGAAACATGAAAATCATAATGGTTCCCATTACGCATCTCTACCAACCGACTCTCTTTCGCTTTTTAAAAAATGGCCATCTTTTGGTCGCATTTTCTCTCGCTTTCTCTACTTTACTAACTGGAAACATTGTTCCCTGTGTGTCGAGTCATGGTCTTTACCGTGTCGCTCAGACACTGTAAAGGTAGTAAGTACTTTAAGGGAAGTACACATTAAATAGGGGCTTAAAGACAACTTGCATCCGGTAATATATAGTATTGTTGTTGTTCTAGATTTTGCAAGAGTTGTATCCGGGATTTAGAAAGTATATTACATGGCGTGTTTTTGCAGTAACCAACATCGGCAGTGGCTGCTGTCGCAGTTTCAGTTTATCTGTAGGCGTAAACTTACGAGAATTTGAATACTGACTAGGGAATTTTCGAAAATGTATAAAGATTACAGTCAAGCTGAGTTTCCCAACTAGCTTGTCTAAATAGATGAACGTAATAAAGCTTTCAGTTGTGACTAGCACGCTTACCCCACTAGTCACTACTTTGAAAAACATGCATGCATCAGTAAAGAATATGTTTAAAACACTATTAACCAGTGCTTGTAGAACAACTTGAACTATCTACCGGATCACAATAAGAACATCACAAGTATCTCATCAGTGTGCAACGGTCTCGCTAGAATTTCAATTTTATTCCTATACTCATATAGGTTTGGATGGGACTACAAAAACGAGGACAAGAAATAACAAATAACAAAATGGTTAATGGGAGCGTGTACTTTCCGCCGCTATGTTCACTTTAGAAAATGTTTCTGATGACGGCAAGTATAAGATCAATCTAAATGAATATGTTCCAAGTCACCAGTTCACCCTAGTTTATAAAAATTTCGAGTAGTTTCAAAAATGTAAACGTACTTTACGAGTCAACTTAACCCACCATAGCATACTACAGATGGCCATTATGGGAATAATTGATGCTGATGATTTTAAATTTTCTTTTGAAGAGATGACCGCTTCATCAACCTTATGCTAACGACCAACCAACATGGTTTAGTTTTAATTGCAAATTGCAAGGTCTCCAACCAGGAATGGAGAGAATATGCGCTATATATTAGACATTAGACACAGTATAATATTGTACAAAAACATTGTTTTATTTCTATGCATATATAGTTTACTCAGTCTTTTAGACAATATGGTTGCTCTTAATTCCAATAGTACGTGATTTTCCACTGAACTAGGCATTCTAAGGAAAGTTGCAAAATATCATCATTATGCGCTCATTGTTTCTCCGTAACTTAATGTATAACGAAACGCCTGTGCTGTTGCTTCTGCCTACTTTAATACTTGAGCAGCGAGTTTTACAAGTTTATAATATTGTGGGCCAGGTTTATACTACGTGCTTGCTTCATCGTTTTGAATTTAATGATGATGCTACTAGTACTCATTGTTTTGAAAGAAGTAGAGAAAATAATGAGTTTGCTTGCACTCATCCACGTCGTTCCACATAACTCGAAAAAGTTTTCAGAGGTCTACTCTAAATTAAGACACAAAAAAAGAAAAGAGCTGCAGCTTTAGTTCATTTTTAAAGTACGAGTACAATTTAATAGAAGCGAGGGAGGAACAACACAAAGCAGCAGGCAGCAAGCATATTTTTTGTTGTTACACGAGAGCAAAAACCTCAGTCTATAATACAGCAGCAGCCAGGAATATAACACATTTTTGTGATATAGTGTTATTTTATAGTCTATATCTGCCATACATTTTGATAATGTTAAAATGTTATTTTCAAGTCTGTTTTGTATAAAGAGATATACATTTGCCTCTCATACTCATCGTATTTTCGTCGAGGGAAAGTTCCATTTCTACCACAAAGCTTTTGTTTTGTTTCTAAAACATGGTTTGCTCTTGCTGAGTAGGTGTGCTATGCCCACTCTGAAAATTACATTAGTCGCTCAGCAGGGCTTAAGTGCATTAAGGTTAAAAAATTACTACAATCTCTTAAATGGAGCTGGTCCCCATGAAAAAGGACTATAAAGCGCCTTGTTCTCGGACAATTATCCACTTCAAATATGCCCAAAGGTATTTGGGAGATGATATGGCTGTGTGTTTGAAAAGTGTCCCTTTATTGTACCCATTCTTCCCTCATCAGCATGATCATCAAAGAGAAAAATGAAACATGGACGGAGTGAATAAATATCCCCAGCAAACACACATTTATATACCACTTAAATTATTCTCATAAGAAGCCGTGAGTTCAGTAGTAGTAGGAATATACGGCGCTTTATGCTACTGGAGTTTCACTTTCACCACAACAGTATTACATTGTACACAATGATAAGGTGACTGTTGTTGTGAATGGAACAATACTAACCGGTTAGTTGAATAGCACTTCTCTTTGGTAGACGGAGGGTGAGCATTATAAGAGAGAACTACTTGTGCAACAAATTATACAAAGTTTACGCATCCTAAAACTAGTTGTGTATTCCTTTTACAATGAACTCTGTTGCGGGAAGAATTGAGCTGCTGTGAATGCATACGTACTTACAAAATTGTATGTCATATATGACTCATATAATATGAGATAAAAAGAATACTTTTGTGTGAATCTCAAAGAGATTCGCATTTTATATATGTGCATGAATAAAAGAGAAAGAAAATTGTTGCTGTGATTCATAAAAGATGCACAAGGTGAAAGTGGACACGCCAAGTCCACCAGCCACCAGGAATAGGGAGTAGCAAATAAATATGGAAATTAATGTAACTTTTCTTTGTCGGCGTTTGTTTGCAGTCTATTTTTGTAGCCTGGTGTTGTCCTGCATATGGTATAAAGAAACCACAAGACCAAAAACTATTTCTTTCGGAACCTAAACTTCTGAAAAGTTTGTTGCCTCTTTGTTCAACTATTGGGAAGTGACTTTAAACAACTTATTTACATTATTGTTAACAGAGCTACTTTCTCTATTTCGTGGTTTTACTTGTGCCAAACAATTTAAAAGGAACAGATTGACATAAAACATAACTTGGAACAACTTAATTATTGTCAGACATACAATTTGCATGCTGCAAAAACATAGTTGATAAAACTAGTTTTTTAGTTTTCTTTTTGTTTAAAAGGCAGCTGGAATAAAGGAATCTCTGCTAAGACACGACACACCGCCGCTTTCACTTTTATAATATTTATGGATTCTGTGAAAGTTGTCAAATTTTTTATTCAGTCCGACGTACCGATAATCACGAGCTGTTTAAAAATAATAATAATTATAGGTAACCCTTATTGTCGTGTCGCCATAATTCACATAATATTATAGCAGCAAATGCTTCATGTGTCATGTCGTTCCTAAACACGGCATACTCATCCGACCATACATACTGTATACTGAATTATTGGGTAATTTCAAAAATTAGTTCACCACTTTCCACCACAACCAGCACTCTTGGGAACTATCACATTATGGCCACTCTAGTCTAGAAAATATATATACCATATATATTTATAAAGTTTGCTCGTGTCAGCTCTGAGGACCATATTAACAACCATTCAACGTTTCTAGTTACATTGATAGGATTCCTAGTGGACTAGTAAGAAAGATGTACAATGCCCTCTTCAACCTTATATTTTCGTTTGAAATGGTTCATTTGCAATCTCAAGTATGTAGGTAGATCTTCTTCACACAACTTATGTACTTGCCACTTGCCATGAGTATAGGAGCTAAAAAGAAGTACTTACTTCATACTTGTGAGAACATTCAGAATCACCATAAAATCTAGTAAACATTCGAAAACATTCTAAATAATCATGTGCCAGGTCAAGAAAGAAATATACTCAAGATAGAGCAGCACTAAGTTTTGTAAGAATGTGTACTACACGACAACTGAAACGGCAATAAAGAGGAGTGTGAATTTAGTACAGATGATTACGGCCGACAAAAACAGCATTCGCATTCACGATCCACACACGTTGAAGTGTAAATTTTTCGCGTAAAACCGATTACAGGAGAAAGTTCGCATGCTATGATCATCAGGATGATCGGCACTACCATCCTGATGATTATGGTTGGAGTTTTTACTACCCCAAACTATTACATACCACACTACCGAAATACAAACTTTCCAGGAAAATCCAGTCATTCTTTTTTAATCGTTACAAGCTACCCGATTAGGATACGATAAAGAGCAGCGTAAATTCAATCGCCTTCATTCTTTCCACACAGCACGTTCTTTTCAAAATAACATTTCCAACGATGATTCTTATTGCCATTACATGGTTACATAGTGCCGGTTTTATCACTGTGTTCTAACTTTCGTGTTCTCCACTGCCATGCAGTTTGCACAATTTTGTGTGTCGTGTCAGAAACATACACACACAGAGTTCTAGCTAGACTAACTGTATTGTAGGCTTTTTAGAGCGGCAATGAACTAGGAAAAAGAATCAAATTGAGTTTACAAAATGTGCGAGGAAATGGAGTATAGTAACACCAGGAAAAACGGCTACGGTCGACCGATTCGGTATATTTTTCTCAGGAAGTTTCTCCAACCAACTTTTTACCAAATTTGTATCAATATAGCAAAGGGCATAAAGTAGTAGTAAATAGAAATACATATCTAACTATTGACATTAGGGAAGGTACGGTTCCCTCCGACTCCTTTGGCTTCCTTGTAACGTAACATTTTTACTTTTTCATTTACAATGAGTAGTATGGAAAACGAACTTTAAAAAAGTATCGACATACATATTCCTTTCTTTTACAAATTTACCGTTTCTTTGAAAAAAGATTGCTATTAATATAGTAACGACGAAACCGGTGGTCTTTATAGTCTCCCTTTCATGCATTCTTCGAAACTCTCTTGAAGTTTAAGGCAGAGACAGACGTAAAATGAAAAATGCAAAAACTATAGAAAGATTGGTGGTGAAAGTTTTCTGTAAGGGTTTCTTTTAATGCAACCTACTCGGAAAGTACTTAGGTATTAAGGTAAAAGTTGAAGGAGCTCATTACGAGCTGATATTGACAAACTTGACAGGCCATTGAAATGGATCTTGTTGGAAAAAAGTTGCAGAGTACGTCCGACCAAACGAACGAAGAAAGAAAGAAGCCCTTTCACAAAGGAACCTGGAACGATACGATGAAAAGAAGACACATTCTGCACTCTGGTCTTTTTTTACAATGGTGTCGAAAAATGGTTGAAAAGAAAAAAAGCTGATGCTACACAAGAGGTAACTCTACAAACTATCGTTCTATGGCTTTGCAAAACACTACGGGAAACGCTCTGCGTGTTGTTGGTTCTTTTGCTGTGCCCTGGTCCACCTTTTTACGGGCAAGCAAGGAGCGGAACAAAATACATTCAAGATGATATTTTTGGATTGTTACTTACACGGGTATTGATGTGCTCTATCACGTAACTCCATAACCATGCAATTTTTTGCTCTTTTTTGCTTGCAGCGTAGCAGTTGGTATGTATTGTGTCAACCATAGCCATTCAATCTCTTGACATACTTTTTAACAAGATTTCTATTGAGTTTTCCTACAAAATAAAATGTATGGTAGAGAGGTGGTCGTACAAAATCCTTTGTGTCCTTTTAATATATTTTATGCCCTATCAGCCATGATTTCATTATGGGTATTGGATCATGAGTTGCATTACGTCGTAAGACTGGCTTGATGATGCTTACGTGGGGGAAAGCTGAATCTATTATGACATTGACATGGAGTGCTCTCTACCTGGATAAGTTTTCTTTCCTTCACATCACGTGTAGTTGTATCCCTGTTTTGCGTATTACATTACATTATTCATGATTCCAGTAATCCTATAATGAGGTTTATATCCAAAATATGTATTTTGTACATATATAGGTTTACATATATATGTAGGTTTATATAATAATACATCCATGGTAAACATTAAAAGATGCTCGATGCTTTGGTAGGAAACACAATCTTTAGAGCCAATTTACTTTTGTTTTGAACCAACTTGCTCGGTATAGAACAAGTTAGCTTGGTTTAGAGCCATTTTGCTTGGTTTAGAAAATAAAGTAGACACGGACAAACGGACACACTACATTTTAAATAGCTTCTCTGTAAAGCAGCGAGTTAATAAAGGTAAGGTTTCTTGTTTAAAATATTGCTATGAAATCTAACATTAAAGTGAAGATTGGTGATAGTTTGTACTACAAAACGTAATAGAAAGCACCCAAAATGAGCTGATACAAATTTTTTTTTGCTGAATGTGGAACCTGGAAAGAAAAGCTATCAAGCTAGCTGCTGATGAGGAACATGACAAAGTGTTTCATTTTATCAAAATGTGCTTACCAAGATGCCTTGCAGAACTAGAACTGAACTGGAGTTTCACTCCCTGTAAAGCTCCATACTTGGTGTTAACGGTGAGAGTTGGGTAATGATGTGAGTTTTGAGATCTCGAGGATTTAATCAAAGTTCCACTTGCTAGAAGCAAAATGAGCAGTAGTGTCACCAAGTCCCAGTGACGAGACAGTCGTCTTGAGAAGGGACAACCTGGGACGACCCATAGCACCATGTCCAAAGCATCCTCTTAAGATTTTCTCGAATCCTTTATTCCCATTATCTCGAGCGGTCTGCCGTCAGTCTTTTATTTTTCTCTGGCCTTGTCAGGATGTTATTTTCTCTGTCGACGTGTACATTCTAGCATTTACTTAGTGGCAATGTGTGTGGGTGTTTTCTCCTAACGGAAAGATAAATGCAATGTCGAAACTTTATTATTTCACTCGACACCACCACTATACTCACATTCACTCTACTTAACTCACTTTCTTCTACGTACTGCTGCTCCTGCACTGTCAATTAATTTGCTGAAGGATTTCACAATCACATTGAGGTAAATTTTCTTAATTTCCCCTTTTCCTAATTACTATACGCTCACTTCACTTTCTTCTCTCAGACTCGCCGACTAATCCTACATATTTCTTTTTACTTCCTTTGGAGAAGGAGGAACTTTTTTGATTATATGCACAGTGTAAATAGGAATAGTTGGTAGTAGACTACTAAAAGTACACTACACTGCTTCGTTTCGCTCCAGGGATGATGTTGGTATGTAAGGAAAACCGTCTCTTGTGATTCGTAGACTAAAGCGGAAGAATTCCTTGCTTCGTGGTGTTAGCAAAGTTACTCTTAGACCACGACGGTGGCAATCAAAGGGAAAGTCATACAAACTCTGTATATCCTGTTAAAAGCAATAAATTCAAAATGTTAGAACGCATAAATAAGATGCATAAGCGCATTCTCCACAATAAATACACAACGCTTAATGCTCAACAATAACATCATCATTATAATTCATATTATCAACATCATTCGCCAGTACATAATTTACGTTTTTAGCATTTAATCAAAGTGTAAACATACATATTATAATATTCAGCACAAAATTCTATGCATGCTTTTATTTCATACATAACAAGTAATGTATACTTTCTTTATTCTCTAATGAAACTTTGGATTTGCACGATAAATACAATATTAATTTATTTGTGTGTACCAATCTTGTAGTATAACACTTGGCGAGAAATTTCACTAACTTGTATCATTGGATTGTTTTTGCAAAGTTTGCTAAAGTAAAGTTAAAAATATCTTTATAGAAGAAGAGTGCCTATAGAAGAAGAGAAGAAATAACATTGAGATTGTTTTGTATACAAGAAAATTGAAAATGCCTGTTGTATTACCAAAGTGAACCGCAAAAACCAATGTTATTCAGTTTGTTGCTGATTAACTCATCATGCTATTTTAGTCTGTTGTATACTTTTAGTATATGTACCTACATAATATGATTACATCCATCTATGAATTTCCCCTTTCTAAAGTTTTTATAGTTTCACAGAGAATCTGGTTATTAGTGATATAGATAGAATTTTATTTAGCCAAACAAAACTATTACTAGAAGCAAGTCTTCGGTGCCTCATAAGTTTTGAATATTAGATTTACTCTTTGTTTACGCAGAAATTCCATATTAAAATTTATTATTCACGTAAACGTCTGTTTACCACCGGCTGTGAAAGTAGCCGTTTAAAGTGAAAGTGCAAACAAAACAACTGTACAAATATGGAAAAGCTGAAATTGTATTATTGTCTATTTCTACTGATTCTGATTCTGGACTGTTTCACGAATATGCATTTTGTTATGCAGTATCAAAAGCTTCACACCTCCTTGGTGTGCCATTAAAGACACTTTTGCTATGGCGATGCGCTTTTGTAATGGCAAAACATAACAACAACAGTAATCATGCTAAATTCCATTTTAGGAAGGAAATGTCTTCCGAGGAATTAAGTTTATTTTATCCCCCTTCCTATGCGTTTTCACTGTATGGTTGATAAACGATACTTGTTTACTGATGTAGACTTTTGAAACTATAAAGTTTCATATTTCTCAATAAAACAGAAAATGTATTCTTTTATCCCGTTATTCTTTTTACTGCAATTACATTTTTAGAAGCAAACATGGCAGCAAAGATAGATGATGTAGGAAGAAACAGACTAAACACTACATACATTAGCTCGCTGCTTTTGCATGAGAGCTATTTAAGATATCGTGTCTGTCTGTCTGTCCGAAGACTTTATTTTTGGGCTCTAAGTCAGCCAAATTGAGCTCTCAGACAAAACGGGCACTTAATCAGACAAAATGGAATCTAAACCAAGCAAAATGGGTTCCTGCGTTGTAAACTTGGTTGTGTAGTAAGCACGCACATTCATATCGGTTTTAGCAGCGAGCATACTTCAATGGCTTACCATGGATGTTTTTGTACTGATTCAGAGCTATGAAAATACAATTTTTTCTCTCCCTTTCTCATTGTTTTGATGAACATAAAACACGCTTGATTTTGTTGCATTCACATTAGTATGTGTTGGTTTAATTGGGATGCTACATAAATAGTTTTCACATATATTTTACATACTTGCTAAAAATGTTTTTCATGGTACTCTTAGAAAGGAAGAATTAATAATTAGATCAAGTACTGTGAATAATATAAGCACAACTGTGCATACTACTGTATCTTATAAAAAAAGTACTGTAGCATCCTTAATGTTTATGACCAGTAGAGTTTGCCAGAGATTTTGCACTCTTCTTTATGTCCTCTTTTTTGTTTACATTTACTTTTTAATGGACACATACAAAACTCAACAAACATGCAAACAAATAATGTAATTCTATGGAACTTGGAGTGTCTATGAGTGTACCGAATGTATGAGCACATAAAAAATCAAATAAAATGCATTTTATTTTATATCTGTTTCTACTTTTCTCTAATTTTTAAAGGAGAAAGAAAACTTGAACATTTCTAAAAGCTGATTTACTATTAAATATCACTTTTAAAATGTAAGGCTTTGCAGCGGGCCAGTCTTTCTTAGTGTAGATTGAAACTTTGCCATTTATATTTCCCTACATGTCATTCGTACAACATAAAAATGCCTTTTATTTCCCTTGCAATTTAGGCAAATTACGTAGATGAAGCTTAAATTTAATAGTACATCAGTTAGGCTTGTTCAGATCTTGCCATAATAACTACGGACAGCTCTGTACAAAGTACCTGTACAACTCATACAACCGGAATTGAAAATAGTCGGATTAGAGAAAACACTCTTCTCTCTTCTTCCACTTCACCGTCATTAAAGTCAGCTCAAATCACTTCTTTGCCGCATGGTAAACTGAAACGTAAATTTTATTTTCACGGTCTTTGACAAGCTCAAGTAGAAGATTTGATGCATTTTGTGTACGTTGCTTATTAAGATACGGTTAGTCTTTTCGAGTAATGCTGCATTCAGTGCGCTTTCTTATGTTTCGCGTCTATAAAAGGAATGCCACGTATATTCCCTGTAATGTAGTGAAAATGCATCTTACAGACAAGGCATTTCTTATGTGAAGAAAGTCTTGAGCAACAACAAGACTGACTATTACGATTACGAAATAAAGCCCCGAGTTAAGCTACGTGTCGTTTACTCCACAATATATGTTATAATATGGTTATGAACAGAATGGTGATGGTAAAACAACAACTGCTGCTTGCTGCTGTTGTTAGCTACATGTACTAAATAATAGTGCTTTCCACCTTTCTCACTTTTATAAGGACTCGTTTATAGTGGACTTTACTAGCATAAAGGCTGCCTCCGCTAGAACTTTCCTTGTAACCGAATCCGAAAAATCTTTATTAGATCCATGTTTGCTTGCGCCACCATTATGCTGCAACACAGCAGGAAAAGATGTGCACGAAAGCTGATGTGCTTCCTCCCTGTAAGCTTGAAGCTCCAAACAAGTCTAAAATTGGACGTTTGTGTTCTGAAACAGGCATAAAAACTCGTTGTCCTCTTTCGTTCGTACAGTACCACTGGCAAATTGGGGAAAAGTAGCTTTGGTTCAGTCAGAATTTGTTTTACTAGACGGGAGAGATTTGTATGAGATTTACTTAAGCCAACTTTGTGAGTTTACATTTCTGCTGTTGTACTTTATAAAGGAGCGGACAGGACACAGAGAAAACAACTTTGCTGAAGGTTGTGTAAAACGCTCCTTTGTAGTCACACTTGTTTTTTGGGGATCTGTTTAGTCATCATGTGTCCCATTTTATTGAAATAAAAGAGACTTTGATATATTCATTCTAAACCTACTCGAATGAGCATTATTTTGTGTATACACATACACTAATATCATAAAATGCGCACATTCTTCACTTCATTCGTTATTGTCTCAGCATTATTTCATGATAATAACAATAAATGACTTTGTGGCATATTGTGTTGTAACGAAATTCCTGCCATACTGCCAGCAGTGCATTATTTTGAGTATATTATAAGCATCAGCCTCACACCATAATAATCATAGGCATGTGCTTTTGATTCCATGCTGTTCAACTTTTTCCGCAGACCTTGCACTTTCTTTGAATGAGTGCTACTAACTACTCAATGTTTCTATTCTAGGTGTCAAACATGTAATCACCAACTGTTACAATACTGCAAGTGCATTTCTGACATTTACGTTTCACAACTGCCGTTATCATGAAAGTTTATGGATTTGACCCTCGGCTTTTTCATGCACATTCTGAAATCTTTCAAACGTTTCTAACTTAGTAGCATCAGTACATGTTAGTTATTTTTCATGGTTTAAGTATGCACTAGCACCTTTCAAGCCTTATATGGTGTAAATGTAAATGAAGACGCACTTTGTTACATAAGCTAAACGTTTTTTACACCTGCGACTTTTTAGAGCCCATTCAGCCCATTAACTCTCAAATAATTAGTGTTATTCAGGCAGAAACATTCATGTAAGAACAGCTTTTCAAAGAATCGCTTATTACGTCGCATTTTACTGCTTTTGATTTTTGAAGTAGTAAACCTGTTTTAAAAAAATATTTCTAACGTAAAACGCTCGTTGGTTCCATAAGAGAAAACTTTGAAGAGAAAATGGTTTATTTATAGCTGGAGTGGACTAGGAATCAATAGTTTATATGAGCTCATTAGAAGCCATCATTTCTCCTCATTTAGAGGTAAGTGTGTGTAAGAGTGAGTTCATGTGGAGATATACACAACAAGGATACAATACAATGGAAAAGAGGCAAAACAAGAAACTAATCCGTAGCAGAAAATATAAAGAAAGAAAAGCGTGCTTCAGGGATTTACGTCAAAAAACTTCACTAATTGGCTTTCTGCGATTTGCAAATTCATTAGCATAACAGTAGATCTGGTATCTGTGCATAATATGTAGGATAGAATATTACAATGGAGGGATTTCTAATGATGATGAGTTCTTGTTCGTTCACTGAAGGTTTTTTTCAATGTACCAAGACAAAACATGGAGATGGAGATTACCTTCTTATCATTTTTAGAAACCTGCCATAGTGTCTAAATTTCAGAACAGTCAAAAATCATATATAATGGCGTTTTGTCTGCAAATATGGCGCTAATATGAATAGGCAGAAAGGAAAGCATATAGCAAGACTTGCTCAGCAAGGAGCTACGGACGAAATATGTATGTGTTTTAAAAAACATTTCAGCTTAGTAAGCTTAGTCATAATGATCCTTTTACTAATTTATTAATTATTCGTTTTAAAAACTTTTGCTTGTATCGTTGAAGAAACATTGTAATAAGTTCTTCGGTCATCGTCTAAAATAGAAAAGTCTCTAGTCCCTACTCCAAATGAGAACACCGTAAAAGCTACAAAAATATCTTTACGCTGAGGTGTAATTTAACGGGCTTGCACGATCGCATATTGGTATCGTATTAACAGATGGAATAATGGCCGTGTTTTCTTTCAATTAAAGTTTTAATTTAACAATACGTTTTAATTTAAAAAAAACTTTAATAGATGCTTAATATTTACAATTATCGTAAATATTGACTATATGTTTAGTTACAATAATGCAACGACTTCGAAATTTGAATGTTTTGTTGATAAATTGATCGAATCGAATGTACACAGGTAACCTTTGAGCCACTGTGGGTTTAAATGAAATCTTTCAGAATGTTGTTATTAAATTATTTTCTTATATTTATGAAACATTTGGAAGCCAACTCGTTGTACGTTCTGGATATATTGTATGTTATCGAATGAATATCAGTTGTAGTTTCTACTTCGATTATAAGAAAATTTATGCGCGATTTTCCATCAACTTCTTGCAAACTCGTTCGAGACTAGTGCTATAGATTAAGTCATATGTCATCGTCACTGTATTGTTGGCACGATTCGGACAGCAAATGCGTTTTATGTTATTACCTATTCAAATGAAATATGATTCCTTTAAACGTACTACTTTCCTGTACCCGCAAACTAGAGCGAAACCCCTTTTTCTTGATTGTATGGAAAACGCATAAGAATGAAATTCAACACTTCAAGTGAAAGTGAAGTGTCATTAAGTTGACTGATACCAATTTCTCTTCTCTTGTGTTGCTGTACTTGAGTTGCCATGAGCCTATTGGTTCATATGTCATGCAAGAAGAATTTAGGATGAAATGTTCGGTTACAGAACTTCCGTACATCATCTGAAGCCTTAGTATTGTATTTTCAGAACATGAGCCGTGCCAAGCTTCTGTTGGATATTTGCACTATTATCATTTGCAAAAGCACATAATATACCGACAACAATAGAGTGAGTATGAAGCCTATATTTAATCGCTTGTGAACCTTGGAACTACCGCAAAAAGGTGCGCACGTAAACACAAATTATGTCGCAAAACAAAGAGTCTATTCTCTTGTGTATTTCACCTTTTGTTTAGTCAGTCATTATTTAGGTTAATTTTTGCCATTGTAATCTTGGCACATTGTATATACTGGTTTCACTTGTTTGGATAGACAAAAGAACCTAAACAACATGTTATAATGCTTTATCACTTGGAAATACTTTATTTTGTTTCTCTTTCAAGTTCAATTATAGTAAAAAATGAGAGTGAATACAGATTGCCGCAATGTTTATGGAACTGTGAAACAATTCGGTGTAACAGTATTTATAAAATATATGATGTCGGCATATATCTTCTCTATTGTAATGAACGAAAATTATGAGTATTGTCGCTCGAACGACAATTTAAATCTGGCTTGAAATCTCACCAAATCCTTATCATTTGTCAATTGTCACCCGTGGCTTTGTACGTTTTCCCCCAACACAGTTACTTCTGAAAAGCAGCAAACGGAAATACGTACATACGTACGTACGGACAAAATGTGATTCGTCAACAATCTAAGAATACCAAAACGTACTAGTCTCAGGAAGATGATGCGACGCAATTACTCATTCTCAGCAACATTGTTCTCTTCTTTCATTTCCCGAAATGCAAGTCATGTTATTGTTGCTCCACTCTTCCTACCGAAGAAAATTCTCCGTTCACAATACAAAACCATACGTACAGACTTTCGTCCACATGCTCAAACTCATTCATATATTCTCTTTCCTGTGCTCCATGGGACTCAATCTGGAGCGAATCCAACTACTACATATGCACACATTTTCACAAGCATACTTTACATTCACATTCTGTGGACTGTTCGCTAGTCCACAGAAATTATTCTTTGTAAATGTCTAAACACCTACATAAGCATATAATATATTATACAGTCACCCAAACTGATTAAATTGCTTCTTGTGTATTACAAAACAATGCCCATTGCATTGCCCATGTCCGTCTGGCAGGCTAATACAAATCATGGGAGGAATGAAATGCGTAATATGACATACCATAAAAATATGAATTTTTGAAGCCCTTCTTTCTTGCCAGACAACATTGCAGAGAGGGGCAAAGACAAAGCAGTGTACATGTATTGTGTAGTGGTGTTTTGTGGATTTCAGACTCATTCAAGAGACACAGACCTTTCATGAGATTTCACTCAGCGAGTGAAAAGCACTGCGGTGAGCAGATATTTATTTTAGTCAGTGTGACAATAATATGAAGTGTGCTACGAAGAATATGCATAAAATAGGCCGTTTCTGTTCCTATACTCTCTACCTACATTATATATCAGTATTCGCATGCACAGGGCATGTAGGCTCACACATTATTTTTATTATTTCGCAACATTCTCCGTGTCCCTGTGTGGAACACGAATGCTCGCGGGTGATTCCTCCAAAGTTTTGGAAGTCTTCCTTTACACAGTGACAAAATAAAATGATGGAGCACTGAGCTTTAGAATATGACGACGCATCATACCAAAATGTACCCTTATTATATTTACTGAAACAACACAACAATATACACATGAATGAATCATGTTATATCAGATAAAGTATACTATTATTATTCATAAGATATAAAAATGGGCAAATCATCTCGTAGGCTTATTGTTATGCATAATATAGTATTCAGTGAAACTGTGCAATATCCATTGGGTATACGGCTGTAATGGGGTGTCATGTCATGTCAGCAAGATCTATCGCTCTCTGCGACTCATGCACTTTTTAAAGTAAGAGTGCCTAATGGAGGAAAGCTTTCCTCCCTCTCTGATCTTACTCTCCCCTGCGTCCATACACACATAGTTTCCTTCTTTCATACACAGATATACTCGGCCTAGATTTTAGAAAGCAGCTGAACTCACGAATATAGTGGTGAATATAATCAATGAGTGATATTGTTTAACATATACACATAATCAGGTATATCTTTTTTGATGTCTTTCTGCGATAATGCGAGCCCTGATGCAGCTGCCATTTATTACACAAATACCACATAATATACATTATACATAATCAAACGAAGCAAAAGATAATTTTTGTATCATTTGTTTACAAACAAACATAGGTAAGCAAAATTATGAATATCAAATGAGGATCGCATTTGAATTGGAAGAGTGCTCCACGTGCGTGCACATGAGATCAATTGCGAGGCTACTTAAATAATTTCTGAAGCAAACACAAACACGTGGGCGTGCATTTCTCAATCTCATATTTATGTAAGGACAAAGTAAAATTCGAAATAATCATTCGGTGGTTAGAATATTTTGAGCAGCAAGTAAGAAATTTCATGTGCAATTTACGGAACATTCAAAAGACCATTTAGTGCACATTTCCAAGTTGACGTAGCGCAAAAGAATCATCTGACAAGACACACTACAAAAACGCACCAAACGACAGATTAAACACAAAAGGAAGAAAATCGTTTGGTGAATGGCTTACTGTAATAGATAAAGTAGACTGCTTCTTAAAGATAAAATATACTTTTACAAGAAGTAGAATATATGGTGTAGCCTCTTGAACAAAATTAAATAAATACGTTTCATAATTCATATTTTCTTTTCCCCTATCTCATTCTTTCAAACGGGAAAATTTTGCAGTATTCTGGGAATAAAATTCTCATCTACTTCTTCTGCTACTTTTATCCTTTTTACTTTTAGCTTCTACTTTTTTATGTGTGAATAGAGCTGTAAAATAAAGTCCTTCTATCTTTTTGTAAGGTCATGGTGTAGAAGAAAAATGAGCTCGAGTAAGCTTCATTAATACTCCCTTCTGTTTTAAGAAAACGTGACGTTTATTTCCCATTGTCTGCACTCTACCGTCACGAAATGCATTATCTGTTACAGCAAACGAGAAAAAAAATGAGGACTTACAAAAGTTTCAATAGTATATTTCTATTAGATCGTATCACTACGGTATAGAAACTAGACACTGCCAGGTGCACCCGTAAAACTTTCTGTCAGATTTATTTTACTTCAATAAGGGTTCGTCATTATGCAGTTTTCCATCTAATTCAATCAACGGTTCTAAAACACGTGCAAAACGCCTTACTCCGTAAGAACATACTTTCAATTATGATAAAGGCACAAATGCTGAGTAAGGTTTGAAAACGAATAAAAACATGATTCACTGTTCAGCTAGAGCCAAGGAGAAACGAGAGCCGAGAGCTTAGTGGAGTCTTGGATTCATGCATATTTTAAGGCGTTTTGTAATTAATTCATGAAGACCAGAAATAGCTGATTTTTAATAGTTTAAAAACACATGCACGGCTTTTAAGCATTTAATGTATAGATCGGGCTGAACATAATCGTAGTTGGAAACTACAACACCATTCGCTTTTACTCAACATTATCAAAAGTTTTCATTACATTTTTATCATTTTTTAACAACGAATAAACAATATTGTTTTACAAGAAAAAAATAATGTCGCAATGAAGGTGATTGAAATACTACAACATACTAGTAAGTAGGATATGATGTATGATGAGTGAATAAATATAATGAAGTGTAGGATGTGTGTATCCAACAGATGTATATATGATGGTATGTATGCATGAATTACATATTATATCATATCAGTAATGTGAAAGTAAAAATGCTAAATTGTAAATAGCACGCCTTGTGTATGTAAACAAATTTAATGCGTATTTGTAGACATTAAAGAAAGCGAAAACTCCAATCAACTTGAGTGTAATTGTAACTAAAGTAATAACACTCGCTTTGTTAGATCAAGCGTAAATCCAATTCAGATTTGGTACATTCATGAAACGTATGCGCTGTAATGAAGAATAGATGAATATGAGATTGGTAGTAAATGAAAGTTTAATTTTAGTTACAATTACTTTCACTTGAAGTAAAATGTAAAGTTAGATATCTTCTTCATCCTTGTCACTGTGCTGAAAAGAGATTTCCTTTGAAATTGTGCAGGAAAGAGTGCAAATTCATTTCCTACTTTCAAACTAATGCATAACTCATTTTCAACTGCAATGAGTAGTTACACACTATGTTCACCTCTGTGATGTTCACAGACTTTTTCACTCGACATATGACAGGAAAGGGGAATCTAAAATGAAAAGTGGAACAAGCATATTACATTTTTGTAACAGGAACCTCAAATGAACAAGGAAAATAGACAAAATATTGTGACTTCACTCTCATGAAGAAATGCGATCTTGGCTTTCTTTTGTTAATATGAACTGTACGGACACTTCACTGTTATATTTTTCCGGGTGCTTGAAGCAGTAGTAAAAAAGCCAAACGAGAGAAAATGTATTTCGTAAGACGCAAGGTTCCACCGAGCTAGCAACCATGAATTCATTTGTTCTGACATTTCCAGCTTGTTGGTACTACTCCCTGCTGCACCGCCACCACCGCACACATCGCTACCGCTACTACCACCACCTGAAGCACTTTTTCTTTTCTCCATATTTTCCCTTAAAGCTGAACGGGAAAGCTGGAATGGGTAGGAAACGGAGGAAAGAGAAGGAATAAAAAATTGTAAAAAGAAAGTTTATGCTGCTATATTTATATTCTCATAGTGTTGGTGCTCGGTACACACTTTATCTTTGAATTTCCTTTACCATCATTTTATTCACTAAACAGAACATTGTGCATGGGTAAAGAAAAATATCAGTAGTAGCTTTCTGCCAACTGCGCACATAGACGTCCTTACCTTAAAAGGGAAAACAGGAAGTAGTCAGGTTCTAGCTTTGTGTATTATTTAGGTACTACTTACGCGCTCGATGAGAATTACCCTAACATTTTGTATACATTTACACATTCCTTGAACAAGACATAAATATGTACAGTGCAAGTAAACCGTAAAGTGTTATGTGTGTAGAGTACAATGAGAATGAAAGGCAATGACTTGTCAAGGCTTTATTCCACTTATTGCCGCGTACACTTTTTCTTTACGTTGTCTGGAAAATAAGCGTATTTGGATGGAAAAAAGGAAACCGCATTTTACATCCCAGTGGAAAGTTCATAACTTTTAGAAGATTTCCCGTCTGCTGCCGTAATGGCAATGGAGCTGTAGAGGTTGTCCTATACCTCAGGATAATGAATATGGACATTTTGTAAGGAACAAAAACGCACATCCAGAGCAGGTTAGGTTGAAAATGGTTGGAAGGCCAGGATTAACCCAACTTACTCTGAAATATACGTATTACTTGAAGTTCGTATGTATTTAACTAGCAGATAGACTTGAAGCATGGTTCCTGTAAAAAACTAAACTGTATAAAACTGCATTTAAGCATAAACATACATACATAATCTACCGAATTTACTAAACGCTAATAGCTAAGCCACGATGATGAGCATTTTTTGAAAAAGTAATTAATATTTATCCTACGCATTGCACTGACTACACTTAATTACATAGGTAGAGCAATATGGTAGAGAGAAACTAGCGCAAGTTTGCAAATTGCCCCAACCCATGTTGCCAACATCTTTACTTGCTCGTACATAAAATGTAAAGAGAAGGAGAATGTCTTTTGTTAACAAGATGTGCTATGATTGACGCTCACATATGGCCATCAAATGGTTTAGTGCAGTCACGTCAGTTTGAATTTCCTTAGCTCATATAAAACATGTTCAATGACAACAGCGAGCTGGAGAAAGGGGATTACACAAGTTGCTTGTCCATTAAGTGAAGTTGTATATAATAGAAAAAGCGAATAAAGTAAAAGTAAGCTGTCCTAAATAATGGCCATTTACGTGCGGAAGTTTTTTCTCATGCCACGAGCTCACGCCTTCGAAGCCCACTTTACTAGCTATAGCCAGTTAAATCACAGGTATTTAGAGGATTCACTAGCTTATGCACCATTAATCTTATAAGAGCAAAGTGGCACTAGTAACAGCTTTCTCCATCACATAACAAAATCACATGCGGTTATGTCCCATTTAGGTATTATCCAGAACTTTATTGCTGGGTCGTTGGGGAGTGAACGGAACTCATGTGTATAATATATCTACTATATATTTCCATGTTTATTGGTGCGTGCAACAATGGAGAGTGACTGCCAAGATATTTCCACAAAGAGACATGATCATCATATCTACTCTCAGACTTGATTACTACCAATTTATGATGAAAAGATGGACTGCTGTAGTAGTGAAACAGTTCGGAGGTCGCAAATAACCAGAAATGCTTAAGTATTTACTTAACTTAAGTGAACTTTGTCTGAAGCGTTTTATTAGCTATATAGTCTTGACACTTGGATAAAGTTTGGTTTGCTAAGGTTCTAATATACTACTACACAACTAACAGTAACAGGAAGCATAAACTTTTAGTTGAGGAAACGCGGAGGATACGGCATGATATTAAATAACATACATACATAATAAAAGTTGGATATGATATATGTATTTATATGCATCAGATTTCTACTCCCGCCAGCAACACAATGAAAAAGATCTCTCTCTCTCTCTAAGCTCTTTGTATGTATACCCATGTTTAAGCTAAGCTAATACCCATGTTTTATGCCACGTAGTTGATATTGCGACAGCACTGGTTTGGCTTATGGAGAAAGTGCCGACGATTTTACGTGCGAGACAGGAAAAAGGCAACAGGATGAATTGTTCTCGATCTATCAATAATGTATGATCCCATCAACCAAATGAAATTTTATCTTTGCCTTGCGCTTTCCAAAAGTGAGAGACCTTTGGCCGAGGATATCCATTACAAAAAGACTTCCCAGGGGCATCAAACCTACTATCACGTTAAACCCCATGCATAACCATACGTGCGTACCAAAGGCATTCGCACTTTGGCTGCTGCTCAGCATGTAGGCACAAACTATTGGTATATTTTCATCTAATAGGTATTTTACATACATCTTACTACTACAAAGATGTAGAGAACCGCCCAGGTACCACCGTTATTGACTCAGCACAAACTACCGAGTTTAAGGCATGTTTTCTTGTTGTGTTGGATGACGCTTATGTTGTTACTACTGATGTTTTACAACAAGTGAGTAGGATTCCTACTGTAGGAAGTAGTAGAACTGGCAGTGTTGCACAAGAAATAAACGGAAAACACAACTAATGTAGTAGCATAGTATTAACAGCGCTGGAATCACCACCTTCCGGTTCGGTCAAACGATTCTGAGCAGAGCACATTATTTCAAAGCATTGGAGATTCATCGCTTCGAGGTTCGCCTCATCACAATTGAAAACATCCCCAAACAATATATAGCCATGATGGCAAATAGAAAGGGGATAGAATTTATAGAGCGTCCTGTTGGCGTCGTTTGTGTGTATACAAGCAAGGAAAGGAAAACACAGAATCTTTTGTCTTTTATTATTCAGTGCAGAATACAGTCCGCCGCTACACATCTTTCATAGGTTCGCTTTGGAATCCTCACTCTACACGGGGTTTGGAGAGTGAATTCACTGAGTGCTGAGCAAACACGTATTCAGCTGAGCTCATTTCCAATTAATTTCTGTTGCAACTTCAGGACTTTGCAAAAGCTGCTGTCTTCCATTCCATGGACGACTCATCGAACAGCAGCTTCACTTTACGAACCTCATTCCACGCAAATAATATGAACATCAGAGGTTTGCACAACATATGTGCTGAATGGATTTTCAATACCTGTCAGATGTAGAACCTCTGATTTTCACTAGAAATTGCAATATGACCATAGTCCATTTGCTCATATTCCTCTCCACACATATTTTAGGTGCAAAACTATAGGAATGGGTAGATACTTGGGTTTAAAAAACAGTGAAAATGAAAGAAACTCATTTTTAAACTATGTTGGTATGTGTGCGTCCTTCCCATAGAAAATCGGGAATCAATACTTTTTACTTTATAAACCAAACAATCAGATGCGTTCAATGTATCCCGAGCATGTGAATTACCCAAGCAAGAGATTTCAATGGAACAATGTGGCCCTACAAAATATACATATAGTAGTACGTTTTTATTGTCCCTTACCTTAATAGCAAACCATTCTGGTGAAAACAAACAATGCGTATTTTGTACAAAACATTCTGCAATGGAACTAAAATCACGGATGCTTCAAATCCTACGATTATTACTTTTACGTGTGTACTTGAGTGTAGTATATTGGAAAAAACTGCTGGACACTGTCGTGAACATGGGAGAACAGGAAGGACAAATCGCGTAAATCCTTTGATAAATTCTTTCAGAGTTAGTTTCTTTTCCACTTATGAGAATTCGAGCTTTAACCAAAACAAACTATATAAACTACATTTTGAAACAAGACAAAGCTGGGTAACACCAAAATATCTGGTTTAGTACTAAATGGAGTTCTTTTTGGGATGGCAAATATGTGTTTTGTAATTTCTGTTTGTTTACATTCACTTAAGAATGTGCGGAGTGAAGTGTCACTTAAAACTGCATTTTAGTGCTTACAAAATTATCTAAGATCTCGCCGCTAGCCGACTAAATGAACACTACATTTTAACATTATAAAGCTCAAACTGGGAATTTACCGTAAAGAATGGCCTTACTGGAGTTGCAATTTGTTTCATTGTAGTAGAGAAATCCGGCACAGCCTGATATCGACTTAGCATAAAGAAACTCGTACATTTCACTTGTTTTTAGTCATTGTAGCCCGCTCCTACATACATAGCAGTAGTGCGTGCCATTAATCGTTCCAATCTACATATATTATACTTACGACGATGACAAAAATGGTACTTGAGTGTTTACGGCTTGTTTTCTTCGTTATATAGACAGGCAATCATTGAAAGTACATCCAACTTTTTCCGTACAAAAATTGAGGGCATATGGTGTAATTTATACTTGCATATTCACTCTGCTTCTATGGAGTATATACGCGCCATATTTTCAGCTTTAAACGTTAGCTGAAAATCTTTAAATCTTATCTTTTGCTTCTTGAAACGAAAATGGCAAAATGAATCTCTGCACGAACGTATTTTTATGTGCTTCGCACTACTAAATACAAAGCAAAGCGAGTGTGTTTAAGTATGAAAAAAGTCAGGACACAGTAAAACTTGGAGTTTTGAAATGCATATGACCATTTTTAGTTCGGTTTTTATAATAAGCATGTTCTTTCATTCATTCTTTTACAAAGGAATAAAAGGATTTGTCCATTCTGCTCTCATGAAAATAATACATAGCCACGCGCTCTCTTCATCCTAGGTACTTATCCTGGTGCATTACAATACTCATCTATGCACAAAGCTGTAAGAAAGCCGACAAAGTAATAATGGAAAAAAAGGAAGGAGGGTAGAACGCTGGAACAAGTGAGGGCAATAATTCTATACGAAATATAAATCTTGTTCCACTCGTTTGTCAATTTGATTCTCCATTAGTAAAATGCTACCACAAACTATAAACTACAAACTACCACAGGACTCTAGACATTTCCTCTTGCATTGTGTGAACTCCCATTGAGCTCCCTCGTCTTCTTTTTCTTTTCCCCTTGGCTAAGCTTGTATGAAACAACATAGGTAGAAAAATGTGAATTTTGAATGTTGTAAGCACGATTTATATACCCATGCATAAATATATCACGAGGAGATCTGCTAACTGTACACAAGGTTTCATTGTAATGGGAAAATAAAAAGAGAAAGTACGCCGGACAAAAAAACTGCCCATATCCACATGGATTTTAGTTTGCGTCTTTCTTCATTGCTTAATATATTTATGTACGGACACGTTACTGGGTATATACCACGAGTTTGGACAAGTATATGTTTGTTCCGTTCAACTTGTTCACCTTCTTGGTTTAGAACAAGTCTTGCATACAAATGACATCTTTTCATGGTACTTATATAGGGAGGAAAAGTGCCACATGCTATATTACTTGCCGTGAGAAAGAACCCGAACTGATATAAAGCATTGGCTGATCTCATAAAGTAGATGGATATTCCATTTTCTTACTATCCTCACCCCCAAGAAACTGTTTCATTTATCCTGAGTAATCTATACATGTTTATAATCTAGGTGTGACATATAAATATAGTGGAGAATATGTAAAACGTACGCAAAATATATGAACTTGGAAATGTGAAATGCAAATGCACATAATATTTAACTCTAATAGGCTTTCTCTTTCTTCTCAATCGACAAAACGAAGGAGAAGTGAAACTAAATGGAAGAACTAAGCGGAATCTCCACCGCATCACGCAGATACTATAAGATTTTACTATGTTGGGAAAGTAGGGAAATGATCATCCGTTTTCGACGACTGTGAACAGACATGGGATGGCTTTAGGTGCTGGTGAAAGTGGTGGCGGGGTGCGAAGTTTTATGGGAACTGTAGAATGCATATAATTTCAAGAACTGACAAAGTCAATGAATCGGCAGTGATAAGTAGGCGTGATTACGAGGTGTGGAGCATACATTGGTTCTTACAGCAGATGTTCCTTTTTGAGAACTACACACCCTACAAACACGAGATTTTTTGATATGCATTGCATGCAGACTTTTACTCTAATTTCCGGCCACACCGGACGATCTCTTATGGTTTTATCATTTTCCCACTTCAACATTCCTTTGTGCATTGCACCAAGTTTAGCGCTGTTCTGGTACCCCTCTGGTTTTAGCTTTGGTTTGAAAGATGGTCTCTTTTGCTTCTCTTGCTAGTAGCAAGTTGCTACACTGTACTCATTGGAGTCATCGGTTTGAGTTGGTTTTGTATTGTGCATAATAATTGTATCCGACAGAGGGTGAAAGTGAACACAGACAAACCTTTCTCTAGAAGATAATCAAAAGTCCTTGCACAGCGAACCGTTTAATCTGTAATTGAGATGATTCTAAATTGTCATTTACATGCTTAATATCACACACGCACCCATTAAATGATTGCATTCCAAGCACACTTGCCAAATGAAAAACATAATAAAATGATTGAATTCTACAAGAACTTTTCCTTGTAAAAGTATAACATGCTCTAGGCTTTATAGCTCTAGTATAATATAGATTTGTATGCATTAAATCTATTGAATTGAAACATACGCTACACACATTATAGCCGGGTGAACTTCTATTCGAATTGATCAATATAGTATTTACCTATATACAAAACCAGCACCACAATGCATGTCACGATCTATTTTCAAGGCAATAGAGCACTTTGCATGTTCAGTTAGCCTTTTAGTCTTAAAAAGTATGGACTGGTTCATGCCATGATTTTATAGACCAGAAGGTAAGGATCATGATCATGATTTGGATATTTGTATTGCAATGTGATTTGAGTGCATCTACAAAATGAAAAAAATCAACACAGCAATAGAAATGCCACCTTCTGTTTTCCCTCGCTGTTTACGCAAAATAGAATGTGGCCTATGTAAGCAGAGTATTATGTGTCTCCATGTATTATGTAACAAGAAAGTATACAGAGAACATACGATATATGTAATAAAGATTTTGCTTGGTGAGAATATAGAAATTGCAAAAACTTCCCTCATGCTACAAATAGGAAATCAAACCATTTGAATTCCAGGGTGGTTGTAGAAGCAGTCAGTTCAATCGCCTAACCACACGAGTACGTGGGTTCCGCAAAATGTACAGCTATGCTTCTATTTTATCTGTATTTTCCTTGATGCAGCACTAATACAGTACTCAACTCCTTCTTGAAATCGTTGCTGTAAAAAGGAATACTAGAAATTTATCTTACTACTCCACATTTACATATTAGTGCTTCTGGCAATGTGCTTGAGAATTTCGTTTCATGATATTCCCCGCTAGTTTCCTCTTTTTTCTTTACTGAAACTATGTGGCCTTGTCTCGTATGCATATAGGGTGCACCTAAATACAATATTACATTTCGTATGTATTTAACATATTACGCATATTACAAATACATGTGTGAATGCTCGCCAACAACTGGGTAGACTCCCAGCGAGAAAGTGAGGAAAAGTGGAAGTGAAATTGTGATGAAAGCAGATATAGACAAGGAACTCACGAAAGAACCAATGCATATACTACGCGTAGTTTTTGTAGTAATCCTATATTCTGGTTATCAATGTTTATACATGATGATGCTTCAAATGAATACAGAGTTCATATTGAAAGAAAGTGAGGAGCAAAAGTATTTTCTTTGCTTCTTTTCTTTCTCACTTTCATTTTGGTTTCATTGTCTATAACTCTGCCCCGTATTCGAATTTTCACTTCTTTTTGTGCGGATTTCAAAAGAAAGTAATGCAACCAAAAAGTAAGTGAGTAATGTAATGTAATGCGAAATGTAAGTGGAACGAATCTCATGTGGAGGTATAGATTACGCGAAGAATGAAAGTAGGTGGTTGTGGCTTGTCTAACGCTACCGTGCTTTGGCGTGTGGAACAGAAATAGAAGGGGAAAGTGCGATGCGATCCTCTGCCCTTTTTTCCTGTTGTGTTATTTCAGACTTTGCGAATGCCAAGCAAAATCGCATGAGGAAAGTCAATTATTGCAAAATTCTTTTTCTACTTCTTTCTTTTAAGCGTGCACTACCTTGGCGTGTGGAGATTGCACACGTGCACGTTTATTTTTTGTAATGAAAGAAAACTGAACATTCCATGCTCTTTCTTTTCTGTTTTCATAGTCTGTCTTCCCATTTTTTCATAGTTTACATGGCTTCTTTCACTGCATGGACGATTATATGCATGTATGTTAGAACATATATATTTTCCAGTTAGCTTGATGCTAGTTTATTCACATAGATTTGCTGAAGGAAACTCTGTAACCTTTTTAAAAGATGTTGCAGAGGAAAAAGACCAGCAAAAGAAACCTACGTACAATTTATCTATTTATTTCATGGGTCAAATATTTCAAAACGTACAACGAAATATAAACTGTAAACTTATCTAGGAAAAGTGGTAAGTTAGGCGGGACTTTCCAATTTTCTAGGCTCATTCAAAAGAAAATAAGGTAGCTTAGTTTGTTATATTACTGCTACCATCCCTTTTTCTGGAAGGTTTGGATATATTGTAAAACAAAATGTAGGTTTTTACTAGTGTTTTCAGAAACTGTGTGACTCTTTTCGGAACAAACATACTTATATGTTTAAAGGTAGGATGTAAAAATTGAGTCTCGTTTATTTCACGTGTGGACAAGCTTGGGCATACACGCCCCCTATGATAGAATATAGACTTTCAATATTGGTTTCTTCTGTTCATTTCTTGGATTTCTTGGTGAGTTTTTCTTCTTTCCTGATTCACCTCCTCCTTCTTTATTTACCCGTCAATCTCAACTGAAAAGGAATAAAAATTTTTGGAACATATTTTCAGGAGGAGACAGCCTGGAATGAGATATCGCAGAAGGAAGTAGAAAGCTTGAGACTTACTCGAGATGGGAGGGGTATATTGAAAACTAAGAGAAAAACATAGAAGAAAAACGAAGCCTTAGAAAAGTTTGTGTGAAAAGAGAACACGAAGGAGCAGGAGTTGTTGCTGCTGTTGTTTGTGCAAGTTGCTTGGTTAAGTGTATAAAAGATATTTTTCGAACAAGAAATGTTTCTCACACGAATCACACAGGTAATAACAGTAAGAATAGTATTGGCTGTAATAATTTGATATACAACTGTTAAAGTTCACTTGGTTGTGTGCATGTGGCACATTCCAAATACTTTTTGATTCAAAATCACTTTTAGCTCACACCGCCTTTTCCAACTTTGATTCCGCATCAAAGAGTACACAAAGTTCCAAGCAATATTACTTTTTTTGTTTGTTATTTTATGCATCACATGAGTATGCGTTTGTGAAGAGACAGTACGTGGGCTGAAAATTAGGGGAAATTCCATGACTACGAAAAAATAGCTATGGGTACAAAATATTATAATGGAATGAGAGCAGGATAGTAAAAAAAAGTTGTAAATGTGCATGAAAAGTGTCCTAACAATGGTTCAACTGTATAAACTAGTAGTTGTTGTGGTATGAGTATGACAGTCACAGCAAATACGCGTAAAAGTCTTGCTTCATGATTGCGTAAAAATATTTTAAAGTTAAAAGGCTGGTTAATTGCTTGCGTGAGTGGCTGTTAACTAAATTAAAGTTTCAGAAAAATAAAAATGGGAATATCGCATTCAAACTAATACCGTATGCGTCACTGTCACTGTCAAAAAATTTAAAGATTTGGAAACTTTTAAAAAAGAGTTGTGTTACCGAGACAACCGCACAAATGAAAAATGAAAGATTCAAAATGTTAGTCAAAGTTACCATATGTTCTGATGCTACTGATAGTAAGTACTTTAACAGTTCTACCTCTGCAAGGCTATCACGGGAGACGGTGACAAAAAGAATCATTCGGTAGAGAAAAACAAAGCAACTTTTCTCAGCAGCGTTGAGTGCGGTTGGGTAAACTTGCTAAAGTTTTTTTTACTTTCACTTTGTGTGTGTACACAAGAGTAAATACGAATGAAAATATCTTTCTTTTAGCCCTATTCTGATTCACAGAGTCTAATAATACTTCCTTTCTACACTGAACAACTTCAGAGTTGAATGTTTTCAACCATGCACATATTGTACGTAATCCAATAATAAAGCAGAGGTAGGAATGATGGTGTTGAAGAATACGAGAAAAGATGAGTGAGTAGGAGGAGGAGTGGTGAGAGAGGGAAAGAGAGAGAAAGGCAAAAAAAGTGAGAAGAGTTGCTCAACTTTTTTCTGTGAACAGTAATAGTGAAAAAATTCAGCAAGTATTCTTTTTTCTAGTTTTACAATGTGTTGTGTGCGAAGCACATAGTAGTGTTTCACGAGAGTATATATTTTAAGTCGAAGAGAGGAAAAAACGGCACAAGCAGCAGCAGAGAAGCATCATCTAGTCAAGTGCTACAATTTTAATATTGCTGACCGTAGAATCAGCAGTGTTGGCTTGGCTTGCTCTACAATTTTTCTTCCTTTCTGTTTACCTTTCCTTCCTCTTTCCATGAATATTGGATGTAAGAAATATTCTACACGTCTTTATTTTCCACTTTCAGGAGCAATATGGTATAGTAAAAACACGAGTCGCAAGGCAGAGAAAATGCCGCATATTAGATTCTTAAAAAATGGTCTGTCCTCGTTCGTTTACCTTAGATGCCTATCTTTAATAAAGAAAATGGTAGTAATATGCTAGGTTTCATTGAAACACTTCCGGTTTGGTAGTAGCGGTGTGTGGCAGTCTCATTTCAATATTCTGAAATGGGAAAGTGCGTACATAAGAAAAGTAAGGTGGTTTGTTTTAAACTCGTTTTATTCCGCATTATACTTTCTAATGTGGCTATGATAGTATAATTTTGAAATTTGTGGAATGTCTAAAATGTAAATACTTGTAATACATTGTACAGACGCAACTTTACTCTTTATTTTTTGTGCTTTGTTGTAACCAGCCATATGTATGTACCCACGCCTCGTTGAAAGCATACATATTATGGCAGATATGTATCGCCGTTGCTTTTGAGAGTCACTCTTCAATTCAACGATTCATCGCCTCCTCACCTTTCTTGAAAAAAGCAAACTTGATTTATTAAATTGTGCCCGCAATTTTGTTCTAGACTCGACTTGCAGCTAGCTTTTGCGTCAGGAAAAGTCATCAACTTTTATGAATGTGAATGAAGGATATGTAAAAAGTTGTTGGATTCTAAGCCAAGATCAAAAGTCATTTCGTATGAGAACCAGAAAAGGAACATATTAGAGCAAGTATGATGCTCGCCGTTATCTTTAAGAAATCGAATACCTGACAGAATTATGACATGAAATGTCTTGCCAGCAAACACAAGGCAAAAAAAGTTATTGAAAATGATTATAGACCATACAAAATGGGTTGTATAAGTACAATATAAGCCACACGTTAAAGTCAATACATTACTCGCATTTTTACTTGCAGGAACAACTATAAACTTGTCTTGTTCATCGGGAAGAAGGTTCAGCTGCCTTTATCCCATTAAATGAACAGTCTTTTCTACTTTTGGCACCCGGTTCTGCAGAACTAATAAATGATGAAAGGCAGCATAGCAGAGCTCAAAATTGTACACCCTCTCCAAAAAGCAGAGAGGGAAAAACCCCCTGGGAGGCATTTATGGCTCCATTTAAAGAGCTGTCGAGAAAAGTGAAATTTTAGTGGGCATACAAACGAAATATCAAGGAAAAATAGGATGCGGAAGAGAACAAGTGAAAACTTGAGAAATAATATGCCACACTTTTCAAGAACAAACTGAAGAGAAAGCAAGAGAAAGAAACTTTCTCTAGAAAAAAGTTTATAGAGAATCCTTAGTATGTAATAGTACAGATACTAGGTTATAAATTGTGTCGACGTTTCATAACACGTCCTTATTTGCTTTGTGTGCTTTTTTAAAACATGAGGGTATGAATAACGAAAAGCCATGTATGCATGACTTGTTATTTCATAAAACATTTGCCCTCCTCAAACAATGCAAGTTAATGTAAAAGTGATATGAAGTATTACATATTATATTTAATCATGACAGAGTTTCCAAAAATAGTATTTGATACATTATTAATATATCCGTGTTGAGAGTTGAGAACTAAAAGATGCAACTTTTGAAAATGTCCATAAAATATTTCTTATGCTTGTTTCTTCCGTTACATTGGATATTAATACTGCTGATCAATCCTCAACATTCTTTGTTTAAAAGTATCAGACTACAAGACTACACAGAAGATTTGATAAAGAAATGCAACTTATTACTTCGGAGGATGGACCAGAATCAATGTAGAAATGTTTGCTGAGTTTGCAGTATATTCAGAGGAAACGAAATAAGGAAGCGTTTTACAACTTTGTAGATATAGAATTGCTTTATCTATGATTGAAACCGCTACAATATTGTATAGCATGTGCAAAGACATTTTTCCTTCAGGGATATAAAAGGAATACATATGACATGAATTATGGATTGGAAACAAAGACCATAGAACAACTTTATCGGCAAATTGAATCTATTCTCTATGCGATGATTACGCGGATATCATATAGTCACGTGGAAATGTAAACGTAAATGATATTTAGATATATTTCATGTGTTTTGTATATGAACGTATATGTTCTTGTGTCAGTGTTGAAACTGCGTGTCGCTAAATATCCCAGCATAACAATGCAGATGCAAGCAGGTTAACAAATGAAGAAGGGACCGGTTAGGCCAGAATAAGGAAATGTATAATAGACTGCACAAAGTGATGCGCAGGATTTATATTTTGATGTGACTGACAACCTGTATCGAAAATTATTCAGAGAACTCCAACGGCTCATGGATTTTTTCCAGTTGTTTTCTCCGAACTCCCTTGTAGACTAACTTTTGTCTACGACTCTTAGCTTTACTTTTGTTGTTGTTATGATGTAGCAGTGAAATAGTCAATATACTAGTATGTTTTAATAGGTTCGTGTTGGAGTTTATATATGCATGACTTCCGATAATACCATTGTTCCGTGGACGAAAAATGTCAAATCCGTTTCGGCTGCAGATGTTTTGTTGATGGGATTCTATTCGAATCTATTGTACACAACATGTACATTCAACCATGTTTGCTTATGCAAACAATATTATAAAGAGCAGGACCACTTCAATAAGCTCCGCACTTTCTTGAGTGACACTGTTTTCACAATAACTTTGCCATTTCTCTTTTGTCAAGTCATGTTTGAGCGATTGCGTTTGTATACGAGTTAAGGGAAAGGGAAAGACGACACTTTTGAAAAATCGATTTCTGAATCTGTTTAGTACGAAGGAGAAAAATGATGAATATACGCAATATGTGAAGAAAATATTATTTTAAGACGGTCTCCTGACAGTTGACAGCAATGGCAAAGACAGTAGTATAAAGAAAGCGTTATATAAGTTTGTTTTGAAGCTCTTTCTGTGAAATAAAGCTCTGTTTCTACTTTTTTATCAAAACTTTCAGAGGCAACTTGCATAACGTATCAATATAATTGATGTCTGAGATATAATTTCAATTGCTTTGCTTTCGAACACGTCATAAAGGGCTTGAAATGTTCACAATATACTTCCAAGGTATAGGTATGTATAATGGGTACGAAATCGGAAATAAGAAATTTAAATTCACTAATGCCTATTACATTTGCCAACGTATAATAACTCCATGTGTGTTGGAATATAAATACTACAAAGTTAACATTTTTAACAAAATGATTCAGATAAGCCTTTTATTTTCAGTCCTAATGCGCCAAGAATTCCAAAAACTGCGAACACTGCCAAACGGATGCTCATTCATTATAATCTTCATCATCAGCGTCCTGTTCCACTTAGCACCTAGCCCTTTTTTTATTAGATTATTTTTCAACTCATTTACTTTCACTTCACTTTCACCAAAAGAGAAAAATATCTTTTCTACCTCTTTTGCCCATTCTTTTAAACAAAAAATTCTCCTCAGGCCCAAAAACTGGGGAATCCCTAGTTTTCCTTCTGTCGTTTGGGAGCATAGTAAATGGACTATCTTTTTTTAGATCAAGGCTTGAAAAGGGTGACACGACTCGCTGAGATAGGACAGAAGAAGGAAAAGGACTTCTTCAAAAAGGGAATGACTGAGTGTCTTCTTACCTCATTCATTATTATTACTTTTAAGAAAAAGAGGAAAAAACTGGAAGAGCGGAACTAAGACGAGGAAAAAAGGTAAAACTCTTTTCCTTGGCTTTTAGAGTAATTTTTGTGCATTTTCCATCGCGGAAAACCCAACAGTACGGCTAGAGAAAATGTACCAGCCGAGGAAGAAGCGAAGTTCAAAAGAGGATACAAGTTGATGATGATAATGATAGTGATGGTGATGAGTGGGCACACTCTGTAATGTAATGCTAAGCTCTTCACTCACTCAAGTCACTCAGTCAGTTAGTCACAAAAAGTCTACTTCATCCCAACAACTTTGCCGTACTTTTACCACACACATTATCTTTATAGATGCATTTATGTGGAATTTTTTGGAAACTGTGCTGTAGGGACGGTAAAGGACACACACGTAACTCTGATATGGCACGCCGTGGAACCATCATTTCTAGCCCAAAAACCTCACGTATTAAAATGAGTTGTTCCTGGGAAAAAGGTGTCGACTGAGGAGGATGAAGAGACATATAATGTGGAGCTGTTATAGATATACAATGTACCTACGCATATGGCACTTTACTAGCATTATCGCCACCGCACATTAAATCCCACACACATTCGCGACCAACGACCCTCTTAATAACTTAGTTTTTTCTCTCTACACTTCATATGATAGTGTTCATGCAAAAATGTATATAATAGAGAGAAGCTTTTGCACGGAAAATAAATCCATGTGTGGGGCGTGAAGTCAAGTGTGGTGATTTCACCCTCCATTTTGGTATGAGAGTTTTGAACGATGTAGCTGGATTATAATCAGAAGAGGGAAACGGATTAGTCCTGGCTTCCTTTTCGGCCCGAAATCCAATAATACTTGTCGGGCTTTTGCCGTCTCTACTGGAAATATGCATGTCGTGTGATAATTCAGCTCTTAATGCTTATTTTTTCACATAGTCGGTACTGTAGCTTTGAAATGAGATTTTCAACGATGTTGAATAACACAAAAATACGATTTTTTGTCCCGTTATAGTCTTGCTGGAAAGCAATAAGCCAATGGCTTCGTTATCGCATAAAGTTTAAGTGCTCTTTATAAATAATTCAAGTACATATATGGAAGCGTAACAGTATTAATAAAGCTTTTTAAAGTGAGTTTATATATAAGCTTAATATGAATGGTATAATAGTAGTGGTAACTCACAGCAGCAGCAGCAACGGCGGCTGAAGATGAAATCCACTTTCAATGTTTTATGTAAAAACAAATCAAGAGCAATGTATCGGCCAATAGTGCTGATGTGAAGCTTTTTAATATTTTCAGCAAATGAAATGAAATACTTTTTTTTTGCAAAAAAATGTCTTCACTTGGATCGCAATCAAGTATAATGTTTTTGTATATTCTGTTTAGCCATCTATATTCTCTAGCTGAACAATCGAAGTCAAAGAACACATGTGAAATAAAAGAGAAAAAGTATGAACTATAGTAAACATGCTTATGCGAATGAAAACAGTATAGATTCAGGCATGCCCACATAAAGTAACTACCTAAACTATCTAGATGTCAATTGCTAACATTAAGTACTAATGAAAACACTTGTAGATTTTACATACATCTGCGTCGATTTTGCGTCATAAGGAGTAAATGTTTCGAGCTTGATGAATGCTCAAAATTATTTAACGCGTCTTTCACATGAGGTTTCCAAGATAGGAAGAGCAACTACGTAAAAAAAGGTAGAGGATAACCACTTTTATATTTTAACGAAATTATAGTATATAATCATATTTTCCAAGAACATGATACATTCAACATTAAATCAGTTAATAATATACCATTAGTATACTAATCTAATATTATATGCATTGACTGATGATAAATTTCCATTAAATGAGTTGTTATTGCAATAAATTAGTTGCACACTTCACACTTAGGTATCATCCTGCTATATGCATGTGATATTAATGCAATGACTAAACAAAAACTATTATGGCTGATTGATCAGAAACATAAAACAAAAATGAACGAGGGATTAAAAGACTCATGTAAAAGGGTTAAAACTATTTACTGTATACATAAAACAACAAGAAAATATATTTCATTTAGTTTTTACAAAATTAACTTATCCTTAAAATAACATTCAATAAAAGATTTAAAATAAGAATAGTAGTATATTGCTGTATGAATATAAAAGGGAAAATGACTATCATAGAATTTAACTTTCGGGAAAGACATGAATTTAATAATAGTTAGCGGGTAAAATAGTGAAATCAGTATTTGCTTGAAATAATAAGTGTGGTTTTATCAGCAATTAAATTCCTTTGTTCAACACAATTACAAAGGAGAATAGACCTTAGCCTATATTATCTCGGCCACGATTTCCATGAAAGCTTATTGGAAACCATGGGTCGCTAGTACGTTAGCTTCTGGCCACTGACATGCTGTTTTGGCAACGGGAAAGGTCAGAACAGGCTGGAAACGGGGTATAACAGCAGCAATTTATTTTTTAAGCTGTTTGTCTGTCAGTCTGTCTCAAAATGAATCATTTTCGCTGCTTTAATCTGTTCTCACTTTTTAAGTTTAATTAAGTATCGCTCAGATACTTCATAGTTTTCTATTCCGGCCGTCCGTCCGTGAGTATGCGTTTTTCTCAGTAATGGCTGTACCGATTACATCCAAACTTGGTATACAAACACTACAGGACCTACGACACATCCCTATTAAGTTTCAAAGGTCAACTCTAGGTCTGACGTCACAGCGATTTCAAAACGTTTTATAATGGAACCTATAGCATGCGACACGTGACCTTGGGTCAGTTTATGACCAGGATTATAAATTTATAGTCGATTTGTTGAAATTCGGTTTTAAGGACCTGATTCTGGAGCTTAACTGCCAGATACAAGCATTTATATGCTGCGCAACACATGATTTTATGTCAGGTTTTAACCGGGATAGGTTTTAACTTGATAGTTTTCTGCTCCGGCCGTCCGTCCGTGAGGTTGCGTTCTTCTCAGCAATATGGCTACAGCGACTACATCCAAACTTAGCACACATATGCTGCAGGACCCTGAGCAGTGAGCAGAACCTTTAATAATTTTAGGTAAATAATAGGTCCACTCTAGGTTTAAGATTACATCGATTCCTAGTTTTTTATATTCTGCACTCTGCGGCACCTTAGGGCAGTTTTTGAGGAGTATTGCGAATATGAAGGTTCTCCCTGATTCAGGGCCTTATAGTAGGAGTAGTTGTAGGCAACATTCTGCGCAGCAGAGCACAACCAGTCATTGACCAGGATTGCGAACCAGTCATTGACCAGGATTGCGAACCAGTAATCAGCTTTTTAAAATATAATTTTAAACCTCTGGTTGAGACCCTAAATTGTAAGCTACAGGAGCTTTAATAGTTTTATGTTAGTAATTGACAAATATTTCGAATTTGCAGCACATTTGTTAACATTCAGAATTTAGCCGCCTTGCAAACATTGCTCAGCTTCATTTAAAATTATTATTTTTGAAAATTAATAGTTCTTAGAATTTGAGCTTAGTGAAATTGTTGTTGGTCCTTGAGCCAATAAGATTGTTCAGATAATAGTTGGCTGGTGAACATCGTTCTCCAGCGACTCCTCATGGTAGTTAATTACATTATAATTCATGACTTTTGTTTGTCCATCAGTAAACTAAGAATGTTACAAAATCTGCACTCCAACGACCGCCAAAATACTTCATAATCAGAGAACGTTTCAGGTTAGCTTTCAAATGTTTGTTTTTAATGTTACCCACGTCTTACCCAAGACCGCATGCTGTTTACACACCTTCAAACTTACATTTTATGTTTGAATTTTGTAATTTCATTTTACTTAACAACTATATTAGTTGTTTAATGAATTTGAATCTAAAATCTGAATTTTTAATCAAACACGTACTGGCTATGGAAAGTGACAGCACATTGCACCTTGGAAAGATGTTCTGCAGGGCGGCCAATTGTCTCGGCTTGCTCGTGTCCAACCATGCACATTTCCGCATTTGTGAACCTTCACCTTTAACGGCTTGTACAAACAACGCCAGCCTTTTTGAAGGACACCACAGATTTCCTGCTTGGCATACAGATATCACATATAATGAGGAATTTACGCTAGTCACGGGAGTCGTTGCCTCGTTATACACCGTGATTCCTCATAGGGATGGTCAAGCTGCTCTTTAGCACTTTCTGGATCAACGACCAAACAAAACCCCTCCAACGTCCTGCTTGCTTCGTCTAGCAGAACTAGTTCTCACGCTTAATGCGTTTGAGTTTGACGGGGAGTTTTTCCAGCAAGTGTCAAGAGTGGCAATGGGGACGACGATGGGACCGTCGTATGCCAATCTTTTTATGGCATTCCTGGAGCACAAGTTGCTCAAGAAAGTCACACCTCCGTCTAACACCAGATATAGGAGGTTCAGAGATGATATATTTAAATTTTCTCCAACTAACTCTAATACTATGGAACCATTCCTGGAATCACTAAAATCTATGCATCCTAACATCAACTTTCAGAGTTTCAATAAGGCAATTCACTTCCTTACTTGGACACAAAAGTATCAGCATAAAATGGACGTCTCCATACGACAAAATACTATAAGCCGACAGACTCGCACTCATACCTGCCTTACACATCCTTCCACCCTCAAGCAACACGTGACGCAATTCCATATTCTCAACTTCTACGATTGAGAAGGATTTGCTCAAATGACAAAGATTTCGCTAAACGTTGCCAGGAGATGGCAACATTATTCCGGGGTAGACTTTGCTCCGAACACGTCATTCAGAAGGCCTTCTCAAGCTGTTTTTAGAGTTGATGCCCTGACTAAGCCCTCGGCCAAAAGTAGCGAAGTCACGTCACGTTCGTCTTGCCGTTGTTGGCCTGACGTGACGTCTGGTCAACAAACAATGAGTGCTATAAAAAGCCTATTTGGTGAAAGGATCTCAAAAACATCGGATTTGGTCAACATCTTCCAATCTCCTCCTGTTGCAGCCTTTCGTAAGCCGAAAAGCATTCGGGATATACTAGTCCGAGCAACGTTGATAAGTGTTTAACATGTACACACATCATCTTATAAAAACAGATTGTGGGACCAAAGGGAAGGCTTAAGGTATGGGAATAATTTTACTGTAAGGTGTAAGATTGAATGCGTGATATATGCCATCGTATGTACGAAATGTTCAAAAATATAAATTGGGGAGACGAAGCGTAAGCTTCGTGACCGCTTCAGGGAGGATCTCTATAGCCTATCACATTGAGAGCCCACTGATGTGAGTGCTCACTAATCATGCCCCCACCGAAGCCTATGAATTAAAGCATAAGCACCAACATAAGAAGTCAATGGTGCAGGTATAGACTTGGACAACAGTTGGAGTTGGTGTAGAGCAGGAGGTGTCCATGTTACGGCATGGGCGTCTACCTGTAGGGTCTACTCATAAAAGCACTCTCCTTGGCGGTGCGGTGCGGTCGGCCCATCCGGGTGCAGACTGGAAGTACGGGAGGAGATTGCGTGTGAAGTAGCCCTACCTGATTCCGGAGCCGGCCTTTTGAGGTGCGGGTTGGAATCAGATAGGAACCATTCTACATCGATGGGAATCATCAACGAGGCCCCTAAAACTACACCAATTCCCCTTATGTCTCTTAAATTCCCACGTCCAACGGGAAAAACGCCCAAAGATAATAAGAGACATAAAAGCGACATCAACCACCAAAATAACAACTCATCACATACAGCCGTTGAATTACCACAAGACTAACCTTTACAAGGCATGGGTGCCATACTGTGGAATGTAGTAGCAGTGCCAGAAGGAGGTTTCCAGAAACTGTTTGGAGTGCAAAATGCAAACGATAAGCAGAAACCACCTGGGATGACACCGTTGCCAGATGATAAAGTTGCAAATCATACATTATAACCTGAGCCGAGCCCATGTGATTTTGCCCAAATGAAACCCAGTGAAATCTTCAGGATTTAAGCTTACCGCACATTATTTAACAAACTAACACTACAATTTTGAGACTGATTAGCAATTGATTTGAACGTAGTTTACTGATACGTAACTCTGAAAAACTGCTACTGATTTCTTGAATCGTCTTGCTCTGACGATGAGGAAATTGATCTTTCCCACGATGCAACTCCTCTCCGTGGTGGAACAGGTGGAATCCTCCTCCTCTCACGACAGGTGGAATTGTAGCCAAGGAAGCTTGTTCAGGTTGTTGATGAAACAGTAGTGATAACTTCTAATTCTAGGGAAATCAACCTGTTGAGTAGGCTCAACCTGTAACTTGTTGGAATCTGTGAAGAAGGCTTTTATAAATGCATTTTCTGTGTTACTATCAAATGAATGTACAAGTGTATTTGAAGCGTTTGTTTATTACAAACTAGCTTGACTTTTGAAAAGTAAATTCGGCAATTGGAAAGTAAACTAATAAAACTAACTAATAAAAATTAGATTCAACTTTTAAAAAGTAGATGCAAATATTAAAAAAGTAGATATAAATAATATAAACTAGATTTGAATATTAAAAGTATGTGTAAATATTAAAAAAGTAGATATAAATAATATAAACTAGATTTGAATATTAAAAGTATGTTTAAATATTAAAAAAGTAGATATAAATAATATAAACTAGATTTGAATATTAAAAGTATGTTTAAATATTAAAAAGTCGATTTAATTATTGAAAATAAATTTAATTATTAAAAAGTCAATTTAACTTTGAAAAACTCAATTTAACTATTAAAAATCGATTTAACTATTAAAAAGTCGATTTAACTTTTAAAAAGTCAATTTAACTATTAAAAAGTCAATTTAACTATTAAAAAGTCAATTTAACTTTTAAAAAGTCAATTTAACTATTAAAAAGTCAATTTAACTATTAAAAAGTCAATTTAACTATTAAAAATTTATCCAATTATAAAAATTAGATTCGACTATTAAAAAGTAAAAACTAGATTTAATTATTGAAAATAGATTCAACTATGAAAAATAAGATTCAACTATTGAAAAGTAGCTATAGGTAACTATTAAAAAGTAGATTCGACCATTAAGAAGTAGATTGAACTATTAAAAATTAGATTCGACCATTAATTTAGTAGATTCAACTATTAAAAATTGGATTCAACTATTAAAAAGTAGATTATCGATTAAAAAGGAGATTCAATTGCTAAAAAAAGTATATTCTACAAATAAAAAGTAGATTCAACTATTAAAAATTAGATTCGACCATTAAAATATGATTCAACTATTAAATAGTAGAATTATCTATTAAAAAGGAGATTCAACTACTAAAAAGTATATTCTACAAATAAAATGTAGATCCAACTATTAAGAATTAGATTCGACTATTAAAAATTGCATTCCGCAATTTTTTACAAACAGTCAAACAACTACCTCCCAAAATTATCAATGATAATCTTCCGCTTTCTAATTACGTATTTAATTGACAGTGACAGTACAAGGCAGTTAAAAATTAAACAAAAGATAAAGCAAGGACTCTTCCTATGTCATACGATACTGCTGCCTTGTATAGCATTTTAACCTCGGCACGGCGCTACATAATTATACCCAGTTTCGAAACGCTAGCATGCAACGACGGCGCAAGGCGCCGCGCATGGTTACCCTGCTTAAACTATGCAATTTTATTTAATTGCTTATCACAAGTTCTCAGGGGTCGGGCAAGCTGAAAATGGTACCATCTGAAAGCGGAGACTTTCCTCTATTTTTAAAGATTTTTTTCAGCTTGCCCGACCCCTGAGAACAAGCGATTTTTACGTAGCCAAAATTGCCACTTTCAAGGTCTATTCTTCTTTCAATGCAGGAGCAAATCTTCTTTGAATTGAAATATACCATTCTTGTCTATCACAAACATTCCGAAAAATCATGATGATTGACCAAACCTTGCATATAAAATGGACAGCAAATAATGCTTTGTTTATATTGTTTAATCTGAGTATACCGAAACAGCAGAAATAGGAATACATACTAGTACTTATTAGTCTATTGCAGTAACAAGTGTCTAGTGACATGATTCTTTCCAATCCTATAATTTTGTTGAATATTTATACAACATGGCAGAAGCTGCATTTTTGTAATGGGTGATCCTTTCACTGCTAGTTATCACGAACTTTCAAGCATCTTAAAAGTTCGCAACCGATATTTTTAAAAGTTCAACTTAAGTTTATTTACAACTGTAATTAAATACATGTTTCGTTCTCAAAAGCTATTACAAATATCCACTGATTTTAAGTTACGCTGAAAGGAAAGTGTGCTACAAAACGGAATTAATGGAATCAGCTTTTTGTGCGTTCCTTTAGAGTGGAAACAAAACTACACCTAAATTACGAGACGACAAAGTATAAAGCACAAAATGTAGACAGAGTCACTGCCTAAACATATATCATAGAGAGCGTAAAGAAGGCAGGCACATGAAGACAGCTCGTACGATTTACTTCGTTCACAGGTCCCAATGGTCTTTAACTTGGTCGGCACCAGCCAAACCATGAGTTGCAGTTGGTTTGCTACATGCGAGCATTCTAATTCTTCTGAAGTAATATCACCACAACCATTGTGTGTAATTCGTAGTTTCTTTGCGATAATGTGTATAGCTTGTTACATATATATAATCAGTTCAACCTTTACTAAAACTACGACCACCAACAACGGGCTAGTGAATGAAAAAGAGCATTTTGAAATCTGGCCTTATGGGAATGTGTGAAACTAATTTGGTTGGATAATCCGACCAGACCAAAACCCCTAATTTGAAGGGGCTTGTAATATTTCTTTCTGGCTTCCCAGTTGATGCATTGCTTTCTCTCCGCTGTTGTCGTTCGTTCAGCTAACCTGCCTAACGACGGCTACACAAGATAACGCAAAGAGTATAATCACGTTTGCTTCTGAGTTCTAGACACGAATGCAACGCACGGATTTCACAGACCAAAACGTAAAATCCTACTGCCCCTACACTATTTATCAAACTGGAAAAAGTATATTTTATGGCAATCATATTATAAAATTCTACTATGGTAAAAGAGTATGCCCATCACAGCACAGTATAAATAACTTCTCATTGAGTTGCACCACGCAATATTTATATCGTGAACTGTCATAATTTTATAATTGGTAATAGACGGGTTCAACGCTGGTCGTGGTGGTTTTCCCATCCACAAATTACAAAGCATGGCAACAGCGTACGGTTTTAAATTTTGGGGTAGCCGAATTGTGTCGAAAACTTGAGGATATAAACAATAAAACAAAAAGTTTTGCAGCTTTGATTAATGCATTATTTTTTTTGGATCTACACACAGTTCTCATCCAACAAAGCAAGCACAGAGGAAAACACGTAGGGAGAAAAGAGACGAAAGGAATAGAGCGTGATACTCCTACCACCAGGATTTACTATTGATTTGCATGGATTCACGCCAACTTGCATGACATCCAAATTGGCTATTTGAGAAAATGGCTCCTTCCTACATACAATATTTGTTTTCCCCCATCGATTGTAATTTAATAGTATAATAGAAAAAGACCATAACAATATGGAGTTACACATGGTACAGAGTGTCGACGCAGCATTCCAACCGTGCATTCTCTCGTTTTCCCTTCTTTGACCTACTGCCATTTTCATGAGAATGCAAATTTAATTGTCCCTCTTGTTGTTGTTGGCAAATATACACTACATTGAAAGAAGAGCAAAAAAATCAAAATTGCATTGTAAGTGGAGTAGTATAAATATGCTTCTTTCTTTAAGATGCGCAGATTTAATTTTTCCACTCAATCCAACAATACGTCGAGTCACATGGATATAGTCTCAATCTCACTTTCCATGAAGATAAAGCATTTGCCACTTCATAATCTACCAATGAAATCAAACGACACATAATTGTCGCCACACTTCAGAGGTTATATTAGATTTTGCCAACAATGTAAGAATTCGTACCACCATCCATGATGCAAGGTATCCACCCATCCATGACAAGTATATAAGTGATCAAGTAAAATTCCGATTGTGGTTCACCGGAAAGCATTTGTAAGCCAACATGTATTCAGTTTGACGTTGACGTTTTAATTCCAGAAACTTTGCAGAAATAGAATGTACGTTTCTTTCTCGCTAATTGCATTGGCACAATGTTCAAAGTAATCGACTGTAGAGCATGGCATCACCCACATTAATTACACGAATACGCTGCAAAATTCCAGTGTATTGTCCTACTTGCAAACATAGGTTAATTTCGTCTCTCTCGAATACATGCTCACTAACAAGTTTTTTATACAAACGTTTTAACGCTTTTCAGTCTCATGTTGCAAACATCGATTACAGTTTTGAGTACCGGATTTGCATTAATTATTCATATAGTACATGCATTTAAGCGACTTGTCCCACAATGTTTTGCTTTTTTCAGGTTAAGTATCTGCTTTCTCAACAGGAAAAACAAATTGTGTTAATAAAACTGTGTTCGAGAGGGGCTACAATGCTTTTATTTTTTGGATTGTAGTTTCTGTGAAGAATTTTTCGTTTCTATTTTTGATCTACTCTTGATTAGACATGCATTTTGTAAGAATTATTGCATTTAGCTGTCAATGATAAATTGCTACAGCTATGCAATTCTAGCAATATGCACCACTTTGTTGTTGTTGAAACCGTACTTTGTGCTCCCAAGAAGCCCTTTTAAAGCCTCATTAAGGATTACAATACAAATTTTCTTTTAGGATTAATCTAAAAAGTTTAAAAGCTAAAGAGCCACATGAGATTTCTGGCTCAGCCCTCCAAGTACGATACAAATGTTTTTGTTGGTGAGAATTTTATTTTTTACCATCACAATAGGTTTACCGATATTACAAATAGTGACAAGCTAAAGATTGATTATCTCGATGTAATCATCAAATTAATTACCTTGTCAAGAAGATTGTCTGCAGAGCGGTACCGTCACGACGGAAAATCGTAGCGGCAAGTCTTTCCGGCGCACTTTCCCTCTCAGCTTTTTGCAATTTATTTTTTTGTAGTTTCCTCTCCTACTTTTCCTCCTACTTACATATTCTTAGATGATGATATCTGGTAGTGATAAAATTTGGTTTCTAGAACGAGAAGTAGTAGCCGACGCAAAAAATGAAGAAGCAGAAACGAAAGGAAAGATTTATTCGTTTCGGGTTATCGGGACTTTTCTTTCGTATTTTCAGCTAACACGCCAGCAATAACCACTACCACCGCGAAAAACGGGTGCTTTTTCTCATTCAGTTACTGCCACTGCTACATACAATATTGTTATTATTATGAATATACGCCAGTTTAGAAGTCACACACCATCACACCATAGAACTAGTTCTATTGGTATACTTCACGTAGTGGTACACAAGCAAAGCACGTCGAGGGAGTTAGTTTTTTTGGTTATATCAACATAAATAGTACAATTTTTCTCTCTTTCTTTTTTGAGATCTGATCTGAATCAAATGTTACTCAACTCTTTTCACGTCTTTTCTCGGTTGAGTTTTTTGCACTTTTGCTCCTTACATGCCGACACTATTTTTACTATTACACCTTCTTCTGTAAGAAATGAACTGGACTGGCATTTGGTATGTTTGTTTGAGAGGTTTTCCTGATTTTTTTTCAGAACGCTCAGAAAAAGGGCTCACAGATTAGATGTAGCAAGAGAAGAGGGCTCCTTTCTTGTTGTTCGTTACGGTTTTCTTTAGATGGAAACATAAAGAAAAGGGTTTCTGCTCTTCGTATTTCCCCGAGTAGCCAAAAATGATATATTGATATTCTCTCACGTAACGAGTATAAGTTGTCGAGGCAAGATTACGCTGTGTATTTTGTGAGTAGAGAGTTTGAATCAGGTAAATATGCCTTTTAGTGAATGCTCATGTGCACCTGAGTAGTACATCCACCGTCGCATAAAGTATGGATGTGAACGGAAAGAAGAAAGAAAAAGTATTTTAAGACGAAACTGAAAATAAAAGATCTACGTCTGTTATTTTCGTGTCGTGAAGTTGTATATAAAAACAGAAATATATTATTACAATGTTTTCACCGTGATAACACTGACGTTTTGTTGTCACCAACTTTTCTACTTTCCTTCTTTCCTTGCATATTGTTTTCTATTTCTGCTCCTGCTGTGGTTTATATTGTACTGGATTGCTTTTATTTCAGTGTATAGTATTGCTTTACGTTTGGTTTGAATATGCAGTAATTTGGTTGGTTTCTGTAGTCTCAAATACCAGCCATTTGACAACGAGTGGATTTTCTGTGATGCGTATATATCTGTAATGGCTTGCTTTCTCCTCTTGTTTAGCTGACTTTTCTGAAATAGAAACGTTAAACTTGCTGATTGAGAATGAATGCTTACTTCTGCACTGCTCAACAAACTGCGTCCTCGTCGGTTGCTCAAAGTGAACTGAGTTAGAGGAAGCTTGCCGGGATCCATTAAGTTATTCTTTAGCCTCCTTGCTGCAGCGTATGGCTACGTACTGCAAAGTAAAAGCAAGTGCGTGTGGAACTGTGCTCGCTACCTTAGACTAGAATATATCACGCTGCCCCGCTAAGCCAAATGGCTGCAGTAGTCAGTTTTTAGGTGTAATATTTACGCAAACAAGACGAATAAGATGGAAACAAACAGTTTTTGGGGAAACAGGGGATGCTCTGCTACTTTCACTTTGTAGTGCTTATAAACGCATAAGCTGACATTAGTGATAAATAGCATAGGAGCAAACTGCAGCAGCCTTCCCGGCAAATAGTTATATTTTCAATTCACTGTTGTGTTTCAAGCAGCTTGTGTGTACCGAAAAATGTATGGGTGCACTTGAAAACCAAGTAGGATGTTTAATTCTGTTGACATTGCCAATAATAAAGATTAACGAGGGTGGAGTCAAGTATATTATATTTATTTAAGTTATAGCTATGTGAGCATAGCTTGGATCTACTGATGGTATATTTATCATTACTTATTATTTGGGTTTGGTAAACGACAGATGTAGATACGCCTACAAAAACCTAGTTCGGCCTACATGTCAATAACCTTATAATATGTACCGTAAAGTGTATGCGTTAGAGAAAGTTGACATTTAGGAAATTGCATCAATGCAGGTTGTAAATATTGGCTGCAGTAAACATGTCACCATAACTCTGGCATAAATAATCATGTATATTATAGCACTACTGGGATTTGTAGGGAAGCTTCTAAAATGCAGATATTTTTTCGTTTGGTCTACATTTGAAGTGTTATTATGGAATCCGATTATGCCATTTTTTCTGTAAACAAACCCGAATTAAGATGGTCTCAGCTTATTATTTTTAATACATATGCATATTGTGTACGGTATTATATATATTTCTATAATATATCATCATGTCCGATGCTGGTTTGGAAAATGTTCAACATGATTACAATAAGTAGCATGCTAAAATGAGATTGCACTGATTTTATCCTGTATATTATTGATTCAGGAAATTGGCATTTGTGTACAAAGTATCCAATAAATAGTGAAGCATTTCTGTAGGAATTGTTATGCAAGTACAGTTACAACCTTATTACGTTAAGGTGAGAAACACTTTAATACAAAACCCCTAAAGTTTCTAAGCTTTTCTTTAACAATGAACTGTCCATAGTCAGTTAGACTACCTTTCCTATTATTATATTGTATTTCGATTGACAATATGTTGTGATGCGATTGCTTAGCTTGGAGAGCAGAGTCTATTGTATTCTTTCCAAAGTATATCCATTCACTATTTTTTCTACTGTAGAAAGTTATAAAAAACAGTTTACTCCCACCAGGGACGTTAGTAAAGAGATGTCGCGGTTCTCTTCTAAAGTTTCCCCCAACAAAACTTGTCCTGATTACAAATGAGACATAAACTCTGTGCATTGTGGTGCGTGAGAGTTTTACTTGCTCTTTTATGTGTGTAGATTTGTGTTGTTGTTACGCAATCATAATGGGGCGTATATAATGTTACCTACGTAAAGAATGAAATGAGGATAAAAGTGCGACGGTTTAAGTCACTCAAAAATTGGACTTTATCATGACACAAGATGTTTTTGCAGTTTTCCTTGGTAGCATAAAAGGAACCCTTAGTATCTACACTATACCAGTTTCTTATTACCTCATAACAATCCCAAAACCAAGTAAAGACACAGCAGTGGACGAGCATCTAATCCAGATTTTTCCAGACTGTTTACTCTCAAAGCAACACATCCAACTCTGTCAACACCGCGTTCTTCTTTTTTTTGTTTGTGTTCCAAGTAAATGTTATTTTTAGTTTTTATCTTCCGATATTACTGCTGCACCCTGTTATATTTTGACTAGTACATTAAAAGGAAAGGTTAACAGTTAACACAGGACTTCTAACGATTTTCTTTAACAAGACCACATTTTTATCTTAGGGATGTATAACTAATTTAAAAAACGGTGTCTATAGAAATGGAGACGATTAAAACGGTGGTTCAATGGCATAACTAACAAAAGCTCAAAAATGACTCGTAGCCATGGTTCAATTTTGAGATTGAGCCATGGATATTTTCATATAAACAATGTTTTCTCAAAAACAATTGAGATTGACTCAGGTGTCATCGCTACGTTATTTTCGAACCTCCTCGGTAGTAGGTTAGAAGCAGAAACTAGGGCGTGTGTCGATTCGGTTTTCACAAACATGTCCCCTCCAAGTACCACCAATGCTAGTAGGAGAGTTGAAGAAATACTACGCAGGATCCAGTTACTAAACCGGATGCCAAAAAAACGTATTCTGGACTTGTCAAACCCTCTGGAAGCTTACGACTCGGACCAATTCCAAGCTCGGTTTCATTTGAAGAAGGAGACGGCACGCTTCATCGTGGATATTATCAAGAATGATCTGACCTGTCCTATTCGAAGGGGAGCCTATATCCCTCCACTCCTACAATTTCTAATTGCTCAACGGTATTTCGCCACCAATTCTTTTCAGCTTGTCATCGGGGATCTAAATGGGCTTACACAAGCATGTATTTCGCATCTGGTCAAGCGTGTCGCCAAAGCGGTGGGTAGGCATAGTGGTACATACATTCGGTGGCCAACATTTGAAGAGGCACAGGAAATTCGGGATGGATTCGAGGAGATAGGGGGATTTCCCGGTACATAATAATCATATGAAAATATAATTTTCATTAACCTGACTACCATTACGCCTAATGTATATCCCACACAGGAGTGATAGGTTGTATAGATGGTACGCAGATTGGCATCGTAAGTCCTGGCGGTGAAAATGCCGAGCTTTTCAGGAACAGGAAGACTTACTTTTCGATCAATGTCCAAATAGTTTGTGATCACAAACTAAATATCATCAACTTGGTGGCTCGATGGTACGGATCGGCTCACGATGTGAGAATTTTTGACAATTCCTTAATTTCTGCACAGCTACAAAATGGCGAAATTCCAGGATTGCTCCTCGGTGATTCGGGTTATGCATGTTTACCGTATTTGCTCACACCTTATCCAAACCCCACAACACGAGGACAAATGAAGTATGCATTTATTTTTAGAATGTGACAATCAATCATATGGCTAATCTTGTCTAATCGTAGCAAACCTTATACTTAAAAGATATAACAAAGCCCAGTTAAAAACACGGAACTGCGCTGAAAGGGCAATCGGTTGTTGGAAAAAGAGGTTTCCCATTCTAAATTACTGTAGACTGAAGTTATCTACCTGCCTAATTGTCATTGTGGCTACAGGTGTAATCAATAATATTGCCAGGTATGTTAACATAAATGTACATTATACAACCAAAAAATTGGCATTTTTATTGTTAACCGGCACGTGTACAGGCGTCGTTGTGACTTGATGGAGGATGATGAGTTAGATCCAGAAATGGGGCAAGATGAGAATCATAATGGTCAGAATGGTGGATCGGATTTGTCAGGAAGGGAGAAACGTGAACAGATAATACAACAATATTTCAGTAACTAATTTGAGCTACGTACCATCTCTGAATCATATTTCTTATTAGTACAGAATGAATGAATGAGTATTTGTATTTTATAAACCCAGAATGTATTTATTTGTAATAAATATTTTTAATATCAATGGTTCCGCTTTCAAAATTTTTCTGACACTGCTCTGTACAAAAAAGTTAAATTGAAAGGGTGATTGCTTGTATGATTTCCTGATGATGATTAGCGATAAGGCATAAACGGGTTTGCATCGGCAGGTGGATTCGGGAAAGAGGACCAACAGTTAGATCCGAACGATGAATACTGGCTGCTAGATTGTTGTTGTGACCGGAGAAAATCCATGCGAAGTTTATGCTCCTCTTCCAAAAACGCCTTTTCCAGTTGTAACTTTTCCAGGTTGGCACGCACAGTTTGGTTTTCTAACTGTAGTGTGTCCAGCCGGACCTTGTGCTCTTCCTCCTCCATTTCCACTAACGTATGTCGCGCATCTCTTAGCTGTGCTGATTTACTTGGAGCTGAACAATTTGTCTTTGAATTAGTAGTGCTTTTTGTTAAAATAATGTTTTTGCTTTGGGAGAAAACATGCCATGAACCTTTTTTCCGTTTGGCTGGAGGTTCAACAGAGCCACATCCATTTGATGCATTCCCGCATGATGAATCTCCAGTGCCATCATTAGCCGAAGTTCCAGCGTCATTGTTAACCGTAGTTGTAGCAGGAGGCGGTTCTGAAGGAGACAGAAGCTCGTCTTCAGAGTCCACTTCGATTCCAATGCCATCACAGTCGTATGGATTCTTCAGGGAGTGCATTTGCTCCGGAACAATAGCTGCCACACGTTGGGCATCTTCACTCAACTCCGGCTGCGACGATGGTCCACCTCCAGTTTTCCTCCGAGACTGTTTCTGCTGTCCAACCTGAAAGTTATAGTTAATGTATAGCATAAAATACATTATTTAAAGGTAGTTTAATGTAAAACTAGTCACTTGCTTCTTTCTTGCTCCGTGATTTGGCATTCTTCCACCAATCCGTTAGCTGCTTTACAGTTCTGGATTCGCACCCTGGTGTAGAGCTGAATTGCACTCGAATGTCTTCCCATGCAGCTTTTTTACTACGAACTGATTCATGGTCAGTTTTCTTGCACTCAATTATCTTCCCATGCAAATCAATTAGTTCGTAAAGACGATCCTTTTCCAAACGGGACATGCGCTTGGTAGATCCAGTATCCTTTCCCTTCGGTTTACTCGAACCAGGCAGTTTGAACATACTTTTTGGGCCCATTTTAGTTAGCAAGTGGTTATCAATCAATTACACACAATAATTAAATGAGTAAAAAGTTTCAAAAGTTTGTTCGTGACCAGCAGCTATCCACACTCGAAAGACGCCAAAAATAAACACGAAAACCGAAAACTCATGTTTCAAACAGAATCAGCCGGTTTTGACACTGACACGCGAGTCATTCTCACAGCATTGACAATTTTGTTAGTTATGCCATAGCAACTCTGATCGGCCGATCAGTATCAATTTTTGACACTGACACGAGTGTCAGAGTTGTCGTTTTAATCACTATTAGTTATGCCACTCTTAGAATACGGTTTAGAATACACGCATATCTTTAATTGCATAGCAGTACAACTAAACGAGCATAAAATAACCAAATGCTTTGTGTTCATCTTATAATCTTATAAATAACCTGTTAAAGTCCTCAGTTTTCATGTACACAAAAAGTTAAGCTCAGGGTTTTTGAAGAGAATACAAAGTATACTAATTTCTCACGATAATAATAACAATCGACAGGTATAAAAAACGCATTAAAGGGAAACCTGCTTATAAATAGAAGAATGGATCCTTGTGGAAGAGTTGGGCATTGGCACGATTTGACTTACAACACATACAGATA